>CM021106.1:200699509-201401502 GCA_007115665.2 Sequoiadendron giganteum
GGGATTAGGGTTTAAGGGTTGAGGGTTGAGGGTTCAAGGATTAAAAGGGTATAGGGGTAGAGGGATTAGGGTTGAAGGGTTGAGGGTTGATGGATTAGGGTTTAGGGTTGAGGGTTCAAGGATTAAGAGGGTTTAGGGGTAGAGGGAGTAGGGTTGAAGGGTTGAGGGTGTTGAGTCTAAAAAAAGATGGTTTGAATGAACCATGAGAGGTTGCCAAACTCTCACAACGTTATTGGCCAACCAATATAGCCGAACCTTCTAATCTTAAGGCTCTGCTAAACCTAGGCGGGTGCACCTATATGAATGACACATATTTTGAATTATGCTTCCTACTTGACCAAACTATCCACAAATGGCAATTTGATAGTGGAAAGATATGATCTAATTTGGTATAAATTGTATATGCAATATCAAAGTGAAAATTTATATGTTCAATTAAGAGATGTAAATGAAATGAATGGGACCTAAAAGGATAAAGAACCAACGAATCACACCACACAAATACAACAAATGTGTATTGATAAACTGAGAATATACTTGATATGTCAATTTAAATAACAAAGAAATATAAACCTTGGAAACAAATTGATAATATTTTCAATTAACTTAACAAATAATTGATACTAGAAGGGCACCACAATATCAAATTTCTTTCATTGATCCTTCAAAATTTATACATGCATCATAGTTCTTTGAAACATTCTGAAAGTACTATATCTCCTACTAATTGTCTTCTATCTAAAGATCATCCCTCTTTCGATGATTTCATTTTATATTTATACATTGCATTTTTAAGGTTGTGTCCTTTTATCTGTTCGGGTGCAACTCTTCAATTATCTTCCCCGAATAAAATATCTAATTAATTGCCTTTTAGCAAATTAAATATCCCAATCTTCATTATTGTGTTCTTGTGAATTATCTCACAATACTTTTAATAATCTTCATTAATCTTAATTCTTTTGCTGGAATATCTCCCGTTCATATCTTGCTTAGTTGAAATATTTCACCAAATTCAATAAACCCTCTCCATGATTCTTCAAAATGATTTAAGATCTCTACAAGAATGTTTTTTACTCCAGTGAAAACATTTGTACTTTTAAATACCCTATGTGTGAAATATCTTTATTACACCTTTATCAAAACAATCCCATTACAATTATTACTTTAAATAAATCTCAACTTGTATTTTCCCCCAATAAATATGTTTTTTATATAACAATATTTACCCACTCTTGTAACTCCTCCAGTAAAAACATTTCACTTCCAAGTGCAAATATCTTATAATTTTTACCTTTTATGTTTTCCTGGGTAAAATAATTATCCATTTTAAAATTCCCTTTTGCATTTGCCTCCTCGATGAAAATATGAAATTTATGTTCCTCAAAATAATATTGTTTTCCACTAAAGTCACATTTTATTAATCTTCTATTTGCATTATGATCATATGCATTCACTATATCGGGGTAACATATGACATCGAGGAGACATTTTTTATTTCCACCAATTTTGATTCTCTTGCTGATGAAATTATTTGTTGTTGGCCTATCGGCAGGAATTTAATCCATCGGAGGGGCTTCAAAATTCTTTTACCAATATCAACTATCTCGCCGATATCAATGTGAAAAACATATTCGGTGTGATTTAAAGAACTCGTGCCGATTATACGTATCTCACCGATGCATTTTAGGGTTTTTTCGCCTGTCTTTCCTAAGAGATATTAGGGTTACCTGTTCATTTCATGAGATAATTCCTTCCACAAAGCTCCAACACTCTTTCGGCTTTATCATACTTTGCAATGTTCAATGAATCTCCATTCGAATATCTATTTTTTCGATAGGCATTTCTCTGTGTTAGATTTTTTTGTTCATCGCTGCTACCCTCTTTGCTAAAACCTTTCATCCATTCTTTATTTTCTCCTGCAATGTCTTGCTCTGATTCAGTAATCTGAATCTTCACTGGCAAAATATACTTTATACACATTACTGGAATAGTGTTGACCGAATTTCCTCAAGCAATCTCTATATATTTTCACTACAAGCGTGAACTGCCCTTGTGCAAAGTGAACTCGTGCTGGATTTACCCACACATCAAACTTCTTAGTAGATACATCTCATGCTGCAGCCTCCCACGAAGAATCTTCCATCATTAGCTCTTTTGTATTTCGCCATATGATGCGGTAAAGTGGAAATGAACACCAAGCAAAACAGTAGAAAATGCATCTAATCGATTTAGAGAGATTTAAAGAACTTAAATGCATTTAGGCAAGTGTAAAGTAAGACTTTCATAGCTGTATCGAACATCCTTCCTGTCGTGCTGAGCTGAGAGTTTAAATATTTTCTCTATTTTCTATGGTTCAAGCATATCCTTCTTAATAATGATATTGAATGAACTTGTCTTGATAGTTTCTGGAACAAAAATTTTGGCAACAAGGTTTTGTTCAAATATTTGAGCTAAGCCGTAATTTCCACATCCCCTTGATATCTTACTTCTATATTTTCGAGAGCACCTCAATCTTTCGCATAGGGATCCAAGTACTTGATATTCATTTCCATAAACCCCCTCTTCTTTTATACACCAAATCTGATAGAATGCACACTACCAATATTGCAAATAGCTTGACTGTTGGGGTATTTTCTTAACAAAAAAATAGAATGTAGCACCATCGTTGTAGAGACACTCTTTTTATACTATTGAGAAAATGATGGAATATATTTATGATGGCTATTAAATTTCTCATTGTATCATGTTCGTATCCATTCTAGGGAAGTATTCAATAAGAGTATTCGATATAATATTGGAAATCTATGCTTAGTGATACCACTGTCTAAAGTATGAAGATCCTTAATATCAAACAATGGGTATGGATAAGCTCTGTGAAAGTAGTCTAACAATACTTGAAACCTTGTATTAGCACTCATCACGATCTCATGTCTTCATTTGATTCCCACTAGAGGTATTTATCGTCACAAAGGTTCGGTTTGAATCAACCTGTGTAATGCTTGAAGGTTGGTTGGCATTCAACATAGGAAGTGGTTTCCCAAATGTTTGATACCCATTTTTATATGAATCAGAGATTGTTTGATATTCCATCTAAGCACCGTCCCTATATCCAGTACTCTTTAATACTTTCAATTGATAAATTCATCATCTCTGACTTTGCTGACACTGAAGTATTTGAAGGCGTTTCGATGGAGAACTTTGTGTAGTAAAATCCACTTTCCCTTCCTTCATATTGCGGGCAGTATGATGCTGGGACGGTTGTGAATTCCCGTTACAACTACCGTATTCATACATGCTCAAAGGCTCTTTAGGGTTTGTCTGGAATCCATTTCATGTGTATTTCTCCATCAATGACATATGCTTTGATCATTGTACTTCATGTAATAGCCTTTCTATTGAACCCGCGACATCTACATTCAAATTCATTTTGTGCACGTCATGTGATTATATTCCTAAACCATTGTGCTTTGATGATGCATGTTACCAATCTTGCATTGGTAATTTCATCAATTTCACTCAGCTTTCCTATGCTTTACACAAGAATATAATGTCCCATAGTATAATTTGTTTTTCTCATCAAAGCGAGCATGTTTCTTCAAAATATCATCCATAGTCATCCTCAATGAGAACTCTTGTTTAGGCTTCTTTGATTGTACTAGATTGGGATTACTCTGGTTAAAATAATCATTATACCCTTGGTTGTATGTTATGTGAATTATATGATGCTTTCTATGATAGGGAGTCTTTGATGTTGAGCAACACTTTCAAGTATAGTGGTATACTGTTTCATGAAGTGGGATTATGGTGAATGTAGATGATATGATGAACATTCCCTTCATGTTGGTTACATAATCTTCTAAAATATTTTCACTTCTTTCTTGGTAAGATTTTATAATTTGACCAGTGAGATAAAGCCGCTTCTGATACTTTGCATTGTGAGAAAAATGGGTTAAGTAGCATCCAAAATTTCTTTGAGAAATTAATCAAATGATCTTGAAAAGCCATAAAAATGCACCAGAATGCTTAGTTATGATAGGGGAGCATAGTTTCAGAATAATTTTGCATTAGCTCATCAGGATTGGAAACTGTCATTAGTCAAAGTAGCTTACTTGGTATTTTCTGAAAATTGCACCTGCTAAAACCGTTTGGAACCCACTCACTTGCCATTTTGTAAAGATATCATATTTGATGTTTAGAAGATGTCATCCTAGTGATTGGCTCATTTAGCTCACATGAACATGTAGGAAAATGGGTGTTCCATAAATATTCTTCTTCTACAAAGTATGAAGAGTCAAAGTTGACCCTATTGCAACTGTTCTGGAAATGCAGTCTTCAAACTGGGTGAACCCCATCTAGTTTTGAATTTGGAAAAATATTAAACGATGTTCTGAAGCTTTAAAATTGACATAGATACACATTGAAATGGGGAGAATCTGGAACATCAATCTTTTTGTCATGAAAACCCTTTCAATTGCTTAACATTTATCCCCAAAGTTGATCATTTTAACAAAATCTTCATTATTCTGACAACAGATTTTCTCAAAAACCCTTCAACATGTCGTTTTGAAACTTTGTCAAATTTGATTGTATGGAGCTGAAAACTGATGTGCACACTCACATATGTTAGATGAACACACCTGCAAGATTTCATTGCATGAAAATGACCAGATTCAAAATTATGATTTTTCACAATGTGCTCTTTGGGCTACTTTTTCAACTGAGTTTCTGAGTGTTGTGTTAGAATTTTATTATGGCACCATCAGATTTTGGAAAAAACTGAAAGTTCCAATAGTGGCTCTGTTTGGGGATGTATGCCCCCTTGTGGGCATAGCAAGGATCCAAGCCTCTGGGAGAGTAGACCAAGAGTTTTATTTACTGAGCAGTAGATTGAAATTTTTTTTTGTCATGAAATGATATGGGTTTTTTTTTTTTTTGGAAAAACCTCACCCAATTGATGGGACAAGGCCACTGAAAAAGAAATGCCACTATCTTCCCCTGTCATACACCTTGTTTTGTTGTGATCTTATTGAATTCCCCCTGAGAATATTTATGTAATCTGTCATGCTACTATTATTGAAGATTTTTAGAAAGTCATTATGTTCGGGTTGACTTATTTTCATTTCAACCTTATGCAGTTCATCATATGATCAACCTTTGTTACCTTCATGATACAAAGTGTATCTACATCCAATGGAAGCTTCATAAGCTTGCTCATTATCACATGTTATTGAATGATCCTGCAACTGTACTGGGACCTAAAAAATCTGACTGCTTTTCATGGAAATAAAAAATTTATGTCTCATCAACATCTTTTGAAACAATCAAATAAGAGCTCATTTCCATTTATTCCCTATCACTAGTTGGTATTGTCACATACTTTTGATCCACACAGTCTTCTTTATACATACTCGAATCAATCAATGTTGAATACTCATCATCAATGATGTGTAAATCAATATCTTTTTTTTGCAGACAAAAAATATTCAAGTCACATACCTCTTTTTGGACAGAAATGGATTCTTGATCAAATTCAAATATCTCCTCATCACTGTGAGAGATGGAACCATTTTAATTATTACACACATTACCTTCACTGTCAAAGTAGATATAGGATGGAACCAAAACTGTGGAATCATCTCTATGTGCATACTTCTGGTATTGAAGAGCTAACAAATCTGAAACTTGCTCACTGCTGAGTGAATAGGTCTTTGCTTCCATATCTTCTACCATGTTTCCAACCTCATGATCTTCATAAGAACTAAAAATATCTCCCTGTTGTGAATCAAGATTCATGTGGTTTTCCTCAAACTTGTCTTTCTTGTGGCATGATCATACACAATTCACTTCTGTTTCAACTTCGAGTTCATCAACACAACAATTTCCAAAATCAACATAGTTATTCACTTCACATGTTGATGTACTCTTATCTTCATTTGAGAATTTTTTATCCTCATCATGGAGTGGTTTCAAAAGCACAAAGAAATCATTCTGAGGCACACCTTGATAGGGTGTCGTTTCTGATCCTTTTATTATTTGATCACACAATGGTTTTACAAAAAAATCAAAACCAATTTCAAGTGTGCAATCCATTTGTTCATCAATCATGTTCTCATGGTTATCAGCTACAGATGGATATGTTATGTGTTCTTTGTCAAGTGGATTTTCTTCTTTATTGACCTCTTCTATATTTTCATCATCTTGGCTCTCATAAAAGCTATCTTCCATGAACTCTTCTTCATCAGCGATTGTATCATCATGGCATTGATCTGAAAATGAAGGTGCAATTTTCTCATCTTTTCTTGCTTTATCACCAATATACTCCTTATGAAGTGTATCTTCAAGAACATCTTCATCATTGTAGTCCTCCTCCAAGATGCATGATTGACCTTCCATATTATCACCATCTTCCAAATCTGAAAAATATTCATTAGAAATCCCAATAGAACATACTTCCTCTGTTTGTTGCATTGTTTGACCATCCATGATATCCCTATTAGATTCATTATCCATATACTTTGTCCCAAGTATGGAATCAATAAATTTGTTCACTACATCAAAGGCACGTTGTTTTGATGACTCTGACCAATAAAATGACTTAGGCTCCCATGCTCTTGCAAATTATGCAACAAACGTGGGCCTTGTAGGCCTATAACAAGGAGGTAATTGCATACAGATGTCTACCATCTTGTTGTATAGAGAACTTACAGATTCTCCCTTATATTTACTTATGTCAAAAAATGTATCTAAGGGGGAAATTCCATATTCTGATTCTGTAGTGGAGTCTTGGCTTTGAGTATGTACATCATCATCTTCTTCTTGAATATGTAAATACTCATCATCTCTGTCTTCATACTGGCTCAAGAATATTTCTTTCAAATCCTCCCATGAAGATATACTTTGCACAGGAAAACTTATAAACCATTCTCTTACACTATCCCTCATAGATCTTGAAAAATATTTCATAATGACATCCTCTAGATAAATTTGAAAGTTGACAATAAAATTCCAGAATCGTTCCATATGCTCATAAGTTGATTCATCCCATTCTCCATGAAATTTAGGGATATGCATTAGAAGTTCTATCTCATCGCAGGGGTGAGGATTTGGGTAGCCATGGACATTACTAAATTTAAATGGTTTATCAATAATTGAGACGAAATCTAGAGGGCCATATGGATTTTGGTAGATCATTGATCTTTTTTCAGGAAATGGAAGATGAATATTCATTTGAGGTAATGGTTGTGATGCATAAGTGTTTTGCTATGAATAGCACACATTACCTTCATTGTCTATTTCGACTCCCAATTGCAACATTCGTTGTTTCAATTGTAGTGTTTTTGTTTCAAGTATAACTATTGTTGCTCCATTTCTTCCAATTTTTCATTGTCCAATGTCTTCTTTCTGCTCCTGACATCTTGACAAAAGGTTACTGCTCCACAATATCTATGCATTATTTATCAATGTTAAATAGAGTCGCCATCTACTTTTCCAAAAGTAGGAAAATGAAATAGATTGCTTTGGTTTTCCCCCAGTGGAATCTCCAAAAAAATTTGTGAAACTTTGTTGACTCTATAAATGGAAAGGCTGAAAATCTTCCCGAGTAATCCCCAGCAGAGTTGCCAATTTGTTGGGTCTCAAAAACGCTGGTTTGAATGAACCATGAGAGGTTTCCAAAATCTCACAACGTTATTGGCCAACTAACACGACCAACCAATATAGTTGAACCTTCTACTCTTAAGGCTCAGCTAAACCTAGACAGGTGCACCTATATGAATGACACAAATTTTGAATTATGCTTCCTACTTGACCAAGCTATCCACAAATGGCAATTTGATAGCAGAAAGGTATGATCTAAAATTGGTATAAATTGTATATGAAATATCAAAGTGAAATTTATATGTTCAATTAAGAGATGTAAATGAAATGAATGGGACCTAAAAGGATAAATAAGACCAGTGCCTTGTTGGGTAAAATGGAGTCAAGTGAAAGATTTAAATAAATGACTTCTATCTGGCATAGATTCTAATTATTTGGTATATGATATTAGTCTATAAATTGTATAAACATGCAAGAATGTAATTACCAAGCTCTTCTTGGTGATCCAAATGATACTTCCAGATTACTATGAATGACTTGAGGGATTTAATATTTACTTGAAAGAACCGACGAATCACACCACACAAATACAATAAATGTGTATTGATAAACTGAGAATATACTTGATATGTCAATTTAAATAACAAAGAAATATAAAACTTGGAGAGAACTTGATAATATTTTCAATTAACTTAACAAATAATTGATACTAGAAGGGCACCACAATATCAAATTTCTTTCATTGATCCTTCAAAATTTATACATGCATCATAGTTCTTTGAAACATTCTGAAAGTACTGTATTTCCTACTAACTGTCTTCTATCTAAAAATCATCCCTCTTTTGATGATTTCATTTTATATTTATACATTGCATTTTTAAGGTTGTGTCCCTTTATCTGTTCCAGTGCAACTCTTCAATTATCTTCCCTGAATAAAATATTTAATTAATTGCCTTTTGGAAAATTAAATATCCCAATCTTCATTAATGTGTTCTTGTGAATTATCTCACAATACTTTTAATAATCTTCATTAATCTCAATTCTTTTGTTGGAATATCTCCCATTCATATCTTGCTTAGTTGAAATATTTCACCAAATTCAATAAACCCTCTCCATGATTCTTCAAAATGATTTAAGCTCCCTCCAGGAATTTTTTTTACTCTAGTGAAAACATTTGTACTTTTAAATACCCTCTGAGTGAAATATCTTTATGACACCTTTATCAAAACAATCCCATTACAATTATTACTTTAAATAAATCTCAGCTTGTATTTTCCCCCAGTAAATATGTCTTTTATGTAACAATATTTACCCACTCTTGTAACTCCTCCGGTAAAAAGATTTCACTTCCAAGTGCAAATATCTTATAATTTTTACCTTATATGTTTTCCTAGGTAAAATAATTATCCATTTTAAAATTCCCTTTTGCATTTTCCTCCTCGATGAAAATGTGAAATTTATGTTCCTCAAAATAATATTGTTTTCTACTATAGTCACATTTTATTAATCTTCTATTTGTGTTATGATCATATGCATTCACTATATCGGGGTAACATATGACATCGAGGAGACATATTTTATTTCCACCAATTTTGATTCTCTTGCCGATGAAATTATTTGTTGTTGGCCTATCGGTAGGACTTTACTCCATCGGAGGGGCTTCAAAATTCTTTTACCGATATCAACTATCTTGCCGATATTGGTTTGAAAACATATTCGGTGTGATTTAAAGAACTCGTGCCGATTATACATATCTCACCAATGCATTTTAGGGTTTTTCGCTTGCCTTTCCTAAGAGATATTAGGGTTACCTATTCATTTCATGAGATAATTCCTTCCACAAAGCTCCAACACTCTTTCGGCTTTACCATACTTTGCAATGTTCAATGAATCTCCATTCGAATATCTATTTTTTCTTTAGGCATTTCTCTGTGTTAGATTTTTTTGTTCATCATTGCTACCACCTTGGCTAAAACCTTTCATCCATTCTTTATTTTCTCCTTCAATGTCCTACTCTGATTTAGTAATGTGAATCTTCACTAGAAAAATATACTTTATACATGTTACTGGAATAGTGTTGGTCGAATTTCCTCAAGCAATCTCTATACATTTTCACTACAAGTGTGAACTGCCCTTGTGCAAAGTGAACTCACGCTGTATTTACCCACACATCAAACTTCTTAGTAGATACATATCATGTTGCTACCTCCCATGAAGAATCTTCCATCATTATCTCTTTTGTATTTTGCCATATGATGTGGTAAAGTGGAAATGAATGCCAAGCAAAACAGTAGAAAATGCATCTAATCGATTTAGAGAGATTTAAAGAACTTAAATGCATTTAGGCAAGTGTAAAGTTAGACTTTCATAGCTATATCAAACATCCTTCCTGTCATGTTGAGTTGAGAGTTTAAATATTTTCTCTATTTTGTACGGTTCAAGCATATCCTTTTTAATAATTGTTGATGGTGTTTTTATGCACTTCACAACACACGTAATATGTAAGTGCATTACCTCTCTTGAAAGACAATTTTCCACAATCAAATTGTAGAAAACTATCCCAGGGTCTCTCAGATGTCAGGGCTTGATAGTGCTTGTAATATCTCAGTTGATTTATGTGATTTGCTGGAATCACAAGGCAGACTTACGGATGAGTTACAAAGTGGGAAATTTGGATCAGCAAATGAAGTTTTTAAGATGGGAGAGTTGCTGTGAATTTGCTGCAAGTTCACACAACAGGATTGAACTCCATTTTATCATTGGATTTAGCTTTATAATGTGCAATGAACCTTTCTTAAGGTTACTTATTAAAAAAAAGGGAAAAAGGGTAGGGAAGAGAGAAGGTTCCTGGATCTGAAACTACGAATGAATAGTGATCATGGAGGCTGCTATAGTAGACAAACTCCCTAAATTGGGTTTTGCTTGGCCAAGATGATCCTACAGTTACACAAAACCAGTGTAATCTTCTAAGGACTACAAATTTTCAGTTTGAATACACACATCATGAACATGCAAGTGAACTAAGAAGCAACAATCAAATAAATAAGCCCAGGCTAACTTTGTACAACAGCATGTCATCAACAAGTGCCAAAAGTATGGGTTGAAAGCTCATCAAATACTGTAACAAAAATCACCATTACCACTTCCATTCAAGAAACTACAACTAAAACTAACTTGGAAGGTAGAACCATGCACACATAATGAGCAAACTCAAAAGTAACACCCATAGATCATGCAATGTTGCTTTCTATTGCTGTAGGATGTTTTTACAACAACTCTCCAACCTCTACAAATGAGGGGAAGACCCCTATTTATACTTTTCCAAAGCCCAAATGAATGGCTAGGATTGATTTATATTGTGTGGCTTAGATTCAATTACATTAGGGCTTCACCTACCCCACAATATTCAGCAATTAAAATACATCTTTGTCTTTTTCCTATTTAGTCTTGTAGTGGCCAGTCAATGTAGTAGTTTTGTCTTCTAGCTGATTTCCCTTTTACTATAGATGAAACTATCTGACAGTTGCCTTCTTCCTAATGGACTTGCAACATTCATCATTGGATCAAATGGGTCAGTCAATGATTGGCATCAATAGATTGGTTGCCTCTGATTCAGGCAGACAACCTCCAAAGATCATCATCATCTTGTGAAAAGTAGGAGAACCCCCCTTGCATTTTTTCATTGACTTCCTTGGCATACACCTTCTTCTGATGCCAACCCTAGTGATGTGCACCATGAGGAGAAGTGGGCATAAAATTAATGGTGATAGGATCCACATGCTTTTCCTTATTCAACTTTCTTAATGGGTCTCCTAACAGACCCGCGGTAGGATTCTTGAAAACTGCATGAATGAAGTGTCGTAAGTGCTTTCATACACAAATCAAGGCAAATATTAACCAAATATTATAAAATCCTTGCCACATCCATTCATGCATCATCAAAACATCATAATATTCAATGCGACTTGCCATTAGCAGTTTACTGGAGAGCGTTGGAATGTTCTAGGACCGAGAGGTCGGAATGTTATTCTGGAAATGTTGTTTTGAAAATGACAAATAGAGCATGGAACTCCAGATGGTATATCCTGGCTACAAATTTGGAATTTGAAAGGGCCAGGGAGGATAAGATCCAATTTTAGCATCTGGGTCGAAGTCCGTTTTCAAATCGGAGGAGCGCTTGTATGTTCTGGAAACAAGAGGCTGAAATGTCATTTTGAAAGGGCGACGGACAGTCTAGGCCTTGAAAAGTATCTCCCAACTTCAAATTTGGAATTTGAAAGGTTCATATAGGAGAGGATGCAATTTTAGCATGTGGGTCGAAGTCCATTTTGGATTAGGAGACCATGGAGCACCAGGTTCCAAAACAGCCAGGGACGGATTGAGTTCCTGGACGGCAAAAGAGGGATGAACTTCCGGAAATGGCCATGAAGGGGCCAGGCTCTAGAAGTCAGAATTCCTAAGGCAAATGGATGGAAGAAATAGAAAAATAGAGACGGAAACCCGGAAATGGCATTTCGGAGGCGGAACCCTGGAAACGGCCACGAAGGGGCCGGGCTTCAGAAGTCGAAATGCATAAGGAAAACAGATGGAAGAAACACAAAAACGAAGATGGAATCCCGGAAACGGCATTCCGGAGGCAGAATCCTAGAAACGACATTCCGGAGGCGGAACCTCGGAAATGGCCACGGAGGGGCCGCACTCCAGAAGCTGGAATGCCTAAGGTAAACAGATGGAAGAAACGAAAAAATGGAGACAGAATCCTGGAAACGGCATTCCGGAGGTGGAACCCCAGAAACGGCCACGGAGGGGCTGGGCTCCGGAAGTCGAAATGCCTAAGGCAAATAGATGGAAGAAATGAAAAAATGGAGACAGAATCCCGAAAATGACATCTCGGAGGCGGAACCCCGAAAACGGCCACGGAGGGGCCGGGCTCCGAAAGCCGGAATGCCTAAGGCAAATGGATGGAAGAAATGGAAAAACAGAGACGGAATCCTAGAAATGGCATTCCGAAGGTGGAACCCTAGAAATGGCCATGAAGGGGTCAGGCTGGAGAAGTCGAAATCCCTAAGGCAAATGGATGGAAGAAACGAAAAAATGGAGACATAATCCCAGAAACAACATTCCAAAGGCGGAACCTCGAAAACAGCCATGGAGGGGCCGGGCTCCGAAAGCCGGAATGCCTAAGGCAAACAGATGGAAGAAACGAAAAAATGGAGATGGAATCCTGGAAATGACATTCCAGAGGTGGAACCTCGGAAACGGCCATAGAGGGGTCGGGCTCCAAAAGCTGGAATGCCTAAGGCAAACAGATTGAAGAAACAGAAAAATGGAGATGGAATCCCGGAAATGACATTCTGGAGGCGGAACCCCAGAAACAACATTCTAGAGGCGGAGCCCCGGAAACGGCCATAGAGGGGCCAGGCTCTGAAAGCCAAAATGCCTAAGGCAAACAGATGGAAGAAATAGAAAAACGAAGATGGAATCCCAGAAACGGCATTCCGGAACAGTCGGGGATGGACGAAGTTCCCAGACATTCTAGAACGAAAATTTTGCGACTTCCCGAAACTTAACGAAACTTTGGAAATTCACTTAGGCACCACAAAACATCCCAAATCTATGGGAAACTTGTTGCCAAAGTAAAAATTGAAGGAAAAAGAAAAATGAGTGAGCGGGGAGGCGAAGCCCAAAAAACCCAAGACTTAGCAATTTTATACTTTAGGGGAAAAATATGGTCAACCAAAAATGAGATTTGGAAGGAAACGTTGACCAACTAGGACACCAAAACAAGTGGCATGCAAAAAGAGATGCATGCAAAATGAGATGCACAGAAAACGAGGCAAGAACAAAATGACCCAGAAAGGCAAAACGAAAGAGAGGGTCCCCAATTTGAATGGGGCATGTGTGCAAAACAAGCACAACAATAATGATATTGAATGAACTTGTCTTGATAGTTTCTGGAACAAAAATTTTGGCAACAAGGTTTTGTTCAAATATTTGAGCTAAGTCGTAATTTCCACATCCCCTTGATATCTTACTTCTATATTTTCAAGAGAAACTCAATCTTTCGCATAGGGATCCAAGTACTTGATATTCATTTCCATAAACCCCCTCTTCTTTTATACACCAAATGTGATAGAATGCACACTACCAATATTGCAAATAGCTTGACTGTTGGGGTATTTTCTAAAAAAAAAAAATAGAATGTAGCACCATCGTTGTAGAGACACTCTTTTTATACTACTGAGAAAATGATGGAATATATTTATGATGGCTATTAAATTTCCCACTATATCCTATTCGTATCCATTCTAGGGAAGTATTCAATAAGAGTATTCGATATAATATTAGAAATCTATGCTTAGTGATACCACTGTCTAAAGTATGAAGATCCTTAATATCAAACAATGGGTATGGATAAGCTTTGTGAAAGTAGTCTAACAATACTTGAAACCTTGTATCAACACTCATCACGATCTCATGTCTTCATTTGATTCCCACTAGAGGTATTTATTGTCACAAAGGTTCGGTTTGAATCAACTTGCGTAGTGCTTGAAGGTTGATTGGAATTCAACTTAGGAAGTGGTTTCCCAAATGTTTGATACCCATTTTTATATGAATCAGATATTGTTTGATATGCCAACTAAGCACCGTCCCTATATCCAATACTCTTTAATACTTTCAATTGATAAATTCATCATCTCTAACTTTGCTGACACTGAAGTATTTGAAGGCGTTTCAATGGAGAAATTTGTGTAGTAAAATCCTCTTTCCCTTCCTTCATATTGCTGGCAGTATGATGTTGGGATGGTATCGAATTCCTGTTATGCCTACCATATTCATACATGCTCAAAGGCTCTTTAGGGCTTGTTTGGAATCCATTTCATGTGTATTTATCCATTAATGACATATGCTTTGATCATTGCACTTCATGTAATAGCCTTTCTCTTGAACCCATGACATCTACATTGAAATCCATTATGTGCACGTCATGTGATTATATCCCTCAACCATTGTGCTTTGATGAATGCATGTTATCAATCCTGCATGGGTAATTTCATCAGTTTCACTTAGCTTTGTTGTGCTTTACACAAGAATATAATGTCCCATAGTAATATCTTGTTTTTCTTGTCAAAGCAGGCATGTTTCTTCAAAATATCATCCATAGTCATCCTCAATGAGAACTCTTGTTTAGGCTTCTTTGATTGTACTAGATTGGGATTACTCTGGTTAAAATAATCATTATACCCTTGGTTGTATGTTATGTGAATTATATGATGCTTTCTATGATAGGGAGTCTTTAATGTTGAGCAACACTTTCAAGTATAGTGATATATTGTTTCATGAAGTGGGATTATGGTGAATGTAGATAATATGATGACCATTCCCTTCATGTTGCTTACATAATCTTCTAAAATATTTTCACTTCTTTCTTGGTAAGATTTTCTAATCTGACCAGTGAGATAAAGCTGCTTCTGATACTTTGCATTGTGATAAAAATGGGTTAAGTAGCATCCAAAATTTCTTTGAGAACTTAATCAAACAATCTTGAAAAGCCATAAAAATGCACTAGAATGCTTAGTTATGATAGGGGAGCATAGTTTCAGAATCATTTTGCATTATCTCATCATGATTGGAAACTTTCATTAGTCAAAGTAACTTGGTATTTTTTGAAAATTGCACCTGCTAAAACTGTTTGGAACCCACTCACTTGCCATTTTGTAAAGATATAATATTTGATTTTTAGATCTGTCATCCCGGGGATTGGTTCATTTATCTCACCTCGGCATGTAGGAAAATGGGTTTTCCATAAATATTCTTCTTCTACAAAGTATGAAGCATCAAAGTTGACCCTATTGCAGTTGTTCTGGAAATGCAGTCTTCAAACTGGGTGAAACCCATCTAGTTTTGATTTTGGAATAATATCAAACGATGTCTTGAAGCTCTAAAAATTGTTATGGATACACATTGATATGGGGAGAATCTGGAACATCAATCTTTTTGTCATGAAAAACCTTTCGATTGCTTAACATTTATCCCCAAAGTTGATCATTTTAACAAAATCTTCACTATTCTGACAACAGATTTTCTCATAAACCCTTCAACATGTCGCTTTGAAACTTTGTGAAATTTGATTGTATGGAGCTGAAAAATTATGTACACACTCACATATGTTAGATGAACACACCTGCAAGATGCCATTACATGAAAATGACTAGATTCAAAATTATGATTTTTCACAATGTGCTATTTGGGCTACTTTTTCAACTGAGTTTCTGAGTGCTATATTAGAATTTTATTATGGCACCATTAGTTTTTTTGAAAAATTTGAAAGTTCCAATAGAGGATTCAAGGATTGATAGGCTATAGGGGTAGAGGGATTAGGGTTGAAGGGTTGAGGGTTGAGGTTTGAGGGATTAAGAGGGTATAGGGGTTCAGGAACTAGGGTTTAAGGGTTTAGGGTTGAGGGATTAAGAGGGTATAGTGGTTGAGGGATTAGGGTTTAAGGGGTGAGGGTTGAGTGTTCAAGGATTAAGAGGGTATATGGGTAGAGGTATTAGGGTTGAATGGTTTTGGGTTGAGGGATTAAGAGTGTATAGGGGTATAGGTATTAGGGTTGAAGGGTTGAGGGTTGAGGGTTCAGGGATTAAGAGGGTATAGGGGTTCAGGGAGTAGGGTTTAAGGGTTGAGGGTTTAGGGATTAAGAGGCTATAGTGGTTGAGGGATTAGAGTTTAGGAGTTGAGGGTTGAGGGTTGAGGGTTCAAGGATTAAGAGGGTATAGGGGTAGAGGGATTAGGGTTGAAGGGTTGAGGGTTCAAGGATTAAGAGGGTATAGGGGTTGAGGGATTAGGGTTTAAGGGTTGAGGTTTGAGGGATTAAGAGGGTATAGGGGTTTAGGGATTAGGGTTTAAGGGTTGAGGGTTTAGGGTTGAAGGATTAAGAGGGTATAGGGGTAGAGGGGTTAGGGTTGAAGTGTTCAGGGTTCAAGGTTAAGAGGTTAAGAGGGTATAGGGGTAGAGGGATTAGGGTTGAAGGGTTCAGGGTTTAGGGTTCAGGGATTAACTGGGTATAGGGGTTGAGGGATTAGGGTTTAAGGGTTGAGGGTTGAGGGATTAACAGGGTATAGGGGTTCAGGGATTAGGGTTTAAGGGTTGAGGGTTGAGTGTTCAAGGATTAAGAGAGTATAGGGGTAGAGGGATTAGGGTTGAAGGGTTGAGGATTGAGGGATTAAGAGGGTATAGGGGTAGAGGGATTAGGGTTGAAGGATTGAGGGTTCATGGATTAAGAGGGTATAGGGGTTGAGGGATTAGGGTTTAAGGGTCGAGGGCTGATGGTTCAAGGATTAAGAGGGTATAGGGGTAGAGGGATTAGGGTTGAAGAGTTGAGGGTTGAGGGTTGAGGGTTTAGGGGTAGAGGGATTAGGGTTGAATGGTTGAGTTTTCAGGGATTAAGAGGGTATAGGGGTTGATGGATTAGGGTTTAATGGTTGAGGGTTCAAGTATAAAGAGGGTATATGGGTAGAGGGCTTAGGGTTGAAGGGTCTAGGGTTGAGGGTTGAGGGATTAAGAGGGTATAGGGATTCAAGGATTAGGGTTTAAGGGTTGAGGTTTCAAGAATTAAGAGGGTATAGGGGTTGAGGGATTAGGGTTTAAGAGTTGAGGGTTGAGGGATTAAGAGGGTATAGGGGTTGAGGGATTAGGGTTTAAGGGTTGAGGGCTGAGGATTCAAGGATTACGAGGGTATAGGGGTAGAGGGATTAGGGTTGAGGGGTTGAGGGTTGAGGGTTCAAGGATTAAGAGGGTATAGGGGTTGAGGGATTAGGGTTTAAGGGTTGAGGGTTGAGGGTTCAGGGATTAAGAGGGTATAGGGGTTAATGGAATAGGGTTTAAGGGTTGAGGGTTCATGGATTAAGAGGGTATAGTGGTTGAGGGTCCATCTCTCCCACTATCTCTTTCTCCCCCTCTCCCTCTCCCTCCCTCTCTCCCTCTTTCTCTCTCACACTCTCTTTCTCCCCCTCTCCCTCTCCCTCCCTCTCTCCATCTTTCTGTCCCACTCCCTCTCCCTCCCTCTCTCCCTTTTTCTCTCTCACTATCTCTTTCTCCCACTTCCCCTCTCTCCCTCCCTATCTATCTCCATGTCTCCCACTTTCTATTTCTAACCCTCTGCCTCTCCCTCCCTCTCTCCCTCTCCCTCTCCCTCCCTGTCTCTCCCTGTCTCTCTCCCTCCCTCTCCCACTCTCCCTCTCTCTTTCTCCCCTCTCCTCTCCCTCTCCTCCCTCTCTCCCTTTTTCTCTCCCACTCTCTTTCTCCCCTCCCCTCTCTCCCTCCTATCTATCTCCATGTCTCCCTTTTCTATTTCTAACTCTGCCTCTCCTCCTCTCTCCTCTCCCTCCTGTCTCTCCTTGTCTCTCTCTCCCTCCCTCTCCTCTCATCTCTCCCACTATCTTTCTCTCCCACTCTCTCTTTCTCCCCCTCTCCCTCTCCCTCTCCCTCCCTCTCTCCATATTTCTCTCCCACTCCCTCTTCCTTTTTCTCTCCCACTCCCTCTCCCTTTTTCTCTCCCATTCTCTCTTTCTCCCACTCTCCCACTCTCTCCCTCCCCATCTATCTCCATGTCTCCAAATTTCTATTTATAATGCTCTCCCTCTCCCTCCCTCTCTCCCTCTCCCTCTCCCTCCATCTCTCTCCCTCTCTCTCTCCCACTCTCCCTCTACCTCTCTCTCTCTCTCTTACACACACTCACCTCTATCTCCTCTACTATAAGGGTGTAGGAGAAAACTATAGAATTAGGATAGAGGGTAAAGACAAAGAGGGAGAATAGAAATATACTACGAAAACCATATTTCACATAATGCGCACATGTTATAACATGAGCGTGTGTTGTACTCCACTAAAACGGTGAAAAAATATATATACTCATGATTTCAAGGCCCACAGTTTGCATATTCCCCTAGTTCTGCACGTGCTCCAACAAACGACAACTTTTTGATGATGTTGTGAAGTGTGCAAGCATGTTTTTCACATTCCATCACCTTTTCCATGATCTTTCTACCACCTTTGCATGAAATAGCAAAGTTTCCACGTTGAAAGACATATAATATCAATTGAAGTTTGAATTCCATTGAAAACTGATATACAATTGAAGTTTGGAGGGGAACAAGATTTTGAACAAGTCAAATTGTTGTGGAGTTTGAAGAAAGAAGAAGCTAAGGCTACATAATTGGGTTGAACTCCTCCATTTGAAAGTCTAGTTTTTTAGGTATGTGAAGTCTTTACAAATTTTCTTTCATTCTATTATGGCTTGCTTTCATTTTTGTTTGTCATTATAATCTTAGGTTGTCAATGCACATTTTAAATTACCATTATATACACTTGCCAATTAGTATTTTACACTTGATGCAAAACATCTACCAGGATCCATAAATCATCAAGGGTACTTCTGACCCTAAATTAAATTGAAGAAGATCAACAAACAAACTCAATCATCTTTTCATCAAAACATTAGAACTTGGTTTCAACTCTTTGTCAGACTAAAAAAAAAAGATTAACCATCATAAAATTGATTGTAACATAGCATAATGTTGATTAGAAACTCAGACCCATTCACCAAAATTCATCCTTTAATACAACTCCAATTCTCTCCCATTCCTTTGAAGGGTCCAAACACCTTCCAATACCTCTGCACAAACTGATGCAGTACAAAGGAAGAAATCAACACCTTTCTTGACACACTTATTCAACGATATTTCCCTTCACAAAACATTAGATTCGTATACTCAAATTAGCATTAAGAGTTCACAATTAATTTTAAGGACCTTTAAAACACCTTGAAAATATTGAAAATAACTGATTACAATCAACTAGGTTCCTCAAAACATCAACCAACAATTATGTCATTCACAAGTTGTCTTAAATCTTCCATAATGGAACCATTGTTTGAGTTAGTACAACAAAAATGAAACCTTTCAGAAGTCTGCCCTTACACACAAACTTAGTTACTTTTTTCACTATCCACATTACTAGTAGCCAAGCATTTGCAAATTGTCACATGTATCTCCCAAACCATGCACACACTTAAGACTTTGATACTCATTTTTTATGCAGAGTTAGAGGACCCAGAACCATTGAAGATGTCAAATTTCCTTCAAGAGGCATCTAACAAGATTAAAAAGGCCTAATGGACCAATCCCAACACTCCTCCAAGCTGGACAACAAACATAAACACTATTTCCCATTTCACCCTTGGAATCTAGTTATTGTGCAAAACCAATTTTGGGCCCTTAAATCCAAAACTTTCCAAAACACAAGGAAAATAAAAGAATTATTCTAGCACCCATTTCAGAGTTGCAAGACATACCTTAACCCATCACATGACTCCTTTGGGACAACTTTAAGAAAATTGACCTTTTCACTATTTTAGGCCTCCAAGTAGGCCAATTTTACAAAGGAACTAACCTTATATCCTCACACTAGACTTCCAAAACCTTAAAAAGCATTTAGTTAGGTCTCAAAACAAGATATTTTCTAGGTCTTAGGACCTTACCCGCTCAACTAGGCTTCCAATACAAAAACCCCCATTTTTCAATGCAAAGAGGGAGGGTTTATAGAAAATCCTATTCTCGGGCCTTCCCAGACCATTCCAAAGCATCAAAAATATTCAAAATACCCTGCACAAGGTCAAAAGTAAATTACATAGACCACTCCTTCAACAATTTTTCAAAACTACTCCTTGGTTCCTCAAATTCTCATGGAGAAGTGCTTGTTTCAGCCTAAGAACCCCATCCTATTGCCATTAGTTTCATTCCAAGGCATGTTAAACAATAAAATACCCTACTCTAACAATGTAAATGAAATCCCATGGAGAAACAAGTCATAAAATTAGGTGGATGGTCATTTCATAATTAAATCCTACTCAAACCCTTGACTGGCTTGAAATGAGTAGTTTCAAATAATTGTCAGTTGCTCCCTTCAAATATATTGTTAAGCCCTCAGAACTGATGCATTCAAGAGTTAAGACACGTGCCTACAATATTATATTATTTTTCTATCAAGGGGAGGTTGTATAGATCTGTACAAGTGCAAGAAAGTACAAAAAAACCAGTGAATTTCTAGAAAACAACATTTTTTTTATCAAAAAAATGGATTTCAAAATGAACAAAAATCCTCCCTTCAAGCCAATGGAGGTTGTTTAAATTTTTTGAAATGAAAGCCAACTCCCCCAATTCCTATAACTAACAAAAAACCACCTTTGAAAGCTCATATAATCGGTACATGGAAAATGTCTTTAATGACCCTCTTACAACATGAAGATACCCAAAATTGAATCAAATTTCAAAACGGAAGCATAGATTTTCAAGGTGCTCCTACACCAAAAAATTATCAAACACTCACAATTCCATTCACTCATTAGTTTTTAGAATCACCATCATGGTTATTCACTTTTAGTTAGAAATGTGCTCTGGCTAGCTTAGTGCTTCCATAGTTTGTACACATTTTTCTACATGCTAGGTTGACTTTTGTACACGATGATTGTAAGTATTATTTAAATGAAGCCTTCAATGACATATTTTTCAATTAACTTGAATGGATACATTTTTTAGGAACTAGTATTCATCTCATTACCATGGTATAGATAAAATTATTCGCCATGCTGAAGAAAAAGACAAAGAGGAAACTAACAAACGAAGAGAACAAAACCTTGAAATAAAAGGAGAGAGTTCAGGTGGCGGAATATCGTGAAAAGAATAAATTGGAAACGATTGATGAAAACAACCCAATTGTAGAGGAACCTCAACCATCAAAAAGAGAACGAGAATTGGCAGCACAACAAGCATGAATGCGAAAGCATCGTCGTAAGATAGATTTAGATACCACAGTTGGAGACACACCCTCTACAACAAGTGAATATGAAGGGACACCATTAAGCACAATCGAATATGAAGGGACACCATCTAGCACAAGTGAATATGGATGAACACCATCTACTGCAAGTGAATATGGAGGGACACTTGTTATGCCTTGCATAGCCACCCCATCTTTTGCCTTGGTAAAAATGGGTCCCCCTTGTTATTCTTTATCCTTTGTTGTTTTTCAAACAAAGTTTGGAGTCATTTTGCTTTCAACACTTTGATTAATTTGGTTTAGTCTGTCGGAAGTGGAATTGGAATTGAATCAGGTTTTGAAAGTTCTTTCAAAACTTGTTTTGATTCCCATCCCGACGGTCTTTCCTTTGGCCTTTTGGTTTGTCTTCAGCGGAACCAGAGCCGAAGTGGGTGTTAAGTTGGTCGTTATCAAAAATTGCAAAATCATAATCAATTCCATTCCCGTGTCTACTATTTATTTTTTGGTTTTTGTCTAAGTCCTTGTGTTTAGTTTTATTATGTTGGCCTTTTGCTTTACTTTTTGTGTTTGGTTTTGTTTTGTGCTTAGTTGGAAAACCCGAACCCGGAATGGGAATGAAGTTTGGAAATTTCTTAAACTTTCAGATCAATTTCCATTTTGGTTCCACTCCCGCCACTTTTGGATCATTGAATTTTTGACTGAAGTGGCACTATAGAGAAGTGTTCATTCTCTCATAGTTCTGAATCTGCCTTAACTGCATTTTAAGACATTAATGACAGTTGCTCGTGTAGGTGAAAATCAACATTTTTACCTTCATTAAGGGTTAAATGAATCATTATTATCATTGTTAAAAGATTAACGAGCATGAAAGAGTAGCAGCAAAGTTCATTTGAGAAAATTGATTGAGAGAGAGGAAGGTTATTGCGTGTGAATCAGTTCAGAAGGTTAGCTTGGTTCTTTTGTGTTTAAGGTAGGGTTTGTTATCATTGTTGTTTTTCGTTTATCTATTGTCGTGTTTGCTGCATTTTTGTTTTATATCTGCTCGTGCTTTCAATCATTTAGTTTTAAGTGGATCTGTGCTTCTTGCAATGATTATACGATTAGGTTCTTGTTTTATTTTGTTTGCTTTCTTTGGTCTTCATTTCTTGTACTATCGTTTTTAATTCTTTGTATTTTAGAGCACAGTCGCTTTCACGTTTAAGTTGTGATCGCGTCATGCTATTTTTGATTTGTAGTAGATTAGATTAAATTAGGGTTTTTAATGGTGTTTGTTAAAGTTAGGGATCTACAGTGAGGTAGATTAGATTTATTATTTTTACTTAGGGTTTTGTCGTGTGTTTTGATCTGGTAAAATGGCAAGGTTTAAAATCCGTGCCCTAGTTTTTATCGGGTTTGTTAGATTAGGGTTTCATGTCTTGAAGTGATCACATTTAAAAGGTTAAATATGATGCCCTAAATATAGTCATTCCCCATGGTCATATGAGTGTAGTGTTTTTAAAGCCCCTTTTTCATTTAAAGCGACCTTGGTTTTTATCACGAAGTTAAATGTTAAATCAACAAAATCTTTTGATGATGTCACAGTTAGTCTAGGCGGAGGCGGGATCAGAATCAATTATGAACTTGAGAATTCTATTTTACAAAAGTTATTGATTTCGTTTCCATCCCATTTTCAGCTCCGTGTATGATAAGAAGTCTTCTTTGGGAATAACGATAACCTGAACGGAAGCGGAGGCGGAGTGGAAATGGAATATGAAAATCTAAAGAAAATCAAATCCCTTTTTCATTTCGATCACCTTCCCGATTCCAACTCTGAGCCCGTTCATTGTTAGTGAAGTATCTATATTGGTTTTGGCTTCGAGTCTAGCAATATTATAAAAGAGACTGTTTTAGGTTGTTTTTCTGCCTGGTTTCGACTCTGATGCATATAGGAAAGGTATGGTTTTTAAGACATGTTTTATGATGATGTTTAAAGATCTAATTAGAGTTTTGCTTGTAGGAAAGTTGAAGGATGTCAGGAACATCAGGGGAAGCTGCTCGAAGGAACCAGCCTTTAGGAACATCAAAGGCAGCACCAAAGCCAAAGAAGGTAAATCCAGAACAACTGCCTTATACCCTGAGGTATAATCACAGGAGTCCGGTTGTGAAGATGAGCAAGGTGGAATCAGTCTGGTTAGACATCACTGACATGAATTTGGGCCAATACAATTTTGAGGAGTTACATGTAGACACCTTTGCAGAACGAGAAAATCTAACAGGAAGGACGCAAAGGATTGTTGATTCTAGCCTGACACATATTACTGTGTTTCCCTTGTCAATCCAATGCCCAGAATTGATCTTAACTGTGGCTAGTGCCTACAATCCTACTACAAGACTATGCATGGATTCACAGAATAATGTGATCATTGATCTTACTCCTCAGATGTTTCAAAATATATTTAATGTTCTAGATCCCAAGGACTTGGTGTAGCTAACTAAGGCAGAGGCCTTGGAGAAGTATAGCAAGCACAAGGACTCCAATAAATCTCATTTAAACAAAAAATGATTGAAGACAGAAAAAAAATCTCTGAGCAAACTTGCAGATCAGCCAAAGAGGGCAAATTTTTATAAGGAGTTTGATTTAATCATGATGTTATCAAGAGTTTTCGAGAAGAGAGATACACTTCGGTTCAAGGAATGGATGTTTCCTTTCATCCAGACAATCTTAAATGGAGCCTAGTAGTTTGATTGGCCAATAATTGTCTCTGATGCCATATATGATCAGCTAACAAGGATCAGGTAGACTAAATCTTTCTTTATGACCTCTTACATTGTTAATGCTGCAGCAAGATTGGGGATTTTCCTAGGTTTGAATAGAGTGGGCGTAATGGGAGCCTTGGATGGACAGAAGAAGGTATGGGAGCACTATGATCAGTTGTCTCTTCAAGTTGCTGAGACTCATTTCAAAAGAGTCAATGATGCATTTTTATATGTGATTATCAACCAATTGAATGGAGATGTCAGATACCGGTTGAGTTAAGAAGCTATGGCATTCATTGCTGAATGGGGATGTTGGTACATCCAATACCCTAAATTTACATACTTCAGGTTGGTTGGTTTTGAAGGCCACCCACATTTTCTTCCAAGGTACTGCAATAACAGGATAGTGCTAATGGAGTTTTTCTATCAAGCTATTGGGGTTAATGCTCGGTTTGGGATCAAGCATAAAACTGGATGTCATAAATTTCCCATGAAGTTGGATGAATATAGCTGTCAACACTTGGTAGGAGCGAAGGTGGTTTGTAGTGAATTGATACAGTTGAAATTGGGATTATACAAAGCTCGTAAGTGTTTTGATCCAAAAGGGAAGATGTATGCCTTATTGCCTTCGATATTTACTAGACATTTCAATTTGTTAGAAGACTTTTGGAATGACCGACAAGATGAGTATGATTTGAGAAAGAAGAACTATGAAAGATTGTCGGTCACACTCATGGAAGAACTAGGTGTTAAAGAAAACATTCTTGACACATTGGTGGATGACGGAATTGTATCCGATCCCTCCTATGAAGCTTTGAATATTGGCACCAAGAGTTTGAATCCAATTGACTGGGATGTTGAAGAAACCATTGATATCAAGAAGATTGGAAGGATAGTATTGGATAGGAGTGTGCAGTGGTTAATGTTGAGAATTCAAGCTCCTCAAGGACTAGTCCTTAAAAAGGGTAAAGGATACAAGAGAATCAAGAGAAAGACACCTCCCAAAGAGCCTTCCTCCAAACATTGAAGAAATAGAACTTGAGGTGGTAGATGATGAAGAGGAAACACAAGAGGGAGATGTTCCAGTAGGATCTGTTGTTTCAACACCTACATTAGGTGAATCATCCACACAAGTCCCAATAACAAGGAAGAAGAGTAAAGAAATACAAGAAGGAGCTCTTCATAGCATGGTTGAAGCTGCCAAGGGGAAAGAAATGGAGAAGGAAGTTCTGGAAGTTGAGACAGATTCAGATGAGACTCTGTCAGAAAAAGATTTGCAAGAGAACATGCCTCTAGAGGAGGATATTGAGTAGATCTTAACACAATAAAATCAATGGAAACTATTTGAAGATGCAAAAAGAGATTCTGATGCAAAGGTTGTAGCCTTAGAGAAACAAAAAGAAATGGAGGCCAAGGTACAAGTTGATGCTGTATTACACCAACAACAATTGAAAGCAAAACAAGTTAAGGAAAAGGCAACAGTTGATGAAGTAGAGAGAAAAATAAGGGAGCAAGAACATGAGCTCAAGGTAAAAGAAGAGAATGACAAGTTGGAGCTAATACAGAAAATTCATGACCTTGAGGAAGAGAAGGAAAGGAACCGAAGGGAAAGAGAAATCTTGGTTGCTAAACTAAAACTTGCAGAAGAAGCTCGCTAGAAAGAAGAAGAAGTAGAAGGCTTAAGAAAGAAAAAGGGTGCTGAGGAGCTGGTTAAGAAGCAACAAGAAGAAGAAGAAAGGGAAAAAGAAGAAAAAATTAAGGCTTTGGAGATAGAAAGGTTAGAAAAGGAAAGACTAGAGGATTTGGAAAAAGAGAAACTAGAAAAAGAAGCTCTAGAGAAGGAAAGGTTGGAAAAAGAAAAGGTAGAGAGAGACTGGTTGGAAGAAGAGAGTCTGAGGAAAGAAGAGGAAGAAAAGAAAAGGGAAGAAAAAAAAGATAGAGAAGAGGTTGAGAAGATGGTGCAGATGCATATACTGCAAGAACAACAAGAGAAATCCAGGGTTGATCCTCAATCTTAGGTAAATATTCAGCCACCTTCTACAATTGTTGCTTCCTCTTCTATGATGACTACTACTCCAAGTGCTCCTACTCAGCTAAAATTGGACTTGTAGAAGAGGGAAGTAACACCTTCACAACCTCTCAATTGGGAGGATATGATGAAGGGAATTGAGCAAGAGAGGCCTAAAAATAAGGCTAAGATTCTACATTCTACCCGACTCACAGACAAAGGAGAAATGGTTGCTGAATGTGCCATGCCAATGACAGAAAAGGAGGTAGGGGACATGCAGCTAACATATTATCAGTTGAGTATGGTCAACTTGGGAAGGCCCACTAGGAATCAAAAAATGAACTTGATTGATGTGGTGGATTCAACAACCAAGTCAAGAATGATCAAGGATAAGCAAAGGAAGGATGAGCTTAAAGTTCAATTGGATCAAATACATTCATTCTTGAAGAGTGTCTCCTCTCCAAAATCACAATAGGTAGCAGCCATTGAGACTCCTATTTTGCTAAGAAAAAAGGAGGTAGATGATTTGGTGCAGGTAAAAGGAAAAGTGGAGATGGTAGACTGATGGGTAGACAAGTTAAACCGAGAGGTGGGTGAAGTTTTGGTTGAAGGTTTTGAAGCCTACAAGGATACAGAAGGGTTGATAAAAGAGATGCATTGATACATTGAGGCATCAAAAAAGCAAGAAGAAGAATACAAAGAATACAACTAGAAATTGGAAAGAGTGAGTGCAATACCTTTAACAACTCTTCTGGAACAATCAATACTTGAGGAGGACAACAAGGATTTTGTGGAGAAAACTTCTCGTATACTCCGGTTTAGAACTGACTTTTTGTGTAAACATAAGGATAAAATTCAGGAGGCTGTTAATAATTTGATTGAGCAATTGGAAGAACTAGAAGCAGTCATTGCTATAATTGTAGATGTAAATGTGTTGACAAAAGAAGGCATGCCTTTGAGTCAAATTAAAGAGAAGTGGGATGAAAGGTTCAAAGGACACATGCAGGGAAACGATGATGGAGAATAATTGATAATAGATCAGCTAGTGGAGGTCAAAGAAGAGATAAAGCTGTTGGGATAGATTTAACAAAAATAAAGGGTATGAGGGAATTTGCTATAGTAGAATTGGATCGAATCAAGTTTGAAGATAGCTGGATTGATGGGCCAGAAATAGATACCTTACAACAAGTCTTCACCAGCTACGATGAGTTTATTGTAGATCCAGCTTCACATGCATGAGTCCCTCCATGCATAATTTTCCTCTTCTTTGCATGTTGCATGCATCACTAACAACTTTTTGAGCGCATGACTTCTTCTTCTCTTCTATCTTCTATTTTTAGTTAAACTAAATGTCTAAATGTAAGAATTCAAGATCAAATTGATCTAAGTTTCCAAGAGAATTTTTAGTTCCTGAAAGGGTGGATTGCCTAAAATAGAAGTAGAGTTCGAGGTTTTGTATATCTATAAATACCTGATGGGTATCGTATTGTAAAGGTCGGCTAATTGAGAATAGAATTGGCTTACCTAATGCTATGAGATAGAATTTTTCTAGTGATCACTTTTTGAGATACATTGTTACTAGATGCTTTACAGTTAATAAAATTATAGGTTTTCTCACAATATGGTGTTAGAGTTAAATTGTTTGTGTGATAAGGCTGATAAGATATAATCTATCTATATGCAGTGATTGTGTTGAACATAAAAGTTTATTGAGTGATGAAAATCACTTGAAGGAATCAGATTTAAGGATTGTCATTGAATTAAAGTTATTAAAAATCAGTTGATCTATGACCTTGGCAATGAATGGATGTATGTTTTGAAATTTTTAAGGTAGTTGTGATAAGCGAAGAGAGGTATTGAATTAAGCACCTTAGATGCATGCAATGGTATAGTTTATGTTGTAGATTGTGTCATACTTTGGTTTTGTGATTGGTTAGAAATCATTCATTGTTGAAGGTATATGTCTAGATGTTAGATAAATTTGATTCAAATTTACTGGTTACCCCTTTGTTCTATCTTTTTCTTTTGTTTGAAACCCCTTTATTTACAGGAATTATTTTGATAAAATGAGTCATTGCTTGAGTCTTTTATTACTAGCATGTTTTGTGACAGTATACTATCTGAGTATGCAATGCATACCCATAGAGCCCAATGGTTGGACACGCAGTTGAAGCTATGCAAGGACACCTTTCTAGTTGGAAGCATAGTATCCGTGGTTGACTTTGGGGTGATCCCACAATAGTGGTTTACAATTTTTGGTCAAATTGGACATTGAAATTATTATTTTTAACTAAATCTTCATATTCGGGCACTTATAGTGGCTAAACCATGAGGAATTTGGAAATGATGCAAACTAGAGTCTCATCACATTTTGTCTGTAGATTCTAAAAATATTTTTTTCAAAAATTTTGGAATAAGATTGCACTTCTTTTTCCATCTCCCATGAAAACTAGTTTTTTTAGAAAACAACATTTTTAAAAAGTGACGCTCATTGTATACAACATAACTTTTTTTGTATAAAGGATAAAATTCTATTTTTTTTTAATTTAGATTTATAACTATGATATATAGCACTTTCATTTGGTCTCATAGTTTTTTGTTGAATGTTTTTTCCTTCATAGAGTTTCAAAGTCAAACCAATTGCAATTCAAACATAGGTGGATTGTATACAACATAACTTTTTATGTATGTATCGAAATTCAATTTTATTTTTTTTAATGGATCAAGGACATCAATACCCAGCACAAAAATATTTTAAAAAAAATTATTTTGATAATTTATTATTTTTCCACATTTGCAAAATAGAGAGTTTGATTTTTAGGTGAAAAACCTATGTTTAATAAAACTAAAAAAACACATACATAATAAAACCAAATCAAATTAAAATTATATTTGTGGGATAGCTCATTTCGAGGACTACCATAATTATCTCAAATAAATTTTAAATGAAATCATTTGATCCCCCAAAAGGTAAATCAAAAGTGATTTTTTATCAGCATTTTGATAGGTGTAAAGGAGACTCATTTATAGAAATGGTTTAAAACTAGTGAGGTTCTATCTAAGGGGGTTTGATCTAAGGTGGTTTGATCAAACCCTCTTCAATTGGAATCAATAAAATTGAACTTTTAAAAGCTTAAATCATTATATTTTCTAAAAATATGTGATTTCAGTAAAAATCAGCTCCTCTCAAAAATTGTAAACCAGCTTTGTGGGATCACCCTTTGTAGAGAACTACACTCTATAGCCACAGCATGAGGAGCAGTCACAGTATTACAACTCCACACAAGTTTTGATATTTGTGCACATAACATTCATTCATGCATCTGATAGTAAAAATGAGCAAAGGAAGGTATTGAGGGAGTACCACTTTTACATTAGTCATGATCGCACACATTATCCAGTGTTCATGCAAGGTTGCTTCCAGATTTTCTATAGTGGTTTAGCTCTGAGGGGCATAGAATACGATCAACATATAATATGGTCTGATAACTATGCAACATAGTTCAAGAACTCACGGATGTGCTATTGGTTGTGCAGGATGCATGTCATGATAGGTGTTCAACATATGTGGAACTTTTGTGAGGCTGGACATGGAAAGGGGGAGCATGATGGTGTAGGAGCATGCATGAAAAGAGCATTAGCACAAGAAGAGTTAAAGTATAAAGACAATGCAAAGTTGACAGATGCAAAATCAATCGTCGAGTGGTGTAATGATTTGATGGTTCCAATTAATGAAGGTACGTCTTCAGTTCATAGATTTTTTTGGTTGATGGATGATACTAATATTGCACCATATGAAGACTGCTATAAACTAACAAGATCGAGTGAGGTACAATCTTTCCTTAGCTCAAATGCAGGTACATGAAGTATCGATACACGAAAGATGGCATGATTTTTTTCTTCATGTACAATGCATGCCTGGAATGATTGTGAGTAAGGGGAGTGGGTTGACAAATGGTTCACAAGTTATTTTAGCCCACCTCACACATATCACCCTCCGATGACATTGGAACTAACACAAATGGAATCATCAGTCAAATTTGACCACTTATCAGATCTAGTTCAACTAGGTTATATATGTACTTTCTTAGTTGTTGAAATTCCATATCGTTATCTTACGTTGTAGTGTATTCGTAATGTTGACAAATTTCAAGAGGTGTTTTGCACATATCAATGCAAGGCATATTTATGCAGTTGTTGCAGATGAAGACAATGAAGAAGGAACAAACTATTACTTGTGTCATTGTGTTGAGACCAAAAAAAATTTGGAGGCCCCAGTTATAGATGGAGAAAACATCGAATACCCTACAGGCTCAGTTGTGGTTACTGAAACATGGTTTAGAAGGTACCCACATTCAAGTGTTAAACATTGGCTATTTCAGGACTTTGACATGCATCTTAAGATTCTTCATTACTCGAACCTTGTCATGAAATCCAATGTTCATTTGACCAAATATGGGGGTAGACCTTTGAACAAGACGTTATGGAAGGTCCGTGAGTCTGACCATGAGGCAATACTTGACATAATAAAGAGTAGAGAAGACCCGAATGGTTCGTTGGATTAATTTGTAAGTATATGCACATTGGTTCTTATTAATTTATACTTTTATGCCAATGCTATCATCTTCTTTTACAGTGATTGGTGTCCCCTTGTGAAAAATTCAAATATATGAGCCATCCAAGAGAATGTCAGCCAGAAAAGCAATGCAACATCCTTATTTTGATGCCTGCATGCAACATCTATAAGTGCCTTCTCTCTACAACTCGTATGACCAAAATAGTTTTTCCAATGCATCTGAATAGGTATGTTTATGCTAGGCATGGTCTTGTTTCACACTGAAACACGTGGAATCGCTTTGAGCTACGTTCTATCAGATCGATCCCTTAAGGATCCAAAGTGCAAAATGGCTGAAAAATTTAGCATGCTATTACTCAGATACCCTGATGCTTAGAAAATTCTCATCTGATCCTATAGAATTGTGTTGAGCCCCTCTACAAAAACCTCTCTCGGAGTGGTTTTCCTGTGGTGGCAGATTTTCACTTGATGGAGAAAACATCAAATGCAAGTAGTGCAAAAATGCAAAGTGGTGCAACTTTCATTCTACAACTTGTGTGACCAAGTAGATTCTTCCAACACGTCCGAATAGGTATTTTTATCCTAGGCATGGTCCTCTTTCACACTGAAACACATGGAATCACTCTGAGCTATGTTACACCAGATCGATCCTTGAAGGGTCCAAAGTGCACAATGGCTGCAAACTTCAGCATTCTATTACTTGGATACCGTTACACTTAGAAAATTATCTTCTAATCCTAGAAGAATGAATTGGGCCCCTCTAGAAAAACCTCTCTTGGTTTTGGCTATCTTGGAGTGGTTTTCTCATGGCGGCAGATTTTCACTTGATGGAAAAAGCATCAAATTCAAGTAGTGCAAAGTTGCAAAGTGGTGCAACTTTCATTCTGCAACTTGTGTGACCAAGTGGAATATTCCAACATGTCCAAATAGGTATTTTTACGCTAGGTATGGTCCTCTTTTGCACCGAAACACATGGAATCGCTCTGAGCTATGTTCCAATGGATCAACCCCTGAAGGGTCCAAAGTGCAAAATGGCTGCAAACTTCAGCATGCTATTACTTAGATACTGTTACACTTAGAAAATTTTTGTTTGATCCTATAGGAAGGCATTAGGACCCTCTAGAAAAACCTCTCTCGGTTTTGGCTATCTTGGAGTGGTTTTCTCGTGGTAGCGAATTTTCACTTGATGGAAAAAGTGTCAAATTCAAGCTATGCAAAGTTGCAAAGTGGTGCAACGTTTGCTCTGCAACTTGTATGACCAAAATAACTGTTCCAACACATCTGAATATGTATTTTTATACTAGGAATGGTCTTGTTTCGCATCGAAACATGTGGAATCGCTCCGAGCTACGTTCCACCGAATCGATCCCTAAAGGGTCCAAAGTGCAAAATGCCTACAAACTTTAGCATGCTATTACTTGGATAACGTGATTCTTAGAAACTTTTCGTCTAATTCTAAAGGATTTAATTGATCTCCTCTACAAAAACCTCTCTCGGTTTTGGCTATCTCAGAGTGATTTTCCTATGGTGGTGGATTTTCACTTGATGGAAAATGCATCAAATGCAAGTAGTGCAAAGTGGTGCAACTTTCATTCTGCACCTTGTGTGACCAAGCGGGCTGTTCCAATATGTATAAATAGGTATGTTTATGCTAGGCATGACCCTCTTTCGCATCGAAACACGTGGAATCACTTTGAGCTATGTTCAACCGGATCGATCCCTGAAGGGTCCAAAGTGCAAAATGGCTGCAAAATTCAACATGCTATTACTTAGATACCATTACACTTAGAAACTTATCATCTAATCCTAAAAGGAGGAATTGGGACCCTCTAGAAAAACCTCTCTCAGTTTTGGTTATCTTGGAGTGGTTTTCTCGTGGCGGCAAATTTTCACTTGATGGAAAAAGTGTCAAATTCAAGCTGTGCAAAGTTGCAAAGTGGTGCAACTTTCGCTCTATAACTCGTATGACCAAACTAAATGTTCCAACGTGTTTGAGTAGGTATTTTTATGCTAGGTATGGTCTTTTTTCACACTCAAACACATGGAATCACTCTAAGCTATGTTCCATCGGATCGATCCCTTAAGGGTCCAAAGTGCAAAATGGCTGCAAACTTCAGCATGCTATTACTCGGATACCGTGATGCTTAGAAACTTCTCATCTGATCCTATAGGATTGAATTGAGCCCCTTTACAAAAAACTCTCTTGGTTTTGGCTATCTCAGAGTGGTTTTCCCGTGGTGGCAGATTTTCACTTGATGGAAAAAGCATCAAATGCAAGCAGTGCAAAGTTGCAAAGTGGTGCAACTTGTGTGACTAAGCGAACTGTTCCAACATGTCCAAATAAGTATTTTTACGCTAGGAATGGTCCCCTTTTGCACCAAAACATGTGGAATCGCTCTGAGCTATGTTCCACCGGATCGATCCCTTAGGTTGGAGGAATCTAAAGTTACAAATTTGTAAGTTGCTTAAAGCAACAAATTTGAAATGCAATGGTTACTTGTTTTGAAAGCTAGTTTTTAGTTAGTTGAGGGTGTGGATTGGTTAGATAAGGGTGTAAAACACTATGTAAAGCCTTGATAGGCTTGAATGGAGGTTGTTGATGAACTTTTGGAGAAGATAAGATAAGAATTATTCACATTGTTCTCTATTTTTTAGATTTTTATACAAACTTGCTAATCCTGTACTTGGTACGACCTCGAGCTTCCTATACGGTCCCAAGGCTGACATGGATTGAAAGAGGGCTGAGCTCACAAGAACCCATCTCTCATGATAATGAATGGCCCACTTAGCTCTCATTTCATGTAGGTGATGCTCACAAAGGTGAGGCACTAGGCCTTCCTAGAAGGTCACCCATCCCAGTACTACTCCAACTCAAGCGTTTAACCACAAATTTTTTTCCCCAAGGTTAAGCCCACTTATCTTGCAACCCCATTTGTAAAACCTTTAGCAAGTTTTGTGCCTTATGAAACATTCATTATAGAGCCCCTTTAGCTCATCAATTGATAAGTTGGAGGTATTTTCTACAATGTGTCAAATCATGAAATTGCTACCAGGATTCAATTGTGTAGTTTTTGAGTATAAAAGAGAATAAGAAGGGAAGATCAGGGTAATCAATTTGCAAACTTATTTTTATTATTGAATTACCTAGTGTGGGATTGGTATATATGAGAAAAAAATGATAATATGGGAGTATACGTTTCAAGCATATAATCCGGAAAGGACTCAAAGTTAGATGCACGAGTACAAAGTATCGATCAGGAAAGGCATCCCAATTCTCAAGGCCTATATATCAATGATTGGTAGATTTATATTCAAAGCTAGCACATGATTTTAATTGATTAATTAGAAACAACTATTATATTAGTTTATCAAATTTCCATTATCAAATTAATATTTGAATTAGATTTCATATTCATAATTTATTTCATTTATAATTTGGGGACTCCGTTATCTATCTTAATAATATTAGATGACAACCTTTGTCAATTCAATAAGAAATAAGTCAAAAATCTATTGATCTAGAGCTCAAGTCATTACAGTGGTATTAGAGTGAATGAACTTGCTAGCCTTTGGGTATTGCAACAAATTGACTTTCCATTAGAAGCATGGCAACCGATGATAGTGGTTGGAATTACTCAAGAAGGATGAACATCTTAAAGACATTTGTGGAAATTGGGACAAGTAACCTTCTTGTGGACTTAGGGTTGCAATATTTGATCTACAACATGTTCCACCATTTCTTCAGTAGGATCAAGAACACACATAATGAAGGTGTGTTTGCAGCCATGAAAGATTATGGTTCGAACTATCTAGAAGAGTGATGTTTTATCTCGACCACCCATATCTATACCATGGTTTGTTTGGAAACAAGGATGGGCTCTCTCTTAATTGACATATACATTATTCCTCGATGTGTTCACACTAGTGTTACAAGACTTGGAATCACCTCAGACTTGACAAGCCAATTTTTGACTTGGACTCAGGCTCTGAGCCCAGACTTGACAAATAGAAAAACCTAAGAAATTCAAAGATTTTTTAAGGATTTAAAACTTGTTTCATGAACCCTTTAATAAATAAACCTTAAAGACACAATAGCATCATCAAATATAAATTACTATGATCCCATACACAAACATACATCAATCACATAAGTATAAGCATCGATAAAATATATTTGTATGAACATAGAAATTACGTTGAATACACGTAACTCATAATTATTGAACCATCAATTTAGAATGAAAATATGGATAGGCATCGATAAAAGATATATGTACTAACCAAATAGCCATGTAGGGATACATGAACATATGTCGATATAAGTATGAAATATATGTACAAAATAGCCATATAGGCTTACAAGAATGCCATTTAGGCATACAATGCCAAATATGTACAAAACTACCATGTAGGAATAAAACAAAGGAATCTGGAATCAAAAGTCATTGCTCTCCATGCCCCAGAAATAAAATATTTCCTTTTCCTTTTCACTTAGATGGCGCTAGGTCTATCACTAATTTTTGTTGCGCTTGTGGAGTGCTCTTGCTATTCCTCCTAGGGTTTAGTTCATGGTGAATTTTTAACTGTTACAATAAGAAGTAAAGACATGAATATATAGAAATTACATTATAAAAAATGATATATTTGACAAAATAATCACTTACAACCATGTCACGATCTCTCTCCATGAGGGAAATATTCTCATGCCCATGCTCAGGCGTGCTCAAGCCCTATATAAACCATACAAATAGAAATTCAACTATGTGAATCAATAATGGTTTGATTTTTCACTAGCTAACATCTATAACAACAAATGTAAATGTAAATTTACTAATTTTCCTCATACCTCTTCTATCAAAGCCATCAAGGATTGTATAGCAAATGTCACACCAATATCCATTGCCCTTGTCACATTCGGAGGTGTATCATCTCGCAACAACTAAAAACAAAACAATAAAATATTCAACGTAATCAATGATGTGCATATAAACTGCATAAATCTATTAAGTACTTGATTCATTAGTTAAGCTCTTTATTCTATTACCTACATGAAGGTTTGAGTATATCCACCACCACTGGGAAGTGTTCCATCAAAACCTCCAATATTAGTCTATTCAACATGCAAAATCACATATTAAATTACCATTCGTAAAACAATGCTATTAACATGCAATAAATTTATAGTTTTTTACTAGTTACATACCCTAGCAATAGGTGTACTACAAAAATAGGTTGGTGGGGGGCCAGTGTATCCAGTCTCAACACTATGACCCTGCAATTTTATTAAAATCATAAAACATTTTTTAGTTAATCTTGCATTTCAAAATCAAAATTTAATAAATTAAATTCAATGAACACATGCACTAAATTTTACCTGACTATCAATTCCATATGCCTCATGCAAAATTTCAGCTTCCCTCTCCATCTCCATAGCTACAAAAGGATCCTGCGTACTAGTCTCCTAAGTGTCAGTGGGGTCATATGAACAAGTAGTCCCGCAAGATTGACACACATGTGTTCGAAGGCCACCACTCGAAGACTCTCCTAGATGGCACTATAGAATAGGGCTAGTATGATGGATGACACTTTGGGTCAAATTGTTGATTGCCTACAATGTCTCTACGTCAACACTTTCCTTCACGATGAAAGGCATAACAACATGCTCACGAGGTGGCCTAGCGAGAGCTCATTTACATTGTCGCATAGGATCTGGCTATGCACCAGGTCTATCCTGAGCTGACCCCCCACCTCTCCCCTGGAAATCCCTCATATCAAAATAATTTGGGATTTTGTTCAATATGAATTCACTATATAGTTTCCTAAGGAAATATTGCGGGACCTCACAATTTTTGCATGGTGGGTAATCGAAGACCATGTACCACCTATCATAAAACTGGTCCCTAATCTATTGGTGGTGGCACCAATGGATAGGAAACCTCTTTGCATTGAGAGTAATATTTTGATTTGTGTGTGGGTTGGTAAATAATGAGCACAAATCACCTTTTGTAATTTTTAAATCCTTCACATCCTTGTATGATAGTTTATTGGCATAATGATCCCTAACTTCCTACCTCCTATTTCCATCCAGTTATTTTTTTGCTAATTGAATCTACATTTTTTAACATATATTTTAATGAATTTCTAGGGTCATTCTTTATATGGCTGAACCATTTGGATCACTGAACCTACAAATCAAATCCTCAATTCTCTTTTTGTTTTTCTCGATTTCGCTCATTAAATTTTGTTGAGTGCCGGGAGGGGATTGAGTCATTGGTGGAGGAGGTTAATGTTATGGTTGATTTTGATCTTGAGGATTTGGTTGGTCTTCCTATTGAGGATTTTGAGGTTTGTAGGTTGATTTGCATCTCCTAAAAATTCAAACAAATAGATATCAAATTCAACCTAAAACTAACTAATTCAAAACAAAAACCATAGAATCCTTACCTCTCACAGCTCCTCATCATTGTGACGCAATTGTTGTGAAGAAATAGGGATTGTTGGTGAAGAATTTTTTCAAAATTCTCCTCCTAGAACATGAGCATGAAATTGTGGTGATTTTGGCCATGATTGTAAACAAAAACTAGTTGAAATCCTAATGAGAGATCTGTATTTATTTTTTTTCTTTTAACAATCAATAGCGTACTTGCATTATTGGTTTGTAGTTTCGAGCCTCAGGCTTGGCATAACGAGCCATAACGTGAGCACGTTATAACACGCTCATGTTATGGTTTTCCAAAAAAAAATTTAGGGGGTGTCCACGAAATTGCTACCCATTTCCATTCACCTGCCCCCACCTTATTTTTTGTGTAACCTTGATGCAATAATCAAAGTATCCTCTCCCTTTGCGCATTTATGCGATCCTAGGTGTAAGAGAAACATTTATTGCCTCTACAACTTGGGTCTACCTTGGTGGGAAAAAATACTCACCCCAAGGTGACTCAAACCGACAACTGAGATTTTTGGCCCAGCTAGCCCCGACCGGTATATAAATGTGAATCCTAAGGGAAAGCCTAGGATTACAAGTGCAAATATGTCATACAGACCAAGTAGTACTCCCCAAAACCCTGTTGAGTGTAGCCTCTTCAGGCTGGAGTGCATCCTAAATGAAGCTTAATCTTGTGCCCCATGTATGGCCACTCAAATGGGGGTCCCAAATTCAACACCTTTGTGTAGTAGCCAAAATCCTTCTATCTATTAGCGCAACGGTCGTTGTGAAGGCATCCACATCTTCACAGTCTTTAGTCGAGGTGATCAATCTGCCATGGGAGTTTTATGGAGGTTGGAAGATTGGTTGGACTGAGAAGAGAGTGCACTGTAAGGGGGAACCCGTGCAACCAAGCTTCTAGATTCACACGCTAAGGATATGCAGTTGGGGAAACCCACGTGGAATCTAGTGAATATTTTCCTAGCCTAACCATAGGATTGTGCTTGTTTTATTTGTGTTTATCTACATTCAAAATATCGTGCTTGCCAAGTGTTTTCTGGATACTGAAACAAAGCAAACAACATTCTCACATATGGAAACAAACAATCAAATTCAAACAAATCATATTTTTACCAAAACTTCAAGTCCAAACATTTTTAGCTTGCTATCAAACATGTTCTTCTAGAAGTCTTCTGTCAAAACCAGATCAGAAACTTGCTCAAATCTCTCATTCCTTGTGCACTTTAGCTTGCATCTTACCATAGGATCATATTTTCAAATTTTAGCTTCATCCTTAGGCTTCACCATTTGCATTTAAAGTCATAAACCAAAAATTTAGGTCCTCATCTCATGTTGCATATTTTGGATTAGGACAACCTTACCTCACTTTGCAAAATCTTGACTTTCAAAATTAGGCTATAATTGGAATTAATCATGATTATCTTCTTTATTCATTGTCCATTTTTAAGATCCTTGCAACTCAAAAGTCTAGTTAGGAAGACTCACTTGTCATTCTGTCCTTGTCATTTAGTCCTTCAAACAAGTCCTTTGATATTCCAAAATTGAGACATAGATCAAGCATATGGTGGTTAGGCAACCTTCTTCCAAATAATTTTAGACCCTTGCATTTGCATACCTTAGACATTCAAATAATTTTATTCCTCACCTTGCATATCTTTAAAATCCAAAATATTGTCATCATAATCCTCATTTGGCATCTAGACTTTGCATTGGTCATTTCCTTAACCAACATTTTCACATTAGTCCTCATTGTCACCTTGTCATTTGGCATCCTTTCTTGAAAATTTTATCACCTTGCATTAGTCATTTCCCTTAGGCAAATTCCATTATCACCTTGCATTGAAATCCTCCAAAAATACAAAAACATTAGTGTCATAACTTGCAATCTTAGTCTTCATCGTCCTTTGGCATTAGTAATTTTCTTTAGACAACATTGTCATATTGCATCCCTTATTGTCAAAAATCCAAAAACATAGTCTTAGGTTCATGCCATCCACCATCATGTCTTCAAGTCACTATGACATGCTTTCTATTTGAATTGAATGCCAATATGTCAGTAATGGTCAAGCACAACTAGCCATGGACTTCAAAAAACTATACCTCTAGTCCAAATGAAAATTTTCCATGACCCATAGTCAACCCCCCACATCCCCTTCCCACCAAAAATTCATAATTCCTAGTCCTTCATACATCTAACCTCCCTATCAAGAGTCCCCTACACCACCCATGGCACTAAGTCACAACAAAATTCTATTAGTCATACCCACCCTAACCTTGACAAGGGAAATCAACCATCCATCAATCCACTCCAAGCCTCCACGTCATATCCTAGTCCTTTATCCATGTACTATCCTAGTCCTTCATCCTATCCTAGTCCTATATCCATGTCCTATCCTAGTCCCACATCCTATCCTAGTCCTTTATCCATGTCCTATCCTAGTCCTACATCTAATCCTAGTCCCTTGTCCATGCCATATCCTAGTCCCTCATCTACATCATATCCTAGTCTATTATCCACGTCCCATCGAAGTCCCTCATTCACATCATATCCTATTCCTTTATCCACATCCAATCCTAGTCTCTTGTACACTAACCCTTTCCAAGCCACCATGTCATATCCTAGTCCTTCATACACCAATCCATTTCAAGGCACTCCATCCCAACATATAGTTAGTCATGAAAACACATCTAGTCATGGTCTCCAAAGTCACACCCCATTTAATAAACTTATAGACACATGTCAAAAGGAAAACCCAAAGCACAATATCATAACATCACAATCATGTCAAGATCAAAGTAGTCCATCCCATGAACCCATCTTTAGGTCCATTCAAGAAGTCCTCCTAGACAATCAAGGCATACCAAAGACACCTATCCTTGGTCAAGAGTCATCCAAAACCATGTCATTCAAGAGAAACCTATCCTTAGGAAAGATCCTATTTTTGATCATATCATTCAAAATGAAACCATCTTTGATCAGGACACTACTTTGGAACAAGTCCAAAATGATCCACTCCTTGACCTTTATGCCATTTATGATGATACACTTGAAGATGACCCTATCCAAACTTCAATTATTGACACTTCCAAAATTGAGACACTTGCCTCCATGGGACACATAGAGGATCTTCGTATAGAACAAGAGGGTACCACTCTAGACATCTTAGGCATATTTCAGTCATGCTCATTTTATTCTTGTCTTCATTGTCTTAATATACTTCAAAATTTCATTTGTTTGCACTTTGAAGTTTTTATTGAAATCCTTCAAATATTTTCATAGGTCCACATTATAGTCAATAGTTTGCTCACAGGATCTAAGGGAATGCTTCACATAACTACAAATCAAGAATGTGTAATGGAGGTCAGCCATGGAGATTGAAGGCATTCAGTGAGCCCTTTCCATTTTTTTCATTCTATTTTTCTTTTCACTCTATTATTGCTTTGGTTTTTTAGGTTTTATGCTTAATAATGCTAACCTTTTTAATTTTCCATAGTTACAGCTTGCATTGATTAAGGAAGGAATTTAATTTATTATTTCCTCTCTACTTTGACCTCACACTACTTCCTCCTTTGATAGAATTCAAGTTGAAATGATCACATTTACATTTCCCCAATATCCCTTTGGTCTTGAATCACTCTACCATCAACATCTTTCAATTCTAAGATTATATTAAAACTCCTTTTTAATTTCATAGTCATGTGAAAAAATTTAGTGTTTTTATCCCCCTCCTTTCGCCAACATTCCCTTGATTTTTCCCCAAAAATATTTCTTCTCTAGCCAAATTTATTTGTAGCTAGCTTGTATTTTTTAATTTTTCAAATAGGATTGCATCCATAACATTGATTCATTTAGCTCTGTGAGATCTTCCTCTAACCTAATTGTTTCTCCAAAAATGTTTTTGAACTATGATTTTATCCATTCCCTAATATGTTCTTTGAGGTGAGCTAGTTTTCTCTGAAACTAGCTTTTCTTGTATCTCCCAATCTTAGGGGAATATTTCCACCATACCTCTACTTTATCTTTGAAACTTGTATCCCTTAGCCACATTCTTCCAAACTTAAAAGTATTTCACTCGGGGGGTGTACCTCCCTTGAAATTCAGAGACACTGGGAAATGATCCACACAAGTGAGGGGTAGGATCCCAACATCGTAAGTGAGATACAACTCTTCTCAATCCCCCATTAATAATAAGTGGTCGATTTTTCCATCTATACTGGTAATCCCACTCTTCAATTTGTCCATGTGTAGGTTTCATTTTTTGGGCTTATCTCCATTAAATAGAAATTAATGATTAAGTTTTGGAAGTTAATTTGAGTTTAGGAAATCTTGTGAGATTCACCCTTTTTCTCTATGTTATTCTAAATGGCCTTGATGACTCCTCTCATAACAAAATTTTCCTCTTGAAGGTTTCCTAAAATTTCTACTAGTTGTTCCCACACCTCCCTCTTCTTAGTTGTACTTATAGGCCCATAAACATTTAAGAGAAAGATCTTATGTTAAAAATTGTTTGGGCTGGCCTCAACCAATTGCCGATGTTTGTTACCTACCACTTGTACAATATTAATTCTATTAGGGTTCAATAAAACTCCAAGACCTCTGAAATCAACATTAACATCCAAAAAGATCCCTTGCCACTGTCTCCATTTTGACAAAATTAATTTTCACCCTACTTGATCTAACTTGGTCTCTTATATGAACATATTATCAAGGGAATTTAAGACCCTGACATTCCATGTTAAGGCCCTCATGGAAATTGGGGAAGGGATACTCCATTTTTTTGCAAGAATGGAAAGAATGAAGGTGTTTCCATTCATGTCAACTAGTCAGTTGGTTATCAACTGGTTGTTGTATATGTCGAGAATATTGAAGAAATATTGCAGGTGTTCAGTGGTTCCTTTGATTTTTGCACTGATATTTTCTCTTATGTTTGTGTGGTTCAAATATGTTGATCATGGTTTTTATAAGATGCTATATCCATATTTTTGGTTGTTGATTCATTATACAGTGCAAGTTATGTTCACCAGTTTTGAGCAGTGGTTTTCTATGTTTCTGGTTGAGGTCCAAAAGAAATTTTGTTGGTCTAGATTTCTCGTTGGTAAATTATTATGACTTGGGGTTCTAGATTTGATTTTTTTGAAGATAATTTCCATATCTGGAAGATTTGTGCTTAATAGTTCTATGTATTTTACACTTATTTTTCCAACCTTGTGTTGAACACTACCTTCAAATTTGATGAAGCATGTTGGATCTATTTGGGTCCTTATGAAGTGTGTGTTTGGGTCAACCTCATTATAATTCCACCCTATGGTGTTTTGGCATTGAACCAAAAAATTTGGGGGAAAAGAGGTTTCCCTAACACTTTTAGGGTTTTCACCTAAAAGGAGAGATGTCTTTCACACCCAAAATCTGAGAGTTCATTCAAGATTATGTGTTAAATGTATGGTATATGTGTGATTGATATTTATTTTTGTGTGATATATCATCCAGTTTATGCTCAATACACATGCTACCTAAATGCAAAGAGTTACTAAGGGTGGTTTCTAGGCCTAGTGTACTATTATCAATACTAGGAGTGGAAGCCTGAGATAACCCAAGATCTACAAAAAGAGTATTGTCATGAGATGCCATGAGTCTTGAACTTATTATCACTAAGGTATCAGCAATAGGACACCAAACACTCATGAAATTTTTGTAAAGGTGGGGTAGATGAAAATGAAATGCAAACAAAGAACACTAAAATGTGTATAGCAAATATTTTGGAAAACAAAATAGAAATGCAGAAACATAAATCAGAAGTGCATGAAATTATTTGAAAATGCCAAAAATTACAATGCAAAATGTGCAAGTGGACTAAGTCACCCAGTGTGGTGAATTAGTCCCAACAGTGATTTTTTTAGCAATTTTTAGAATTTTAGAATTGATTTTTATGATTTTTAAAGTTTTTTCAATGCAAATACAGAATGAAAATGCAGAATGTTTTGCATTGAAATTTCAATGATGATGAAATGCAAGAAATGAAATATTTTCCTAGCATGCAAAAATAAAATTTTATAAGTCTTCTAAGGGCGGGTTCACCAAAATGAACCACAAATTTTGGGGGAAAGGGGGGTTCCCTAACACTTTTAGGGTTTTCACCTAAAAGGAGAGATGTCTTTCACACCCAAAATTTGAGAGTTCATTCAAGATTAAGTGTTAAATTTATGGAATGTGTGTGATTGAAATGTATCTAAATGCAACAATATGATAAATAAAACTATCTATTTGAATGCAAACTAATGAAATGCAAGACTATTGAAACCACTATATAAAATGACCTAAAATGTATGCAAACTATAACAAAACTTAAAGTAGTAGAAGTGGTACACTTGGAAACTAAAGGTTGATGGAGAGGAGCTCTGGAATATTCCAAAATCTACTGTTGAGGGCCACTAGGACACTTATGCCAAGCTGGGCAACTTAATCCTGCTTTGGGGAAATTTTGTCGGAACAAGTTTCGGGGAAATGGGTGTCCAGATCTGCAAAGATCACTTTTCAGGCCTGGTAGTGGGACTAATTTTCCAATGATGGTGACTTAGTCAACCTAGGAATTACGAGAATCTTGAGACTGGAATCTATAGCTATCAACTTGTACTTATGTTCATGATAGAGAATCAGGTTTGAATCTTCAGATGTTGACCTGCATGTTGTCTTCAAGCTCCTTTTAGGGTTTGTTGACTTTGGAATGATGTGGATGGAAATGAGACACCTTTTAGGACCTTACTCTTTGACTAATCTACATACAAACCTACAAAACACACATTTTGGTAATCAAACCCTAAATAATGAATTGAAATAGAAAGGGAAAGATGATTGAATAACATGCAAATATAACAACTCACCAAACCCTTGTTGAAGAAGTCTGAAGATATCCAAGTGATCAACTCCAATTGATTGATGCTTGATGTTCTTAGAGTGTTTGAATGCTTGATGCTTTCTTGAGAAGATAGATTGCTTGATTTCTTGTCAAGATGGGGGGGAATCATGATAAATCCCTTTGTTTATACATGTTCCCTAATTTCTCAAAAATAACACATCATAGGCCGACCTTAGGGTTTTGGAGATAATATCCCACTTGAATTTTGAGTTAAGTTTTATTTTTATGCCAAATGGGACTAAGTCACCCAAGGTGGCTAATTAGTCCACTTGGATAAATTTAAGTGGATGTCAGTAATTAAAGTGTGATTAATGATGTTTAATGGGATTGTCTTTTGAAACAAACTTAAGTAGGACCTATAAGTACATTAAGGGGTCATTTTAACAAAATAAAGGGTGAATTTATTTATGACAAGCCTAGGAAAGCTTGAGAGTCTGTTACAACACCTTACAAAACTTTGAAATAAAGATTGGTAAGGGGTTATTTAGATGAATTATGATAGAAAGATCTTAGAAAATTGGGAAAATGTGTTACAACACTTCACAACATCTTTGCAAGAAATCATTAGGTTTTTGTTTATTTACAAGTGCAAGGCTTAATGTGAATGTGTTTTCCACATTAAAACATTAAATCTAGGCAAAATCAGCCCAAAATCCATAGGAAACATGCCCAAAATGAGTGGAAAATGTCAAGGATACATTTTTTGTGACATATTTAGCCCCCACTTTAGTGAGAGGATGGACTTACTTCAAACTCACACTAAAGTAGCCAAAACATGCATATCGAGAGGGATCCAAATGCACTCACATTGACAAGATGAGACAAATATAATCAAGAGGGATGATCAAGCCCCCACGATCTAAATCCCATGACAAACCAAACATCAACACAAAAGATCACACAAGAAAGTGATGTGAAGGAATGAAAAGAAAGGTAAACTCAGATCAAGCTTCGACTGTTTGTCCAACTAATTGTAGATCAGATCTAGGCTATTTTCCCAAAAATATGTGTACTCACTCTGATGCAATGAAAATTTTGGCTTCGAACTGGGTGAGAATTCCAAAAAGGTGAGAAACATACACTCATGTGGTCGGTATATACTCACACACATATAAAGGTGGCTATGGGGAAAGTCGTGCCGCTGGTTAGGCTTCCCGCTTAACCATAACAAAGTTATACTTCTTGATAACTTTGATAAGGTGCCACAAAAGACACAATTTTTTATCTTCATGAGACAAGAAAAGTTGTGAATGCTTGGAGCTCATGAAAAAGTGCAAGATGACACCACAAGCATGCAATTGTGTTATGCAAGGTGGCCATATAAAAAAATGCAAAAAAATGTAACATGTAAAATGAAAAATGTAAAAGAGTGTTCAAAGGAGTCTTGCTTGGTTCATGTGAGGTCTTTAACTTAGGGAACATTATGTCTAATGTCTCCAAGAGAGGACCAATCAAAGAATATAAAATTTACAACTTAAGGGATGTAGTGTGTCAAATCAGGCCACTAAGAGGAATGTAATATGCTAAGATAGATCAATTTCATGAAGGACATCCAATGTAATCCACAAAGTGGAAAACACATAATATGAAGTAACAAGGCTGCACTAAGAACTAGGAAAAAGATAAAAATGTGAAAGAAATAATGCCCATGTATGCCCCCACTTTGTAGGAATTTCTACACACCATTTTGTGAGTGATTTCTTTAAAGTAGAAAAATGAAAAATGAAAAAAGAAAGGAATGACGTGAGAGCCAAATTGGAAATACCTATGCCAAATCATATGTTTCCAAGGGAGGTTGTGTCATGAAAAAGAAAAGGAAGAAAGAAAAGAGAAGGGGTTTCCCCCAAAATGAAAACACCAAACACATAAGGGATCTATGGATTTGGGGTCAATATGTTTTTTGATGCAATGTTTGTTTTGAGAGCTCAAAATTGTCATCATCCCCCTAAATACATAGAACTAGAATAAGGACACAAAGAGAGTGAAAACAAAGAAAGATAAAGAGTCGTTTTGGGTCAACATGGAAGAGACATAGGGTGTCTCGACACTTTACATCCTCCCCAAAAGGACAATAAAATCCAAAAGAAAAAGACAAAGAGAAAGAGCCTTTTTGGGTCAACGTGAAAGGGACATTGTTGTCTCAATGACTTGCATCATCCCCAAAAGGAAGGAAAAAAGAAAAAGAAAAAGAGAAAGGGCCTAAGTTTTGGGTCAAAATGAAAAGGACTTTGCTTTCTCAATGCCTTGCATCATCCTCAAAAGGAAGGAAAAAAGAAAAAGAAAAAGAGAAAGGGCCTTTTGGGTCAACATGAAAGGGAAATTGTTGTTTCAATACCTTTCATCATCCCCAAAAGGAAGGAAAAAAGAAAAATAAAAGAAAAAAATGAAAAAAATGCATGACATATAGAAGAATGAAGGTATGGATAGAAGAATTTCACAAAGAGAGAGAACATCAAACATAATAGTATGAGGGAACATGTTACACACAAAATAAAAAGAAATAGACTAGTAAGGAAAATGCATGTCAACCATTGAGTAAGTCATTCACCTCCTAATATTATTTAGTGTAAAGTGTGGGTGGGCAACTAGCTAGAGGGACACCAACAATTGTAGAACTAGAATCAAGATCAATTCTCATCGTAAGATATTTTTCATACAAGCTCATGGAAGAGGAGAACAACATGGTCAAATTTTTATGCACCTATTCATCTATTTTATCAATCTCCTCCTCATCATCATCCAAATTAATGATAATAGGAGGGCGAATGACAATGTTAGTTGAATCATGGAACTCTGGTTCTGATGGAGGTATAGGATCATGTTGTGGTGGTCAGGAAGGAGGGTCATCATGAATTGCTTTTGGAAAGTGAGGACTATGATTTTCATTATTTTCTTCATCATGTAACTTGCGATCAAGAGCACAACGATGATTCCTACACTCCCTAACTCCTCTATTTATTTTGATTCTATTATCAAGTTGCATCTATGAAGGAGCGGGTTGATCAACCATAGTTTGATTTTCATCCTAAGGGGGAGGAACATAAGGAACCATAAAAGGTTGGTCATCCACTTTCTTCTTGGCTCTATAGACTTGTTTGATGCAAGGAGACATGACAAAGTTACTTTCACAATCTCTAGGTCTCTTAGATGAGGAAGGTGAAGTATCAGGTGTTGGTTGAGTGTGATCTGGTTTAGGTTGTAGCATGGTATCATCTATGATGGTAGTGGTTGAGGTGGGTGGAGACATGTTATGAAGAGATAGTTTGGATATTGTCTTTACTTTAAACGTTTTATAGGAAATGAAAAGTAAACCTCTTCTAGGCATGATGGGCTCCATGGGCTTGGGCCAAAAGGATTCTAAGGAAAAGTTTCCATTGGAAGACAAGGGATTAAAGCCACTATGATGGATAGTGAATATGTCATTGTCAAAGGGAAACTTCAAGAATTTGTGAATGACTGAAGGGACCACTCCCATTGAATGAAGCCATGGATGGCCTAGTCACAAACAAAATTGGTCCAACTATGGGATGATAAAGAATATAACGCCCAATGTCTAAGGGCCTAATTATAATGGGAGTTCGATCGATCCAATCATAGGGAAAAAAAAACCATTATGTGTTTTGATCCATTCGGTAGGTTTATTGTAATCATCTCGATAAAGATCATGCAATACCAAAAATTATTCTATGATCACATTCTCTCCCCAGGCAGGATCTATTAATATCCCATTTGTGGGTTTATCATAGATATGGTTGACTATGTAAAGAGGACCATTGGGGAGATTCTTAAGTATGTCTTGATAAGAAAAAGTAATATCAAGAGATGTTTTAGGTTGGACCTTACGAGGGATAATGTCTATCACACCTACCATTTTATCCATAGGCTTGGCATGGGTCACATGTGGAATAAGATCAGTATGTTCAACATTTGTATCAACATTCATAACATCATTTTGTGAAGTTTAACTAGATTTGACAAATGAAAAATTATTTTTAGGAATGCTATTGGTGAAGATTTTCAAATTTTGGTTGGGAGGGGCTGCAAACTTATTTCCTTGATCACTAATGTCGGCAATAGATAGACGGCTAGAATCAATGAGGTCTTGAACAAGATGCTTAAGAAACTTGCATTGCTCTATGTCATGTCCATTTCATCTATGAAATTGGCAATAAACTTTGGAGTTGAAGTTCAGAGGAAAAAGGTTTGATATGATTAGGTGTGTGAACAACATGTAAGGTAATCATTTGTTGTTGTAGAAGTTGAGACATTCTATTATGGAGAGTATCGGGTAAAGGCGTGAAGTGTCTTTTTGGATCTCCATAATTGAAAGGCACTATGGATTTAACAGGGGCCACTTGGTTATTGACAGGTGGAGGGGATGTTTTAGGAGGGTTAAATTGCAAGAACCCTTTGGCTTGTTTTCTAAATGGCTAAGAATTGGTTTGGTTAGCATTATCAAATTTCTCAATTTGACTAGAAGTGGAGCATGTATCACGACTACTAATCGAATTGTGATAATCGCAAAGGGTTGTGCATAAGTGCATGAAGGAAGGAAAATTCATCATGGTGAGTTTTTATTGAAGGTACGTTATAAATTTTTTGATAAACATCTTTTGAAGTGGGTTAGAAATCTTGACATCAATTTGGGAATAAAGCGATTGATAGCATGAGATTAAATTTGTTATCTTTTCATCATTATTTTTCTTACATCTCATCAAATTAGCCAATTTATTTTTGGGAGTCATGTGCACTTGGAAATGGTTTATAAATGCATCAACAAGTTCATTAAATGAATGAATTGAATTTTTTGGTAAAGAAGAAAACTAATCCAAGGCAATGTCTTTTAAGGTCCTAGAAAACAGTTTGGCTAACAGTTTATCATCAAGGACAAATTCACTACACAAAGTGGTATATGTATTAACATGATTATAAGGATCACCCTTCCCTCCATAATTCTCAAACCTAGGTATTTCTACTCCTTGTGGCATCGAGGTTTTCAAGATTTCCAATGACAAGGGGCTATTGTGAACATTGTGTGTGGGTGAACCATGTTGGTTTTGATTGATGGTGGAAATATGTTGTTGCATGGATGAGAAGGTTTGGAAAAGTTGTGTTATGAGAGGATCAGTGTAAGTGTTATTAGGTGGAAGAGAAAGTGGTGATGGGGTGAATGTAGTAGTGGGTAAAGTGAATGGAATGCTAAGGGATGGTATGGTGGAAGAGGATAAAAAATGCGATGCCACATAGGAGGTAGGAATACTAATAGGAATACCAAGGGAAGGAATTACATTGTTGACTTTTTGCACTATTGTTGTGACATTAGGAGATGCATAGGTGAGAATGGAACCTATTGTTGAGGGAGGAGGATTCTGAGGTCCTCCTTGGCTAACCATAATGTTTTTGGGTGAGAGACACTGGAGGTGGAAGGAACATTTTTTTGATATATATCAACTATTTTCTTCACAAAATTTATACCTTCATCATTGTCAAGCATGCGGTGGATATTTTCTATAGTGGGAATGGCAGTAGTGAAAATTTTCTCTAAACTCACTTGATGTTGGAGGTTTGCTAAGTCTGCATGAATGTGAAATATCTTTCCGTGTGGGATATCACCAGGTTTATGTTTAGTATACATGCTACTTGAATGCAAAGAGTTTGTAAGGGTGGTTTTTAGGCCTAGTGTAGATAACCCAAGATCTACAACAAGAGTATTGTCATGAGATTCCATGAGTCTTGAAATTATTCTCACTAAGGTATCAACAATAGGACACCAAACACTCATGAAATTTTTTCTAAAGGAGGGGTAGATGCAAATGCAATGCAAACAAAGAACACTCAAATGCGTATAACTAAAATTTTGGAAAACAAAATAGAAATGTAGAAATAAAAAATAGAAGTGCATGAAATTCTCTGAGAATGTCAAAAATTATAATACAAAATGTGCAGGTGGACTAAGTCCCCCAAATGAGTCCCAACATTGATTTTTTTAGTAGTTTTCAAAAAATTTGAATGATTTTTATGATTTTTCAGGTTTTTCCAATTCAAATATATAATGAAAATGCAATTTGTTTTGGATTTTTCAATGATAATGCAATGCAAGAATGTAAGTTATATGAATTTTTCACTAATGAATTTTTTAAGAACCCTAGAATGCAAAACAATGCAAAACCCTAATGTAATGTGAATGAAAGATTTTCCTAGGATAAAAAAATAGAAGTTTAGAAGTGTTCAAAGGATGGGTTCACCAAAATGAACCACAAATTTTGGGGGAAAGGAGGGTTCCCTAACACTTTTAGGGTTTTCACCTAAAAGGAGAGATGTCTTTCACACCTAAAATTTGAGAGTTCATTCAAGATTAAGTGTTAAATGTATGGAATGTGTCTGATTGAAATGTATCTAAATGTTGCAATATGATAAATAAAATTATCTATTTGAATGCAAACTAATGAAATGCAAGACTATTAAAAACACTATGTAAAACAACCTAAAATATATGCAAACTATATAAGAACTTAAAGTAGTAGAAGTGGTGCACCTTGAAACTAAAGGTTGATGAAGAGGAGCTCTAGAATCTTTCAAAATTTGTTGTTGAGGTCCACTAGGACACTTACACCAAGCTGGGCGACTTAGTCTTGCTTTGGGGAAACTTTGTTGGAACAAGTTTTGAGGAAATGGGTGTCCAGATCTGTAGAGATCACTTTTCAGGCCTGACAGTGGGACTAATTCACCAATAATGGCGACTTAGTCCACTTGGGACTTACGAAAATCTTGAGATTGAAATTCGTAGCTATCAACTTGTACTTCTATTCTTGATAGAGAATCGGGTTCGAATCTTTAGATGTTGACCTACAAGTTTTCTTCAAGCTCCTTTTAGGGTTTGTTGACTTTGGAATGATGTGGATGGAAATGAGACACCTTTTAGCACCCTACTCTTTGACTAATCTGTATACAAACCTACAAAACACACATGCAAAGAATGGAAAAGGTATTAGGGTTAGAGAATAGGGGTTTTTCCTTAGTCAAACCCTAAATAATGAAATGAAATAGAAAGGGAAAGATGATTGAATAACATGCAAATGTAACAACTTACCAAACCCTTGTTGAAGAAGTCTAAAGATATCCAAGTGATCAACTCCAATTGATTGATGCTTGATGTGCTTAGAGTGCTTGAATGCTTGATGCTTGCTTGATTTATTGTGAAGATGGGGGGAATCAAGATAAAGTCCTTTATTTATACATTTTGGTCCCTAATTTCTCAAAAATAACGCATAACAGGTTGACCTTAGGGTTTTGGAGACAATATCCCTCTAGAATTTTGAGTTAAATTTGACTTTTATGCCAAATGGGACTAAGTTTCCCAATGTGGTGACTTAGTCCACTTGGATAAATTTAAGTGGATGTTGGTAATTAAAGTGTGATTAATGATGGTTAACGAGATTGTCCTCCGAAACACACTTAAGTAGGACCTATAAGTGCATTAAGGGTTCATTTTAACAAAATAAAGGGTGAATTTATTGATGACAAACCTAGGAAAGCATGAGAGTTTGTTACAACACCTTACAACACTTTGAAATAAGGATTGGTAAGGGGTTATTTAGATGAATTATGATAGAAAGGTCTTAGAAAAGTGGGAAAATATGTTACAACACTTCACAACACCTTTGCAAGACATCATTATGTTTTTTTTTAATTTAAAAGGATTCAAGGCTTAATGCGAATGTGTTGGCCACATTACAACATTAAATCTAGGCAAAATCAGGCCAAAATCCAGAGGAAAAGCCCAAATGAGTGAAAAATGTCAAGGATACATTTTTTTGTGACACAAAGACCGACCCAATTTAAATTTGAATTTGTATGGCCAAATTTGGATATGTTTCAAAGTTGAAGATGGTATAAATACAAGATGAGTTAGTGGTGAAATGGTGGCAAGCAAAAAGAGAGATAAGTGCAAAAAAATTAAGTAGATAAATGTGAGATTGATGCAAATCAGTGAGTGTGTGTGATGCAAGTGTAGCTGATAAGTGCAAATCCTAATTATTGAGTATATGGATGCAGTGAGCAGAAGGTGGGATTTGAATTATTGGTACACCCCTTTGTTGGTGTTGTTGTTTATAATGCATGTCTGCAAGTGGATGAGAAAATTGTGGTAGATTTCTTCATTGCATTTATATTTTCTTCTCTCTGTAATAGGTCTCTTTTATCTTCTTTGTATCTTTGTGGCATTGAGCCCTCCAAGTTGTTAGCTCTATTAGATAGTGATTCCTAATCCAGACAGTGAGTCCTTGTTTTGACAGTGAGCCCTGTTTCTCAGGAAATGAGACTCTTGTAATTGGTTATGATATTCTCTATAGTGTGATTTCATCCTCACTGTGGTTTTTCTCTTATTGGGTTTTCCACATAAATCTGGTGTTATTGTTTTTGTGTGATGGATTTAAGTTTTTGCATTAGTATTTAATGGTTAATCATTTAAGCAGTGTTAAGAATTAGTTTCAATGAATGAATTAAAGGTTAAATCTCTAACAACTGATTCACCCCCTTCTCAGTTGTCCTATTCAATAATTGGTATCAGAGCTTGGTTCTTTGGTGAAGAGCTTGACTACTTGAGGAAGGTCCGAGTTGGCTAGCAAAATGGTTTATGATTATCCGAGGTTTGATGGAACTAATTATGCTATTTGGAGAATATTGATTGAACAATATGTGGAGTATTGTGGATATGATGTGGAGAAAGATTACAAGAATCCTTACACTCCTCTTGCTAATGGTCCGAGTACGAATGATGAGATCAAAGTACATCTTGAAGAATAGTCTAGTACATTCTGAGTTGATTAAGGTTCATAATCTCAAGACTACTAAGGAAGTCTAGGATTCTTTGGAAAGGGAACATGAAGGTGATGAAAGAGTCAAAGAGGAAAAATTGAAAAATTTGGAGACACAGTTTGAGCTTCTACATATGTCTGAAGATGAGAATGTTAAATCTTATGTACAAATATTGGATGAGATAGTATTTGGAATGCGAGTACTTGGTGCTAATGTAGATGAAACCGGGATTGTAAAGAAGATTATTAGAACTCTCTTTGATGCTTACATCGAGAAGGTGTGTTCTATTTAAGAGAGTATAGATTATAAGACCTATACTAAAGATTTGTTATTGGTATTTTTGACATCTTATGAAATGAGGAAGCCGAATCTAAGGAACGGATGCAAATAAGAAACTATATTTAAGGATACAAAAACTAAAGATATGGATGAAGAAATTTTTGATGAAATGGAAGCTAAATTTTTAAGAAGGATGAGGAAAGGCTCAATAAAGTAGGAAGGTAATTTACCCTTTAAATGCTTCAATTGTGGAGAAATAGGCCATTCTGCTACAAAGTGTTCGGAAAGAGCTAAGAGGAATAAACAAAGATATGAGAAAGAAAAGAAAGGAAAGAAGATCAACATAGCATATTATGTGAATTATAATGCTAGTATATCTCATGAGGATTTTGATTATTAAGATCTTGATGAAAATGAGTGCTTGTTCTTGGCTATAAAGGATGAACCTACTTCTGCTAATTTTGAAAAATAGGTGAAGGAAAGCCCTTCGTAGAAGGAGAAAAATGAAGGTATTGTTATTTCTTCCCTACATGTTTAAAAAGAAAAGAACTATTAGGTTTTTGACAATGGTTGTTCACATCACATGACTGGTGATAAAATTAAGTTTTTTAAAATTGAAAAATATGATGGAGGCTTGGTTATGTTTGGAGATGATACCAGTGCTAAATTTTTTGGGATAGATTCAGTAAGTTTTGATCACAAGAATCATACTGATGATTTCTACTATGTTAAGGGTTTAAGACAGTGTTGAACATATGTGTAGTAAGGGGCATGATCTTATGTTTAAGGATGAGAGATGTGAAATCTAGAAAGGATCTAAAACATTGATTGTTGCAGGAAGGAAATATCTATCAACTTAAGGGTGTTGATGGACGATGATTTATAATTTAGATCAATGAAATTTTGTTATGGAATCAGAGAATGTGTCACATGAATTTTGATAACTTGGCAAGGATTATTGTAGTTCAAGCCATGAGAGATTTACCAAGGATTACAAAACCTATTAATTCTATTTGTAGGAATTTTCAGTTTAGAAATCAAGAAGTCATTATAGATCAAAGGAACACTCTACTACTAGGCTACTGGATCTAATTCATACAGATATTTTTGGTCCTAAAAGAGTGAGAAATCTACTAGGTGAAAGGTACTTTATACATTTAATTGATGATGATTCTAGATATACATGGTTTAAATTTCTTAGAGAGAAATTAGATGCATTAGATAGATTCAAGACATTCAAAGCTATGGTTGAAAATGAAGTGAATATGAGGATACATTTTTTAAGGTCTAATAGTGGTGGAGAATTCACCTCCCATAAGTTTAATATGTTTTGTGAAGTACATGGAATAAAGAGACAATTATTTTCTCCAAGAACTCATCAACAAAATGGAGTTGTTGAAAGAAAAAATAGAACAGTTTAAGAGGCTACTAGATCAATGATTACTGAGGTTAGTTTACTGTAAGTTTATTGTAAAGAAGCTATTCATACTAGTGTTTATGTATTCAATCGAGTTCAAGAAAGAGAAAATAGTACAAAGACCCCCTATGAGCTATGGTATGGAAGAATTTCTACTGTTAATTATTTCAAGGTATTCAAAAGAAAATGCTATATTAGAAGAGATGAAGAAACCTTGAGAAAGTTTGATGAAAGAAGTGATGAAGGTATTTGTCTTGGATATTCTACTAAAATCAAATAATACAGATGTTTCAATAAAATACTGAGATATTTTAGAGAGTGAAAATGTCAAGGTTGATGAAAAAATGAATAATTCAATTAATATTGATGGATATGTATTTGATGAGACTGATTGTGTAAGAATAGAATAGATTGAAGTACATGAAAAGGATGAGCAAGAGACAAGGGATGAATAGAATGAAAGAGAAGAAGAAGCTCTGGTGGTGTCACCTAAGACACCTAGATATGTACAGAAGAATCATTCAGAAATTCAAACTAGTGGAGATAAGACTAAAGGAGTATTGACTAGAAGAAAAGTTATTGTTGAATTGAATCTATGTTTATTTTCTAAGATTGAATCATAGACTTTAAGTGAAGAATGTAAAGATTAACATTGGATGGAAGCCATGAAAGAAGAACTTATGCAGATTGAGAAAAATCAAACTTGGGAATTGGTCACAAGACTGACAAATAAAAAAATCATTGGATCAAAGTGGGTACTCATAAATAAGTTGAATGAGAATGGAGAAGTGGTTAGGAACAAATCAAGGATTATGTGTAAAGGTTACTCACAAGTAGAAGGCATAGATTTTTAGGAAAATTTTTCTATGGTAGCAAGAATGAAAGCTATAAGGATGTTCTTAGCATTTTCTACTCATAAAGACTTCAAAGTCTATTAGATGGATGTCAAGTCAACATTTTTGAATGGTGAGCTAGAAGAAGAGGTCTACATAGAACAACCAGAAGGATTTCAAGATCAAATAGATATGGTGTGAAGATTGAAGAAAGCCTTATATGGATCGAAGCAAGCTCATAGAGCTTTGTATGTGAGGTTAGATAGGTATTTGATTCAACAAGGTTTCTAATGAGCCTAGCTTTTTGGTCCAAATTTGGATAGAATCTATAGTTTATTTTTTAAAGTTGACATGGACTTTGATATTAAATGTTGATATTTCTATATAGTTTCCCTTAAACCATAGACATTGGGTTTAATTCCATTTCTGCCAGTTTTAATGAAACTAGCCTATTATGTGGACTATCTATATTAATTTTGCATGTGGTTAATGAATGTTCTTTAAGGTGGTTATATATGTGCAATTATTATGAGTACTAACATTTCCATGTAGACATACTTGAGGATACTAATTTGAGGAATGCAACCGCCAACTGATCATGCAGAGGAACCATTCGAAGGTCAACTAAAGGATGATGACAAAGATTCTCCATGTCATATGCATGTAATTTCTTTACATTTATCTTTCAAAATGTTGAGTAGTTATAGGCATTACTACAACATTGAGTCTGTGATTGGACTTGCATGTCTGACCGGATTCCCTGCATGTGTATCATCCCTTCCATTATTTTCTCTAGTTTCCCTAAATGGAGTCCTCTCAGTTAGTGGGAGTTTATTGCCCTATTTAGTTGGTAGGATAAATAAGGTTTAGATTCTCCTTCTTTGGGAGTTCTAAGGTTACCGATTCGCTCAGTTATTGATGTTGTATTTGATAGTATACTAAGAATTTCAAGACATGCTACTCTTTTTTAATTGTATTTCCCAATGAATAAGATGAAGTTTTGAGTTAATAATTTGAGTTTACATTAGTTTTAGAGGATACTCATCCAAGGGGTCCAATTGGTGAGTAATCCATCCCTTAGTTTAGTTAGATTAGTTATTAGTTTTTGTTTAGTACTTATTTCAGAATCTGGCACTGACTATTCCGACAACCACTAGAATTCCATTATGTGATTGTTCTTGTAGCCAAAGCAGACAAACTAGTTCTTTGTTTGTTGTTCATATTTTCATTCTTGTCATGAATGTTCAACTTAGTTTCATTGTTGAGTGATGTTCAACATTTAATTTGTTCCTTTCCATGCAATTTACTTTTAGTATTGAATCTTTCTTAGTTGTATAATGAAGATGAATAATTTGAAGTTCCAAGTGCACATACTGTGCTGGCCCATTTCAAGTTCATGTCCCTTGGTTGACAATTTAAATGCACCTTCATGATGGTTAAAATGGCTATTCAGGTTAGATGCCCAATCTCTGAATCACGACTATAAAGAATTAGTTATTAAAATCACTTTAGGAGGCCGACATTTTTGGTGTCGTTGTTGGGGATGGTGTCAAACTAGGGAGTTCTTTGAAGCCATTGCTAGTTTTATTTCTGCTGTAGTATTTTTGGAGTTTTCTTTTAGTGTTTAGAAGTAATGACCTACTATTCTTTCACCAATTCTTTGTGTCAGTTGGCGGATGTTGAGTGATACCACATCCATAGAAGAAGAAGAGATGCTTATGGGAGATTCCTTTCTAATAATCCAAAACCATTTCAGATAGTAGAGCTTCCAAATTTTCCTAGAAATGAAGAAGAAGAAAAGCCACACCCCTTTTCTAATACATTTCCTAACTTAACCAATTCTGAAGTTTCCCTTCAAGATCAAAATCTAGTTGAAGAACTCTTTACTTTAGAACTTCATCAAGCAGACATGGATGATGCAAATGGAAACATTCTTAATAGGTAGAACCAACCAGCATTTCCTTTTCCCATTTCTCAACAAAATGAAGTAGAAAACCTCAAAAATATCCTTGCTTTAGTCCTTCCTAAGCTCTATGAACTTATCACAAAAGATCTTGATACATTCTTGTTTGAGTTTGATATACTCTGCAAAAGTTATGACTATACCACTAATTCCCATAGGCTTAAGCTATTTCCTACTCTTTGAAAGAAGCTTCATTGAGATGGTTTATGAGCCTTGGCATAGATACTGTGGAGACTTGGGAGGACATGAAGAATAAGTTCCTTGAGAAATATAAAGAGTATTGCAAGGGCACTGATATGAGAGGAGGAGACATTTTCAGAATGCAACAAAAGGAAGATGAAAGCCTGGAGGATTTCATTTCAAGGTTTATGTTTTGTTTTGCAGAAATATCCACCATACACTCAATGAAGACTCACAAAAGCTACTTTTCTTGAGAGGAATTAATGAGATTTGCACTGATACCTTGGACTTGATGGATGGATGAGATGTCACTCAAGTTTCATGGGTGGATATCAAGAAGATATGCCAGAACTATTCTAGGGAAGCCTCAAAGAAAGGGAGAGCTTACCAATCCTCTATGGGTAAGTCATCCACCAGTGGAGTTTCAAGGATGGAGATTATTCACTTAGTGGAATATTTCAAGTAGGATATCATAAACAATCTAGCTACTTAGTTGGATACACTTTAGGTCAAGAAGAAAATTAAGGAGGCAAAGGAAATGCTGATAGAATATTACCCTCATTGAAGACAAAAGAAGAAGGAATATAGATGCAAGATGGCATCTAACATTGAAAGCAAGAAGATTCCACCTAAGTTCAAATAAATTCAGACTAAGGAAGATCAAGTCTACTTTGTTGCACATAATAGGCCATGGGCTCCAAGACAACATATGACACCAAATCAACTATCTTTTGTTGGGCCATATTTTAATTCCTATTCATCTAGTAACTAGTGGTAGCCCCCATGTCCATCCAACTATGGAGGATATCCACCAAAGTCTTGGGGTAACCCTCCAAATGCTTGGCCCAATTATCAAAATGCTTCACCTCAGTGGCAGCAACCTTAGGGGAATTGGGAGAAATTTCAAGAACCTTGGTGTTATGCCTTGCATAACCACCCCATCTTTTGCCTTGGTCAAAATGGGTCCCCCTTTTGTGTTTTTTTATTTTTTGTTGTTTTCAAGCAAAGTTTGGAGTCTTTTGTTTCAACACTTTTTTTTTCTTTGGTTTACACTGTCGGAATCGGAGCTAGAACCAAATCGGGTTTTGAAAATTATTTCAAAACTCATTTTGATCCCCATCCCGATAGTATATCTTTTCTGGCCTTTTGGTTTTGTCTTTATCGGAGTCAGAGCTGGATCGGATGTTAAGTCGGTATTTATTCAAAATTGAAAAGTCAAAATTCATCCCGTCTTTGCCTCTGCTTTTGAACTTTGGTTTTAGACTAAGTTCTTTTGTTAGGTTTTTATTATTTCAGTCCCTTTTGGATTTTTTTTTGTGTTTGATTTCATTTTATGCTTGATTTGCGGAATCGGACCCGGAAGGTGAATGAAGTTGGGAAATTCCTTAAGTTTCTGAATCAGTTTCCATTCTGATTCTGCTCCCGTCATTTCTTGGTCATTGAATTTTTACTAAATTCACACTATAGCGAAGTGTTTGTTCTTCTCTAGTGTCGACTCTGCTTAATTGCTTTTAATGTGTTAATGAAAACTGCCATACGTAGGTAGAAACTCTGATTTTTACCTTTATTAGGGATTAAACGTGTTATTATTATCATTGTTAAAGAATCAAAGAGCGAAATAGAGCAGCTATGGAGTTCATCTGAGTGAATTGATTGGAGGAGGATATAGTTGCTCGCGAATCAATTTGGAAGGTTAGCTAGGTTTTGTGTTCGAGGTAGGGTTCCTATTCTCATTTTTCTCTTTATTTTACTTTTGTATTCTTTGTTCTTGTTGTTTGATTTAGATCTTTGGGCGAGTTTGTTGTTTCAGTAGGTTGGTGTGTTTTTTTTTCTTTGTTTGTTTGTTGTTCTTGATTTATGATTTTATGCTTACATTTTTGGTTTTATAGTGAGTTGGGGCACAATTGATTTCACGTTCTTGTCGTGATCGCATCATGCTGATTTTTTATTTAATTAGGGTTTGTCAGTAATGTATATTAAATTAGTGTTTTGTAGTGAGTTAGGATTGAGTAAAAGGGTAGTTTTTACTTAGAATATTTTGCTCATTCGATCTGGTTAAGTAGAGGGGTTGAATTCATGCCCTAGTTTTATATTGCATTTTCTAGGTTACGATTTTTATGCGTTTATGTGATCACATCTAAAAATGATTAAATATGATGCCCTAAAATACAGTCATCCCCCACAGACATATGGGAATATTCTTTTCATGATATTTTTTGGCCTCATTTCGTTTAATATGACCTTGGTCTTTAATCATGGAGTTACGCATTAAATTAATAAAATTATTGATGACATCATGTTCATCATAGCTAGAAGCAAGATCAAAATTGATTTAGAGTTTTCGATGTGTTTAATGTTTAGTGTCAATTCCATTTTCCATCCCATCTCTGACTTCGCCTGTAGTAAGAAGTTTTTGTTCATAAAAATTTTAACCTTGGCGAAGGTGGAAGCGGAACCGAAACAAAATATGAAACAAAAAATGTGAAGGAAACCGAATCAATTTCCATTTCGGTTGCAGTTTCGATTACTATTTCCACTTCCAATTTCGAGTCCACTTCTTATTAGTAGGATTACCATTCTAGTTCTGACTTCGAGCCCAACAGTGTTTTAAAGGAAGATTATTTAGGATGTTGTCTGCCTGATTCTGCCTCCGATGTGTGTATAAAAGGTATGGTTTTAAGACATATTTTGAGATGTTTATCCAGAGGATCTAACTAGAGGTTGTGTTGTAGGAAAGCTAAAGAGGATGTCAGGAACATCAGGAGAAGCCTCTCAAAGGAACCGACCTATAGGAACATCAAAGGCAGCAGCTAAGCCCAAGAAGATAAAGCCAGAAGAGTTACCTTATACTTTAAGGTACAATCACAGGAGTCCTATTGTTGGAGTGAGAAAAGTAGAATCAGATTGGTCTGACATCACTGATACAAATTTGGGCCAGTACAACTTTGAGAAGGCATATACTGATATATTCAATGAGGATGTGATCCCTAGAACTAAGAGAATTTTTTATTCCGCTTTGGCTGATATCACACTGTTTCCTCTATCAATCCATTGCCCGAAGTTGATCTTAACAACAACAAGTGCTTACAATCCCGCTACCTGACAATGCATGGATTTTCAGGATAATGTAATCATTCATCTCACTCCTCAAGCATTTCAAAATATATTTAGTGTCTCGAATCCCAAGAAATTGGTGCAGATGGATGAGGCAGAGGCCTTAGAGAAGTACAACCAATATAAGGAATCCAATAAGTCGCACTTGAACAAAAAATGGTTGAGGGCAGAGAAGAAGTCTCTAACCAAGCTTGTAGACCAACCAAAGAGGGCAGATTTCTATAAGGAGGTTTCAGATTTAATAATGATGCTGTCTAGGGATTTTGGGAAGAGAGATGCCTTTCATTTCAACAAGTGGATGTTTTGCTTCATCTAGATAATTTTAAATGGCACCCATTAGTTTGATTGGCCGATGATTGTATTAGATGCTATTCATGATCAACTGACCAACATTGGGGAGACTAAATTATTTTTTATGACTTCTTACACTGTGTATGCAGTAGCAAGGTTGGGTATCTTCCCAGGTTTGAATAGAGTGGGGATAATGGGAGTGTTAGATGGACAGACAAAGGTATGGGAGCATTATAACCAATTATCCCTACAAGTTGCTAAGAATCAATACAGAAGGGTTAATGATGCATTCATATATGTGGTAATTAACTAGCTCAATGTAGATGCAGGGTACAGGCTGAGTTAGAAAGCCATGGCATTCATTGCTGAATGGGGATGTTGGTATATTAAATACCCCAAATTTACATATTTCAAGCTAGCTAGTTTTGAAGGCCATCCACATTTGCTGCCAAGGTGTTGCAATAACAGGATAGTATTGATGGAATTTGTATATCAGGCTCTTGGAGTTCATGGTCGGTTTGGATTAAAACATAAGATAGGATGTCAGAAGTTCCCCATGAAGTTGGATGAGTATAGTTGTTAGCATTTTGTAGGAACAAAGGTGGTCTGCAGTGAGCTAATACAGTTAAAGCTAGGTTTGTACATAGCTCAGAAACACTTTGACCCAAAGGGTAAGATGAATGTCTTGTTTCCTTCTGTGTTTGACAAGCATTTCAATTTATTAGAAGATTTTTGGAGTGACTGACAAGATGAATATGATTTGAGAAAGAAGAATTATGAGAGATTACCTGTCTCACTCATGTCAGAATTTAGAGTCAAGAATGGCATTCCTAACACCTTGGTGGATGATGGAGTTGTATTGGATCCATCTTATGAAGCTTTGAACATTGGAACTAAAATTATGGATCCAAATGACTGGGATATCGAGGAAACTATTGATATTAAGTAGATAGGAAGAGTAATCTTGGATACAAGTGTTCAATGGTTGGTTTTAAGAACCAATGCTCCTCAAGGATCAGCTCCTAAAAAGGCAAAAGGGTATAAGAGGCTCAAAAGAAAGACACCTCCCAAAGAGCCTTTGGATTTCCTTTCTCTAGACATTGAAGAAATAGAGTTTGAAGCAGCAGTTGATGAAGCAAAGGCACAAGAAGGAGATGCTCAAATGGGATCGGTTGTTGCAGCACCTACATTAGGTGAATCTTCTACTCAAGTCCTGCTTGCAAAGAAGCAAAGTGGAGAGATGTGCAAGGGAACTCTTTATGACATAGCTGAAACCATGAAGGGAAAAGGGGTAGAGATTCATGATGTTGGAATAGACTTAGATGACATTGTATCAAAGAAGGATGTGCAAGAGAATATGCCTCTAGAGGAGGATACTGAATAGGTAATGACAGAAGAGGAGAAATGGGCATTGTTTGAAGAAGTTAAAAAGGATCCTCATGCAAAAGCTGTTGCAATAGATAAAAAAAAGGTAATGGATGCCAAGAAACAAGCTAATTTCATACTACAATAGCAAAAAATTGAAGCTAAGTCAAGAGTTGATGACTTAGAGAGGCAAAAAAGGCAACAGGAGCATGAACTCAAGGTTAAGGAGGAAAATGATAAGTTGAAATTGATACAAAAGATTCATGACCTTGAGGAAGATAAAGCAAGACATAGGAGGGAGAAAGAAGTCTTGGTTGCCAAGTTGAAACTTGTTGAGGAAGCTCACCAATAGGAAGAAGAAGTAGAGCAATTGAGGATGGAAAAGGACACCAAAGAGCTAGTTAGAAAGCAACAAGAAGTAGAGTAAAAGGCAGAAAATTTTAGAGCTTTAGAGACTGAAAGATTAGAGAAAGAGAAATTGGAAAAAGAAGCTCTAGATAAGGAAAAACTGGAAAAGGAAAGAATAGAGAAGGAGAGATTAGAAAAGGAAATATTGTATAAAAAAAAATTGGATAGAGAATGATTGGAGGAAGAGAGGTTGAAGAAAGAAGAAGAATGTAAGAAGATACAGGAAAAAAAATATAGGGAAGCGGCTGAAAATCTTGTATAGATGCATGTGGTGCAAGAACAACAAGAGGAACCAAGGGTTGATTCTCAACCCCAGGTAAATGTGAAAACACCCCCTAATACTATTGCTTCTTCTTCCACTATGATGACTACTACTCCAAGTGCTCCCACTTGGTTAAAATTGGACCTACAAAAAAGAACAGTAACACCTTCACAACCTCTCAATTGGGAGGATATGATGAAGGAGATTGAACAAGAAAGGCCTAAAAAGAAGGCCAAGAACCTACACTCCACCAGGCTCACGGACAAGGGAGAAATTGTTGTTGTCTGTGCCATACCAATGACATAAAAGGAGGTAGGAGACATGTAGTTAACAAATTATCAATTGAGTACTGTCAACTTGGGAAGGCCTACCAGGAATCAGCAAATGAATCTAATTGATGTGGTAGCTTCGACAACCAAGTCAAGGATGTTAAAGCATAAGTAGAAGAGAGATGAGCTTAAGGCTAAGTTGGATCAATTGCATTCATTTTTGAAAAGTGTCTCTTCTTCGAGATCACAACAGGTAGCGGCTATTGAGACTCCAATTTTGTTAAGCAAAAAGGAGGTAGATGATTTAGTGAAAGTAAGGGGCAAAGTGAAGATGTTAGATAGGTGGGTTGACAAGATTAATCAAGAATTAGGTGAAGTTTTGGTCGAAGGATTTGAGGTTTACAAAGGGACAAAAGAATTGATAAGAGAAATGCATCAATATATTGAGGCTTTGGAGAAGAAGGAAGAGGAATATAAAGAGTATAGTCAGAAATTAAAGATGGTTGGTACATTACCTTTTACTACTCTTCTTGAATAGTCAATAATTGAGGAGGATAATAAAGATTTCATGGAAAATACCTCTCGTATAGTCTGATTCAAAACAGATTTGTTGTCCAAGCATAGAAATGAGGTCCAAGATGTGGTTAATAATCTAACTAAACAATTTGAAGAATTGGAGGCGGTCATCGCTATCATAGTAGATGTTAATATACTAACAAAGGAAGGCCTGCCTTTGAGCAAGATAAAAGAGAAATCGGATGAAAGGTTTAAAGGAACCATGTAGAAAGGGGATGATGGTGAATATTTGATGATAGATCGATTGATGGATGTCAAGGAAGAGATAAAGGCTGCTAAAAGAGAGTTGACAAAGATGAAGGATATGAGAGAGTTTGCTGTAGCAGAATTGGAGCAAATTAAGTTTGAAGATAGCTGGGTTGATGGGCCAGAATTAGATGTATTACAACAAGTCTTCGCCAGTTATGATGAGTTTATTGCAGAACCAACTTCACATCAATAATTATCTTACATGGATGGATTTCTTCCTCTTTGCATGTTGCATGCAACACTGATAGTTTTGGAGCGCATGATTTTATTACTTTTTATTCTCTTTTCTTCTAGATTAATAGAGTTTCCAAGGATAATTGTAAAACCCTAAAAGGGTGGACAACTTAAAATAGAAGTGGAGTTAAAATATTGTATATCTATAAATACCCTTTCGGTATCATATTGTAAGGGTTGGCTAATAAAGAATAGAATTGGCCTACTTGATATTAGGAGATAGAATTTTACATAGTGATTACAAAGATACATTGTTACTTGATTTTTACAATGAAATAAAATTACAGGTTTTCATAATATGGTGTTAGAATTGAGTTTTTTTACTTGATAAGGCTGATAAGTTATAATCTATTTGTATGCCAGTGATTGTGCTAAAGCATAAGAGTTTTTTTTTGTGATGAAAGTCCTTAGAAGAAACCGGATTTAAGGATTATCTTGTTAGATTATCATTGAATTAAATTTATTGAAGTCTGTTGATCTATGATCTTGGCAATGAATGAATATGTGTTCTTTTTGAAATCTTTGAAATAGTTGTGATAGGCGAATTAAAATAAGCACCTTAGATGCATACAATGGTATAGATTATTCTATAAATTGTATCATGCTGTGGTTTTTCTTGATCTGTTGGAAAATATTCATTGTTGAAGATATATGTCTGGATGTTAGATGAGTTTTGTTCATGTTTACTGGTTTACCCTTTGATCTATCTTTTTCTTTTGTTTGAAACCCCTTCGATTTACTAAAATAGTTCGTTAAAATGAGTCATTGCTTGCATTCTTTGTTGCTAGCACAGACCCCTTGAACATTACAGTTGCATGAATTGATTGAGTGACACCAGACAATTGAGAACCAACTACCAAGACCTTGGGAGCTAGGCTACTATATGTTGTCTTTCTTTTTTAGGAGAAATAGAGTAGAAATATTATGTTTTAACGTTGTTTTTATCATTTTCACCATCAACAAAAATTGGCTCTAGAAGGAGAGCCTGAAAGGACAAGTTGGCTCACATTCTGTCTTTCTCACCGAAGAAATATAGGAGGATTCTTAGATCCTTTACTAATCGTGAACCATTTGAAGAACTTCAAACCATGGTTAGACCTAGACCCCATGCTCGTAGGATATTGATACCTACCTTGCCACCACCGCTTAATCCACCTGGATTCCCATCAAATCTACCTACACCACCACCAGTTCCACGTACATCACCACCACCAAGTAGGCTTGAGTTTCCACCAATTCAGCCTATATCACCACCTGCTCAACCAATCCCACCCATGGCTTACTTTGTGAATAACCCCTATCCATTAGGGACTATTCCAGGAGGAATCCATGATTTACCAAAGAAGACAATTTTTTTTTGTCCTAAGTACATACATGGTGAATCAAGAAGTGCTGAGGAGCACATAAAAACATTCAAAGATGCTTGCATGAGAGCTCAAGTTGCTCATCGAGATGTGGTATGTAGACCATTTCCTTACTGTTTAGGAGATATGGAATATAACTGGTATTTAAATTTGCCTCGAGGATCTATCCTAGGTTGGATAGATTTAGAAAATGCATTTATTAATCAATTTCGGGTTTATGTAGACCCTACCATTTTGTATCACCAGTTTTCTAGCATAAGAAAGGAACATCATGAGCCACTACCTTTGTTCAATACTAGATTCCAAAGGATGTATCGTAGGCTACAAGATCCTTAATTAGTGGCCGAAGATAAAGATATTTAGGCATATTTAAGAGTTGTGGATCCTTTGATTGGACTATTCTTGCAGAGAAATTATCTGCCTAGTGAGATAGACTCTTTGTCTAAAGTATATCATCTAGCCATCAAGTTGCAACAACAGATAAGTCTACAACTAGGAGGTTTAGGAGTAGCTCTTCCTCCCATGAATTATCCAATGCCTAATCCACCATTATATAACATTGTCCCAAGGATTTCCTATTCCCAATATGGACCTGTGTCTAAGCTACAAGCTCCACCTACCATGCCCTTCTTCGGTAATGGCATGCAAGATTCTTCTCAACAACCTCAAAATCCACAACAAGTGGGAGGATCAACCCATGTTCATTCCCCAACCATAGTATAGAATGTGCAGAATGAGCAAACTGTCCAACTGACTAGTGATTTAGAGACTATTAAGAAGAATCTATCTTAAATGTCTAATGACATGGCACAACTAAAGAGAAACCCTCCCTACAACCAAAATCAGAATTACAACAACCAAGGAGGTTATAACAATCAGGGAAATTATTCTAATCAGAATGGGAACCATAACACCAATCAAAAATTTCAAGGTTAAAATTCCTCTAATCATAATTACCAAAATCAGAACATAGGATATAACTAGAGGTTCAACAACAACAACAACAACAATAGACAGTGGAATACTAGAACTAACAATGGGGGAGTTCTCGATAACTATCAGTCTGGTGAGGAGAGACCACACACTGCTAATGTTGTTGAACTCAATTTTATGACTAATTGGTGCAGGCTACATGATACTGCAACACATTCTAAGGTTAACTGCCCTGAAATGGAGAAGATTGTAAAGATTGCACAAGCTGATGCCCATTCTCTAGCAGGAAATTCCAATCAGGATAATGGGCTAGTCAGTACTGCTATGACTTATGAAACCATTGAAGAAAAATATCAGTTTCTTATGCAAGGAGATAATGAGCCAGAGGAAGATGTATATGATGCTAATCTTTTTAGTCCAAAGGTAGTCACTTTTTGAGAAATCAGAATAAGGGCCCATTTACTACATCTGCACCTCCTAATAACATGGTCCCACCTAACCAAAATGCAGATAACAATCCACCACCACTGAAGGGGCCTTCTGATTCTCAGAATAGAGGTAATCCGCCTCCTTTTCCTAAATATCAAGTTAGAAATGACTCATAGCTTGATTTTATTGCTGAATTACAGAGGTAAAAGACATCACTGTCGTTCTTTGACATCATGAAGTGGTGCCCAACTCAATGGGAGGTAGTGTTGAAGGATTTGGAAGAAGCAGATCACTTAAAGGGGAAAGGTAAAGTAACTCCAACAAAGGAGAAAAATGCAGCTATTTATAAAGGTAAGACTAGTACCCCACCTTTTCTGTTAAGTTTAAGAATCTTTGAAAAGAATTTGCACAATTGTTTATTAGATTTTGGAGCATCGGGAAATGTCATGCCTTTTTCGATATGTAAGAAGTTAGGATTGAGTCCTATCACAACCAATAAGAAGGTGATTCAGTTGGATAAAACTGAAGTCAATGTTGTAGGTGAATTAAAGAACATACATGTGCAAGTTGGATAAGACCCAAGGATCCAGACTTATATAGATATCCAAGTAGCTGATATCCTAGAAACATGTGGTATGCTCCTAAGTTGAGAGCTAATGAAAAGCATAGGGGGATATATGTCGTTGGATTTATCTCACATGTGGTTACCATGGAAAGAAGTTGCAACACAAATAAGGATTGAAAGTGAACCAAGACTCAAGCACATGATCACAAAGTATGATGCTGCAAATGAAGTAGCATACTTTGAGACTGAGATAGGAATTTACAAACAACAAGAAGTCCTTACTTTCTCTATAGTCAGTCCTAGGGATACATTTCCCTTAGAACACAATGACCCAATAATCTACATCAACTAGCAAGTTCTGATAAGGAAATTACAACAAGATAGGCTGGTTCTAGGAGAAGAAACTGATTTGAGTAGTTTGTTGCTTCCTAATTGGTGTAGGATACATTATCATAATCATTCATAATTAACATGTCAATCATGCTTAGATATTCTAAGTCATGTAGATCAGCCTCAAAAAATAGGTCAAGAGAAACAAGCCCAGACCTCCCACATGAGTTTTCTTTCCAAGTTAAGGATGCAACTATTCTTACACGGGGTAGTCTTTCTCAACAGGAAGGTCCTTCACTAGAAGAACAGACTCAGGTTGTATGTTCTAAAATCCAACAAGAAGTTGAGGTGTCCCAGTTCCTATTTAATACACCTACCCCACATACTTTGCCAATACCCAAGGCATTAATGAGAAATGAGTTGGATTGCAATTTAACCCAAGAGGGTGTTTAGGAAGTAATTTCTGGAAAGGCTGAAAACATAGAAAAATCTTCAACTGAAATTTGTCCCGAGTCAAATTCTGATAAACATCAAAAGTTTGAGCCGCCACACGTCTCAAGTAAGTCATCCCTTGTTATTAATAAAAAGAAAGAGCTCCTAGCCAAGGATCAATTATGGAATCTTAAATTTGATGGTTCCAAATATAAAGCAGGAAGTGGAGTAGGGATTGAGCTAACTAACCCAAAAGGTAAGACTTAATTTGCTTCTTATAGATTGCAGTTTGGATGCACAAACAATGTGCCTAAGTATGAAGCACTTGCATAAGGTCTTATGTTTGCTCATAAGAAGAAGGTTACTACTCTCATAGTTATGGGAGATTTTGAGGTGATTGTAAAGCAGGTACATAGCCAATATACATGTCACAACAAAATACTGGCTGCATACAGAAATAGGGTTTGGAATTTAATCAAATATTTTGATGCTTTTCGGATTAGTCTGATCCCTAGGGAAGCTAATCAAATTGAAGATGCTCTTGTTGTTGCTGCAAGCACATTGGAACCCATGCAAAATTTTGATCTGAAGAGTTATGCAGTTGAGTTGATTTCAATCCCAGCTATTCCTCATAATGTTAGACACTTTCAAGTATTTGATGATGATCAACACATTTTAGCCTTTTTGGAAAGTTCTGATGTTTTTCAAGGACAAATAATAGATGAACCTAAACAAGATCAGGGAGATTGGGACCCTAAGAAAGAGATTCCAAAAGGGATATTGGATTTAAAGAGTAATAGAATTCTTAAGGGAATGGTTACTTTAGAGAGGATATTTGATTTAGATCCAAGGTCTCATCAGAGGATGCCTACAGAGAGTGAGGGAGGTAAGTATGAATCTATTAATTTGACTCACTCAGGTCCAGAAAGGAATGTTCTTATAGGAAAAACTTATCCTCAAGAAATTAAGGATAAGATAATCAAGGTCTTGGAGCAGAACATTGAAGCTATAGCTTGGAGTTATGATGATTTGAATTTTTTTGACACATCAGTGATTACTCATACCATCCCTCTCAAGCCAGATGCCAAGCCTTTTCTCCAAAAGCATTGCCTAGTCAATGCTTGAATTGAGCCCTTGATTCAGAAGGTGCAAAAAATTTTATCTGCTAGAATAATCTTTCCGGTTAGACATTCTATGTGGGTGGCTAATTTAATTCCTGTCTGCAAGAAGAATGGTGAGATCAGATTATGTGTGGATTTTAGGAATCTAAACAAGGCCTCTGAGAAAGACAATTATCCATTACCTTTTCTTGATGAAGTATTATAGAAGGTAAATGGATCCCAAATGATGTCATTCTTGGATGGTTAATCTAGATACAATCAGGTCTTGGTAAGTCATGAGGATAGGATGAAGACTGCTTTCACCACTAAATGGGGAACATTTTCTTATAGGAGGATGCCATTTGGTCTCATTAATGCTCAAGCTAATTTTCAAAGGGCGATGGATGTAGCTTTCAAATATCTAATAGGAAAATGTATAATCATTTATGTAGATGATTTAACCATCTTCTCTAGGAATAGAGAAGATCATGTTGCAGACCAGGAAAAGGTTCTAAAGAAATGTATAAGTTATGGTGTCTCTCTTAACCCAAAGAAATTTGTATTTGGAGTGTCTGAAGGAAAGCTCTTAGGTCATATTATATCAGAGGAGGGGATTTCCATAGATCCTGATCGAGTGGAGGCCATCTTGAAATTGACAAAACTAGGAAGCAAGAAGGAAATGAGGTCTTTCTTTGGAAGGATCAATTTTGTTAGGAAATTTATAACAGGGTTTGCAGAGATTGTCAAACCCCTCAATGAAATGATGAAGAAGGATGCGAAAATCGAGTGGAGTGAAGAGGCTAAGTCTGCTTTCATGCAAATTAAACAATCTATATCTGAGGCACCTATTTTGACAAGTCCAGATTATCTAAAACCCTTCTACATCTATTCTTTTGCTTCTGATCATTCATATGCAATAGTCTTAACACATAGAAGAGAAGAGAGCAAGGAGAGACCGATTTCCTTTATGATATCTCCATTTAAGAATGCAGAAGTAAGGTATTCACCACTAGAAAAACAAGCCTTTGCATTGGTATGAGCAGTGAAGAAGCTTAGGCATTACATAATTCAAAGTCAAGTGATGGCCATAGTTCTAGATCTAGTTCTGAAGTCTCTTCTGATGGAAAGTGAATTAGGGGAATGAAGAGGGAAGTGGATGGAAATCTTGCAGGAGTTTGACTTAGAAATTCACTCGATGAAACTCGTTCAAGGACAAGAATTGTCAAAAGCAATGGCTGAAGTAGACAGAAGTATTACTTGCCAACCGTTAACTGTCCAATCATTCACAAAGGATCCCTGGTATACAGATTTAGTCTTCTTCCTCCTCAATAAAATATGTCAAGAAGGAATGAATGCTAATCAGAGGAGAGCATTGAGGATGAAGAGTGCTCATTATATGCTCAAAGGGGGATCCATTTATAGAAATAATTTTCAAGGAATTTACCTACGTTGTTTGGATCAACAAGAGGCTAAGCATGTTATTTCTGAGTTTCATGGGAGGCATGGAATAGGGCATGGATCTGCTGATGCTTTGGCTCATCAGATTTTAAGATCAAGCTATTATTGGCCTTATGTGTTTAGAGATGCACATCAACACTGCAGGACTTGTCATGTATGCCAAACTTCTGCACCTAGAGAAAGAAATCGTGCAATGCCCCTACAACCAGTATATGAGGTAAGGCCATTTGCTCAATGGGCACTTGATTTTGTAGGTGTAATTAATCCAAATTCTTCTGCAGGTCATAAATTCATCTTGATTGCAACTGACTACTGCACACATTGGATTGAGGCCCAACCTTTCAAGAATAGCACCATAGAGGTGGTCATCAAGTTTTTGACTGAGCACATCATAACTAGGTTTGGAGTTCCATTTGCTCTAGTATGTGATAATGGCCTTGCTTTTTCTTCTCCTAAATTCAATTCATGGGCCTATGAACATAAAATTGTTTTGAAGTATTCTTCCAATTAATACCCTTAGGGAAATGGAGTGGCTGAGTCCACAAATAAAAACTTGTTGGAAGTTATAAGAAAGTTGTTAGAGAATAATCCTAGGGACTGGCACACCTAGTTGAGATTTTCCTTATGGGAAGATCGAACCAGAATCAAAGTAGCTCTAGGAAACTTCACCTTTTAGGTTAGTTTATGGCCAAGATCCAATCTTCCCAATTCATTTACAGATACCTGTCCTTAATTTCATGCAGGAATTTTATACCAAGGATGATAGGATTGAGGTTAGACTACTTAATTTATTAAACATGGAAGAGCAAAGAGATGCTGCTTTGTAGCAATTCTTTAACATCAGGCTGTTGTCAAATGCTGGTTTGACGAAAGAGCTAAAATAAAAGCTTTTAGAATATCAAATCTTGTGTTATTATGGGATAAGGCTAGAGAGAAGAAAGGATATCATCAAAATTTTGATAGACTTTGGTTAAGTCCTTATCAAGTGGCTGAAATATTAGGTGAGAATGCTTTTCATTTGATTACCTTAACAGGAGTGCCCATTCCATTACTAGTTAATGGTCAGTTTCTCAAGCACTATTTTGATGCATAAAAGGTCTAATGTTTTAAAAGGAAAATGTATTATACTGTATCATATGTAAATAAGTTTCTTATTTTTTTTAGTTTTTTAGTTTTAGTTTTGTTTGTTTTCTTTCTTTATTTTTATTTGTTTGTTTTGATTTATTTGGTCTTGTTTCATTGGGGATCTTCATTTTGTTCATTTCAAATTAAGGGGTTTTTATTCAAGGTATGCTACTTGTACTAGGAGAGAAGTTGGTTTAGGTGTTTTCATTATCACCATTGAAAAGGATTTTGTTCTAAAAATTATGTTTTATGACCATTCTAGTTTGGGTTGGAAAAGTTATTAAGGATAGAATATATATTGTGAATATCTCATGAATTATGATCAAAGATCTGTCACCAAATTAGGAAAACATCTGCATGAGTAAGTACCTATTTGTTTTAGAATGGATCTACCCTTTGATTCAAGTGAAAAATTCGATTCCAAGACTATCATGAAATCCATAGTATTTATTAGCCCATGTTTAAGATTCATTATGTCTGAAGTATTGAGGAAGGTGCACAAAATATTTCCACAAGCAGGGTTTTTAAAAAAAAAAATGATGAATGAAAGAAAGGAAAGAAAGAATAAGCAAACTCAATATCAAATGGGTTATCAAGTATCTCTATCAGGGCTATGGATGCCTGGCTGGCAGTAGAGCAATCCTTTGAGAGAACTAGAGGTATCTACGTCAGAGCTATGGACGCTTGTCTAGCAGCGAAGCAATTCCTAGGATTTTACTGCACAATAGTTAAAGGACTCAATCTAGGTAGCTTGAATATTAAGGTGTAGTTGTTCACAAACAGAGAAAGTACCTACAAAGAATGATGCACAATATATTGCACACACTCAGATTAAAAAATAAATCATGTGCACATACATCTTAGATTCTAGCTCACATTTATCCTACATATATCTAATCTTATTAAAGTTAGTATGTTTCATAAACCAAGTGGTTTTAGGGTGATTGAAATTTTCTTTGGGTATCTTGAAAATTGGTAAGCCATTTTCCCAACCAAGTCGCCATTTGTTATGCCTTGCATAACCACCCCATATTTTGCCTTGGTCAAAATGGGTCCCCCTTTTGTTTTTTTTTATCTTTTGTTGTTTTCAAATAAAGTTTGGAGTCTTTTGTTTCAAACATTTTGTTTTTCTTTGGTTTACACTATCGAAATCGGTGCTGGAACCAAATCAGGTTATGAAACTTCTTTCAAAACTCGTTCCGATCCCCATCCCAATAGTCTATCTTTTCTGGCCTTTTGGTTTTGTCTTTATCAGAGTTGAAGCCAGATCAGATGTTAAGTTGGTATTTATTCAAAATTGCAAAATCAAAATTCATCCCGTCTCTGCCTCCACTTTTGAACTTTGATTTTAGACTAAGTTCTATTGTTAGGTTTTTATTATTTCGATCCTTTTTGGCTTTGTTTTGTGTTTGATTTCATTTTATGCTTGGTTGGCGGAACCGGACCTGGAACAGGAATGAAGTTGGGAAATTCCTTAAGTTTTCAAATAAGTTTCCATTCTGATTCCACTCCCGTCATTTCTTGGTCATTGAATTTTTACTGAAGTCGCACTATAGTGAAGTGTTTGTTCTTCTCCAGTTCAGACTCCGCTTAACTGCATTTAATGCGTTAATGGCAGCTGCCATACGTAGGTAGAAACTATGATTTTTACCTTTATTAGGGATTAAACATGTTATTATTATCATTGTTAAGGAATCAAAGAGCGAAATAGAGTAGTTGCAGAGTTCATCTGAGTGAATCAATTGAAGGAGGAGGAGATAGTTGCTCGCGAATCAATTCAGAAGGTTAGCCAAGTTTTGCGTTCGAGGTAGCGTTCCTATTATCATTTTTCTCTTTATTTTACTTTCGTATTCTTTGTTCTTGTTGTTTGATTTAGATCTTTGGGCGAGTTTGTTGTTTCAGTAGGTTGGTGTGTTTTTTTTTCTTTGTTTGTTTGTTGTTCTTGATTTACGATTTTATGCTTACATTTTTGGTTTTATAGTGAGTTAGGGCACGATTGCTTTCACATTCTTGTCATGATTGCATCATGCTGATTTTTGATTTAATTAGAGTTCGTTAGTAATGTAGATTAAATTAGTGTTTTGTAGTGAGTTAGGATTGAGTAAAAGTGTAGTTTTTACTTAAAATCTTTTGCACATTCAATCTGGTTAAGTAGAGGGGTTGAATCCGTGCCCTAGTTTTATATCGTGTTTTCTAAGTTAGGGTTTTTATGTGTTTCTGTGATCACATCTGAAAATGATTAAATATGATGCCCTAAAATACAGTCATCCCCCATAGTCATATGGGCATAGTCTTTTCGTGATATTTTTTTAGCCTCATTTCGTTTAATATGACCTTGATCTTTAATCATGGAGTTACGCATTAAATTGATAAAATTATTGATGACATCATGATCAACATAGCCGGAAGTGGGATCAGAATTGATTTAGAGTTTTGGATGTGTTTAATTTTTAGTGTCATTTCAATTTTCCATCTTGTCTCTGACTCTACTTGTAGTAAGAATTTTTTCTTCATAAAAATGTTAACCTTGGCAGAGGCGGAAGTAGAACCGAAACAAAATATGAAAATAAAAAATAGGAAGGAAACTGAATCAGTTTCCATTCCAATTCCGGCTTTGATTACTATTTCCACGTCTAATTCTGAGTCCGCTTCTTGTTAGTAGGATTACCATTCCAGTTCTGACTCCAAGCCCGACAGTGTTTTAAAGGAAGATTATTTAGGATGTTTTCTTCTTGATTTCACCTTTGATGTGTGTATAAAAGGTATGGTTTTAAGACATATTTTGAGATGTTTATCCAGAGGATCTAACTAGAGGCTGTGTTTCTGGAAATCTAAAGAGGATTTCAGGAACATCAGGAGAAGCCTCTCAAAGGAACTAACCTATAGGAACATCAAAGGCAGCAGCTAAGCCCAAGAAGATAAAGCCAAAATAGTTAACTTATACTTTAAGATACAATTATAGGAGTCCTAATGTCACAGTGAGCAAAGTAGAATTAGATTGGTCTGACATCACTAATACAAATTTGGGCTAGTACAACTTTGAGGAGGCATATACTGATACATTGAATGAGGATGTCACCCCTAGAACTAAGAGTTGATTCCGGTTTGGCTCATATCACACTGTTTCCTCTATCAATCCAATGCCCGGAGTTGATCTTAACAGCAACAAGTGCTTACAATCCTGCTACCCGACAATGCATGGATTCTCGGGATAATGTAATCATTGATCTCACTCGTCAAGCATTTCAAAATATATTTAGTGTCCCAGATCCCAAGAACTTGGTGCAGATGGATTTGGCAAAGTCCTTAGAGAAGTACAACCAATATAAGGAATCCAATATGTCCCACTTGAACAAAAAATTGTTGAACATAGAGAAGAAGTCTCTAACCAAGCTTGCAGACCAACCAAAGAGGGTAGATTTATATAAGGAGGTGTCAGATTTAATAATGATGTTGTTTAGGGATTTTGGGAAGAGAGATACCTTTCATTTCAAGGAGTGGATGTTTCCCTTCATATAGATAATTTTAAATGGCACCTATCAATTTGATTGGCTGATGATTTATCAGATTCTATTCATGATCAACTGACCAGCATTAGGGAGACTAAATGCTTTTTTATGACTTCTTACATTGTGTATGCAACAACAAGGTTGGGTATCTTCCCAGGTTTCAATAGAGTGGGGATAATGGGAGTGTTAGATGGACAGAAGAAGGTATGGGAGCATTATAACCAATTATCCCTAAAAGTTGCTGAGACTCAATACAGAAGGGTTAATGATGCATTCATATATGTGGTCATTAAGCTCAATGGAGATGCAGGGTACAGGCTGAGTCAAGAAGCCATGGAATTCATTGCTAAATGAGGATGTTGGTATATTCAATACCCCAAATTTACCTATTTCAGGCTAGCTCGTTTTGAAGGCCATCCACATTTTCTACCAAGGTGTTGCAATAATAGGATAGTATTGATGGAATTTATATATCAGGCTCTTTTAGTTAATGCTCGGTTTGGATTAAAACATAAGACAAGATGTCACAAGTTCCCCATGAAGTAGGGTGAGTATAGTTGTCAAATTTTGGTTGGAGAAAAGGTGGTCTGCAGTGAGCTAATATAGTTAAAGTTACATTTATACACAACTCGGAAACACTTTGACCCAAAGGATAAGATGAATGTCTTGTTTCCTTTTGTGTTTGACAAGCATTTCAATTTATTAGAATATTTCTGGAGTGATCGATAGGATGAATATGATTTGAGAAAGAAGAATTATGAGAGAGTACCTGTCTCACTCATGTCAGAGTTTGCAGTCAAGAATGACATTCCTGAGACCTTGGTGGATGATGGAGTTGTATTGGATCCATCTTTTGAAGCTTTGAACTTTGGAACTAAAATTCTGGATCCAATTGACTCGAATAGTGAGGAAACTATCGATATTAAGTAGATAGGAAGAGCAGTCTTGGATAGAAGTGTTCAATGATTGTTTTTAAGAACCAATGCTCCTCAAGGACCAACTCCTAAAAAGGGGAAAGGGTATAAGAGGCTCAAAAGAAAGACACCTCCCAAAGAGCCTTTGGATTTCCTTTCTCCAGACATTGAAGAAATAGAGTTTGAAGCAGCAGTTGATGAAGCAAAAACACAAGAAGGAGATGCTCAAATGGGATCAGTTGTTGCAGCACCTACATTAGGTGAATCTTCTACTCAAGTCTCACTTGCAAAGAAGAAAAGTGGAGAGATGTGCAAGGAAACTCTTTATGACATAGTTGAAACCATGAAGGGAAAAGGGGTTAGAGATTCATGATGTTGGAACAGACTCGGATGACACTGTGTCAAAGAAGGATGTGCAAGAGAATATGCCTCTAGAGGAGGATACTGAATAGGTAATGACAGAAGAGGAGAAATGGGCATTGTTTGAAGAAGTTAAAAAGGATCCTCATGCAAAATTTGTTGCAATAGATAAAAAAAGGGTAATGGATGCCAAGACACAAGCTGATGTCATACTACAATAGCAAAAAATTAAAGCTAAGTCAAGAGTTGATGACTTAGAGATGCAACAAAGGAAACAGGAGCATGAACTCAAGGTTAAGGAGGAAAATGATAAGTTGAAATTGATACAAAAGATTCATGACCTTGAGGAAGAGAAAGCGAGACACTGGAGGGAGAAAGAAGTCTTGGTTGCCAAGTTGAAACTTGTTGAGGAATCTCACGAAAAGGAAGAAGAAGCATAGCGATTGAGGAAGGAAAATGACACTGAAGAGCTGGTTAGAAAGAAACATGAGGAAGAGGAAAAGGCACAAAGTTGTAGAGCTTTAGAAACTGAAAGATTAGAGAAAGAGAAATTGGAAAAAGAAGCTCTAGATAAGGAAAAATTGGAAGAGGAAAGAATAGAGAAGGAGAGATTGGATAAAGAAAAACTGGAAAGAGAACGATTGGAGGAAGAGAGGTTGAAGAAAGAAGAAGAATGTAAGAAGATATAGGAACAAAAGGATAGGGAGGAGGCTGAAAAGCTTGTACAGATGCATGTGGTGTAAGAACAACAAGAGGAACCAAGGGTTGATTCTCAACCCCAGGTAAATGTGCAATCACCCCCTACTACTATTGCTTCTTCCTTCACTATGATGACTACTACTCCAAGTGCTCCCACTTGGTTAAAATTGGACCTACAAAAAAGAACAGTAACACCTTCACAACCTCTCAATTGGGAGGATATGATGAAGGAGATTGAACAAGAAAGGCCTAAAAAGAAGGCCAAGATCCTACACTCCACCAGGCTCATAGACAAGGGAGAAATTATTGCTGAGTGTGTCATACCAATGACAGAAAAGGAGGTAGGAGACATGCAGTTAACGAATTATCAACTGAGTACTGTCAACTTGGGACCCCCTACCAAGAATCAACAGATGAATCTAGTTGATGTGGTAGCTTTGACAACCAAGTCAAGGATATTAAATTATAAGTAGAAGAAATATTAGCTTAAGGCTCAGTTGGATCAATTGTATTCCTTTTTGAAAAGTGTCTCTTCTCTGAGATCACAATAGGTAGCAGCTATTGAGACTCCAATTTTGTTAAGCAAAAAGGAGGTAGATGATTTAGTGCAAGTAAGGGGCAAAGCAAAGATGTTAGATAGGTGGGTTGACAAGATTAATCAAGAAGTAGGTGAAGTTTTGGTCGAAGGCTTTGAGGTTTACAAAGGGGCAAAAGAATTGATAAGAGAAATGCATCAATATATTGAGGCATTGGAGAAGCAGGAAGAGGAATATAAAGAGTATAGTCAGAAATTAAAGAATGTTGGTGCATTACCTTTGACTACTCTTCTAGAATAGTCAATACTCGAGGAGGATAATAAATATTTTGTGGAAAATACCTCTCGTATAATCCGATTCAGAATAGATTTCTTGTCCAAGCATAGAAATGAATTCCAAGATGCGGTTAATAATCTAACCAAACAATTTGAAGAATTGGAGGCGGTCATCGCTATCATAGTAGATGTTAATATACTAACTAAGGAAGGCCTACCTTTGAGCTAGATAAAAGAGATATGGGATGAAAGTTGTAAAGGACTCATGTAGAAAGGGGATGATTATGAAGATCTGATGATAGATCGACTGATGGATGTCAAGGAAGAGATAAAGGCTGCTAAAAGAGAGTTGACAAAGATGAAGGATATGAGAGAGTTTGCTGCAGCAGAATTGGAGCGAATTAAGTTTGAAGACAATTGGGTTGATGGGCTATAATTAGATGTATTACAATAAGTCTTCTTCAATTATGATGAGTTTATTGCAAAACCAACTTCACATCAATAATTCTCTTGCATGCATGGCTTTTTTCCTCTTTGCATGTTGCATGCAACACTGACAATTTTGGAGCGCATGACTTTCTTACTTTCTATTCTCTTTTCTTCCAGATTAACTGAGTTTCCAAGGATAATTGTAAAACCCTTAAAGGGTGGACGACATAAAATAGAAGTGGAGTTTGAATTTTGTATATCTATAAATACCCTTTGGGTATCATATTGTAAGGGTTGGCTAATAGAGAATAGAATTGGCGTATCTAATATTAGGAGATAGAATTTTGCATAGTGATTACAAAGATAAATTTTTACATGATTTTTATAGTTAAATAAAATTATAGGTTTTCATAATATGGTGTCAGAATTGAGTTGTTTTACTTGATAAGGCTGATAAGTTATAATCTATCTATATGCCAATGATTGTGCTGAAGCATAGGAGTTTCTTTTGTAATGAAAGTCCTTAGAGAAACCAGATTTAAGGATTATCTCTTTAGATTATCATTGAATTAAATTTATTGAAGTCTATTGATCTATGATCTTGGCAATGAATGAATATGTGTTCTTTTTGAAATATTTGAAATATTTGTGATAGGCGAATTAAAATAAGCACCTTAGATGCATACAATGATATAGATTATTCTATAAATTGTATCATGCTTTGGTTTTTCTTGATCTGTTGGAAAATATTCATTGTTGAAGATATATTTCTAGATGTTAGATGAGTTTTGTTCATGTTTACTGGTTTACCCTTTGATCTATCATTTCATTTTGTTTGAAACCCCCTTGATTTACTATAACAGTTCGGTAAAATGAGTCATTGCTTGCATTCTTTGTTACCAGCACAGGCCCCTTGAACATTACAGTTGCATGAACCGATTGAGTGACACCAGACAGTTTAGAACCAACTACCAGGACCTTGAGAGTTAGGATACTGTATGTTGTCTTTCTTTTTCAGGAGAAATAGAGTAGAAAAAATCTGTTTTAACGTTGTTTGTGTCATTTTCAGCATCAACACTTGGCTACCACCTCCAAGATACTACCAACAAAAATCCCAATGGAGAGGTGGACAACAGTGGTCAAATTAGACAACTAGTTATTTGTAGCCACCTTCTCAACCCCAACAACCTGCTATCATGTATCCCCTTTCTAATCCCAACTCAAATGCACTTAAAACTACTCAGTTACTAGCTCAGCTCACACCTAACCCAAATAATAAACCATGACAATAGCTTGTATACTTTGTTGATCCAAATCAATTTATTGCATATGTTATGAGTTTAAGTAAAATATGTTTGCATTCAAGAACTAATTTTCCAACTCCTTCAACACCCATCATCACTAAGCTTCCTGTGGAAGAAGAAGAACCTATGCATGTTCCCATTCAACTTGGTGCACCTAAAAATATTGAACCAGTTCCAGTAAAAGAGATGGCACAAGAACCACCACTCCCCCAGAGATTGGAAGTTGTCAAACAAAAGGAAGAAAATGAGGACACCAATTTTGACATTCTAGACCAGCTAAAGCATATATGTGTCTAGATACCCCTATTTGAGGCCATAAAAGATGTTCTCATATATGACAAAGCAATCAAAGAAGCATGCCCCAATAGGCCAGGTAGGAAAAAGAAAGACCCAACAATAGTTCATGTAGTGGGATAATTGGCTGACATCATGCTTGGAAAAGTAACTATCCCCAAGTACAATGATCTAGATAGTCTTGTGATTGAAGTTATTATAAATGGGATACACATAAAGAATGCTTTGATTGACTTGGGTGCAACAATAAATGTGATGACTAAAGACATCTCGCAACAACTAAACATTGTAAGTATGAGATCCACTCCTACTGTCCTGCAACTTGCTAATAGTTTCACTGTTAAGCCTGATGGTATAGTAGAGGACCTTGTGGTGATTCTAGATTCTTGGGAGTATCTAGCCGACTTCATGATTGTTTCTCCTAAATCTACACTAGGTGGGTATCCTATCATCCTTGGAAGGCCATGGTTTGAAACAAAAAATGCCTATAGTGGATGTCGATCAGGTGAAATGACCATTTCTGATGGTAGGAGCACCAAAAAGCTTGTTAAAAAGACCTTACCTATCATTCACTTACCCACTAAAATATATTGGCACTATCTATTTAGTCCCATTATACACAAAACAAAAATTATGCTTCTCTTGCTCAGCCATCCCATGGCAAGGATAATCCTATATGGCCACATGTAGGTGAAGAGGTTAAGGATGTTAACTCTGTGACATAGCTTATGATGTTAGGTAGAAGCCCTTTCCTACAACTTCAAGATGAAGATGAAGTGTTATCTAATATAATTTAGAACCACTTTCAGATAGAGGAGGTGACACCATCTCATGCATGTAGTTCTATTGATCTCATGAAGACACTTTTGTCTTCTCTACATGATATTACTATAGCCACTATTTCTACAGACAGATTTTCTATAGCCACTCTTCCTATAGACAAACTTCCTACAACAACAGGTATGTTCCACACAATGTTTCCATATGAAATTAAGGTACCATGTATTAATGAAAAAACTATGATAGAGTTAACTACATAAGTATAGGTGTCCAAAGGAAAATATTTGAATATTAACAACAAACTCGGAGAAAAACAACAACTTTCATTGGAAAATTTGTTGAAGGCCCACCAAAATGCATTTGCATGGGATTATCATGATATGAAAGGCCTAGACCCCAAGATTTGCACCCATAGGATATATATCAAAGATGATTGTCAATTAGTCAGGCAACCACAAAGAAGAATCAACCCTGCATTGAGAGAAATTTTTAAAACAGAGCTGCAAAAGTTGCTAGATGCAGATTTCATCTATCCTATTTTAGACAACTAGTGGGTGTCCCCATTGGTGATTGTGCCCAAGAAGGGAGGAAAATGGAAAGTATGTATTGATTACAAGGAACTCAATGCTTCTAATAAGAAAGAGCATTTTCCCTTGCCTTTTTTTGATCAAGTGCTAGACTCACTTGCAGGAAAGCAATGCTTCTCTTTCCTAGATCAATTTAGTGGCTACAATTAGATTCAAATTGCACTCGAGGACCAAGAGAAAACAACATTCACATGTCCATGGGGGACATATTCCTATTCAATAATTCCCTTTGGTTTATGCAACACACCTACAACCTTTCAGAGAGCAGCCATCAACATATTTTCAGACATCTCTCTTGACTGCATGGAAATCTATATGGATGACTTTACCACCTATGGTGCTGATTTAGATGAACCATTTTAGAATCAAGTAGGAAAGTCTTACAAAGATGTGAAGACAAAAATCTCTCTTTAAATAGTGAGAAGTGCTTCATGATGATGCAAAAAGGTGTAGTTCTTGGCCACCACATTTCTCACCAAGGAATTCAAATAGATCTTGAAAAAATTGAGATATCTACTAATCTGCCTACACCTGCAAAATAAAAGGATGTTAGGAGTTTCTTGGGACATACAAGATATTACAGGAGTTTTATCAAAGACTTCAGTAAAATAGAAACACCCTTGTATACTATCTTAACCAAAGATGTTGAATTCCACTGGATACAAGACTATGCCACAACATTTTCTAACTTGAAGGCAACTTTGACTCATGCTCGTGTACTTAAGGGACCTAATTGGGAAATTCCTTTTCACATCCATACTGTTGCATCAGAATATGCTATAGGAGTAGTCTTAGGATAGAAAGAAGGGGCCATTGAAATTTCCATTTATTTTGTTAGCAAAAACTTACAAGGAGTTGAATTAAATTATACAGTAATAGAAAATTAAATGCTAGCAGTAATCTATGCCCTAAAAAAATCCAGACACTACATAATAGGCTACCAAATATTTGTGCACGCTGATCATGCAGCCATTAGATATCTCATGAATAAACACCTAATCTCAGGAAGGTTAGACAAATGGTTATTGTTGATGCAGGAATTTGACATCGCCATTGTGGACAAACTAGGGAAGGCCAATTTTGTTGCAGATTTTTCTTTCAAGACTGACCACATCAAAAGAAAATCAAGCCATAGATGACTCTTTTCCTGATGGACATCTATTTTCCATTAGTGTGCACACATCCTGGTATGCTGACATAGCTAATTACATTGTGATAGGGAGAGTTCCTTCCCACTTCTCCCCAAAAGAGAGAAGAGTGCTCATTGAAAAATATTTTCCTTTTACATGGATTGTTGGATTCTTGTTTTATACTACACCAGATCATGTTATGAGAAGATGTGTGAGGGAAGATGAGACATATGAAATTTTGCATGCATGTCATGATGAACCCTATGGAGGGAATTTTGCAACCAAAATAATAACAATGAAGATTTTGAACACATGATACTATTGGCCCACACTCCATAAGGATGCAAGAAAATATACAAGAAAATGTGATAGGTGCCAATGAATGGGCTGACCAACCAAATTAGATGAGATGCCACTCTACCCCCAAGTAGTAGTCACTCCCTTTGACAAGTGGGGATTGGATTTTGTGGAACTCATTGATGCCCCATCAAATGGTAAGTCTTATATCTTGGTATGCACCGATTATGTAACTAAATGGGTAGAAGTCAAGGCCATGAAGCATGCAGGAGATAAAAAAGTTGAATAATTTTTTTATGAAGAAATTTTCACATGATATGGAGTGCCAAGAGAAATAGTAACTGATCAAGGAGCTCAGTTTACCTCAACACTTGTTACAACACTAGTCAATGAATATAACATAAGGCACAAAAAGTCTACTCATCACCCTCATGCCAATGGACAAGTCAAGGTGACCAGCAGATAAATTGAAGCCATTCTAACCAAAATAGTGGCTATTCAACGAAAATATTGGACAAACATATTATCAGAAGTAGTTTGGGCCTACAGAACCACCTGGAAAACTACTACAAGCTTCACTCCATTTGAGCTATTGTATGGGAAGATAGATATGATGCCCATTGAATTCAAGAAAAAAACACTTAGAACTATAGTAGAATTAGGGATGAATATTTCAGAGGCACAAAAATAAATTATCATGCAGCTGAGTGCTTTAGATGAGATGAGGAAGACAACCTTGCACCACACTAAATTCATGTAGAATCAAATAATCAAATGACATGAAAAAATTATCAAAGAGAAGAAATTTCAGCCAAGTGACTGTGCATTGCTTTATGACTCACGATATTAGGACAATGCAGGAAAATTGTAGAGAAGGTGGCTAGGACCATATGAAGTTGTTGAGTTCTTTCCCAATGGATTTGTTTAGCTCACACCATTGATCCTGTTAGATTCAAATTACTAGTCAATGGTCATCATCTCAGATTTTATTACAAGCTAGCTTCCAAAGAAGAGTTCCTAAAATAATTCATCCAGCCTGTAGCATCCGAGATTCCTACAGCCAAAGGAAGTGGACCTAGTGTCCCTCCTTCTAACTAATTAATGTACGTACTTGTCATAATAAAGAATTCTACTTTTGTAGAAGTCCATTTCTTCACCCATCCACCCATATGTACCACCTTTCTCTCTTACATCACTTCATTCCACCTCACATAAGTCCACTTCATCATTATTGATTGCTCAATTTATTTCCTAAAAAGGTGAACGGTACTTTCTCCATGATCTTTGCAGCGTATCCTCCACAAATTTAGGTATGTGTGCATTAATTTCTCTCTTAATTATCTTTTTAGTGCTTCTTTTAATCGTTGTATGATTAGTATGGATTTTCGCATAATTTTCATACCCCCTATCAAATCACTACTACCATCCGGCATGTGTGGACACATGTCCAAATTTAGGTGGGGGGGAAGGAAAGATACATGTACATTACCCACATGTCAATCCATGATTTGTCTACATCAGTAAATCTAGCTGAGCCGATTTAAAATTTTAAATGAGGGACGACTCGTATTTGTGATACACTAAATTTCCACCACCATTCATTTTTATCATAACTCCTTTTATTACCTTGTCTTTTCCATTATTGTCCCATCATAATCTTAAATTGCAAAAGGTAAAAAGTAGAGAAGGAAAATTTAGTCGACACTAGTGCAGGATACTTTAGCTAACAAGTGCTACAGAAAGGAAGTTTTTTTATAGGAAAGGAATTTTGTAGGGTGATCCCACAATATTAGTTTGCATTTTTTGGGCAAATTGGACACCAAACTAAATTTTTTTAACTAAATCTTCACTTTCGAGCTCCTATAGCGATTAAACCATGAGGAATTTGAAGATGATGAAAACTAGTGATTTGTGACGTTTTGTTTATAGATTCTAAATATTTTTTTTTCATTTTTTTTTTAATCAAATTGTACTTATTTTTCCATCTCCTTCGAAAACTAGTTTTTTTTTTAAAAACAACATTTTTAAGGAGTGACGCTCACCGTATACAACATAATTTTTTTGTATGAAGGATAAAATTCTATTTTTTTGAATTTAGATTTGTAACTATGATATCTAGCACTTTCATTTGGTTTTATAGTGTTTTATTGAATATTTTTTTCTTTAATCAAGTTTTGAAGTCAAACCAATTACAATTCAGACATAGGTGGACTGTATACAACATAAATTTTTTTGTATGTATCGAAATTCAATTTTTTTTTTACTGGATCAAGGACATCAATACCTAGCACATACATATTTTTTAGAATTTTATTCTGATAATATACTATTTTTCCACATGTGCAAAATAAAGAGCTTGATTTTTCATGAAAAACCTATGTTTAATCAAACTAAAAAATAAAATACATAATAAAACTAAAACATATTAAAATTATATTTGTTGGATAGCTCATTCTGAGGACTACCATCATGTAGTTGGGTCTATGAAGTCTCCTCAATTTTAATCCTCAACCCAAGCTTCAAAGGGAAAAATTCTAGAGATTTTTGGTGCTAGGAGGGGAGAATGGGGGAAAAGGGGGGTTCTAGCGAGCCCCTGGGGGTTCGCTTGAACCAGGGTGCATTCGAACCCCCTTTCCACAAGATTTTTTTTTCTTATTGTTTCGGGAAATGTGAGACCCGACATTAAATGGGTTCGATCGAAGGGGGGTTCTATCAAACCTCATTTGGGTTTTCTCTAACCAGAAGTTCGTTTGAACCCCCGAAAACCAATTTTTTTTGCATGGGGTCATTTTTTGCAGCTTTTCCTTCCTCACTCGAATTGTAAACCACCTTGCTGGGTTCACCTAGAGTGACAATGATTGCAGAAAATGGGAGGCAGACTAATTTGAAATGAGCCTTCGACTCATGATACCTTATTGTAGGATGCATAGTGCCTGCCTAAATTTAAAAACTATGGCTAGTTGGACTACTTCCTAAAGTTGGATGGTTTCGGTGAAGGCATTGTACTAGAGTTCACCCAAACATTTTTAGAGGGAAAGTCCATAGTAAAAGGACTGGAGGTTATGGAAACTGAGAAAATTTATGGAGGTTATACAAAATTTATAGGGTTACCTACTGATGGCGAGCATTACCTTGTTTCTAGAGATGCCAAGTTAGAAAAGGCCATATTCACAATACATGGTGACCCTCCAATCAGTATAGACAAGCAGGGTGTCAAAATAACCTCTCTACCTAAGCCATGCGAGTAGACAAGCATGCACATTATCAAGTACCTCACTTGTGAAGGTCGATTGTCAAACTTACATTCGATACATTTCAAGCTTTTGAGTCACATTAGGCACATAAGAAGGATGAATGTGCCTAATGTATTATAAAACCTCCTCTCCATCATGGTGGATGAAACTCAAAAAGGTAGGGACAAATCTATCTCACACCATTGCCTCATAAAATTGTTGGTTGAAAAATCTTTGCATGATGTAGCACTCAAGATGACTTGGGAGAAATTTGTAAATGTTAATCAATTTAGACCTGAGCAATTGCAATCTAAGGCTTTACCTTAGACACGTAGGTCTAGTAGGAGATTAAGCATGGTTAAAGCCACCCCTGGTGCTTGAACCTTTGGTGTTGGCTCTAATATGAATCCTCCTGCAGCAAAAGGGGCCATAGACATTAGTTCCTTAGAAACAAGACACTATGAAATAGAGTTCTTCATTGGAATTTGATGATGATGTTCCACTTGAAACCCTAGTAAGAACTAGGGCATAGAAGAAGGAGGCAGAGGTAGGAAAAGGAAAAGCCAAAACATAGCCTATGGAAAAAGAGGTGTCGAGTCCTAAGAAGAGAAATGTTGACACTATTCATCAAATAGCCAAAGGAAAATGTGAGAGTCCTCTTAAGAAATCAAAACTGGCTGTTGATATGCCTTTGTAGAAAAACCATAAGCATGAAAGGACATCACATAAGAGAATAGAAGCCCTAATGGGGTAGGAAAATTTAAAAGAAAAGGATTTATTTGAGGAGGCAACAAAAGTGACCTTGGTGGATCTTGTTGCGCTTGTAGAGGAAGTTGAAACTTGAGAGCATGAAGAAAATCCAGAGTTCCTATAGCAAGAACAAGAATTAGATTAAGATTTCTTGCAACAACTACAAGAACCAGAAAAAGAGACCATGCAACAAGAAGTGGGAGAGGAAATTGTACCTCCATAGCTTGAGCCAATAAGACAACCCAAATCTATGCATATAGTACTATATGGGGTGCAATCGTCGACAAAAATCCTGGTAGGAATTCATAATCCTCCTGATTTTTTAGTGCATACAACAATTTTGAATTTATGGAAAGAGATACAAAGGTGAGAGGAAGAATGGAAAAAGGAGAAAAAAAGATTGAAAAATGAAATTCAAGAGAGGGATGAAATTATTGAAGAAAAGAATGGGGAGATTTCCTTTCTAAAGGAGAGGCTGGGAAGAATTTCAACCTTGGTGCCACATATTTTAGAATGTAGAACCCCTCCAAGTGTTTTTGCTCTGCACCTGAAGGAAAAATATCTCTCTTTTCAGTTTTCAAGACACATCTGAGGTTTGAATCCCTCAATTGAGACCCCCACTAAATTTTTCAATGCCTATAGGATTGACTCCCCTGAAATGAAGAATTTTTTATGTGAGTTTTATTTACATAATTTTTCTGTAACTCAAGACCAAGAATGGAACCCATTGTTGTATGTTGGAGATATCCAACTAAGAGAATTCATGTCTTGGGTGCAAAATGAGACTAGCTAGGGAGAACAATATAATTCTTATAGGAAGAGGGAATCCAATATCTCTTTGGCCATTAGAGCAGAATCAAGAAATCCCAAGGATATTTACTGATACTGGAACAAAATTATTTTCAGGCCTAGTTATGGTAACAAAATTATGCCTTGGATTAAGGTAGTTTACAGTGAATATGAGGTAAAGACAACAAAAAAATAGGACACCATGAAAGGATATCTATTATAGAGATGAAACACTTTGACTGATGAGTTAAAATAGGCTAAACCTCATTCCATCTAGAAATATCATGCAACAATAAAGAGGATTGAAAGGTACATTTAGCTTGGAAGACCAAAGGGCTGAGAGTGGATTCCCTTGACTTTCTAGCCACCTATCCTCTTGTGGCATGTTCCAAATTTTAGATTCTACCGCTATGACATTTTTGAAGAAAAACAAAGATGGTTGATAGATTGGAATGATTCTACTAGGACCTTGACTCGTGCTCAGCAGACACTGATATTGGATAGTTATCAGTTGTAAATTTCAGAGCTCTAACCAAATAGAAAAAATAGTTCTTCCCCTGTCGGAGGACCAAAAAAATGTTAGGTTGGGGAGAGTGATGAGCCTAGTTTTGGGTCCAAATTTGGGTAGAATCTATAGTTTATTTTCTGAAGTTGACATGGACTTTGATATTAAATCTTGATATTTCTATATAGTTTCCCTCAAACCATAGACATCGGGTTTAATTCCATTTCTGCCAACTTTAATGACATTAGCCTATTATGTGGACTATCTATATTAATTTTGGATGTGGTTAATGAATGTTCTTTAAGGTGGTTATAGATGTGCAATTATTATGTGTACTAACATTTCCATGCAAATATACTTGAGGATACTAATTTGAGGAATGAAGTCGCTAGCTGGTCATGTAGAGGAACCATTCGAAGGTCAACTGAAGGATGATGATGGAGATTCCCTATGTCAGCCATGTGTAACTGCCTTACATTGATCTGCCACAATGTTGAGCAGTTACGAGCATTACTGCAGCATTGAGTCTACAGTTGGACTTGCATGTCTAACCAGATTCCCTGCATGTGTAGTTGCCCTTCCATTCTTTTATCTGCTTTCCCTAAATGGCATCCTCTCAGTTAGTGGGAGTTGACTACCCTATTTAGTTGGTAGGATAAATAAGGTTCAGATTCTCCTTCTTTGGGAGTTTGAAGGTTACCAAGTTGTTGAGTTATTGATGTTGTATCTAATAATATTCTAAGCATTTCCAGACATGCTACTCTTTTGTAATTGCATTTCCCAATGAATAAGATGAATTTTCAAGTTGAGAATTTCAGTTTACATTAGTTTTAGAGGATACTCATCCAAGGGAGCCCACTTAGTGAGTAATCCATCCCTTAGTTTAGTTAGATTAGTTATTAGTTTCCATTTAGTACTTAGTTTATAATCTGGCATTGACTATTCCTGTAGCCACTAGAATTCCATTATGTGACTATTCCTATAACCAAAGAAGACAGAGTAGTTCCCTATTTTTTGTTCATATTTTCATTATTGTCATGCATGTTCAACTTAGTATAGTTATTGAGTAATGTTCAACATTTACTTTGTTCCTTTCCATGCAATTTACTTTCAGTATTGAAGATTTCTTAGTTGTAGAATGAAGATGACTACTTTGAAGTTCCTAGTGCACATACTATGTTGACCCATTTCAAGTTCACATCCCTAGATTGAAAATTTAAATGCACCTTCATGATGGTTAAAATGGCTATTCAAGTTAGATGTTCAATCTCTGAATCACGACTGTAAAGGATTAGTTATTAAAATATTTGTAGGAGGCCGATAGTTTCAACAAAGGTATGACAAATAGTAATCTATATTTTAAGATTGAAAATGATAGAATATTGATTGTAGCTGTATATCTTGATGACATTATTTTTGGAGGAAATGAAAATTTGTGCAAGATGTAGAACGAATTTGAAATGTGTATGTTTGGAGAGATGAATTTATTTCTTAGGCTATAGATTAATCAAACAAAGAAATGCATTTTTACTTCATAGTCTAAGTATGTGAAAGAGATGTTGAAGAAGTTCACGATGGATGGTTCCAAAGTGGTATCTATTGCTATGGTGACTGGTTGCAAACTGGGTAAAGATGATGATTCACCTAAGGTTGATTAGAGCAAGTATAGATCTATGATTGCTAGAGGGTAAAAGTACAAAGTTGTGTCACACTTTATAAAGAAAATACCCAACACCGATCCAAATTTTAAACTTGAATCATTAAAAAATGATATATGTTTTGAATTTTGAAATGATGTAAACAAATGAAATATTTATTTTTTTAATATATTTTATGTTTGTATTTTTTGAAAAAATTAAAAAATTATTTGAATACAGTTTTTAATAAATTAACATTATAATTTAGTTGTTGATAAAATGTTGAAAAATGAAGTTACATGAGACACAACCTTTATATAGTAAATTTTATTTATTTTTCTTCAATTTTTGTGTGTGTATATTTATAACTTGAAACTTTAAGGCATGGATTTTTTTTTTTTTTCCAATTTTGATAAATATATATTTTTAAATAAATATTTAATTGAGCGCATATTAAAACTTAGTTATTTCCAATCAATGCCTACTTTCATATAAATCATTTATCTAAAATAGAAAAAAAATTAACCATCTTGATATAGATTCTTATATCTAGGGCATCATATTTTTTCAAAAAAAATTAATAAGTTTTACTATTTTTCCTTGACATGGTAATCAACAATATGTTTTATGCTGATAACCTACATTTAGTAAAAATAAAAATAAAAATAATAATTAAACTATCAAAATACATACATTTTTTAAAACTAAACTTATGGATCTACAAAAGGGTATTTTTATATTTTCAAAAAAATGTTTCTTACACGAGTAGAAGTTGTTGAAACATCAAGTTTTTTAAATATATATATTTGGTAAATTGGACTCAAAGTGGTGCTAGATATGCATTTAGCCAAAAAAATTAGTTGGAAAAGTTGTGGACATATATAACTTAGCTAGAATGAATCTTACAAGATCATATGTTTGACCAAAATTATTTTTTAGTTAAAATTACTTAAATTCACCCGTGTTGATAAGTTGGACGAAAGTATGACACAACTTTGTGCTGATACCCTAGACTATTGTAGTTGACTTCTACTAGATTGGATATTATGCATGTTTTATGTCTTGTGGATAGATTTCAAGAAGATCCTAAGGAGAAACATGTTGCTACTATTAAAATAATTTTTAGATATTTGAATGGCACTCTGGATTATGGGTTATGGTATCCTAGAGATATTGAATTTACACTAAGTTCCCATACAAATGCAGATTGGGATAGATATGTAGATGAAAAAAAGAGTACAAGTGGTGGTGCATTCTTTCTTGGTTGCAAATTGGTGGCATGGTTGAGTAAAAAGAAAGATTCATTCTTCTTTTCCACTATTGACGCTGAGTATATTGTTGTTGCATCTTGTTGTACACAAGTTCTATGGATGAAATAGACATTGAAATATATCATAGTGGTGTATGGTGATCCTATTTTTATCTTTTGTGATAACAAAAGTGAAATTAACATTTCAAAGAATCTAGTGATGCACTCGAGGATGAAGCATATATCTATCAGGTATCATTTCTTGAGAGAGAAGGTCATGAAGAATGAAGTAAAACTTGAATATGTTCTGAAAAAAGATCAAATTGTTTATATATTCATGAAGGCTCTTCGTAAAGATAATTTTGAGTATCTCTAGGAGAAGTTAGGGGTCATTGCACCTCCTTGAACTAGATGCATATGGAGATGCATTAGTCCTGTGGATCTATGGATCTATCTTTCTTCTGGACTAATGTTTTGATGGATAAATCTCAGGGGGAGTAGATAGTGTTAGGTGTTTTCATTGTGAGTATTATGTAGGGAAATCAATAAAATATCTCTTGCCTTTGCCATTGATGTCAAAAGGGGGAGAGGAAGCATGTGAAAAAGAGGAAATAAAGTGTGAAAAAGAAAAGAAGAAGAATATAAAATATTATCTATTAAGGGGGAGAAACAAAAAGAAAAATCTTAAAAAGTGTATTCAGAGCTAGTATAGTGTCTTTCATGGGTTTTCACATCATGTGTCAAGCCATCAATGAAAAATGATGAGATTGTTGCAAGAATGTAAATAATGAAGGTGTTGTCATTGATGTCAATTGGTTATCAATTGGTTGTTGTATATGTCGAGGATATTGAGAAAATTGTATTGAAGAAAGATTGTAGGTGTTCAATGGTTGCTCCAAATTTTTCTCTGGGATTTTCTCCTATGTTTATGCAGTTCAGATATATTGATCATGGTTGTTAGAAGATGCTATATCCAGATTTTTAGTTGTTGATTCATTGTACAATGCAATTTATGTTCACTAGTTGTGAACTGTGGTTTTCTACATTTCTATTGAGGTCCAAGAGAAATGTTGTTGGTCCATATTTAGCTTTGGTAAAGTCTTATGACTTGCAATTATAGAGTTGAGTTTTTTTGATTGTATTGAAGATAATTTTGGTATTTGGAAGATTCATGCTTAATGGTTCTATGTGTTTTACATTGGTTTGGCGCACCTTGTGTTGAACACTACCTTCGAAGTTGATGAAGCATGTTGGATCTAATTGGGTCCTTATGAAGTGTGTGTTTGGGTCACCCTCATTATAATTGTGCCCTAGAATATTTTTGCACTGGCCTAATTTAAATTTGAATTTGGATGGCCAACTTTGGATATGTTTCAAAGTTGAAGATGGTATAAATACAAGATGAGTTAGTGGTGAAATGACGACAAGCGTAAAGAGGGATAAGTGCAAAGAAATATAATAGATAGATGCGAGATTGATGTGAATTAGTGAGTGTTTGTGATGTGAGTGTGGAAGATCAATGTCAACCCTAAATGGGGTGATCCCATAATACTAGTTTATAATTCCGTTGAGGAAGGAAAATTGCAAAAACGCTCCCATGAAATAAAAATGGTTTTTAGGGGTTTGTAGGAATTGGGGGTTTGAATAGACCGTCAATGGTTTCACTCAAACCACCCTTCAAGAGAACCCTATTAAATGATCAAACCCACATTTTTGTGCATTTTTTAAATAGAAAACAAAGGGAAATTTTGAAAAAGGGGGGTTTTGCTCGAACCCCTCTTTGAGCGAACCCCCTTTCGCTCAAAAGGTCAAGGGGGCTTTGTTCGAAGGGGGGTTCAAGAAAACCCCCCCTTTTCCCCCTTTCTCCCCCTCTTCTACCAAATCTCTATAGAAAATTGACTTTCGAAGCTTGGGCTGAGGATGAAAATGGAAGATACTTCACAGATCCAACTAGATGATGGTAGTCCTCGAAACAAGCTAGCCATTGAATATAATTTTAATATGTTCTAGTTTTATTATTATTTTTAGTTTGATTAAACATAGGTTTTTCACGGAAAATCAAACTCTCTATTTTGCACATGTGGAAAAATAGAAGATTATAATTTTTTTTTGAAAATTATCAATGCACTAGATATTGATGTCCCTAATTCAACAAATAAAAAATGAATTTTGATACATACAAAAAACTTTATGCTTTAGCCAATGAATCATGTCTAAATTGTAACTGGTTTGACTTTGAAACTTAATTAAGAAAAAAATATTCACCAAAATGCTATGAACCAATTCCATACACTAGATATCGTAGTTACAAATCTAAATTCGAGAAAAAAAGAATTTTATCCTTCATAGAAAAAAAGTTATGTGTTAGCCAGTGACGTCACTCCTTAAAAATGGTGTTTACTGTTAAAAACTAATTTTTGAAGGAGATGGAAAAAGAAATGCAATATGATTCTAAAAATTTTGAAAAAAATATATTTAGAATTTACAAAAAAATGTCACAAATCACTAGTTTGTTTGAAAGTGAAGATTTAGTTAAAAAAATTGAGTTCAATGTCCAGTTTGGCTTGAAATTGTAAACCAATATTGTGGGATCACCCAATGCTGAGTTTTTTGATGGAGTGAGTAGAAGGTGTTCTCTATCATTCATGCATGTCTGCAAGTGGTTTAGAAAACTGTAGTGGATTTCTCCATTGCATTGATATTTTCTTCTCTCTATAACATGTCTCTTCTATCTTCTTTGTATATTTGTGGTAGTCAACCTTCCAGGTTGTTAGCCCTATTGGATAGTGAGTCCTGATCCAAACAGTGAGTCCTGATCCAAACAATGAGTCCTTGTTTTTGCAGTGACCCTTGTTTCTCAAGTAGTGAGCCTCTTATAATTGGTTTTGATATTCTCTATAGTGTGAGTTAATCCTCACTGTGGTTTTTCCCTTATTGGGTTTTCCACGTAAATATGGTGTTATTGTGTTTGTGTGATGGACTTAAGTTTTCACATTAGTATTTAATGGTTAATCATTTAAGAAGTGTCAAGAATTAGTTCCAGTGAATAAATTAAAGGTTAAATATGTGACAACTGATTCACCCAACTCTTAGTTTTCCTATTTAACACCTTCCCTAATCTTAGTTTCATCTACCCTTTAGCATTGCATGCTATCTTTAGCATCACCTTTCTCGACTTCCTTTGTTTCATTCTTCTTTCACCAAATTTTGTTATTGACTTTCTTACTAAACTCTATCTAATGGATCTATCTCTTCCCCTTCACCAAGGTCACTATCTTCCTCTTCCTTAAAGATATTTGCATCCTCTTAATTATCTTTTGGGGGGGTATTTTCCTTATCTTCTTTTAAGGCATTGATACACTCCATTCACCCCACACTGCTCAACATATTTTTATCTTTCCCTTTGTATTTCATTCCTTTGAAAGGGGCCTTAGTCTTTGTTGCTTATTCACATCTATTAGGTGATCCCATAATACTGGTTTACAATTTTTGGCCAAACTAGACATTGAATTAAATTTTTTTAACTAAATCTTCACTTTCGGGCACCTATAGCAGCTAAATCGTGAGGAATTTCAAGATGATGTAAACTAGTGATTTGTGAAATTTTGTGTATAGATTCTAAATATATTTTTTTCAAAACTTTTGGAATCAGATTGCACTTATTTTTCTATCTCCCTTGAAAACTAGTTTTTAATAGTAAATACCATTTTTAAAGAGTGGCGTTATTGGCTAACACATAAATTTTTTTCTATGAAGGATAAAATTCTATTTTTTTCAAATTTAGATTTGTAACTACAATATCTAGTGCATAGAATAGGTTTCATAGTATTTCATTGAATTTTTTTTTTCTTAATTAATTTTCAAAGTCAAACTAGTTACAATTTAGACATGATTTATTGGCTAAAACATAACTTTTTTGTATGTATCAAAATTCAATTTTATTTTTTTGTTGGATCAAGGACATCAATATCTAGTGCACTAATATTTTTAAAATTTTATTTTTGATAATCTACTTCCTTTCCACATGTGTAGAACCGAGAGCTTGATTTTTGGTGAAAAACCTACATTCACAAGAAATAAAAAATAAATATAATAATTGAATTAAATTTATTTAAAATTATAATTTTTGGGAACCTTATAATAAGGACTACATACTTACAAAAACTAAATTCAAAAGGTGAATCAAAAGTTACTTTTTATCAGCATTTTGATAGGTGTAAAGGAGACTCCGTTATAAGTATGTTTCAAAACTAGCAGGGTTCTATCCAAGGGGGTTTAAACTAAGGTGGCTTGATCAAGACCTCTTCAATTTGAACCCTTTAAATGCAAATTTTAAAGGCTTGAATCATTATATTTTCTAAAAATGTATGATTTCAACAAAAAATAGGATCTCCCAAAAAGTGTAAACCACTATTGTGGGATCACCCTATTCCAATTTCCATCCTTCTCTTTTGTGATCCTAAAATTATTGCTTCAACTATAGACCTCTAGGTTATTTATAGTCTGCCACATGGGGAATTTTCATCTTCCCTTCCTCTTTCCTCCATCCCTTGATTATTTTACCCAAAATGAGCACTCTCTCTCTAGCAGTTGTCACTTCTTATTCCTCGTAGGGGGGTGGTTCTTTGTTGCCTTGGGATTCCTCTTGTCTCTCATTCAATAATACATCTTGGCCTTGTGTCAAAGCTTCTTGCATGTCCTAGTTATCTTTATTTTGGAATTCCTCTTGTTCATGCCCTAGCTTATTACAAATCTTGCATCTTTCTATATTTTCTTCTATTTCTACTTTTTGATGCAAAACTCTGAAGATCGATAAGCTCTCTATCTCCTCTGACAGTGGAGGGTTTGACCTAATATTTACATATATACTATAATCCCTCTCCTCCATGGATTCATCACATTTCACAAAGGTTCCCAAATTGTTTCATATTTCCCTTAGGGTTTCCTCTTCCCAATATTATGAGGGAAATTTATAAAGTCATATCCAAACTAGGATGTCTAAAATATTTTCCTTCAGAGATTTAAAATTTCTCTTGCAGTCCTTGATATACAATCCCCATTTCCTCATCATATATGGCCCTTGATTCATAATTTGCCTCTTTTCCCTTCCCAATGAGAAATCAACTAGATAAAATCCATTTGGCATGGTTTTAATGGATATTCCCTTGCCCCAATTATTTTAACACCAATTCCTTACCCTAATTAGTGCTGACCATTAACTAAACCATTTATGAAGAAATATTTTTCTTTTAAATCTACAATATTCTTATCTATTTCTTTTTCATCTAAATAAATTACACATCACTTTTTTACCCTAGGTTGATGATGGATCTTATTTGCACCTGTTGTAGGGGGTAGAGAATTTTCCTATAAAAATCTCTCTCACCTTGGCCCATTCTACCTATGCCTTTAGTTAATCCAATTTCCATTGGAGTCATTTGTGTGCCACTCCTTGTGTTTAATATTTCAACCTCTTTGAGATGGCCATGGGTTCCTTATATCTTCAATTTTTTAGTGATCTTCCCATCCCGATTTCTTAGTAAAGGGAGCTATCTGGTGGTCTCTCCCACTACTCCGCTATTTATCTCGTCTTCACCATATTTTATTTATCCAACCCTTAACAAGCTCATACCTATGTATTTGACAATTTCATTTTTGTGTTGATTCAAACCATACATTTTGACTATAATGCTCCATTTTTTTTCCAAATTTATGGTGATGAATCTTTATATTTAGTTTGATTATAGTTTAGTTATGAAATTAGTGAAGTTTTTTTGATCTTAGTATATTATAAATTTGAATATAGACCATAGTGATAAAATTATAATTTTTTATGCATAGTGGAATAAATCATAATGTACTAATGAGTACAATTTTTTTAATAAAATATACAAAATAAATGCACCAAAAAATGTTACCATATATGTTATGGTAGAATTGTAAAATTTATCAAAATAAGAACTATTCAAAATCACTTATGAGAATCTATAATTTCTAAAAAATAGGATCCTTTTAAATCACTTTGAAGCTATCAAAAGAATATTCCAAAAAAAAAGCTCAAAAGGAGGATAAAAAATTAGCAATAATAGGTTCTTTGAAGTTTAGCACGAAAAATCAAAACTACATTAGAGAGGGGTAGGATGGGAGGGGAGATTTGACAATGAGATCATGATGATCTTAGAAGATAATATTCTAATATTACTTAAATTATTTCTCTACACTAGAATATTCTCAAAATTGTGTACACCATTACCTCAAAATTTATCATTATATGATCAAAATCACCCAATAAGATGTCAATATCTACCAAATATGCTAGGATATTGGTAGAGGAAGACAAATTTGTGTTTTTCTTTAAAAAGGGGAAATGAGGTGTTAATAGGTCCTATTGGCATGGGTGGTTAGTGGCCATATGATGCCTACTAGATATCACAAATAGAAAAATGAGATGGTTGTGTGTTAGTGTTTTATCCCCAACTACTTGTGGTTAGTATGAACTATGGCTAAAACATTATGTATTTTTATTATTTATTTTTAAAAAATTATACAAAGTCATATTGTACAACTTATGCAATGTTGTATAATTATATAATGTTATACAACATTGTAAGCAAGTCAAATCACACCAAATTTGTTTGAGCCCAATATTGATAAATTTTACATGAAAATAGGGATTTGGGAGTATTTTAGATATAATGATAGAATTCATTTGGTTTGTAAGTTCTATAGAAATAATTTTTATAACAAGTTCAATTATAAAACCATTATTTGCAAACAAGATTCTTGATCTCTAATTTTGGTGAACTGAAATTCAATCTTGACTTTTTCAAGCCTTTTAAATTTTGTGGAAAATTTAGATTTGTGTCGTGAAACTTTCAAATTCAACTACAATAAAAATGGTAAAAATAAAACACCCAAAATATAATGTAATTACTCTAAAAAACCCACAGAATAAATTTAGGATATCATAGTCTAATTCCATGTGAGAAATTTTTATCAATAATAATTCAACCCATGACCAAATATCTAATAATTAATCACAAAAAAATTTGAATATTCAATTTATTCAATGGAAAGAAAGAGATACAATATATAGCCTCAAGATTCAAAATGTGATGAGGATGTGGAAGAGGTAGAAAATAGAAAAAAATTAATTTTAACTAAGTTTTTAAATTTGAGAGGATGAGAAAAAACATAATCCCATAGAAGAATGAATGACATGTAATCAATTATCCTATTTGAGATAAGTAATAAAAATAAATTAAGTAAACTTGATGTAATAAGGTGCAATTAAATAATTACACCAGCATTATAGACTCCTAATATACAACATACTTATTCTACAAATAGTCTAATATCTCACACCAATAATATTTTATTCTGACACTAACCTTGATGTATCCAACCGAATTTGGAATCTTCACCAAAGTTAATGAAAATAGATGTAAACATGGATTCTCAACCATTTAATTATCCAACCAACACATAGAATACCAAGAGTCACACATCTATATGTTGACTACATTATGACATCAATATACATCACATCATGAAACATGATGTCTACATGCAAATTATCACATTACATAAATGGTTGCTAAAATACACTATGAATATATAATTTCTTACTCAATGCTATCAATGAGATCATGTTTTTGTGTATAGCCACCATGACTAGCTCAAAGAATTTTTATCACATAAAAATATTTGTATCACCCTTGAATATTTGGGGAACCTTTTTCATCTCCTAGAACATTATCATACTCTAATATATTGTTGCATGAACTCCAACTTTGTCACAAATGAGCTTGCATCACTATTAATTCTTAAGAAATATTATATTTTAATGTAATACAATTTCTTTCTCCACTAGGGTTTTAGGACCTAGGGCAACAATCATTTATACTTTACATTCAAGGACAATCCTAGAGATCTCACCCCAAGAATGGAGACAATAGATATGAAAATAGGGTATCCTAGGGTATAATTTCATATTAGAAGAGGGGTACATCACCAAGTTTAAACTTGGAAAAGATAATGACATGCAAGATGAAATGCAAAACCTAGTTTGATGAAAAATTAAACTAAATTACTTAGAAAAGTAAACAAAACAACACAAAAAATTACAAAATAGAAAGTGCGCACCTCGAAATGTGTTGAAGACTGGAAATAGCTTTGAAATTCTCAAAAAACTAATTTTTTGGCCTAGTGGGACTCATTCACCATTCTGGGTGAATTAGTCCTAATAGGTTGTCATTAGGTCCTATCTCTTTAGTGTCAAAAGTGCATCAAATATCAATCGGGTAGTGTTCAAAGGTTGTATGCAATAGGAAACTGCTCAACTAACTCTCCCTTAGGTTTTTGAAACTTTTTTTTGGAAAATTTGTAAATGAAACTAAACTAAAGCCAGTAAACCAGAAAGAAAGAAATGATTAATCTAAAAAGCATAACAATTAAACTAGAAAGAATGGAGATAATTAAACTAAGAAGCATGTAAATTGCTAAAGAGAAAATTCCTGTAAAGAAACTATGAAATATCAAACTAACAAAAAATAGAAAACTTAATAATTAACATAAAACAACTTAACAACTTGCAACTAACAATGAAAGTAGGTGCTCTGAAACTTCAGATAATAGAATTAAAAGATTATAGACTCGATCTACAACCTGTGGGATTAACTTAATAGATTTCGACACATGAAAATAAACTTCACTCACAATTAGCATTTACAAAATGAAGATAAAAAAATATAAAATGGAATACTTATCTATCTATTCTATAGTCCCTCAAGTGGCTAGCTCTTGGGTGATCCTACGATTAGCTTAGATCACATAAAATTTGTAACTCAAAGATGACTCTAGTCAAGATGATTCTATTCACAATACCTAATAACTTAAGATGAGATGGGAAAAAATTGCTTTATTAATATTGAAAGTATAACTCTTAAACATAGTTTAAGAACACATTGTGATAGGATAATGATATCTCTCTTGTATTATTGCTTGATAGTTACTTATACAAAAGATTCTAACAAAATTCTATAATTCAGTTGGTAAATATTACCATTGAAAAAGTATTTAACTAAATTCAACTGACTAATAGACTTAAGTCAACTACATAAAACATTAAAGGGCTCAAGATGATCCATAAAGTCTTTGAATTGAAAAATAACAGAAAGCTTCAAAAACTTGATCCACCATGTATTCCCCTAAATTTCTAGTGCCTATTCTTCTGGCGCTTTTATTCAATTGTGTTGAAGTCTGTATTGAATCCACTTGGCCGACATGATGACTTATTGTGCTTGTGTTGCCAAAAAGTGTATACATTGACACTTTTCACTCATTTGGACCTTGGCCTATGATCTTGGACCCTTTTTAACCCATTTTTACCCATTTCCAAGCCTTGTGAAGAAGTGTTGTAGAGTGTTGTAAATTTTTTTCATGCTCTCCTAGGATTGTCATCACCTAATCAACACTTTATTATGCCAAAATGACCCCTTAATCATCATACAAAACATATCTTAGAGTGTTTTATGAAGAAAATCCCGACAAACACAATTAGTATTATTTTAATCCTTGAAAAACACATAAAAATGCCCAGGTGGAGTAGGTCGCCACCTTGGGTGACCTAGTCCCATGTGGCATAATTTTTAATTTAAACTTAATATCTTTCAAGATTTTGGTCTCTAAAACCCTAAGTTCAGTCAATATGAAGTTATTTTTGGAAAATTAGGGCACAACTTGTATAAGTAAGCTCCAAAAACCTAATTTCTCATTATGCACCACTCATTTTCACTTCTCCTCTCAAGCCAACTAGGGTTTCATCTTCTAAGTCAACAAGACATCTTTTCTGAAGCATTCAAGGGTTGATTGCTACAACAACACAAGACCAAACATCAAAGTCAAGGTAAACTCCATTATTTATGCTTCTTCTCATTCCTTATTTCATTTCTATTTCATTTGGTTTGATTACTCAAAAGGGGTTTGACCAAGGAAAACCCCTAATCTCTAACCCTAACCCTTGTCTCTTCTTTGCATGTGTGATTTGTAGGTTTTTGTGTATAGGTTTGTGAAGAAGAAAGGTGTTAGGAAGGTGCCATAAACTCATCAAGAACATTCAAGTCAACCAAACCCTAGTTCAAGCTTGGAGGCCTCTATCTGCCTGTTTCCAACAAAATTTGAAGACCTACGTTGGAATCTAGAGTGCAAGTCGGGGACTCCCATATCCTCTTTCAAGTTCCTAAAAACCTAGAAGAGGACTAGGTCACCCATAATGGCGACCTAGCTCCTCTGAGCTTGTGTTTTGGGGATTTTCACAGTTTTGAGCACCCATTTGGTAGAAACCTATTCTAGAAAAGTTTCTTGACAAGAGGACTAGGTCACCTAGCTTGGTGGGAATGTCCTTGTGAATATTTCAAAAAAATTCCAAAGGATTCTAGGGTCATTCATCTAAAAATTCCAATACCCAGGTGCACAAGTTATGTTACTTCCAGTTTCCTTTCCGTTTGTAAGCATTTAGGTCATTTTAGCATAGGTCATTTACTTTACATTGTATATAGTTTAGATTTACATTTTCTTCATGTTTCATAGTTAATTAGATTCATTATTTTACAACACTCAACCACACATTTGCACACACTTCATAAAACCCCCAATATCACAACCCAATCCTTCCTTTGAATGAACTCTCCCAAGAGCATACCATCAGTGTGAAAGAGAGCCATTTCCTAACCAATTAGAGCTCCTAGGAGCCTATTTGGGGAATCCTCTTTCCCTATTTGTGTACATTTTTGGTGGTTCAGTGCTTAAAAAATTGTACAATACTTAGAACTAAACCGTTATGTTATCATGGGTTAAGCTTATTTCAATTAATTTCAAGAAATAAAGATTATACACTTTTCAAAAAAGCAAGTAATTACTAATCCTAAAGGTAATTAATTTGCATGGTACAAGTGACTAGAAGATATGAGGAAAGCTATTTAGTTCATTATATTGATGAGGTTATTTTTACCTCATCATTTCCTCCCCTTCTCAAGCTTCAATAGGTCCTCCTGCTCTTTGTTGGTTCTCCTTATCCTCCATATCCCTTGTTTCTACTCAGCTCTTCATACTTTGCACTGAGGTCATAAAAAACATCTGATTTTGTGTCTAGATCCTCGGGTTCTCTTAGAAAACCCTAATGAAGCTTAACCCTTATTTTCCATCTTTCAAAACTTTCAGAGATCTTATCTCTATTGATATGTAATGCAAGGGGTGGTGAAAAAAGTAGGAGTATGTATCTCATGCTAATCCAATCAGTTCTTAATTGTTGTAGAATAACCACCAAGGATTCTTCTCTTCTAAAGGACCACCTAATGTTAAGAGGTGAAATTACCTCTATTCTCTTAAGATTTATAGGAAGAGGAGTATATCTCTCTTCACATGCATGCCAAGATCTCCTTATAAATTTTGGCCCGTGATCTCAAAAATGGTCAAAGTATAACAACAGGTTATTGTTGTATTTAATTTTTAAAACCTTGTTAATCTTAATACTCAAGAACTATTATTTGAAAGTAGAAGGCTTTTGGTGAGGATACCTCATTTGTAATCCAACAATTTTTTCCACCTATGAATATTCTCTTGTCTATTCCTACCATTGAATTTGATTACACATGGTGGATAGAAATGACCTCAATTGAACTTCACCAACAAAGAAATTGACATAAAAATATGTGTATCTTTTCAAGAACAAATTGTGAAAAAAAAATCACACAACAAGTCCTATTGATCAGGGGTTGATTCCACAAATATTTTGATAGATTCTTTGTCATTGAGATCATATGGCTGGTTGTTGTAAATTTTGAGTAATTTCCATCTCAGGAGTTTCTCATTGAGGAACATAGAATATAGCCTAGATGTCTTCTACAAGCCAACAATAATGCACCTATTTGACAAGCATCTTGTTTAGCTCTATACACCTTGTCAAATGATTCTTTTAGTAGAACTAACTCTTTTTTCAACCTAGCATTGTCAATAGCCATCTCCTTCAGAAAATAGCACCTCTCCATCCATTTTATTAGTAATGGAGGTATACCTACCTAGAATCATTCTATTATAGCTGGTTTAGTTTGTGTTCCTTTAGACTCCATTATAGGTATAACATCAATCTCTTGCAAATATTTTTCTAATTCAACAATTCTGCTAAAAGAGGCATTAAGTTTTGTTTTTTTTATTCATTTCTTCTTCAAAAGTAGTAAAAAATTGTAGAAAATTACTTGTTAAACCTTTGATGTGCCTATATTTTTTAGAAAACTCAGCCACATGCTTTTTTCTTTCTCGATTCCATTATTGTATCTGATATTGTAATTGCTCAATAATCGTATCTTTTTGTTCCATCTATATTTTCAAATCCACAATATCTTGATCTCTTTTCCCTATTATTGCAATATGTGCTTCTATTTCCTCTTATTGTTGGCTTATTTGTTCCTCATTTCCTTGTGAACAGCATATTAACTCAACAATTTTTTTTTTTAATTTTGCTAATTTCATTCCCCTTTGATCAAATTCCTCATCCCCTATATTGACATAAAAAAGGTAGATTGGGAATTTCATAATCATTAATTACATTTTCCTCAGCACTAAGTACATTTCCTTTATCAGACACATCAAATGAACCTGGCTGAGTAACTCTATCAATCAAGGGGGACAACCGTCCCATATGATCATCCTCAATATCCACACAAGGTGGTGATTGTACCCTCTCTTCTACCTCCCCTGATCGAGATGGTATATTCTCTTGTTCAACCTCAAAGTATTGTTCAACCTATTTTTCACATTCTTTTGGGGTCTCATCAGGGGTTAATTTCCAGTTTCTAGTGAGCGTGCATCAGTTTTTCATTTTCTCTTTTTATAGGAACTCAATGTCTCATAACCTATAGTCTCACTGGTTTCAATTGATAGCCTTTTACTTCTCCTTAAAGGAGGATTTTTCACCTTGGTTTTATTTTTCCTCTTGCAAGGAGGATCTTCTTCATCTCCTCAATGTATAATTTGTACATTGTTTGATTGCCTTGGGGTTTCTGAAGTATGGGGAAAAGTTTTTGGTGCTTCACCACCAAAAGTTGTTGTGGTCTGTTAAATTTTAAGAGTATCTAAAGCTTCAGGGAAATGTTCTCTAGAAGGTTTAGTTACTTTCTTGGATGACTCTCTTTCCTCAAATTGTCCTTTAGGCTCTGAATTCACAAAATTTCATAGAAATTTCCCCCATTTCCTTTCTAGTTTCTTGAGAAAATGATATTTGCATATCAATTGAATAAGGCCATGGTGTTTGAGTGGCCATATTCCAATTTTATATTTTTCTATCATGCTAGTGATAGAGTCACACAAGAATTCTAGCAAATTAACCTGAAGAGAAGGGTCTTCAACGTAGTGGCACAAATGTGTAAGAACCTAAAAAGGGGGATCTACTATCATTGCTAGTTGGCCTTCAAAAGTAAAATACTTGATTATCCAGGCTACAATAGTTCTCTAGGGTTCTAGGATAGATATTATTTGGAAACCTTTACTTTGTCCTCTAGTACTCATAGTTATCAAAGGTTGAGGTTCTCCTTTCCTATGAAATAGTTCTACTATTCTTTGATAAGTGATATGGGTAGTTTACATCAAGTTAATGCCTCTATTTTCAATACCAAAAAGATGAGAAATAGTTTTAGGACTTACTCAAAAAATGGTTTCCATGCACTACAATTTGTCCATCTGCAAAATTTTCTGCAAATTCCTTTACTAACTACTCATTATGCTCCTCAAACTTCTTCATAAATTCTAGCCATCCAACTTTCTGAAAAAAGCCTGCAATGTTTCCTAATGCCAAAAATTTATTTGTTGAAGTAGGTTCAAATTTCTTTTTGGCTCCTCCCATTCTATATTTCCCTTATTGCTTTGCTCAAAGAAACTTGTTTAAACAACTGGATTGAATATGGAAGGGAATGTAATTTTGATACCACCTATGGGAGAGGAATTAATTTTCTTACTTGAGCTCTTTTGTATGATCATGATGGTTTTGCATGGGAAAATGCACAAATATTGTCATATTTCAAGCAATCACGTGATGACCCAATTTAGTAAATTTGGAGAGGGAATGGTTTGTGCCAATTAATTAATCTTTGTTCAAACTAATTACTTACTTTAAGAAAAAAATGCATGTACCTTTATGTCCTGTCATTACTTGAACATCACTTACCTTTTGCCGACGTAATATAATAGTTGCATGATTTGGCGAGGGTGGGGATAAATTTATTATGGTGTGGATGGGACAACTAGTAAATGGTGGGATTATTATGATGAAAAAGTTATCATAATAATTTTAATTATTATGAAAGGATATGGTAATGTAGGCGAAAGGGTAGAATGACAATACAGGTCATGGATTCCAAGGTGATGACAAAAATTTGAAAATGGAAATGTATGAAATTGGAAAAATCAAAGCATTGGGAAAATAAAAGAATTTATAAAAATCCAAAGCAAACTAAAAGATGCACCTAGAATGGAAGAAGTGAAGTGTAATTTTTTTGGAGCATCGTTGAGAGATGCCATCGAAATACAACAACAAATTTTCTAGAGCATCTTCAAAAGATGTGGTTGGAGAAACAACCAAAAATTTTTGAAGCATCATGAAAGATGTAGCTGGAGCAGCAACCAAAATTTTCCAAAGCATAATCTAAAGATGTAGCCGAAGCAGCAACAAAACAAGTTCCAGACCATCGTCGAAAGATACCTGTAACATGATAGATTTTTCTGCAAAGATAGAATAACAATGTTAAATCCTAATCTAGATAATAATCTAAAATCTAACAACAAAGAATGAGGAAATAAACTAAACTAATCAAACCAAAATGATCTCACTGAATATGCATTCATCCCTTCAAATTATCTTGATTGCTCTTCTCCATTTTTCCTTTTCAGTATTCTTGCCCTCAGATTTTTGTGTTTGAATGCAAGTATAGCTTTGTCAAGTGTCTAAGCAAAATATCAAAGTTGAATCTCTTCTCAAAAGTCTGTGATTTTGGGAGGAGGAATAATGATAATGATAGACCATTTTATAGATTTTGTGTTTTTGAACGATCGGCTCAGATTGAAAGAGAGATCGATGGACGAGATTGATGAATGCCATGCGATGTGAGTTCTGTCTCAGATGGAACGTGAGTTAGAATGCGAGTTAGAACACGAGTTCAAGAAAGACTGCAGATAAAGACTAAATTAGAACGATAACTTAATCTTGAGTTAAGAATCTTCGAAAATAGAAGAAATAGACTTTGTATGCAAAAGCCAAAGTTATAATTTGAAGACTAATGCATTCAAATGCAAACATGAGTTAATTAAATAAAGATATCTAATTAATAGACATATCATGCATATGAGTTGGAACTAGTTAACTGACTAGTTATGATAGAGAGTCCTCTCGTAGAGATAAACTGGTGTTGAATTCAGAGATAACTGGAAAAGTATGATAAAGGGGGAAGAATTAATTAGTTAGGGACATAATTAAACAAGTATGATTTATTTAATTAATCAAGGTGAATAAATATTAATAATGAATTAATTAAAAAAAGGGTATTTAATTAATAGAGGAAATATCTGTTAGAAAGGTTAATTAAATAATTGACATTATATAATCATGACCATGGACTATAGAAAATTATGTCGAATGTGTACTCGTAGGCCTAGACCAATTTTAGGTATCTACAATACCACTGAAAGAAAGAAATAGAAAAATTCTAGAGCATTGTTGAAAGATGTAGCTAGAATATAACAAGAAAATTTTCAGAGCATCATCAAAAGATGCCTCCAAAAGAAGGAAGAAGAATGTGGAAGTTTGGACTCGGACCTTCTAGAGAATTGTTGAACAATGTGATAGATTTTAGGAACAAAGAAAGGAATTGAACGAGTTGTAAATTCAAGTTTTGGAGCACCACAAGCAACCGAGCCAACATGTTCGGAAGCATCACAACAAGATGTGAAAGAATTTGTTTTTTTATTTAAAATGAATTCCTACAAAATGGAAACAAAATTTAGCCAATTCCAAAAGATGAAAAATTGAAAAGAAATGCTCTAAAGGAAAATAAATTCATACACAAGAATTTTTTTATTTATTTATAGATGTGGGAAAAAATAGAAACTAAATTGACTCTATCGTAGCAGAGTCAATGCATTTGATTTCTCCCTGCATTTCTACCATTTTTGTAAATTCTTCTTTATTAATAGGTTTATGGTAGGTGCATAATTGATGACCGCTAACTAGGAGAGTTTGGGTGTCACCATCAATGGGCTTCAGCTATACCGTACCATTTGAAAATACCTCAAAAATTTCATATGTGCCAAGCCAATGAGTTCTAAGTTTTCCCTATCAATCTTTGTATCTAGAATCGAATAATAGGGCCCAATCCCCATTATGCAACTCTCTCCTTGATATGCTTGTCATGCTAGAATTTGTGTTGTTGTTACACCAACTCAATTTAGATGGATGACATCCAGATGGAGTTCATCTATCTCACTAAGCTACAAGATCCTCTCTACCTAGGCTCGTTAAGATCTAAACCTAACTCCATGTTTGTCCTTGGAGTTTGGAGTTCAAACTCAATGGGTAAGAGAGGTTTCTTCCCAAAAACTAATACATATGGACTAAAATTGATGGTTGATTTCCATGTTATTTTATAAGCCCAAACAGCTTCAGGTAGTTTTCTAGCCCAGTCTTTCCTTCCTAATGACACTATTTTTGTTAAAAACAATTCTAGCTCCCTATTAGTGACTTCCACTTGACTGTTTACTTGAGGATGATAGGGTAATGATTTCTTATGGCTTACCTAGAAATGATTGGTGAAGGCTAACAAAACCTTAGACATAAACTGGGGACCCTGATCTATGACGATTATTCTAGGGGATCCAAATATGAGGAAAATTTAATTGCATAGGAAACCATCTACTTGTTCCTCTCTAGCAACTTGTACAACTTGAACTTCTGCCCATTTAGTCAAATAGTCGGTATAGACTAGAATGCACTCTTTTTTCTTATGAAGGAGGGTCTACAAGATTGATAATATCCAATCCCCATTTTTAAAATGGTTCAAGGAATACCTGGGGTTATAGGGGCTTTTCATTAGATGTAATTGGTCTCCCTACCCTTTGGCATTCATCACAATAGTGAACATATTTCTTGACATCCCTATGCATAGAGGGCCAGAAATATCCTGCACCTAAAATCTTATGGGATGTCCTCTTATTAGAATAATTTCCTCCAAAAGGATCATCATGGAAAGCTCTCAGGATACTATAGGTCTCATCTTCCCTAACACATCATAATAGAACCATATAAGGCTTGCATTGAAATAGGATCCCATTAATCCATTTGAAGGGGGCACTTTCTCTAACATGGTATTTCTTATGTTTTGATGTAAAATAATGTGGTACTTATAAAGTGGCCAAGTAGTTGGCAATATCGAAAAACCGGGGAGTTTTAGTAGAAATGGAAAACAAATTTTCATCTGGAAACTCATCCTATACTAGAGCACAATCACCGTCTTCTTGTTTAATTCAGGATAAGAAATCTGCAACTACATTAAACTTTCCTGGTTTTTCAATAATTGTTGCATTGAATTCCTGGAGAAGAAACAACCACTTTATTATCCTACCATTCACTACAGGTTTTTTCATGAGGTATTTGATGGCTAACTGATATGTGTACACCGTTACTTGGTATCCTGTAATGTAGTGTCAAAATATCTTAATTACATGTACTACAACTAAGAATTATTTCTTTGTTTTGGTATATTTTCATTATGTTGGAGTCAAATTATTATGGATGAATTATATAGCATACTTTCCCTCATTCTCATCTTATTTTCCTAACACTGCTCCAATAGTATCATTAGATGCATCAGCATAAATATGGAACAAAAGGTTCCAATTAGGTCCATGAAGGATAGGAGGAGAGATGGGTTTCTCCTTGATGATTTTGAATGATGACTAATACTCAGGCTTTTCAAATAAACTCTACATCCTTTTGGGGATGGGAAAACATAGGGGCTGCAATCTTGATGAAGTTTTCTATAAATATTCGATAGTATCTAGCATGCCCTAACAAACTTCTAACATGAGTCTAGGTTTTAGGGGTCACAATTTGCTGTATCACTTTGATTTTTTTAGGATCGAATTTTATTCCTTGAACCAAGATGTGGTGTCCCAACACTATTCCTTGTTCTACCATTATCAGACATTTTTCGTGGCTTAGGGAAAAATAATGATCCTCACATTTCTTCAACACATTATCTAGACTTTGGAAGGCTTCATCAAAAGTGGACCCATACACAGTGAATTTGTCCATATAAACTTCCACACACTCATTCACCAACTCAACAAATATGGCCAGGATAACTCTCTGAAATTTTGTACGAGCATTGCATAGCCCAAAAGGAAGAACTTGATATGTGAATGTTCCCTAAAGGAAAGTAAAAGTCATTTTATCCTGGTTTTCTATTGCTACCTGTATCTGGTTATAACCACTGAATCCGTCCAAAAATGAGAATTTTTTTCTCCCAACCAAGTTATCCAAAACCTGGTCTACAAATGGCAGGGGAAAATAATTTCTATGGGTTGCTTTGTTAAGTTCCCTATAGTCTATGCACACTCTCCACTAGCCATTTCTATTTGGAACCATGACCAGAGGTGAAACCCATTTGCTATAAAAAATGGGGTAAATAAACCCCACTTGTAGGAGTTTCTCAATTTCATTTTTAACGATATCTTTCAAGGCAGGATTGAGTCTTCATTGTGGTTAGAGAAAAGGTTGAAGATCCTCAATGTAGATATGATGAGTGCACAAAGTTGGGTGTATTCCTCTCATATCTATGTAGTCCCAAGAAAAAGCTTTAGATCTATTCACTGGGATATCAAATAATTTTTTTTCTTCCAACTCGGTCAACCAGCTATTAATGCTAAAAGTTTTTCCTAGAAGCAACATAATGGTTTTAACACTCGAATGATTGGATATGATAGTGTACATTGGTCTTGTCAAAGTGTTAAGGGGATAGCTATGAGGTATGGTTCTGTGAATTTTGGCAATATCTTCAAAGAAATGGTTCATTTTGGATGATATTTTCTAGAGGACAAGGAAATCCCATGAAACTGGTGTTATCGAATGCAATGTGGTTTATGTTGATGGGTTGTCCTGAGATCTCTTCTACGTCCAACATCTCCTCATAAATTGAATCCATGTTAAGATTTTCCATGTTTTTTTCCAATTTATCCTCCAATTCTTCACCATGTTGTTTGATGATTACATTAGCCAATGAAGCTAAATTTTCCTATCTATTGGCACCTTCTGGTTCATCCACTCACACTATTATATTCAACAGGATTGGGGGGAGGATACAAGAATGCATGTTTTCTATTAGGACCATGTGAAATGGTCATTACTCCCTCTCTGTAGTTAATTTTGGCTGCAACAATAGCTAACCACGGTCTTCCCAGAATTATTCAGTAACTATCTTTTGGTGTAAGAGACTGATTTACTCGAAAGTCCACTAGATATTCCCATCCATCAACCTTGACAAAAACATTTTTGATGATGCCCTTAGGAATGGCTATGGATTGGTTTTCCATTTGAAAGACTATAGTTGCTGGGCATAAATCAGTGAGCCCCAATTTTTCCATTACATCAATAGTCATCACATTCATGATTGCTCTCAAGTCCACAAGTGTGTTAGGTATTGCTACCTAATTGATTGTTATTGTTATAAGTAGACTACCTGGGTCATTATATTTTAGAGTAGTGATCTCTCCAGCCAAAAATAAAGCTAGATATCCATTAATGTGGATGGTATTTATCTATTTTGGTTTCCTTCCTGAAGTTTTGATACACAATTGTTTGACCAGTTGGTTCAATTTAGGAATATCCTTAATTGCTTGAAGCAAACAAACCTCAATTTTTAGTTGTTTGATTTCCTATATCAACGCAATTTCGGTGGATGAGGACATTTTTGGAGTATCTTTCACAATGGTTGGTTTTAGACACTCCCAAAAAGACACTTTACTTTTGTCTTTAGGAGTGGAATCCTTTAAAGAATCAATTGAAGATTAATCCCCCTCCTGCTAAGGTAGGTCGGAAGCTCCAGCTAGAGATGGTGATAAGGTCTTGTTTTGGGTACTTTCTAAGGTTTTCTCTACATATGTGGGAGTTACTTTGGTTGTCTCAGTAGACTCCTTAATAGGCTCATCCATGATTTCAAAAATAGTAGATAGATGAAGTGTTTTTCTAGATCTTAATTGCAGATTTCCACAGTGGATAGCATTAAGTCAAGTAATATTCTCCTATTTCATGGAATACAATGAGGTATTCTGATGATTTTTCTTTGGGTTCAGAATAGGCTATGTCAAAAGTTGTGGTTGATTAAATTTCTCATTTTGTTGAGTGTTTTGGGGAGCTAGTAAAATATTTGGTTGTTGATTAGGCATCCTTCTAGGATGAGTATAAAAATCATTCTAAGGTTGATTTCATTAAGGAGTGGGATTCTCAGGATACCACTTTTGTTGAGTCTAGTTGGGCCATCGAGGTTTTCCCCAAGACTGATCTTCCCATTCAAGTGGTCCCCAAGGGTAAGTTCCCTAATTAGGTGGTCATTGAGTTGGTTCCTGAGGTCACAGTGTTGCCCATTGATTATTATTCTAGTTGTTTTGAGGTATCCAGGTAGGGTTTTAATTTTTCCCATAGGAAAAATTCCCTCCAATTCTTTGATTTACAAAGTTGATTTCTTCCTCAATCGGAGATGTTCTTTTCTTAGATTTCTCGATGGAATTGAGAATCTCACATTGGTCAGTGGCATGGATCTTCTCACAAACTTGACAAACGCCCATTTTTTCCAAGGGACACTCTCTCAAAATATGTTTGTTGTGAAACCTAGGACAATATATAGATAGAGTCTCAGGATTACATGTTTTGGCTTGTATTCCATCTAGTGTGGTTTTTAGTTGAATGAGAATGTCATTCTTAAGGTTGGATATCTCTTCATGTTGTCATCCTATTTCACTAGTACCATTGTAAAGAGTGGACTTATGAATACCTCCTCAAGTATGAGAGAAGTTTTGACACAATTTAGTGATATCATCAAGTCCAAGTTGGGAGACATCTCCTTTTCTGATTAAACCAAGGCTCCTTCAAGCATCTTCATCAAGAACTTTGAGAAATATGGTCTTCAAAATCTCCAAACTTATGGCTTCTCCACCACATCATTTAGATAATAATATAAACCTATCTAGGTAATCTTCTAGGATTTCATCTTCATTTTTCCTTAGTTTGAACAACTCTTCCTTCCTATCGCTGAACCTACAGTAACTTTGGTATTTATCCAAAAAGGTAGAGTCCATGTCATCCTAGGAGGTTATCGACCTTGAAGCTAATCCCACGAAGCAACACATTGCTAAGTCATTTAGAGTATAGGGAAAAATATTTAGTTTCTAGTTATCATTCTTGTAGTCATATGTCTAACATAATACTTTAAACTCAAATAGGAACTAGTAAGGGTGTTTAGAAGATAAACCTTTGAAGTTTGGCAAGAAGGCTAGTGAAATATTTTTCATAGTCATCTCGTCATCTGCATCGATAACAATAGGAAAAGTGAATGTGTGCAATGTTGGAGGGTTAGTGGCATTTCTACGATCACCCATGATGTTGAAGGAACTTCGTTCCTCTTCAAAAGGTCGCTAGAATTGGTGAGGCTCTGAGGTTTGCAAAGGAATATTATCCTCTACAAATATATGTTCTCTTTCTAGGGTATGTGGGGAGCTCTTAGGTTGATCCAACATGATCAATTCTTCAGTAAGTTCTTGATCTCAGACTTATTCCTCGCTACTTGTGGTTGGTACATCGACTGGGGAGGTTTTTGGTATAAATCTTCCGTGGGGGCCTTATTTCCCAACCATGCAGAAAAGGGAGCCTGAGGACTATTTTTGTGCCTAAAAGAGGTATTCAAGGTATCTCCTACTAACACTAGAAAAGGAAGTCCCTGACAAAATCGCCAAAAAGTGATAGGATTTAGTTAGGTCTTATCTCTTTAGTTTGAAAAGTACATCAAATATCAGCTAGGTAGTGTTCAAAGGCCATATGCAATAGGAAACTCCTCAACTAACTCTCCCTCAAGTTTTCAGAACTTTTTTTTGGAACTACTGTAAATGAAACTTTACTAAATCCACTAAACTAGAAAGGAAGAAATGATTGATCTAAAAATCATAACAATTAAACTAGAAAGCATGTAGATAATTAAACTAAGAAGCATGTAACTTTCTAAAGAGTAAATTCTTGTAAAGAAACTATGAAACATAAAACTAACAACAGATAGGAAACTTAACAATTAATAGAAAATAACTTAACAACGTGCAACTAACAATGAAAGTAGGTTCTCCAAAACTTCAGATAATAGAATTAAAAGATTATAGACTCGATGTACAACATACAAGATTAAATTAATAGAGCTTGACACATGAAAATCAAATTCTCTCACAATTATCATTTACAAAATGAAGATACCAAAATTAAAAATGGAATACTTATCTATCTACTCTATAGTCCCTCTAGTGGCTAGCTCTCGGGTGCTCCTATGATTAGCTCAAATCACATAAAATTTGTAACTCCAAGATTACTCCATTCAAGATGATTCCATTCACAATACTTAATAACTTAGGATGAGATGGGAAATTTTAGCTTTATTCATATTGAAATTATAACTCAGAAACGTAGTTTAAGAACACATTGTGACAACATAATGATATATCTCTTGTATCTTTGCTTCTAACAATTACATACTTATACAAAATATTCTAAAAAAATCCTATAATTCAGTTTGTAAATATTACCAATGAAAAATGATTTAACTAAATTCAACTAACTAATAGACTTAAGTCCACTACATAAAACATTAAAGGGCTTGAGATGAGCCATAAAGTCTATGAACTGAAAAATAATGGAAAGCTTCAAAAATTTGATCCACCAGGCATTCCCCTAAAGTTCTGATGCCTATTCTTCTTGTGCTTGTATTCAATTGTGTTGAAGTTTACATTGAATCCACTTGGCTCACATGATGATCAATTGTGCTTAACAACCTGTAAAATACTTAGGAACTAAACCGTTATGTTAGTGGAGGTTAGATTATTTCAATTAATTTCAGGAAATAAAGATTATACACTTTTTCACAAAAATAAAGTAATTAATAATGCTAAAGAAAATTATTTGGCATGGTAAAGGTGAATGAAAGATATGAGGAAAGGTATTTAGTTCATTATATTGATTAGGTTATTTTTACCTCATCAAGTCTGAGTTCTAGATTTTTGCACAGGAGTAAGTTTAAGCCAAATGGGTATTTAAATTTGCAAAGATCTCTAAAAAATACCTACAGTTGGACTCATTCGCCATTCTTGGTGAATGAGTCTAGTTTGGATTTACTAGAAATTCAAAGTCTGGACCTACTCTTCTCAATCTACTTAATCTATTCCTCTAGGTTCCCAGATCTGAAACCCTGATTTTCGAGGTTGTAAGTAACTTTCCCTGAAGGTTTTGACCTTGAAAATGGGGAGATGATTCCAACAATCTTGAAACCTAATCTTCAATGATCTTCAAGTATTCAAAGCACCTAGATCTAAAATTACACAAAGAAAGAGAAAAAGTTTTGATTTTTAGGGAATAGGGGTTTGCCTTGGTCAAACCCCTTGTAGATAATTAAACCAAATGATGAAACAATGAAACAAGGAAATGAAACATGAAATATAGGATATGAAACATGAACAATGATACCTTGAATGATGTATTGTATATTTTCAATTCAACATGAAATGGCCATGAAGGATGTAGATCCTGATCTTTGACAATAGGTGTAGAATAATGCTTGATCTTGGATCTTCAATGCTACATCACAAAACTAGCTCACTAACATGCTTGATTCTTGATATGCTTGACATGATGATGAATCTTGAATTGCTCCAACAATTGATGAAGAGCTCTACCCTTGAATTCACTTTAAGAAACTTGAATACACTTGTAAACTCAATTTTCTATTACGAATTCTCTCACAAAAGTCTTAGGTGAAAATGAGCGAAAAAACCTTGTATTTATACTCAATTATGCAAGAATTCCTGAAATTACAACACTACAAGCCGACATCAGATCTAGGAGAATAAAATCCCATCAAAATTTTGAATTTTGATCACATGGGACTCATTCACCCAAGGTGTTGAATGAGTCTTGTATACATCTAAAAATGGTCACATTAAATCAAGCCTGATAATCAATTAAATATGAATTATTTAATTAATCTTCTAAATTCATCTACATATAAATAAATTTATTTATTTATTTATATCGTTCACTTTCTACTTCTTCTAATTTAATTAAATAAATAAGTTTATTTAATTATTGCCATTTTCTATCTTCTTCTTAATTAATTAAATAAATGTTATAATTTATTTATATTAATTATCACAAGTTTGAATTTCAAATTCAAATAAAAGAATATTCTTCTAAACTCAATATTTCTAAAAACTTCACTCCACATTTAATTAAATATTCTAAATATTTAATTAAACACTTTCCTCACTTCACACATAATTAAATATTGTAAATATGTAATTAACTTCCTTTTTCATCTCTCACACATAATTAAATATTAATTATTTAATTATGGAAGCTTCTAAATTCATTGACACATATAGTTAAATAGATTAATTATTTAATTATAGATTTATCCTCAACTACCAACTAACTCCTCGTAAATGAAATGCATAAATGGCAACTTTCCTTCATTTTTGAATGGAGAAGGTTGTGTAGGAGGAAACATTTCCCATTTTTCTCTCTAGCTTCCATCTTTCTCTCAACTTCCCAAAATATCTCATCGTTCATCTTCATAGGCTTGATTTCAACCTTCGATCTTTGCCAACTAGAATTTTGCCTCCAAAAATTTATAAATACAACCTCTTTGTGCTTTGAGAATGATCCTAAATTTGGTGAATATAGCGTGATTATTATAGTTTCATTTTATCCAACATTTAGCCATCTTGTTTTCTTAAGCATAGCATTTTAACTTCATATCTTAGGTTAACCATTACATAATAGACATGCATGTAGCATAATCCCGTTCTCTAAGTTGTCATTCTACCAAGTTGTTGCTTACACTAACTGAGAGCCAACAACTTATATCGAATCCTTGGAGATAGATGACAATGGGACATCTTTGAAGGAACTGCCGCTTTAGAGTTTGTTTTATCTTTAAATTAGTTTTCTTTAATATAATTTCGCATTGGTGTGCTTTTTTATCTTTTTAGTTAGCCCACATTCACACACATTTTTGGTGCCCACCATGGGGCCGTTGCCCAATTTTTTTATTGCAAATTTTATGGTAGATTACAGACTGGAATCGTGGTTTAGCGCATACAAGACACATTTTAGCACATCCTTGGAGAATTTTAGCACATATGAGGACTATTTCAGTTCTTAGATGCTATGTTTTAGCGCATATCCCTATTCTTTCAGCACAGTTACGTTTTGTTTTAGCGCATTTATGCTATGTTATAGTGCATTTATGTGTTCTTTTAGTGCATATAGGGAATTGCAAATTTAATCATGATTCTGACGCATCCACAAACATAGATTTTTACTTTCTGCATAAGGTTAAAATGAAGCAATCCTAGGGTAGACATTTAAATTTGAAATTAACGAATCCTAGGGTAGTCACCAAATAATTAATTTATCTTGGTTAAAATGAATCCCATGTTTTTTGTGAAGAAACATCTTCACTTAGTTTAGCAAATTTTTATTTGGGATTAAAATTGAACAAAAATGTTTGTTGTGATTGTTGGGTGATAGGCCTATGATCTCCCCTTAAGTGTGTGATCAAAATGCTAGACTCATCTTTTCATTTCATGTATTTCATGCTTTATTACATCCTTTAGAAGGCTTGATCTTGTGGGAAAAAGTACTCACCCAAGAAGAACGACCTAAGTGGGAACACCTAAAGCCAAGGATTCCAACCCATTCTAAACAAAAGCGAGTTGTTGATGAAAATCCGCTCGACAGTAGTGTGTAAGATAACCATCCCCAAAGCCTTTGTTTTAAAGGTTGGGAGGTCTCTTAAGGGAGTATATCATTTTCTGCACTAAACAAAAACACTCACTGTGAACCTTAGTATAGAAGCCAACTGTGTCAGTTTCTGAACATCCTAATAATCACAATGCAAGGGGAGGGAAGAATCTGCCCACAAGACACTCACCATATAATTTCCATAGACTGTTTGCTCAAGGGATCAAGAAATATAACTTTGAGTATGCGTCTGGAAAAGACAAAAATACGGGCGCCCTCTAGGGGGTGACATGGCTGTGTGAGTCGATGCAATTCTAAGATGTGGGTTATGGTTATTATGATGGAATTTTTGATAATTAAGAGTGAGTCTATCTGAAGTGCTTATTTTTTTCAATACCCATGGAAATATCAAGAACATACACTCTTTGTTTAGATTTTAGGACTTTAAAAACAACTATTTTCTATTGCATGTTGTGTTTTTCAAACATTAAATCAAATAAAGATCATCCAATCCAGAAAATTATCAAAACATGTCTGTCTCAGCGCATTGACTGGATATTTTAGCGCATCCCTTCTCTATTCTAGTGCATCCCTTCTTTATTTTAGCACATCCCTGTTCTGTTTTAGTGCATTCATGCTCTGTTTTAGCGCATTTATGCTCTTTTATAGCCCATCTATGTTCTATTTCAGTGCATCCATGCAACAGTCCAATGCATTCATTAAAAAATATAGCATATACATTGAATAGATTAGCACATCTACGTTTTGAGTTAGGAGAGATTTTTGATACAATTTTCCATTAAGTCTGGTTTTTTTCTATGCTTAAGGTCTAGAAATCTGCAATTTTTTTTAAGAAATCCCTTGAGAAAAGGATTAAAAATCCAAAAGGGTCCCATAGTTATAAGAATCTATTGAAAAGGAGATGATTTTTATACCAAAGTTGGAAAGATTTTCTTGAGCATCGAAATTTCATCCATCGATATCATGAATTTTCTAGGGGTTTTACTGATGATTTTTCTTTAGAAACATTATCTTCACGAGCTTTCTTTCAACGAAGCGCTCTTTTGCAGAGGCATAATCATAGTCAACCCACTCATCTTGCTTTCATCCCACAACCTACTATTCAGTATTCCAATCGTCCTGATGAAGTATTGCAATAGAGAACTTAGAAGCATTAGGCTTTTGCAAAATCCTTATTTTCTCAAACTAAGATCAAAACATCACAAAGTGCAGCATCACCCCCATTTTTGGTTTCTAGTTTAATTCCCATAATAGGATCATCATACTTCAAATCAAGGAATCATGCGCTAAAAATTAGAAATTTATTTAGTCATATCAATAGAATCCTCATTCTATTATGACTAAGATATCCAACAAATTGGACTCTCCCATTTGTGATCAAAGTTAGTAAAATTTGGTATAAGCTTATGCCTGTTGTCAGAAGACCTCGAAAGCACATAGAAGAAGATGAAAGTGAAAATCTACTTTTCAACATGGGTGATAAGGAAGAAAATACTTTTCACAAGCTTCACATTGGGAATAATTCAAATAATGATGAATTACCAGAAGAAATGCTTCAAGAAGCAGAACAAAATCCACAATTTTATACTCTCTTGGACAAAATTTTAGAGAGAAATAAAGAAAGATAATTTCTTTTTCTAGCAAACCAAGGAGCTAAACTACCCTCTGATTTCGATACAGAAAATATTAGAGAGGATACTGAAGCCCCCCTTATTGATTTTAGTGCTCTTACTCAATAGATAAGAGCATTACAAGGAAAAATTAAAGAAATGCAAGGGGGTGCAAGGGTATGTGCAGGATCATGATGGGCCAAAAAGTGGCAATCTGATGGGTATGTAGCTAATGAATTTTTTTTACCCAAAATTGATGAAACGAAAAGGGTTTTTAAAGGAGATTCTCAGCTTTCCACCAATATAAATTATTCTTTACTTTGAATTTAATAAATAATTATTATTCATTTTCTATTGACTTACGACTAAAGTGTTGATCTTTCGGCTAGTTGAAAAACATCTATAGCTTTCGAACGGTATCATATTTTTTGAATCCAAAACATGCGTCACATTCTATGCTTCACATACTATATGATTAAAAAATTAAAAAAAAGAATTTCATGAATTTTTGACCAAGTTAGGGTGGTCAAACATATGAGTCTTTATATTTTTTAAAATTTATCATAATTTTTTTATAATTAATTATTTACTCAGAAAAAAATTACAAAAAAATATGCATCACATCGAGACATGATTCCTTTACTTACATATAAAATCTTATAAAAAAATATTATCATTTTAATGTGGTTAGGGTGGTCAGACATACACCTACTTCTTATTTTTCCCTGAAATTTAATTACTACTGTATTGAAATTTCAAATTTTCACCAAATAGATTTTATTTTTTTGTAAATAAACCTAGTAATTTAGAAACTAAATTCAATTTTATACAAATTATATTCTTACATATTTTTGAAATAATATATATAACTTATTCAAATTTTTATGTCAAGATGCCTAACTCTGATTTTTTTGAATTTTTTGCCACTTAAGGGCCTATTTTTTCCATGATGATCCTACACATACCCGCAACCAAGAAATATGTTTTGGAAGATATCTGCCCATATCCCTTTGACAAGAATCTCAACATGATTCCTTTTCCAAAACATTGTGAGATCCCAAAATTTGACAGATACAATGGAAAAATGGATCCCATTGATCATGTGAGAGACTTTCGAAATATGAGCCTAGAGTTTTCTTATAAAGATACATACCTGATACAATTGTTTCCATGAAGTCTAGGAGGACAATCCATGGAGTGGCTTTCCAAAATCACCCCCCATCAAAACGTTTGAAGAGTTAATCAATAAATTCATATCTCAATACTCCTACAATATACAACATCAGATAACCATGCTTGATTTGTGCAAAGTGAAGAAAAAGACTAGGGAACCCTTCATAACGTTCCTGCAAAGATGGAGAAGGTTATTTGCAAGATATTCCTGTCTTGTTCCTGAAAAGGAAAATATGGGAATCTTTATTGACAATATAAATCAAGAAATGAGTTATAGGCTCAATATTCATTGTCCTCAATCATTTGAGAAATTTATTGAAAACACGATCACCATTGAAGGAGCCTTGGTCAAGCAAGGAGTTCTGAAGCTTGAAAAATATGGTCCAAATTCGTATAACAACAACAACAACAACAATGATAAATCATGATTTTGGACTAGAAATAAGAATGTTGTAAATGATGGGGTGGTAGATGCCAACAACGTCAATACAAATCCAACCATTCTCAATGTATTAGGTGCCCAATGCAACAACAATCTTGGAAATTCCACTAACCAAGGAAATAATAATTCCAATTAGGGAAACAATGCCAACCAAGGAAATATGGCCAATAATCATGGAAATAATCTCATAAACAATCCAAACTTAGTTGTGCCTCCATCACAATTTTTCTCAAATTGATGAAGTTTCACTCCCTTAGGCTAGTCTCTTGAATCAATTCTCAAAGAGATTTTGAGTCAAAATGCCATCACATTACCACTGCAGAGAGATTATGAGCCACGCGTTAAACCACCATCATGGAATGACTCATACTATTGCGATTATCTTAGATGCAAAGCTCATAGGACAAATAACTGCCAAGGGTTAAAGAATTTGGTCAAGGATTTGATTGATAACCGCACCATAACTGTTGAAGGACATAATGCCAATGAAGATCATCAGGCATTCAAATACCCTCTCCCTAATTATCAAAAAGGGGAATCTTCAGGTGAGAAAGGAAAAAATGTGAATCATGTCTATGACACCACCATCAATCATATTTATTTTGATGACCAACAAGTCAATGCCATCAAAATCAAAGGAAAGAAAGAATATCGAGAAGTTAATGCAACAACAAGGGGACATACCAAAATTATTGTTAAAGGAAGTTCATCTAAGTCAGTTGTTCCCCCTCCAAGGCAGTACAATTTAGTCGATCAACTACATAAAACATCAACTCAAATTTCTATCTTGGAGCTTCTTAAAATATTGTTGGCACACAAGGACATTCTGGAAAAGGCTCTCATTCCTAATTTGGACATCGATAGATTTCAAGCCATGGTGGGACACTTGTTTACACCCACATGCCTATCTTTTTCTTAGAATGATGATTCCTCCATGACCCATCCCCATAATTCATCATTTTATTTAGAGGTCATTGTTCACAAAACCCGAATCAGACTTGTCTTAGTAGATGGGGGAGCCGGTCTAAACATTTGTACTTTAAAATTGGTTCTTTCCTTAGGATATTCAGAAGTGTCTATTGATCCGAGGAGAAAAATAACAATAAAAGAATATGATGATGAGGAACAAGCTTCTAAAGGCCTCATCATGCTACCTATCAAAGTGGGACCTATTGTGAAGAATAATTTTTGTCAGGTTCTGGATTGAGACTTTTCCTATAACATACTTTTGGGTCACCCATGGATCCATGAAATGCAAGCAGTTCCATCAATGTACCATCAATGTATAAAATTTCCATATGACAGACAAGAAATAACCATACCAGTGGACCATAATAGTAGTCAGATTTTTTCTAACCTTAGAGAAACTCAAGACACCTTTGTCCTGTATAATAGAGAGGCTTTGGCCATTTCTACTTCTAAATAGAGTGATCAAACAAGGGAATTGATAAAGAGTTTCGACACAAAGCTACAATTAAAGGATAACGGAGTGGGAGAATATTCTCTATGTCTCTCAAATCTACCTGTCTCTCCAAGGTCACATGGTGAACCTACAGTGTCCACAGAACAAGCTGCAAGAACTTCCACGTCAGGAACCCAAGGTTTAGTTCCCATCACCAAGTTTGATGGAAGATTCATCAAAGCAAACACCCAAGAAAATGAAGTTGAAGATAGAGCTATCCTCGATTGGCTATATAAAGATGAGGATGAATCTGTCCACCATGTCAAGTTACCTATTGAGCAATATAGAAAGGGTTATACAATAATACAATCAATGGGTTATAAATGAAATGGCCCCATAGGCAAGAGAAAATAAGGAAATTTTGAACCTATACAACTAAAAACCACACATCCAAAAGATAAAACCAGACTTGGATATGGTGAAGATGAAAAAGAAGTGGTCTAAAAGAAATCTAATGAAGAGATAACTGAGACAATTCTAAGATTGCAGTAGAATTCTAGCACTAATTCCAATGAGTATGAATTGGATACTATTTAGAATGATGAATTCTAGAGAGACAAATAGGTGGATGTTATACAAAAATATACACCCATGCTCACACAAGGGGAAAGCTCAAGACCTCCACTTGACTACGTACTTCAAAGTGACCATGACTTGAGTGATGATGATTCGATTGAAACTGAGACGGATAATCAATAAGGGGATACCATCATAGATCTCCCCCATAGCGAGAATGATAATCATGTTATGAACTTAATAGCCAGTGACCTTACCCAACCTAATGATCCCTTGCCCTTGGTCTATCCCGAGCTCATTGATTGGGAACAAACTGAAACAATTGATATTCCAATCTTCCCTTTTGATGAAACCATTATAAATTTTATTTGTTCATCCAACCTAGAAATAGGTTCCACCAGTGAATCACAAGATCAAAATCTCATTCAAGAGAGTGCCAAGTTTTTAATCTACAAAATTAACAATATAAAAGATAGATCTAGTGGTGAAAACCTAAAAACAATAGTATTAGATCATAAAAAGGGAAAAATAGAGAGCATATCTGACGGTGAAAACCTTTCAAAGGAACTGTAAGATGGGAAACTTGACACTCTCCCCAATAATTATCAGAAAAGATCTTCTATTTTGATAGAACCAACAAAAGCTATCAATATAGACACTGCAGAACAACCGAAAATCTTGTAACTTGCTGCATCACTGATAGAGGAAGAAGTCCCAAAATTCATGAAATTCTTAAAGGATAATCAAATCAACTTCGCATGGTCATACATCGATATGCCTAGATTATATCCAAATCCTATCATGCATCATTTTTCCATCATGCTTGGGGAAAAACCTGTGAAACAAAAACTCAGAAAGATGCACCCACATTTTGCATTACTAGTCAAAGAGGAATTAAAGAAACTATTGGATGTAGGATTCATTTGGTCTATCGACTATGTAGAATGGATCTCCAATATTGTAATTATGTCAAGGATAGATGGACGGATTAGAATCTACACAAATTTCAAGGATTTAAATAAAGTGTGTCCAAAAGATGATTTCCCTCTACCAAACATTGACACGATTGTGGATTTGACAACTGGGCATGCTATGTATTCACTGATGGATGGATTTTCTAGCTATAACCAAATCAAGATTACACCTGAAGATCAAGATAAGACCACATTCACGTGTCCCTGGGGCACATATTTTTGGAATGTATTATCGTTTGGACTCAAAAATGCAAGAGCGACATACCAACAGGAAATGACTACAATTTTTCATGACATGATGCACACATTCATGGACGATTATGTAGATGATCTCTTAGAAAAATCAAACACAAGAGAAGCACATCTAGATATCTTATCTAAGATTTTTGTCAAAATGGAAAAACTTAAGGTCAAACTCAACCCCAAGAAATGTGTCTTTGGGGTAAAATCTGGAAAGCTCCTAGGATATATTGTATCAGAAAAAGGAATTTAAGTGGATCCAGTAGAGGTTCAAGCCATCCTGGAAATACTACCACCAAGGAACATCAATCAAATGTGGTCACTACAAGGACACCTACAATCCATTAGGAGATTCATCGCATAGTTGGCAGACAAGAGTTTGTCATTTACGCATCTCTTGCATAAAATTATTCCATTTAGATGGGAAGAAAAGTGTGAAGCATCATTCGATCATATCAAACATTATATAATGAGACCACTAGTATTGATCCCACTAGTGCAAGGTGAACCACTAATATTGTACATTTCTGCCACATAAGTATCCCTAGGGCCATTATTGGCACAAGAGGATGGAACGGGAAAGGAGTGAGCAATATATTACATTAGCAGGACATTCACAAGCCATGAGCTAAATTACACTTTCATTGAAAAGGCTTGTTTGGCAGTAGTGTTTGCTTCTCAAAATTTGTGGCACTATATGTTAGCTCATACAGTAAAACTTGTGGCTAAAATTTATCCGTTAAAGTATCTTCTGAGCAAAGCAACCCTAATCGACATGTTAGCTAAATGGGTAATGATCCTAAGTGAGTTTGAAATTCATTATGTAGATCGAAAGGTAGTCAAAGGGCAGGTTATAGAAAATCAGTTGGCAAAGGCACCTTTACAAACAATTCATCCAATAAACATCAAATTTCTTGATGCAGATGTGTTCACAACAACTACCAATTAATCATGGACACTTTATTTTGATGGGTCCTACACACAACATGGCTTGGGGGAAGTCATTATTTTTGTTGCACCTTAGGGACATACCATTCCAAAATCTTATCAGTTGATGTTTCCTTGTACTAATAACATAGCCGAATATGAAGCATTGCTCATTGGAATGAGAATAGCATTAGACTGGAGAATCATAGAGCTTCAATTTTTTGGTGATTCACAACTTGTTATTAATCAAATAAATGATGACTATCAAACTAAAGATGACAAGTTAATGCTGTACAAAAACATGGTTGATGATTTAAAGAAGTATTTTTTTGAGATCAAGTCCACGCAAATTCTGCGGATCGACAAAAAAGTTGTAGATACCATGGCCACAATTGTGTCACTACTGCAATTATCAAAGAACCAAGCTCGCTACAAATTCTTGGTGGAACAACTATTTTCTCTTGCCTATGATAATCCTGAAATCCAAATCATTTGTCACTTGACTAGTTCTAATTCTCCCTTATACGAAAAGATCTATGCCTATCTGAAAGATACTATCTTACCCCCAGATTTATCCCAGAATCAAAAAATAAATTTCATACGATAATATTCTCGCTATACCCTAATTGTCGACACCTTATACTAATGTAGTCTTGATGGTACCCTCCTTAGATGTCTCGAACATGATGAATCTAAAAATGCCTTACAAGAGGTTCATGGTGGTATTTGCAGGACTCATTCAAGTGGACTAACCCTAGCTAAAAAACTTGTTAGAATGGGTTACTATTGGCCAACCATGGAAAATGAATCCTTCATCTTTGTGAAGAAATTTTTGAAATTTCAGATTGACAAAAATCTCATCCAAGCTCCTACTCAGGAACTACAACCCTTCACTACAACATGGCCTTTCACTCAGTGGGGACTAGATCTGGTTGGAAAAATTCACCCATCATCATCAAATGAACACGAGTTCATAATCACGACCATCAAGTACTTTACTAAGTGGATTGAGGATATTCCATTAACAACAATCATAGGCAAAAAAAAATCATCTTTTATTCTGAACTATATCATATGGTGGTATGGAATTCCCAGCTCCATTATCACGGATAATGGAAGACCTTATAAGAATCAAGATATTGATGAACTTTGTGAAAGATTTCACATCCAACATAGATTATGCAAAAAAAAATCATCTTTTATTTCTAAACTATATCATATTTCGGTATGGAATTCCCAACTCCATTATCACAGATAATGGAAGACCTTATAAGAATCAAGATATTGATGAACTTTGTGAAATATTTCACATCCAACACAGGAAAAAGCTTCAAACAAGACGATTCTCAAAATCTTGAAGAAGACGGTGAATGATGTCGGTCGTGATTGGCATGTCCAATTAAATCCAGCTTTATGGGCATACAAAATCAGCGTTCACACACTGACAGGTGCCACCCCATATGCCTTGGTCTATGGAGCAGAAGCAATTTTTCCTCTAGAAGTTGAAACTCCCTTGCTTCGAGTCTCACTGAAGGGACTTATAACCAATGAGGATTACAAAGTTTAAAGACTGCAAGAACTAGAGTTGCTTGATGAGAGACAAAAAAGTGCAGCCAATCACTTGAAGGGTTATCAAAAAATTATGTCCCCTAGCTACAATCATAGAGTTAGACCACAAAAATTTCAAGTGGGTGACATGGTCTTGAAGGAGAATCCCCGCAACCAACAAGATCGGGAAAAGAAAGGAAAGTTTGAAACCAATTGGTTGGGTCCATTCATCATCATTGCAACATATGGTTTGGAGGAATATTAGCTATCTATGCTAGAAGGGGACTTGCTTGAAGATCCAACCAACAAAATCCATCTGAAGAAGTTCTATGTTTGAAAAATACCAAAAATAACATAAAAAGTCATGAAAAAATCCATAAAAATTAGAAAAAGTCCTAAAAAAAATCATCATCATGGTGACAACTTGGAAAACAGGCATCCTTTTGAAATACAAAACAAATCAAAAAAGAGAAAATACAAAAAGGGAAAAATAAAAATCGTTGCCTTGATGAAAACCTGGCAAACAAGTGTTGTTTGTGATTTAGTTGGCTCTCCCATCTATTAGGTTACGTTCTGCATCGTTCATTCATAGCCATTTGTATCAGCACCAAATCCATCCCTTTTCATCACATTCACATCATGTGCACAACATTTCCTAAAGAGGACAAGGATTTCATCATGGCTTGATGATCATTTGTTTATATTCCTAATAGTAGGTTGTGTCTAATTTGGAGTCAAGGTGAAAACTCGCAGGGGGCAATCAAATTTTGACAATTTTGGCAGACAAATGACAACATGTGTCAAGTATCATAATATCATATCAACAATCAAATATCCAATCAAGCCTGGTTAAAATAGCTATGACATGAAACTAAACCAAACTGGATGATTTTAATCTGAATAAAATGAATGAAAAACTTAATGCATAAGTTGAACCGTTGTTTTGAAATTCGATGACATCATATTTTTGGAGTGACTCAATGATGTACTAAACTAGAGTCTCAAAGAAGGAGTATGTTTTTTCTTTGATTTTTGTCTGTAAGTTAATCATTAGTACTGTGCAAATTATTTGCGAGACATGATTTTCAAAAGTAGCATTGACAACAGTTCAGAATTTGCACAGGAAAATGATTAACTTATATTTGTTTACACAAGCAATACTTAGGTCATCTTGGTTCAATTATACCTTGATTCTTGTATTAACTTGCTATATCAAACATCATGAAATTTTTACTCAGGTCATCATCGATGCAAATATCCCCTTTGATGCTTGTACTAACTTTCAACATATTAAAAGGCTCAATGATGATACTCAAGCACAAAATCGGTTCACAAAATGACAACAGTGAATGGTTCATTTAGCATTTTTAGGACTGCATGATTCATATAAATTGCATTCATTTAGTGGTTGTATAATAGATTTTTGGAGGTTGGCAAATATACATATCTGTTTTGAAACAAAGATTGAGTACACTTGGACATTGGAAAAAAATCATTGTTTTTCATCTTCATATCATCATCAATTGCATTTAATTTTCATTTCATATTTACATCATTTGTATTATCACATTCATATCATTTTCAATTAATTTTCAATTCATATCACTATCATATCATTTTCATGTCATTTTATCAATCATTCATTATATCATCTTGCATTATCATTTGAGTTCTCATTGTCATGACCGTTTATTGCATATCATTTCATTTTCATTTTCACCATTGGTTTCATATCATTTAGTATCTTCTTTCATATCATTTTCATTCATTTCATTATCATTATTAGTTGCATTATCATTTTTCATTACAATCTTTGCATTATCATTCACATATTATCATTTTTTTATGCCATATCTTTATCAGTATTGGACTCATACCATTTTCACATCTCTGCATATCGATTCATTATCATTATCATTTTTTTCATATTATTTAGGATTCATGTTTCATGGTGTATTCATAACATGTATAATTCATTATCATATATCATCCATTTTCATATTTATGTCATTATAAGTATCATTTTCACATCATTTTATCAATCATTCATTATAATTATCTTGCACGCCATTTCATCATTTCATATCATTTTACATCACATGCATATTATCATTTTCACATTCATATGGATTATCATTATAGTTTTATATCATTTTCATATCAATCTTGCATATCATTTTTCATTTTATCATTTCATTATATCATCCATATCATATTTTCACATCATTTTATCATTCATTCATTATCATGGCATTTTCATTATCATCTTCATTTTGCATTTAAATCATTACATCATTTTCAAAAACATACATCGGAAAGAATAAAATGCATTTATTACGTCCATTTTATCATCATCCATCATAAAATACATCTTCCATACATGATATAGTATCATAGAAATCATTTAGAGTAACATTTCATCATCCATTATAACATATGTTGCATATTCATCAATCATAGAGCATATAAAAAAATAAATCATTAAACATCATCATCATTATTCATATCATGTACATAAATCATCATAGCATCATGCAAATATCATCATCCATATGAATGCATCATCATAATCATCAAAAAACATGAAAAATAGAATATAAAATACATACATAAACATCCATCATAGCATAATCAAGGATACATGCATATCAAAACCGCCATTGCATATCATATATATCTCATCAAAATAAATGTCCAAGGGTACAATGATATCAAATGTCTAAAAGAGATACATAAAAAGTGACAAAAAAGGTGTATATAAAATCAGCACTGGGGAGCATCTGTGTGAGGGCCATGAGTGTTGCTGCCATCAGAGGTAGTAGGTCCCGCTGAATCTCTGCCACTGGTGCCCCCTATTTCTCATCTGTCAGGCTGACCCACACTCTTGGTGGCACTCCTAGTGTGACTACGGGAGTGAGTGCGAGATTTGGTGCCTGACTGTGTATAGGCTACCCTCTACTCATGAGGCACTACCTCATGATATATGTATTGGTAGAACTCACACTCTCTGGAAGTCTACAGTCCCTTTGTGACAATCTCTCTAATGGAGGTACCCTGCACTAACCTCAAAAACCTCTCTACTATCCCCTCTGCCTATAAGCACTGTTGTCTGAAGCTATCTCTCTTGGTCATCAACTGGGCTATTTATGGGTCTAGGGATGGTGGTTGTTCCATTTTTTCCTATTCTAGCTAGCTTTGAAGAGCCTGTAGCTGTGTCTACAGGGTATCAATATGTTCCTACTGCTCTTGTGATGGAACCCTGATAGTAATATGTGAAGGGCCTACAGCTAGCTGCTCCACCACTCTCACTATCCTGGGCCTAGTACTAAATGGGACATCAAATAAGACTCTCAATCCACCATTCCTATCATCCCCATCATCATCATAATCATCAACATCATCATCATCATCATCACCACTATCCTCCTCCCCCTCATCTTCATCTGTATCGATATCCTGGCCACCACCCAATCCTCTCCTCCTCTCATGGGTTGATCTATCTGTGCCCCTACCCATGCCCATGCCTCTGCCTATGCCTATGGTTGCCTTCATGCCCTCTGTAATGTTGGACTATCTAACAATGGGGGAGGCTCATCTGGACTGGTCAGCCTAGGGAATGGATGCATATAGAAGTATGCGACATACTCCTCCGTCATCTGTGCATCTATAACCTCTAGATGGTAATCCCAAATCTCTGGATATAAACCCAGATACTCTACCCAAGCTGTCTCATATGATATAAAGGTGCCCCACTCCACAAAATCCTCTCACCATCTAGCATAATGGGCTACACCCTGAGGAATAACCTATACCCGACCAAATTGTCTAAGTACTTGCATGACCAAAAGTCTCTCAATAATGACAGGGTCCTCTTGATCAAATATCTAGATATGCCGCAATAGGGAAAATCAACATTATCAGAATCCCAGGCCTTGCAGGCAACATATATCCTCCAAATGACTATCTAGATATCATCCAACACTCTCCTCTAGTACTCTAACTTTCCTAGCTTAGGCTAGACAAGTGGACCTATGTATGCATACACATAAGGATGGCTGATGGGATGATCTCTCCCTGCAAAAGGGTGGGTGATGGAAATATGATCCCATGCCCACATATTTAGAAGCATGACTCTTAAAGATATACTCTTCCCATATGTATATACCACCTGATGAAGATCGTGGTATAGATGGGCCAACATATAGGAACCCCAGACATATCTAGTCTAATGAAGGATCATGTCCAATATCCAAACCCAACCAACTGATAGTCCCTTTGACCGATAGTCAGCACATAAGAATCCACCAATGAAGCCAACCAAAACTGAAGGAAGTGGGGCATAACCCCGAACCATCTCCCTCTAAGGGATCTCACAACCACAAATGTGTGGGTCCTGAAAGACTCATCTCAAAGCATCTATCCCCCCAATCTCCTTGTGATCATAGACCATAATCTCACCAACTACTGGGATCCCTAGACTCCTGTAGACATCCTCAAGTGTCACAATGATCTCTCTAGTAGGCAAGTGAAAAGTATTATTCTCACTATGCCATCGCTTAACTAAAGTAGTCAAAAGTGCCCTGTTGACCCTATACTGTGGGATACTGAAAAGTGAACCCAATCCACATCTTGCAATCACCCTAACCTTTGATTGGGACAATCTAGGAATCATCTCCCAAGTGCGGGGAAACCTCTCTCTGATCTGGAGGATTTTAAAATCCTCCTATAACATCATATCCATATCAAACAATCAGATCATCAATCAATTAGGAAACCACTCAAACAATCATGTCAAATCATATCAAGCTTTACTATTTGTTTTTCATCAAACATGAAAGCAAATTTATCAAAATCATCAAAATCAAATCAACATTGAAACAACATATCAGATTATCAATACTATTTTTTCTTCAAGCAAGAATACAAATTTATCACTTTACTATTTGTTTTTCATCAAGCATGAAGACAAATTTAACAGCCAATCGTCTCACATCATCATGTTTACTATTTTTTTTTCATTTCAGAAAGAAAATTTATCAAAATCAAGATCATTTTACTATTTGTTTTCAAACACGAGAAAAAAATTATTAGTTAATCTATCCTTGATGCTACTCAAATTCATCAAATCAATTGTCTAATATAGCAACAAACATCAAGCAGTTGTTCCTCAAAAATTTAAAAATCAACTAAATTTCATGGATGCGCTAAAACAGACTATCTATGCACTAAATCGATAAATGCGCTAGATTATCCATGGATGGGCTAAAGCATAGGCTAAAAGAGCTAATCTATCATATACAAGTTATTCTATTAGGTAAATGCACTAGACTATCAAACCAATGTGCCAATCTATCAAATGTGCTAAAGCCCTAAGTCTATGTGCTATTTTAGCATCCTCTGCGCAAGCCTTCCATCTATGCGCTAATATGTCATGACTATGTGCTAATGTGGTCTATGCACTAATCTAACATACAAATGTGCTAATATGGGGCATGGATGCGCTATCCTAAATGTGCTAATTTACCTACCCTATGTGCTAAACTAAGGCTCGTATTTGCTAAAAAAAATTCCTATGCGCTAAAACAGAATTCAAAATTTTTAAAAATCCAAAAATTTATTCAAAATTCATCAAAAATTCACAAAGAAGGGTTGTATGATCTTACTAGAGGTCCATATATTGTTGGTCACTGATTTTGTCGGACCTGATCGAATCTATGGCACTCATAATGGATCGAAATCTCGAATTATCCTCTCGTAGAGCTCCATTTTCACCAAGTGTAACTGTTCAAATGACAATGAATTTTACCTTTTTCCACCTTTTAAGGGGGTAAATAAGGTAGGGTTATTTTTATTTTCATCACGCGGAGCACTATTTCGAGAGATAAATCGATGAAACTACATCAACTCTCTCAAAATCTTTGAATCATCATCAACATCTTCAAACTCGTGATTTATCTCCCAAGGGGGTATATAGCATCATCAGTCAATTTTTCAAAGTCACGGGAAAAAATTGTGTTATCTGAATTTTTCTTTGAAGCAACTCGTAAAACACATCACTTCAAAGAGGGGCAAAATGTATACATCTAAAAATGATCACATTAAATCAAGCTTGATAATTAATTAAATATGAATTATTTAATTAATCTTCTAAAGTCATCTACATATAAATAAATTTAATTATTTATTTATATCGTTCACTTTCTAATTCTTCTAATTTAATTAAATAAATAAGTTTATTTAATTATTACCATTTTCTATCTTCTTCTTAATTAATTAAATAAATGTTATAATTTATTTATATTAATTATCACAAGTTTGAATTTCAAATTCAAATAAAATAATATTCTTCTAAACTCATTATTTCTAAATTCTTCACTCCACATTTAATTAAATATTCTAAATATTTAATTAAACACTTTCCTCACTTCACACATAATTAAATATTTTAAATCTTTAATTAAATTCCCTTTTCATCTCTCTCACACAATTAAATATTAATTATTCAATTATGAAATCTTCTAAATTCATTGTCACATATAATTAAATAGCTTAATTATTTAATTATGGATTTATCCTCAACTACCAAATAACTCCTCATAAATGAAATACACAAATGACAACTTTCCTTCATTTTTAAATGGAGAAGGTTGTGTAGGAGGAAACATTTTTGATTTTTCTCTCTAGCTTCCATCTTTCTCTCAACATCTAAAATCTCTCACTATTCATCTTGACAGGCTTGATTTCAACCGTTGATCTTTGCCAACTAGACTTTTTCCTCGAAAAGTCTATAAATACAGTCTCTTTGTGCTTTGAAAAGGATCTTAGATTTTGTGAATATAGCATGATTATTATAGTTTCATTTTATCTATCATTTAGCCATCTTGTTTTCTTAAGCATAGAATTTCATCCTTCATAGAATTTTAGCTTCATATCTTAGGTTAATTGTTACATAATAGACATGCATGTAGCATAATCTCATTCTCTAAGTTGTCATTCTACCAAGCTGCTGCTTACATGAACTGAGAGCCAACAACTTACATCGAATCCTTGGAGATAGAGGATAATGGGATGTCTTTGAAGGAACTATTGTTTTAGAGTTTGTTTTATCTTTAAATTAGTTTTCTTTAATATAATGTAGCATTGGTGTGTTTGTTTATCTTTTTAGTTATCCCACATATTCACACACACAAGTCCCATCATACACAATGTATGAGACCAAAAATGAAAAGTGTCTAGAAATTTGTGAAACCTGCATCAAGGCTAAAAATACCTAGGTGGGACTCATTCGCCCAAGGTGGTGAATGAGTCCCATACACTAAATCTGGGCCACACAAGCTAGAAACACCTGAATTATGATTGGTCAATGTTTGGTGTCAGGATTATGCTCAGAAAGATGCAATAAATGAGGCTTGTGGATGCAAAATAGGTCAAATTAAAGCATATGAAAGCCCAATTATTAATGTCAAGCCTAGTGGAATGTGAATGTGTGTTACAACACTTTACAACACTCCAAATAATGAAAGATTAAGATTAATTATGATTAAAATTATGTTTATTATGCTTAGTTAATAAAACCCTAGAAAAGTGTGAAAGTGTGTTACAACACTTCACAACACTTTTTAAAGGAATCATTTAAATATACTAGTTCACAAGGGCCCAAGACCTAATGTGAATGTTTTATCCACATTACAACACTAAATCAAGACAAGATTAAGCCAAAATCCACAAGGAGGACCTAGACAAGTTTGAAAATGTCAAAGAACCCATTTTTTGACACTACATTTAGCCCCCACTTTAGTGAGAGGATGAACCTACTTCAAAATAACACTAAATTAGACATTAAAGAGGGGTCCAAGTGTACCAATGTAGATGAAAAAGGATTGAAAAGATAAAAGGAGGTGGCCAAGCCCCCAAAATCCAAGATCCTAAGTCAAACTGACATCAGCACAAAAGGACATGTAAAAGGTGTATCATTTGCAGAAAAAAGAGATACACACATGGAATTTAAATAACTAGAAGAAGAATAGAAATAATAAAAAATGATAAGGTGGATCAAGCTTCTATCATTTTTCTAGCACGATGTGGATCAGATCTAGGTTGTTTGTCCAAAAATTTATACTCACTCTATGGCGATGGAACTCCTAGTTTTCCATTGAGTGAGAATTCCTAAAAGGTGAGAAACATACACTCATGGCTAGTATGTGCTCACACACACACGCGAGTGGATATGGGGAAATTCATGCCTCAGATTGGGCTTCCCATTCAACCATACCAAAGTTATACATCCTGATAAATTTAATAAGGCGTCACACAAAAATGGTATATGAGCTTCATGGACAAGAAAAACTTCATATGCCTGGAGCATATGGACAAACAAGATGGCTCCATAAGCATGCAAAATATGTTATGCAAGGTTGCCATATAATTAAAATTGTGAATGAAAATTAGTGTAAGATCTGTTTAAAGGGATTTTACTTAGTTCTTGCAAGGTCTCTTCTTAGGGAACATCATGCTTAATGTTTCCAAGAGAGAATAAGTCAAATAAATATCACGCTCTTGGAGGAAATCAAACCCAATGAATCCAACAAGAAAAGGACACATCAAAAGAATAAAGAAAATTGCACATGAAACATGAGTGTTGATGTATGCACCCACTTTAAATAAGTTTCTAACACCATTGTTGTGAGAAATTTCTTTAAAGTAGAAGAAGACATGAGAGCTTACTTGGAAAGACCTATGCCAAGCCATATGTTTCCGATAAGCTACATCATGAAAAGGGTAGTATGTCACATACAAGACAACTTAAGGCATGTCATCCACATCCCAAGCTTTCTCTTATATTTTTCATGAAAGGTGATCAACTAGCCAAAAGAGACAAGGACAAGTGAGATACAAGGATAAGGCCATCTAATCCCTTTTCACCCACCTAGTACAGGACAAGGATGAGCTGAATAGGATGAAATTAGGTGTCAATTAGAGGAATTAGGTGCTTCAACACAAGGAGGAGCACCACACTCCTTGAGATGTTAAATTTTGTTGCTAAAATCCTTACATTTGTTAGTAGAATGACCATAAACTCTATGATATGAAGAAAATGAATGCTTGTAGTAAAATTTATTGTGTTTTTGGAGGGAGAGATATCAAGTGATCATGGAGGAGTCCTGGAAAGATACTCTCTTGATCAATAGTAGAAGATATTGTTTTATTTGTGCAATATGTCATGCACACACTAAATGATAAGGCTTTAGATAAAAATGGAGATAAGGGAGGTAGCCCTAGATCTTTCTTGAAAGAGCATGGTAAGTCAGTTTGATTTGTGTGTTCATTGTATCCATGTGTATGAGGGAGATTATATTCGATACCATAACAAATTCCAAGTCAGATGAAGGGGTTTTGTGTTTCTGAGAAGGATTGGCTTCTTCACAAGAACACAAATCTATTTTAAAATTATTAATTATTCCTTCATGAGGGATGGGAGTTATATAGCCCTCGTCACCACCATGGGTTAATGCTATAGAACTAAGTTGAGCAAATGAAAAACAAGGTTTTTTTGGTTTAGGTTGTGAGATTTTACACTCTCCTATAAAGGGAGGTGTAAAACCCCAATCATCATTAGAACTTGTATCTAAAAATGAATCATTGGTATATGACTCTTTAGACCTTGAGGGTGAGATTTTGGATTCTTTATTGAAAGGAGGCATAAAATATAATGACCCCCAATTGTCATTAAAGAGTTTGCGATTAATGTCAATTTGTATTCATAAAATTTTTTATTTTGGAATGAAAGTATTAGGGGAGTTGGAAGTGTTGTGATCATATGATTCATAGCTTCATTCATTTCCTTCAACCATGTATATCTTATTGTTGTATTCAAATTTCATTGCACGGTGAAGAGTAGAGGGGACTCCTTTCATAGCATGAATCCATGGTCTCCCTAGGAGAATATTGTATGAAAGGGGCCTTGGCATGATATGGATAGAGGTAGGCAACACTACAGGTCTAACCTCAATAGGTAATGTAATCATCCCTAGTGGTTTCCTACTAACATTATCAAAGCCATGAATATGAACATCGTTAATTTGAATGAGCCTTTTGTCCATGAAAATTTTGTCTAGGAGGTCAATGCTACAAACATTGATTTTTGCTCCATTGTCTATGGGAGTGCGTCTAATTGCAATTTTATTAATGATCACCTTTATCATCAAGGCTTCATTTTTTTTTTTGAATCTCCAATGAGGGTAACTCATGTTTAGGGAATGTGATTTCTGACTATGTGACTTGTGTAGGATGAAAGGATGATATTACATTATTCAATTTCATAGAATCTTGGATCTCCTCCTACTTTATTTGCAATATTTCTTGAAATAGGCATTTGTATGTAGGTGATATTTGAAGAAGTTTCCATATGGATATATTAGCAGGAGTATTTTTAAGATCTTCAACACTAGGCACACTAAGTTGAGGCAATGGTGATGTGGGAGTGATTTGTGGTCTCCTACATGTTTGAAAAGCTATGTTATATCTTGGTTGCTTCAAAAATAAAATAAAATTGTGTAACATTGAACAAAGGGACTTTAGGCCTTTTTCATGCTTGTTTAGCCCCTACTTGCTTGATTTGGGAATTATTAAAAATAAATTGGACTTAATGTCACCTTGATCTAGTGTTGTGAGGTGTTTTACACATATATATTAGGTCTTCGACCCATTTTAAGCTAAATTAACTTAACTCTATCCTAATTTAATGTTGTAAAATGTATTTATTTACATCTTCACATGAAATTTGGGAGGATTTTAAATCATGTGAACCTAATCTAGTGTTGTAATGTGTTTTACATATTCACATGGGATTTAGGGCCCTTCTAAGCTAAATAGACTTAATTTGACCTTAATTTAATGTTGTAAAGTGTATTTATTCACACTTTCACATTGAATTTTGGGTCCTATTGCATTTATAACCTTTACATCTTCATTAATAGGCCACTATGACCCCATATTGTGCATCTCAAGGTATATTATGACCAAAAACCTGACAAAATCAACATATAAACTTAATTTATGCATTCCCTGATGGTTTAGCCCCTGAAATAGCCCCTGTGGGACTCATTTGCCTAGGATGGAAAATGAGTCCCATTTGAGCTATTTTTGAGGTTTGAGTGACAAAAAGTGGGTTTTATGTTTAAATTTCTTTAATGTCGACCTTGGGGATCAAATTAATGGTCATGTGAGTGGCTTTCCTATATAAACAAGATTCCAAATAATTATTTCACCCCCAAGCATCCTAAGAAAGCTATGAAATCTAAGAAACATCATACACTCATTTCATCAAGTTAAGCAAAAAAGTTTTAAGCATTCCAAGGTCATCAAGATATCTTTAAAGATCATTCAAGGGAAAGATTCTTCATCAATTGTTGCAGAAATTCAAGATCCATTGATCATCATGTAAAGCATATTAATCATTAAGCATGTTAGTGAGATACTATTATGATGTAGCATTGAAGATCCAAGACCAAACATTGTTCTATTCTTATTGTCAAAGATCAATATCTACATCCTTCATGGCCATTTCATGTTGAGTTGTAGATTTACAAGACATATTTCAAGGTATTATTGTCCATGATTCATGTTCTTTGTTTCATTTTATTTCATTGTTTCATCATTTGGTTTAATTACCTAAACGGGGTTTGACCAAGGCAAACACTCATTCTCTAATAATCAACATTTTCTCTCTTTCTTTACGTGATTGGAGATCTAGATGCGTTGAAGGCTTGGAGATCATTGAAGAATAGGTTTCAAACTTGTTGGAGTCATATCTCTACTTTCAAGGTCAAAATATTCACAAAAGTCACTTACAACCCTGAAAATTAGGGTTTCGAATCTGGACACCTAGAGGAACAAAAAGAGAAGACTGAGAAGTGCAGATTGGAACTTTGAATTTCTAGAAAAGCCAAACTCGACTCATTCGCCACAAGTGGCAAATGAGTCCCATTTTTGGTCAATTTTGAGATTTTGGCATTTTCGGATACCCTTTTCCAAGAAAATTGTTCTTGTGCAGAAACCTCGATCTGGGATTGATTTTCCTAGATTGGCAAATGAGTCCTAGTGGGCCAAAATTTCAAAATCAGTAGCATTTCCAATCTTCATTCAAGCCTCTATAAGTTTCCAGGTGCACTCTTTTAGTTTTGTAGTATTTTGTTTTGTTTCATTTACTTTTCTAGGTCATTTAGAGCTAGTTTTCATAATACACTATGTTTTCCAACATTTTATTTTGCAAGTTTACACTTAGTGTTGAACCTCTCATTTGACATCATTCAATCCCCTAGAACATTCCCTTTGCCAGATTTCAATCTCCTTTGCATTGAACTCTCAAGGGCTTGTTCTTGAGTGAAGAGTGTGGAAATACCCTCTCTCCTCTTAGGTCCAAAACCCTAGGTGCGAAAGAGAGCACACAATTTTCTACTATTCAAATTGCATCCCAGATTTCAAGAAAATAAACTTTATATTTTCTTATGGGAGATGACTTAGGGAGCTCACTAATTAGAGGATATCCAATTTGTGTCATCATAACCTCAATAAAATTGTTCTTATTTGCATGATCCCTTATTGAAGAGGAGTCTAATGTTGCTTCATCATCTTCATCTAATGAAGCCCTATTGCATGTGTCAATGTTTAGATTTTGTTGCACCATGATATCCTCCCTATGAGGAGAGTTTTTAGGAGAACTAAAAACCAAATGTTCTTGAAATTCAAGGATTGTTTTTCCAAAAGGACTTCATTGCAAGTAGGGGGATGATGGATGGTTGAATTGCCTTTCTCAATAAGGGTTTCCTTAGGTGAAGGGGGAAAACAAAGATTCTCATGACATTCATCCATTGTATTTTCTATCATCAAAGTATCTTCTTCATAGCTATGAGAGATACTAGGAGAAGAACAAGTATGATTATCATGATCATTTATGAGTTCATTCATTTTCTCCCTAATGTCTTCAAAAATATGATAGGTAGGGGAAGGATCATAAAGAGGGTTGTTATAGACCTTAAAGATTTGATCATCTAACACCAACGTATCCTCATCATTTACAATCTCATCTTCCACTAAATCATTCTCACAAGCAGGAGGAGAATGGAGATAAGGTAAAGTAATGTTTAGAAATGTGTCTATGATTTTGTTCTCTTATGTTATAATATCCTCCCAAAGGGGATGAGGAGAAGGAAAAGCAAGGTATTCATGATTCTCAATGATTGTATCTTCTTTCTCCAAGATACCTTCATCACTAAAAGGAGAGGTATTGGGAGAAGAACAAGTATGATCATCATGGTTATCCATGTTTGTATTCTCTTCTATCACATCATCCTAACAAATAGGAGAGATAAGAGGGGTGTATGTTGAAGGCAATTGTCAACATTTTCACTCGCTTGCACTAAGAGACTCTCATAACTAGGGAATGTATTGAATGAATGACTAACATGTTTATTGACTAAATTTTTCTTTGCAACTTTGGAAAAGATTGAAACTAACATTTTTGAAAAATAATATATGCAAAATTAAAATGCAATGTTAAGCCCTAGAATGAAATACAATTTTCAGATTTCAAACAAGGTAATTTTCTGATTACACTATGCAATGATTGGAAAATGAAATGTTATGAATGCAAATTTGAAATTAAGAAATTCATGAAATGAACCAATTTAAGCTAGATTTTGTAAAATACATGAAACCGAAAGTCAACGAATTGAAACATATAAATAATGGAAGAAAAAAAAAGCTTAAAAATAAGGTTTTCAGTGCTGTAAAAGGCAGTTTCAGATATGTACAGGGACTAATTCGCCCAAGGTGGCGAATGTGTCCTAGTAGGGTTTTTTTCAAAATTTTCAGATTTGTTTGGTTGTTTTTTATGTCTTCTATGCTCTATCATGTAGTTCTAAGATGAAAATGTAATTTTCAAATGATTTTCAATGATTTAAGATGCAAAAATGCAACCTATATGCACTTTCACTTATGCAAAACTTAGAAACCCTAGAATTCCAATTAACTAATACAAAACCTAATGCAAAGTTAATGAAAGTTAGATCTAGGATTATGATGGAATCCAAATCAGAAAACAGAGTATTCTAAATGCAGGTTCACCAAAATGTAACATAGAATTTTGTCTCCACTAGGGTTTTAGGACCTAGGAAAACAATCATCTATACTTTAAATTCAAGGATGATCCTAGAGATCTCACCCCAAGAATGGAGGCAAGAGATCTGACAATAGGGTATCCTAGTGTATGATTTCAGATTAGAAGAGGGGTTCACCACCAAATTTAAACTTGGAAAAGATAACGAAATGCAACATGAAATGAAAAACCTAGTTTGCTGCAAAATTGAACTAAATGACTTAGAAAAGTAAATAAAACAACACAAAAAATTGTAAAACAAAAAGCGCGCACTTGGAAATGTGTTGAAGACTGGAAACAACTCTGAAATCTTGAAAAACTTGATTTTCTAGCCTAGTGGGACTCATTTGCACCATTCTAGGCAAATCAATCCTAGTTCTAGATTTTTGCATATGAGTAAGTTTCAGCCAAATGGGTATTCAAATCTGCAAAGATCCTTGAAAATACCTATAGTGGGACTCATTCAATGTTCAGACCTATTCTTCTTGGTCTGCTTAATCTATTCCTCCAAGTTCCCAAATCCGAAACCTTGATTTTTGGCGCTATAAGTGACTTTTTGTGAAGATTTTGACCTTGCAAATGGGGAGATGATTCCAACAATCTTGAAACCTAATATTCAATGATCTTCAAGTCTTCAAAGCACTTAGATCTGCAGTTACACAAAGAAAGAGAGCAAAAGTGTTGATTGTTAAGGAATATGGGTTTTCCTTGGTCAAACCCCTTGTAGGTAATTAAACCAAATGATGAAACAATGAAGCAAGGACATGAAACATGAAACATAGGATACAAAACATGAACAATGATACCTTGAATGATGTCTTGTAGATGTGCAACTCAACATGAAATGGCCATGAAGGATGTAGATCTTGATCTTTGACAATAGGTGTAGAACAATGCTTGATCTTGGATCTTCAATGCTACATCATAACATTAGCTCACTAACATGCTTGATTCTTGATATTCTTGACATGATGATGGATCTTGAATTGCTACAAAAATTGATGAAGAATTCTACCCTTAAATTCTCTTGAAGACACTTGAATGCACTTGTAAAATCATTTTTTTAATTATGAATGCTCTTACAAAAGTCTTAGGTGAAAATGAGTGAAATAACCTTGTATTTATACTCAATTATGCAAGAATTCTCAAAATTACAATACTACAAGCCTTCATCAGATCTAGGAGAATAAAATATCATCAAAATTTTGAATTAGATTTGAATTTTTGTCACACGAGACTCATTCACCCAAGGTGGTGAATGAGTCCCATCACACATAATGTATGGGACCAAAAAAGAAAAGTGCCTAGAAATGTGTGAAACCTGCATTGGGGCTAAAAAGACCTAGGTGGGACTCATTCGACCAAGGTGGAAAATGAGTCCCAAATACTAAATCTAAGCCACACAAGCCAAGAACACCTAAATTATGATTGGTCAATGATTGGTGTCGAGAATATCCTCAAAAAGATGCAATAAATGATGCTTGTGGATGAAAAATAGGGCCAATTAAAGCATAAGAAAGCCCAATTATTAATGAAAATCCTATAGTAATGTGAAAGTGTGTTACAACACTTTACAACACCCTAAATAAGACAAGTCTAAGATTAATTATGATTAAAATTATGTGTATTATGCTTAGTTATTTGATAGAACCCTAGAAAAGTGTGAAAGTGTGTTACAACACTTTTGCAAGGCACCATTAAAATAAATTAGTTCACAAGGGCCCAAGACCTAATGTGAAAGTGTTATCCACATTACAACACTAAATCAAGGCAACATTAATCCAAAACCCACAAGGAGGACCCAAACGAGTGTGAAAATATCAAAAGACCCATTTTTCGACACTACATCTAAATGTAGAACTATGAGTTCTCTAAATTTCTTGCAATTACTACTGAAACAACACCACATATAAAATAACATGAATACTATACCACAACATATGAAACCTCACCACATATAAACTAGCATGCATACTATACATCACATGAAACCTCACCATATTATATTATACATAAGATCTTATTTTAAAAACTCTATGTATGTGAATGTAACCCAAGTCCTACTGAACATCATATTTATTAGTCCCCTTGAAAGCACATGAATGGATATTACTAAATAATGTGCGCCATAATTTTGAATTTTTTTTAAGAGAAGTGTTTTTTAAGAAAAATCAAATGTAATATAGAAATGAAAATTAAGATACTTAGTAAACATATTATACCTAATATAAGATTAACTTGTAAGTTAAGGTTGAATGAGGAGTTATATTTACAAGAAAGATTAAAGAAATTAGAAAAATTATATGAAAAAGACTTAAATTTTAGAGAAGAAGTGAGAGAAACCATGACATGACTTAAACTTGTGATATACAAATTCTCTAAATATGTGATACAATTCTTCTATATGATAGAAAATTTTAAAAAAGGAAAAATAAAAAAATTGATGGTTGAGACCATAAAATTTAATATTATGTGAATAAATAATTTTCTATGAAGACTATATAAAACCATGAAGACCAAGGTTGGGACCATATGGCTGGGGTTTTCTAGTAAATTACTAGACTATTTAAATTTTTGTATGATGGCAACCACAAACTTTCAAGTCTCTCTTTAAAACCATATCAGTGAAACATGATCTTTCTTCATTCCAAGTATCACATTTAGAAAATATCCTTATAAAAATTGAATGTGTGCAAAAATGAATTTGGAGATGTGAATTGTAAAATAAAATTAAACTAACATAGTGGGATGTTGTGGTATTTGATTATTACTAATTCCCATAACCCAATTGCTAGATTTGAATTTTCACTTTGTTATGTGATGAACTACACTGTGTATTTAATAGTATTAATAAGTATCCTCATGGTATAAGTATTAGTAGCTAAGAACTTAAGTTCTGAAGAACTATAGAACGCATGATTGAATGTGTTTAGTATATTGAAAAATACTTAGAATTGATGATACACTCATATAGGGTGCATTATCATTATCTTAATTCTCATTAATGTAACCATATGTTTAAATGACTTCTTCTCTATTATTTTAGGTTACAATTATTTGTGAATCCTTGTTATCTCAAGGGTTTTATCTACTTCATCGATATAATTCATCAATATTTTATATGAATACAAATAATAAAATATTGAAATCTTGTCAATTTTTGGTGCTCAAACCCTCTTTATGTGCATGTATATTACATATGATAGTTTTGAAATACAGTAATTGAGTTTCCCTTTGAATAGAGTGTCACTTTTTACTCTAGTTGTGTAACTACAAATTACGAATGATCTTAGTCAACTAATGGTTTGTTCATCTTACTACACATTGCTCATTCTTTGGACCACATAGCCTTATCTCCCTAACCCTTAACTATTTTGTTGTTTTTATTAGTAGCTAGAGAATTTTGATCACATTTTATGTGGTCTACACCATATAAATTTAAAATGGCTTCAAATTTTTAAATAGAAAAATTCAAGGAGTTAAACCATTAAGGAAGTATGTTAAAGATGCCAATGATTGTGAATGTTGAAATATAATTTTATAATTCATATCTCCAAATTAGTAAATATTATGGGGTCATTTGAACATAAATTGCTTCAAGTATCCCTCAAGACATTTTTAATAATTAGATGATTTTAAAATGTTTAGAGTGAGCTTGCATCACCATTCATGCTTAAGTAGCATTGCATTCTATATTTAATTGCAATTTCTCCTCTAAATATCTTGCAATTGCTACCAAAACATCACCACATGTAAACTAACATGTATACTATACTACAACATATGAAACTCATCACATTATATTCTATAAATAAAATCTTACTTTAAAAAATCTATTTAGTTAATATAACCTAAGCACAAATACATATCATATTTATTATTCTCCTTGAGAGAACAAGCATGGATATGACACAATAATTTTCCATAACTTTGAATATGTTTTAATAAGATTTTTTTTTTTGTTTTAAGAAAACTTAAAATATAATAGAGAAATGAAATTTTACATACTTAATGATACTCTACCAAATATTGGTAATAACGCTTCAAGTGAAATATAGTTAGCTTAAAGGTCTCAAAAATCTTGACTTCAAAAATTAAAAAAAAAAGAATCTAATTTTAAATAAATCTCTAGATTATAATTTCCTTAAAGAGAGAGTATATTGATTTTCTAACATTTGGTGATTGGAAATTTTATGGTCTTATTCAAAAAATTAAATTATCATATTCATTGAATTAAGAAAACTTGTAAAATTTGATAACAAATTATGATATAAATATTAGATCCTAAAGTAAGTTTTTTCTTTTTAAATAAATACAAGTCTAGAGAATGGACAAAATGTGCTTGAATGTGAAGTATATTTTATATATTTTTTTAATTCATCCATATTCAATTGCTTTAGCATTATAGATCAATGCATCCATTAAAGAAGTAGAAAATATCTTATAGGATTTGTTATGGATAAATGAAGATTATGTTGAAACTTTGTCTCATTCAAACAAAATAATAAATATAGAATAAGAAAAAAATGTAAAAGACCACTCCAAACTCAACAATTTAAAAATATTAGAATCACCATCAACAAGAAACAAACTATTGTCAAAATTTTGAGACCCTTCCTTTTGAACTGGTTCCCATATTAAATTTTGGCTAAGTCTTCATTGGGTTGGGTTTTTCTAAGTGTTTATAGCTTGGGCAGTGTTTTGGTTACTTAGTCTAACTTCTCGTTTAACTACCACTTTGATTTCCTTTATCATCCTATAAGTTGGATGATATTTTGAGATTTTGTCACAACTCATCGCATGCTCCAAAGTTTCTCCTTTCAAGTTTGGGTGGGGCATACCCAAGGTTCAAGAACTTACCAAAAATACTGTCGATAACCTTTCAAATTATTTTCAAAGGTAAGCATGAATCTAATCACTCCTTATAACTATGGTGACAATTTGTATAGTTCTACAAAGTTCCCATTTTACCACCAAAACGTGTTTTCAAGGGGAATTAGTGGTCATCATGCAAAGTATCATTCAAAGGAATAAATGAAGCCATTATGCATAATTAAATGAAGGAAAAGTCATTCACATGAAACAAAATTGAAATTTGAGGCAAGGAAAAATGAATCATGATACAAAGAATCAACACCAGGAGTACCAAAATTCTATATTTTATTATATATGGGTATGTGTAGGATCATGATGGGCCAAAAAGTGGTGATGTGTAAGTGATATGATGGCCCATGTGGTTGATGACTTTTTTTTTACCCAAAATTGATGAAAAGAAAAGGGTTTTTAAAGGAGATTGTCAGCTTTCCACCAATATAAATTATGCTTTACTTTGAATTTAATAAATAATTATTATTCATTTTCTATTTGAATTACGATTAAAGTCCTGATTGATAGGCTAATTTAAAAATATCTATAGCTTTCATTTATAGTATCACATTTTTTTAATCTGAAACATGCATCGCATTCTATGCTTCATATACTATAGGATTAAAAAAAAAGATTAAATTTCATGAAGTTTTGACCAAGTTAAGGTGATTAGACATATAATTTTTTATATTTTATAAAATTTGTAATAAAAAAATCATAATTAATTATTTACTTGGAAAAAAAATTACAAAAAAATATGTATCACATCGAAACATGAGTCCTCTAATTATATATAAAGTCTTATAAAAAATAATTATCATTTTATTGTGGTTAGGGTGGTCAAACAGACACCTACTTCTTATTTTTTCCCTGAAATTTAAGTACGACTGCATAAAATTTCAAATTTTCACCAAATAGATTTAAAAATAAAAAATAAACCTTGTAGTTAAAAAATTACATTCAATTTGCTATAGATTCTATTCTTACATATTTTTGAAATAATATAGATAACTTATTCAAATTTTTGCATCAAGTTTCCTAACTCTGATTTTCTAAATTTCATCATCACTTAAGGGCCTGTTTTTTCCATGATGATCCTGCACATACCCATATATATATATAATATGGGTGCTACTAGAAATACAAAATTTCTATCGATTACATAGAAATGGAGAAGCTACACAATATCAAAATGAAATTTATTCTTAGGTGCAAAGGGTAAACACCAGCACACGAAGTGCCTCTGTGACTACTTGAAGATGCTCTATCTGAGTAGGTGAGAGTAGGTTCTCATGTGTTTGCAAAAATTGAGTGAAGATGCAACTCCGAGCATCATGACCTCAGTTCCCTAAGGTAATCATATTGTGCCTTTCACCCTATCTTAATTTAATTATCTACCACGTGGCTCAAGGAAGAGGTTTACAAAATTCTCTAGCAATGGCATCCACGATCGTAAAGAACACATCCAAGCCATGACCATAATGAGTGGAATCTTGGGCATCCAAAATGAAGATGTTTTTGTCAGAATTTGCATTGACATTCTAGTCAAGAAGGTTGTTGAGTGGTTCAGAGGGCTAGACAAAGGTTGCATAACTGGGTGGGATGTCCTGCACAAACAATTCCTCAGGCATTTTTAGGTCCCTATTGATATAGCTGCACTACTTAGATGTTTCTTCAAGATTGTAAAGGAAGGTCATGAATCTATGAAGGATTTCATATACCGATTTAACTGTTCTCTCCAGTGAATTCCTTCACCAAAACAACTGAACAACGTGACTCAATTTCATGTGTTTATTTCTACCCTCGATCCTGATATGAACAACTTATGCTTAAAAGAGATAAGGTCACCAAAATTGAACAAGCTCAAACTGAGGCGATGATTATTGAAAATGACCTAATTGCGGTTGGTAAGTGGAAACCTAACCAAGCTGCTCCACCTATAAATTGCCTCCCACCACCTGCCCCTTCCTCCTCTAGTTTTCAGACAATTACCAATACTTCCCATCCCATAGTCGAACAAATTAATTTAACTTTATTGGATGGTGTTCAATCTTTTCCTAATCAAGGAATGTTTGTGAAGGGAAAAGATCAATACTAGCATGCTCAACCCCTTAGTCTAACTACTAAAGTAGAGTCAAAAGATGAGATCAATTCACCTGATAATGATGAATTCTATACTCCACAATATAAGTGTAATCCAATCTTCAAATATAGTTCCTTTCCTGTTTTTGCAAAGGCCAGGAGTTTAGTGACCTTTTCATCTTTGAATATGAAACTTTCATGTTTGAATGTCATGAGGATAAAAATTTCTATGTCACTGAGAAGATTGTTAAAGATCCTCTAGGTGAAATTCGTGTGAAATGGTAATTCAATTCAAACCCTCTCTTTCTTTTTGAAGAATTTGAAGTTCATGACAATGTTTTATTTGAAGGAGTCGACTATGGTTTGTCAAAATCAATGATGGTTAATGCTACTTATTATTTCGTTGATTATAATGAAAGGGAGGACATTGTGAGGTTAAAGGACCAAGAAGTTACAAAATCACTAAGTAGCTATGCTAAACAAGGGATGGTTCATTAAACAGGAAATTGCATTGATGCAATGGGTGCAGAAAGTTTAAACTAGTCTTTGTGTCACCAAAAAGTGTAGCCTTGACACTTTTCACTCATTTCGGCCTTTGCCTATGGATTTTGGACCTCTTTTTACCCCTTTCCAAGCCTTGTGACAAATTTTTGTAAGGTGTTGTAAAAAATTCTCACATTTTCCTAGGCTTGTCATCACTAAATTAACCCTTTCTTATGCTAAAAATGACCCCCTAATGCACTTATAGGTCTTACCTTAGTGTGTTTCAGGAGACAATCTTGACAAACATCATTAATCATATTTTAATTACTGATCACCACTTGAATTTTTCCAAGTGGACTAGGTCGCCACCTTGGGAGACCTAGTCCCTTTTAGCATAAAATTCAAAATTAAAACAAAATTCTTGTGGGATTTTGCCTCCTAAACCCTAAGGTCAACCTGTGAGGTTCTATTTTTGGGAAATTAGGGCACAACATGCATAAATAAGGGTTTTTCACCTCATTTTATATCTCCTAAGTCTCATTTTTCTCCTCACTTAGTCTTCTCAATCACTCATCCACTACTCTTCTCAAGCAAGCTAGGGTTTGCGCATTCTAAGTCAACAAGACATCTTTTTGAGGCATTCAAGGGCTGATTGTTGCAACAACTCAAGATCTATCTCCATGGCAAGGTACTAAGTCCATTGCTTCACATGCTTTCTTATCTTATTTCTTCATTTGATTTGATTATCTAAAGGGGGTTTGACCAAGGCAAACCTCCAATCCCTAACATCCAAAATTTCTCTTTCTCTCCTTGTGTGTTTGCAGATTTAGGTATCTTGGAAGCTTGGAAATAATTAAAGAATGGATTGAAATCTTGTTAAAGACATCTCCTATTTGGCTAGGGAAAAAAACCCACAAAAAGTCTCCTACAAGCCGAGTTTTGCAATTTCAGATCCTAGAAAGTTCCAGGAGCAAAAGTGCAGACCAAGGGCTTCCATTTCCATTCTCTGATCTTCAAAAATTCAGAAGTGGACTAAGTCACCAAAAATGGAGACCTAGTCCCACTGAACCTATTTTTCAGAGGTTTTTGTAGATTTGGACACCCATTTGGTAGAAACGAGCTCAAGACCAGTTTTCCCAGATTTGGGACTAGTGAGCTTCTACAACAATTTTAGCAACATTCCAGACCTCCATCTCATCCCTCTCCATATTCCAGTTGCACACATTCTATCTCTTAGCTTTTTGTTTAGTTTAGTTTACATTTTGTACATGTTTGCATATCTCAATGTGTTCTCAAACATAGTTGCATTCTCTAGATTTTGCATTACTAGTTAGTTTCTATTTTCTATTTTCAACACTAAGCAATTTACACACACATCGTTTTAAGCCCCTAACCCTTGAATGTAACCCTTAACATTTTGGTATCCCTCTATATCCTTTTAGGTGAAAAATCCTAGAAGTGTTAGAGACCCTAAGTGGGTAATAAAATCTATGTTACGGTCTCGAAAGAAAGAAATATTTTCAGGTAAACCATAGGAAACAATAGTGAGCATCTCTAAAATTCCTATGTACACTCCTCTACATTAGGAGGAAATCTATGATGAGAAGTGGTTATTCAAGAGGAACCCAAGTGACCTCTTGATTAGTTACACTGATTATGCTTGGGTTGTTCAAATTCTTGCCTTGATTCAAAAGCTACATACATCAACGGGATTTTTTTAGGTCTGGGTCATTTTTCTCTTAGCCCATTAATGTTTTTTTGTAAATTTTCTTTTCGTTTTCCCCTTTGGTAGGTGTTTGACTACCTTGTATATAGCCTTTTGGTTGGTCATTTGGTGTGTTGTTTTTGGGTGTGTTTTCCTTATTTTGCTGGTTGTTCTCCCTATTCACTTGACTATGTTGCCCCATGGGATGGGACTATTTGACTACTTTTGGATTCCTAGATGGATCCTTTATAGTCCTTGTCCCTAGTCGAAGCCCTTATTGTCAAAATTTCAGGACCCTTCGTTTTGAACCGTCTCCCCATATTAAATTTTGGCTAAGTCTCCATTTGGTGGGGTTTTTCTAAGTGTTTATAACTTGGGAGGTGTTTTGGTTACTTAGTCTAACTCCTCGTTTAACCACCATAGTGCTTTCCTTTATCATCCTATAAGCAGATAGTATTTTGAGATTTTTTCATAGCTCGTCACATGCTCCAAAGTTTCTCTTTTACTGTTTGGGTGGGTCGTACCCAAGGTACATGAGCTTACCAAAAAGACTGTCGATAACCTTTTAAATTATTTTCAAAGGTAAGCATGAATATAATTGTGCTCCTTATAACTATGGCAGTGATTTGTATAGTTCTGCAAACTTCCCATTTTATCACCAAAATGTGTTTTTAAGGGGAATTAAGTGGTCATAATGTAGAGTATGATTCAAAGGAATAAATGAATCCATTATGTAGAATTAAATGAAGGAAAAGACATTCACATGAAACAAAATTGAAATCTAAGGCAAGACAAAATGAACCATGATACAAAGAATCAACACCAAGAGTACCAAAACGCTATATTTTATTATATATATAATATTGGTACTAGTGAAAATAAAAAAAATTGTCGATTACAAAGAAATGGAGAAGCTACATAATATCAAAACAAAATTTATTCTTAGGGGAAAAGGGTAAACACTAGCACATGAAGTGCCTCTATGACTACTTGAAGATGCTCTATTTGAGAAGGTGAGAGAAGGTTCTTGTGTGTTTACAGAAGCTGAGTGAACAGTTCCATATTGTTTCTCACAAGTTCCATGTGTAGAAGAGTCACTACTTCCTCCAGGGTTCATTCTGAGGAATTGAAGCAATGCAAATGGCATCACCTATCAAACCACTTTGCGGATAGCTGTTGAGGTTGGCGATGACTATGTTCACCCAATGAAGGACCTCTGGTCTCACTAAACACTCTGTTGCCTACATTCCCCAATCGTGGCAACTGGAAGTGTAGATTATGGTGTACACAAGATGCTCCATAAGTGTTGCATTATGTACGTGAACCTAATTCATAAAATTATAACCCAATATATTGTGTAGCACTTCCTCCTCAATCTCACTTTCCACTATGAAGAATTCCTTTAACTTATTAGTTAGTCTTCTAAAAAGAGGACTACACTCAATCTATTCAATGGTGACGAAATCATTCATGGACACACCATCGCTTTGAGTGCTAGCCATGTTTGGTACAACAGGATGGCGAAGTGAGGTCATTCCTATGGAATTTATAGAAGGTTGGCAAGAGATGTTAATAGAGAAAAATTAAAGATGATAGGATGGCGATGCAGTCTGAATTAATGGTGATACAACGAGAATTTAAGTTATATTCCCAATTGATTTCATGGCAAGATAGCATGCATGTGTGATAGTTGTTCAATCCTCAATCGATGGCCACGAGGTGAGAATTAGATCAAGAAATGCTTAGGAATTGTTTGCAGTCTTTTCAATGACAATGCAATCATGATGGTTATTTATTATTTCCCAGCCATTGATTTTCAAAATAGACAATTACGCGACAAGAAAATATTGCCGCAACCAATCGATAACTGTCAAGAAGGGAATTTGTTTCCTATATCTAGAAAGGGAGACTATTTGGCAAGGGTCCTTTGAAATTACATAGTGTTGTACTGAAGGAAGGAACACTTAGCTTTTATTTTTAGTTAGTTCATTTTTTATTCCAATAGCTGATAATTTGTGTTATTAGTGGGATGTAGTGTTGATTGTACTGACCTGTGAGTCACATACAATATAGGATATATTTTTTGTATAAGATTTATTTTGTTGCAATTAAATTTCCTATATTGCAATTATGAAATCTTTTATTCATGCTTGGACTTTCTTTCATCATTAGTTGAGTGCAGTCTGTGAGCTATCCTACTGACGATCTTTAGGATTTTCTTTCGCATTAATTACATTTTTATGTATTAATGTTAGTTACCTTATCACTTTCTGGTTAAAAGCTACTTATCTTTTATTTAATTCACATGAGGGAGTTGTATCTCTCAATTGAGAGGAAAGTCACGAATGCAATTGTAACCTTTCCAGAGCTGTTAGCGATTATCAGACAAAAGAGTTATATTATCATCATCTTTATCAAAGAGGGCCAATGCATTATCGGACAAAAGAGTTATATTATCATCATCTTTACCAAAGAGGGCCAATGCATTCGCTAACACAAACAAACTGTCCAAGTAAACCAATCCAAACTATAATTAAGCCAAAGCCAACCTAGAATGTCCAACTCAAATCTGAAAAAGCAAACGTCTACCTTCTCCCTTTCTGGAATGGGATCTAAGAGCCATATAAAAGGGGGCTTTTTCTTACGAGGATATATTAACTACTGTGACCCTAAACCACTTTTTCAAACAATCATTCTCGAGAGCTCCTCCACATGATGTGCCACCACAGGGGTGAGCCACACAGAAGAGAAATCTCCTTATCCAAACAATGAGCAACTGGTCTTCTCTTCCCTGAAACTGAAAACAAGGGAGGTTCTAGAGGAGACTTTCACCTTTAGTAGGAGAAGGAAGAGCCTTACCAAAATCACAACTTACGAACTACTTAAACCCTTCGTATATATTGAATCACTTTTCACTTCTTTTATTTATTTTTTCTTGCTTGCTGTTGCAGTCTACGGTGCATGAAATCTGGAGGCGTTCGGTTCCCTCTGTAGATAGGCATACGTGTCCTCCTCGGCTTCATTCCACTGTATAATATTCTTTCCAACCAAAATAATTTTATAACGCTTGAGCACATTGAATTTTAATAATAAGTTTGAAATGCTTCTGTCATAAATACCAAATGTTCCCTTTTGAATCTTGCAAAAATATAAAGAAAAGAACAAAAATGTTCCAGTTCTACGTTTGCTTTTTAAAATCTTATTCTTTGTTTGAAAATAATGAAAAGAAAGTTGCAATCCCAATCGAAAATGTGAAAACTTTTGTTACTTGGAAAACATGGAAGCCTGAAAACTTCTGTATTATAAACAGATTCAATGCCTACAGCTCTCTTACAGAAGAAGAATCCACAGTGCACATAAACATCGACTTCTCCCCACCGAAACAATCTGGACTTTTCGAGCTATTTCTTTGCTTCATAGTATATACAAAGTCCTTTTCTTACAGTTTAACTTTCAAAATAACAAACAATGTGTTGGCTTTCAATACAAACCATAAGCCAAATACACAGCCAAAACTAGTAAACAACTATAAACAATAGCTACAGTTTCACATTTTAAAGCCTGAGACCTCCAACAGTTCTGCCCTGGGAGTAAAACTCATCTTCACTATCCCCACTCATGCGTATCACGGTATGGGGGAAGATTTATTCTCTTTCCGATCTAGACGATGAACAATGAGACATCGAAGAAGAGGATCTATGTGAAAGATTTTTTGAGAGTATACTTCAAATCTGAGGCCACTGAAGCGACTGAGCGTACAAGATAAGAAGCAATGGCGGCCTTCACCTGCCCTCTACGGGGGAGGGGTCTTGCACTCTTTTTAAAATCCTCACAACATCTCACACCCACAACCATTTTCACACACCCTTCTAAAAAACTACTAACCAAAATGAGATTCAAGGAAAACGGGAGTACTCTTCAGTGAAAGGACGTCTGTATTTATAAGGAAAAAAAGTGATGACCTTATTTGAATAAAATAAAAGAGCAACGCACGAGGAGGCGCATGTGGAATATTTAAATTTATCTGAAACCTGAATTTTACCGGCTCTGAATGTAATTCAATCCTGTCGTATCTGGCAAACTTTAACAGGCTTTCATGTGCTGTGTTTGGGAAATCGTAGAACTGTGGGAAAGGGCATATGAATAAATTAAGTGTTCCTTCCAAAGTGGGAAGGTCGAGATTCATTGTTTAGCCGCTTACTTCTCAAAATGGCTAAACAATGGATTTGGTGAAAGTCGCCAGTTGTCAAGACCAAATTCGAAATAAGAATTTCATGGAGATTTGTTTACGAAATTCTAGGTGGAAGCGACCAAGTTCACGAATGTCTAGATATTCTTTGGATTTCGCAGCAAATACATGTAATCTAGCAATAGTACTAAAAGAGATTGCTATGGGGAATCATAATAGTCTTTGCTTGTGAGAAATGAATGCAATCTACAACTACTTTATCTCTGAACTCGTGTCATGTGCTTGAATCGTTTAGTTTTGGTTAGTTGTTCTTATTTCTCACTAACGAATTTGTGTTCATCAAGCTTAATCAGATCTTGTTGAAATTAGTAGCAAACTTTATTGAAGATAAATAAGAATATTGAAGAGTTCTTAAAGCTTGTCGAATCACAATTTATTTTGAACATATTCAGAGGGGAATTGACATTGCCATTCAGAGGGGTGAAATCATATGAGGCTCCAAGGTTTCCTATGGTTATATATTGATGTTCTTTTTACAATATATTTGGTTTTCAATGGGTTCTAGATTTTACGTGAAGAATTTTTTTTAGAGTGATTAGAAAAAATTTATTACATGAAGATATATATATATTTTTAGAGATCACTTACTAATTATATATATCAACGAATTCATTGATAAAGTGAGATTGAATGAGATGGATTTCATTCACCACAAATCCCATCCCATCCACAACAAAGGATCCAAATTATTTATTTATAGTTTGAATTTGGCTTGAGAGGGACATATGCCTCCAATTGTTCTTGGATTGCATGGTTGTGCCTAGTTTAGATCATCTTCTCAAATGGCCTCTTGATTAAAGTGATTTTTATGACACCTATAGCGGATAAGTTAGGCGAAGGATGTCAAATTATACCCCTCAAAGTGGACAAAGAGCTACCATTATTATGCTATGATATGGAAATTTTACATTATTGATTGCTACTATAGACACCTAAAAATAATTAATGCATTTTCATCTTATCATTTCATCATTATCCTTATCATTTCTTCTATGTATATCAATTAAATGTTTTTTAATTATTTAACTAAATTAACATTTTTCTCTTTTCATCCATAATAATTAAATAATTTTTATTATCTAATTATCTTAATTTGTTTAACATATCTATATTAATTGAATATTTTTTAATTATTTAATTAATTTGTCACTTATCATTTTCCTTCCAACATTAATGAAAACTAAAATGAAAATTCCTCTTTGATCCCCTATAATTATTTAATTAGCTAACACTCCTCTTGTAATTAAATCAAAATAATTTATTTAAATTCAATATTTTCTTCTAAAATAAGTAAATTAATGCTTATTTATTTCTCCAAGCTATCATTTGAATTAAATAATTTTTATTTATTTAATTCCTTATTTTTTCAAAATTCAAGAATTTCGGTTTTACCTATCTTCAATTTTTCTATCCATTGATCTTGAAAATTAATCTCCCCATTGATAAAATGTTAAGTAAAATATATGAATAAGAAGTTTTTATTTCATTCAAACCCCCTAACACTTTTATCGTCAAGATCTCTCTAGAAATTCTATGATGAAGATCTATCAAACATTTAAGCATTATCAGGCATTATCAAGAATTCAAACATTATCAAGAATTATCAAGCATATTTATGCATTATCATGCATTTATCTTTATCATTATGAAGCATAGGTATCACCTGTGTTTGATAATTAATCTTTATCATCGCATCATATCATTATTGTTCTTTCATAGTTTGTTACATTAAAGAACAACTAACAATGGGCCAAAACAAGATCTTAACTATGATGATATTGTTTGTTATCTAAATCTTATATTCTGAGCCAAGATCTTGAACTTCACTACGTGATTATGAGAGTGTGAGTTTTGCATTGTTGATATTTGTGATCCAAATTTTCATCAACAACATTATGGCACGTCCGACAGGACACACATCCCTATTAAATATTTTTTTGAAGTTTTTTCTAACTCTATCTTTCTTTTATTTAGTTCTCTTATTTTGGAAAACTTTTTGGAGCTAACTTTTGTAGGTTGAAAGGAAAACCCTACGATTTCAAAGATTTCATCATATCTTTCAAACAACTAAAAATTTCTCTATAAAATTTTTATTGACACTTATAGATGATTTCAAGATGCTCCAACAAAAAATAGGTTTAGATGATCAATATTTGGTCAGTTATTAGTATTTTAGTTTTTTTCATAAATTTGATTTTTAGGTTACAAGTTAGTGAATTGTTAAAAAAATTATTGTTTTGGAAATCCCATAGAAATTAAATAGGGACTTATTTTTTGTATTTTAATTTTTGAGATTAAAATAATGAGGAAATTATCAAAGAAGGAGAAACCCTAAATCTCAAAGATTTTATCACATCTTTCAAGCGACTTATAAATTTTTTTAGAATTTTTTTACCAAAAGCTAGAGATTATATTAAGAGGATACAAAAAGAAAACTCGTATTAGCAATATTTGGTGACTCACTTTCATTTTATGGGATTTCATAAGTCTAGTTTTAAAGCTGCAAATCAATGAATTTTAAAAATATATATATTTTGAAATCTATCAAAAACTAAATAGGGATCTATTATTTTCATTTTAATGTTTGAGGTCACAAATTTTTTAGGGCACAAATTAAGGAATTTTTTAGATATTTTAACGTTTTTAGAAAGATCTCAAAATTTTAGTTAGGTTTTATTCTTTGGGTTTTAAATTTTGGGATAATATTGTAAAATAATCAAATCTAGTTTGACTAGGTAAAAATTAAAAAACAAAATTGAAATTGCAACCTTGTGATGAGAATATATTTTTCTAAACATCTATTTGCTGCATTATAACATTATTTTCTGATCTTTAAAAGAGTTATTGTCATTTCTAAAATCCTAAAGAACCCATTAATGCTATCATTATTTTCCTTAGACTATCTTGTTTTGCATGTTTTCACACATTTAAAATTGAGCAAAAAATTTACCATTCACATTTTTATTTGAGACCTAAAACAAACCATTTTATCTTAATACGCAAGATCTACTTATGTATGCTCTCCTCTTGCACCTTTGAGTGATCTTGAGGATCATAAATAAGTGATCTTTCTTTTCTTTTCTAGGCTTGTTTGTTTGAATTTGTGTGTAGAGATTGAAAATTCGAAGGGCTACAAAAGAAAAGTAGATTTGGAGCTCTTCATTAAATTGGAATTTCATTATTAGCATTGGACTCCAGATTCATTCACTACAATCACCTTATCACTCTTAATTTTGCAAAGTGCTAAGATAGTTACATTATATTCTTTGCTTCAATCAATCTTGTTTGGTGTGTCTTCCTAATATTGAAAACTGGGCTAAAATTAATCTTTCACATTTGGATTTGGGATCTAAAATAAATATTTTTCTTTTAATCCCTCAAATATACTTAGATATTCTCTCCTCTCACACCTAACAATGATATTGTAGATCATAAATAAGTGATCTTGTTTTTTTTCTTTTTAGGGGTCCCTGCTTATGTAGAAGTAATCACTCTATGGAATGACCTCAACTCTAGTGTTCCAATTGAGTGTAAATAGAAGGGATGGATCAAATGACAAACCTCTTGAAGTGGAAACTTGTCAATCTATGCTAATCCTCTATGAATTTTCTACCTTGGAGAGGTGAATGTGGAGACTGGGTTACCCTTTTCTCCAAACATTTTTACATTATTTTATTGCATCTATGGATTAGGCCTCATGTACCCTTGTAGTATATATTGAGGATACCCCTAGTTGATCTTATAAATCCTAGTCAAAACTTATTGGAAATACCCACTTGAGTAGGCTTGTTAATGTGCCTTACATGTTTGGTTGTTTAGATCACCATCTCCACTTGAAACCAAATGAGAGATATCCATTAAAAATTTGAGCTCAAGACATTGTATTTTTCATTATATCATTTTATGTTTCTAATATTTGAAAAAAATTACAAAAAAAAATTAAAAAAACAAATCATTCCTTCCAAAAAAACACAAAAAAATCAAAGCTAAAATATGAACTATCAAATAAGTAGAGCTAAAAATAGGTGTTTTATTCATATTGTCTTATTATCCTTGATATTATTTAAAGAGTAGAATTTTTTTTGGTATCTTGCCATATCATTGCCAAAATTTTATCAAAGTTTAAATTGGATCTCCTATATTTTATCTTTATCATATCATATCAAGTTGGATTGGACTCACAAGTCTAGTTTAAGTGGACTTTATCTTGATATCTTTATCATCTTTCTTGGACTTATGAGTCTAGTTCAAGTGAGACCTATCAATTTTATCTACTATATCATTATCATCATTGGGAGATCTAACTTAACCATGGTCTATTTTTGTTTTGAGAAACAAGCATCAAAATTGTTGGAAGAAAATATTAGTCTATCTAAGGTCTTATATTGCATATGCCAATGACGATAGCTCAATATAAGAAAAATATGGAATCACATAAAGAGTAATCAAACATTCCAACAAGTATGGGTCAACATGAGAAAGAATCATCTTCAAACCCACCCTTCCCTTATGATGAGCCTTAAGAGTCCCTTTGAATCATAGATTTTTGGGGAAAGAGGGTTCTCTTACACCTCTAGGGTTTTTCACCTAAAACGAGAGAGATCTTTGCCCCAAAAGGGATCTAAGGGTTCATTCAATATTTAATGTAGGTGTGTTTTGAAATGGTGTCTAAATGTTGAAAAATAATGAAAGAAACTAACTATTGAATGCAAACTAAGGGAATGTAAGATATTTGGAAACACTATGTAAAATGACCTAAAAATGTATGCAAACTATAACAAAAATGAGGAAGACTAGAGAGGTGCACCTGGAAACTGAAGCTTGATGTAGAGATGCTCTGGAATCTTGCAGATTATGTTGTTGAGGCCAATTGGGACACTTATGCCAAGTTGGGTGACTTAGTCCTATTTCAGGGAGATTTTTCTAGAACGGGTTTCAGGGAAATGGGTTTTCAGAACTGCAAAATTCACTCTTTAGGCCTAGCAGTGGGACTAATTCACCAATGATGGTGACTTAGTCCACCTTCAAATTTTGGGAATCTCGTAGATGCAATCTACAACTTTCGGTCTATACTTTTCTTCCTGACAAGTGTACAGGTCTGAATCTGCAAACTTTGACCTATAGGTTATCTACAAGCTTCTTTTAGGGTTTTTTTGAATTTGAATGATGTTAACACCTTTTAGCACCTTGCTCTTTGACAAATCTGCATACAAGACCTGCAAAACACACATGCAAAGAGGAGAAAAAGATTTAGGGTTAGAGAATAGGGGTTTACCTTAGTCAAACTCCATTCACTACAACAAATCCATGTGATTAGCTCCATTTTTTGCTTCCACCCATTGTTTCAATGTATTTTTCTCCAATTTTCCAAAAAAGTCAGCACTATTTGTCAGGTCGGTAGTATTTTTAGCATCTATTGCACTGGCAAGAATAAGCAGGGCTAAATTCGGCAAAAAGTAGCACCAACTTTTATGTCAGGTTTAATGCCAGGTTTAACCCCAAGTTCAATGTCAAATTTAGCACTGAGCCTAGCGCCAATCATAGCACCGAGTTTCCACCAAGTTTAACTCCCGAGTGTAGTGCCAATAATAGCACCTAATTTAATGCCTAATTATGCACCCAATTTGGAGCATACTCTAGCACCTAGTCTAGCGCCGAGTGTAGCGCCCTATTTTTTGGCTAAATTCATGATTGATTGGTCCTATGTGCATAGCTTAGGGATTATAACATATTAAATAAATAATATCGGTAGCACTAGAACATATCAGTGGAAGGGAACACAACGTCGCATCAATGGAGCGATACATTATACAATAACGAAGTTCAACATGTGGTGAAAGTATATCGAGGGAACAAAAGGCTATGGGGCCAACATAAAGTTTGGTTTCCCCGATGCAATGATAAAAGGTTGAAGGCATCAGAGGAAGTGAGACTTATTGGTGGAAGGCTAACAAGAGTCTCCCTGATGACTTGATAAGACCATGAACCGTCAAGTACATGTTAAGGAAGGATATCAAAGGAACTAGGGCACATTGGGGAGACATTATCTAGAGTCCCACCAATACCCCAAAAGGAAGGACTTCATTGATGAAGAAGGTGGTTATTGATAAAAATGAAATCATGGTCTTGTTGATGCAACGATGATAATTGTTTTCGACTGATGTGGCATCTCATTTATATCGTTGAGATATTCAAAATAAATGATCTGCCTGATGACAAGATTGATAGCAAGTGGAGCATTTATGAGCTAGAGCTGAGTGAATTATACCTCAATTTGATCACATATTCTCATTAAGACTTGAAAATGATTCATTGGATGCAAGAGCAGAGTAAACGAGGTTGGGAATTCACCATTACTACACAACTCAGAACCAGTGAAAGCGAATCCAAGTAAGTATACAAAAACTGACGAATAAGTTGCTTCTATAAAGACTTATAAGAAAATTGAACAATGGAAGAAAGCTCAGAAATGCTGAAAATTAAGAAACAAAAAAAGAGAGAAAAGACTTAGATAAACCAGGACTTAATTGACCAATGCCTAGGGTCAAGGCCGAGACCTAAAATGAGTGCACTGACAAATCCTTCCATGGATAAGTTATGGGAAAAACACAAAGGTTTAGGAGACATTTGGACACCACGGCGGGGATATGACCTATTCATATACCATTATAGGAAACAGTATAGGTTTCAACTAGTTTGCAGGGTGATCCCACAATAGTGGTTTATAATTTTTTGCCAAACTCGACACTGAAATTATTATTTTTAACTAAATCTTCACATTTAGGCACCTATAGCGGCTAAACTGTGAGGTATTTGAAGATGATGCAAACTAGAGTCTCATCACATTTTGTCTGTAGATTCTAAAAACATTTTTTTACATTTTTTGGAATCAGATTGCACTTCTTTTTCCATCTCCCACGAAAACTAGTTTTTTTCAGGAAAATAACATTTTTAAAAAGTGACGCACACCGTATCACGCATTTTTTTTTTCCATGAAGGATAAAATTCTAATTATTTCAAATTTAGATTTTTAACTCTAATATCTAGTGCTTCCACTTGGTTAGAATGTTTTTATTGAATATTTTTTCTTTAATCAAGTTTCGAAGTCAAACCAATTACAATTCAGACATAGTGCGACCGTATAACACGTAACATTTTTTGTATATATCAAAATTCAAATTATTTTTTTGTTGGATCAAGGAATTCAATATCTAGCACACTGATATTTTTCAAAAATAAAGTTTGATAATCTGCTATTTTTCCACATGTGCAGAATAGAGACCTTCATTTTCGGTGAAAAACCTATATTTAATAAAACTAAAAAACCAAATACATAATAAAACCAAAACATATCAAAATTATATTTTTTGGATAGATCATTTTGAGGAATACCTAATTCCAGTTGGGTTTGTGAAGTCTCTGCCATTTTCATGTTCAAACCAAGGTTCAAAGTGAAAAAAATTAGGTTTTTCTTTGTGTCTGAGGGGGAGAATTAGGGATAAGGGGAGTTCGTACGAACCCCTAGGGGTTCGAGCGAGCACCTAGGGGTTTGCTCAAACCAAGGACCACCATGAATATAATGCATTTTTATTTTTATTTTGGGCAGTAAACAAGGGAATGTGTTCGCTCGAACCAGTAGCTTTGTACGAACCCCCAAAATCACATTTTTTGGCATGGGTCATTTTTTGTGAGCTTTCCTTCCTCACTGGAATTGTAAACCACTATTGTGGCTTCACCCTACAACCCATGGATATTGAACCTAGGAAGATTAATGGTACCCAATGTGTTTGTTAGTACAGAGCTGGTTAAAGCTCTAGCCAACAAATATGACCCTAAAAGAAGAGCTATTGAATCACATGATGGGTCTAACATTCTCATTATCTCCAAAGATCTCATATCTAATATTTTTCAATTGGAATTCTCTTTGAATTTACCATTTATAATCAAAGACCTTCTAACAAAGTACCGTCACATGGAAACAAGCTATAAAAGATGGAAGCTACCACTACACTGTAAGTCAGGGATGAAGGTAGCTAGCTCATAAGGTTTTCTTTTAATGAGAACCCTCCATTTCATGAGTATTTATTTGAAGAATATTTTCAATATACATATTATTCAGTTGGAAAAGTGTTAGGAGTAGAAGTCCCACCCCTCATGTCAATTGCCCCAATGGTCTTGACTGCAAACATGCAAAGAAAAGATGCCAGACCATTTGAATATGTTGGTTATTTAGATAATGCTTTGAACCAAGAGTTGGGAAGGATCAAAAGCAATAGTGATAGGATTCATGATTTCAAAAATTAATCTTTGTACATGCATTTGCTTCTACATGAAGGACATGTTAGAATGTTTTGGGGAGAAGAATTAAGGATAAGAGATGTAGATGAAATTGGGAATTATAAACCTATACAAATGTGGACTTCCATATGGGATAGTAGATATGGTAGATCACACTATCCGTACTTTGAGGAATACTTTGTCAAGCCATTATTGAAATTGTTGGGACATCCATGCAATTATAACCTGTCCCCTAAAATACAAAAATTCTTGAGACCAAAAGAAAAGGACCCTAGGAAAAAGGTAAATCATAACTGGGGGGGTTGGTATGCATTTCCTGATTGCACTATGATTAGAGTCTATGGGTTTGAAGGAGCCCCAAATCTATTGCCAAGAATAGTTCCAGACAGAATAGCCTATATGGAAATTGTGAGACAATTGACTAAATCATATGCAAAGCATCTTAAGAGATACAATAAGAAGTCTATAATGCCTATCACTTTGCGCTTTGGAGATTTTATAGTAGTCACCAATGAAGGGTGTGAAGAAATTGATACAAAATTGGAAAAAGGGTATTGCAGGATCATCATGGAAAAAACAAGCCCTTAAGTGGCGATAAAATTAAAAAAAATCAAAGTTAGGCAACTTGACGTAAAAATTTGAATAAGTTATCTATATTATTTCAAAAATATGTAAGAATAGAATCTATAGAAAATTGAATGTAGTTTCTAAACTACTAGGTTTATTTTTTTTAAACAAAAATCTATTTGGTGAAAATTTGAAATTTCAATGCAATAGTACTTAAATTTCAGGGAAAAAATAAGAAGTAGGTGTCTGTCTAACCACCCTTACCACAATAAAATGATAATATTTTTTTATAATATTTTAGATGTAAGTAGAGGACCCATGTCCCGATGTGATGCATATTTTTTTGTGTTTTTTTTCCAAGTAAATAATTAATTATGAATTTTTTATTACAAATTTTAAAAAATATAAAAACTTGTATGTCTGACCACCTTAACTTGGTCAAAACTTCATGAAATTCAATTTTTTTTTTTTTAATCCTATAGTATGAAAAGCATAGAATGTGACACATGTTTCAAATTTAAAAAATGTGATACCGTTTGAAAGCTATAGATATTTTTCAATCAGCCTATTAATCTGGACTTTAGTCATAATTCAAATAGAAAATGAATAATAACTATTTATTAAATTCAAAGTAAAGCATAATTTATATTGGTGGAAATATTAGAACCTCCTTTAAAAACCCTTTTTGTTTCATCAATTTTGGGTAAAAAAACAGTCATTAGCCACATGGTCCATCATATCACTTATATATCACCACTTTTTGGCCCATCATGATCCTGCACATACCCAAAATACAATTTATCGTTGGATAATGAAAGAAAGAATTTCGATACAGAGAGTTTTATTCACAAGACAAAATTGTCACAAGGAATATCAAGGTATGAACACCAATTCTCTATTGATGATGTAATAAGAAATTATGATGAGGACTCAACAAAAGATAGGATGACTGCATATAACAAAGTTGTGCTTGTTGAGACCTAGAAGAAAGGAAATGTCCCATCCTATTCAGGGGCATTTAATGAAGTACATGATCCTTTAGAAAGAATTGAGAAGCTCATCACTCATGTGGATGAGCTAATAAAAGTTGTACCCCCAAATTTCTTTGAAGCACCTCAGGAAACTTATTCAGGAATGCAGGCTGAGGACATAGAGCCTCTTGATTACATACCCTCACAGCCCACTCCAGAATTGAAATTTTCTACAGATACAACCATGAGTGAAAAAGATGAAGAAGAGAGTGATGAGGAGGATGATGAGGTTCAAGCAGATAAGTTCCCTATAGTTATAGAATATGATCCACCTCCAAAATGAAACATTGTCAAATTTCAAGCATCATATGAACTCTCTGATGACGTGAGAGTCAAGGTCGCACAATAATTTATTTTTGATAGTGATTTTTTCAAGACTTCTGAATTTAATTCATTTTTTTATGAGCATAAAGGCATAATGCTAAGACAGAGGATGAAGGATATCACTCCTATGTAGGAGGCAACCTCCTTGGAAGAGTTGAGAAAATAAATAGACAAAGAGTTAAAATCTATCACCTCCAAAAGTGGAAAATAATTACTTCAAGAGGCTGGGGTACTACTCTTACCAGGATGGGATATGAACTCTGCAATAGTGTTCAACAGTTTCAGAAAAAGAGGAGACCAAACAATGCATCTAATGGAAGAGGTGAGTGATAAAATGTACTCAGGATCAGGGTACAACCCAAATGAAGCCACCCTGCTAATTTGGGCATTGTATCCTCAAGATAAAAGGCCTGCTCTCATCAGTAATCCAAACAAAGTATTTGGACATATTTTGGTCCACAGGGTAGGGGACACTAACCCCATTGAAATAGCTGAGCTAAACATAAATGTTACAAAATTCACTAGGCACATATTGAAAAACTGGTAAAAGAAAATGATAAATTAAGGAAGGAGGTGGCTAGTCATAGAGATAAAACATCTTCCTCTTCCAGATCAGAATTATATTCCCCATGATTAGAGAGTGACAAAAGAATATTGGATGCATTAGCAGATGTAGCTTACTAGAAAAACTGTCATCATAAGTCTCAAGAGAAATGCAAGGAGCTAGAAATAGGAATAAAAACCACTAAATATAATGTTGTGTCTCATAAAATCAAAGAAAGATTCAATAGGATGATGGATCATGTTGATGAGGGTGATCCCACAATAGTGGTTTACAATTTTTGGCCAAAATGGACACTGTAATTATTATTTTTAACTAAATCTTCATATTCGGGAACCAATAGCGGCTAAACCATGAGGAATTTGAAGATGATGCAAACTAGAGTCTCATCACATTTTGTCTGTAGATTCTAAAAATACTTTTTTCTAAATTTTTGGAATCAAATTGCACTTTTTTTTCTATCTCCCACGAAAACTGGTTTTTTTCAAAAAACAACATTTTAAAAAAATGATGCTCACCGTATACAACATAACTTTTTTTGTATGAAGGATAAAATTCTAATTTTTTCGAATTTAGATTTGTAACTACGATATCTAGCACTTTCATTTGGTCTCATAGTTTTTTATTGAATATTTTTTCCTTAATCAAGTTTCAAAGTCAAACCAATTGCAATTTAGACATAGGTGGAATGTATACAACATAACTTTTTTTGTATGAATCAAAATTCATTCTTTTTTTTGTTTAATGGATCAAGGACATCAATACCCAGCTTCAACGTATTTTTTAAAATTTTATTTTGATAATCTGCTATTTTTCCACATGTGCAAAACAAAGAGCTTGATTTTCGGTGGAAAACCCATGCTTAATAAAACTAAAAAAACACATACATAATAAAACCAAAACATATTAAAATTTAATTCATTGGATAACTCATTCTGAGGACTACCATCTTTTAGTTGGGTTTGTGAAGTCTCCTCCATTTTCATCCTCAACCCGAGCTTCGAAGGGAAGAAATTTGCTAAAATTTGGTGGAAGAGGGGGAGAAGGGCAAAAATGAGGGGTTCAAGCGAACCCCCCTTCACTCGAAAGGGTGAAGGGGAGTTCGTTCGAAGGGGGGTTCGCTCGAACCCCCCTTTTTTTTTAATTTTCCATTCGTTTCTATGAAGAAACGTGACATCATAGGGTTCGAGCGAACCCACCATGCAAAAGGGGGTTCGCTAGAACTAGGGGTTCGACCGAACCCCTCTTTTAGGTTCATGTGAACCCCCTAGTTCGAACGAACCCTTAATAACATGAAATTTTGAATGTGTGAGTATTTTTACAAATTTCCTTCCTCATCAAAATTGTACACCACTATTATGGGTTTACCCATGAATATTGGAAATTGTTTAAAGAAACAGACTCAACACTTGTGGAGAATGAAAGATTGCAAAGACAGATGATTAAAAAAAGGGAGGAGCTCCAAAATGAGAAAGCATGAAAGGTGAGACATTGCAGACATACAATAAGTTGGTGGAATCACACAACAAGTATGACAATAGGCTCAAAGAGGACCTTGACTATTCTGATTTGCATCCTGCAGTCCATGATAGCCTTGGCAATCCTAGGGAGAAAGATGATTGGAAGGATGAGCTTACCATGTATCTACATATTGCATTGCAAGAAATAAACAACAAAGAGATGGTGTTACAAAATACACATAAACAACTTGAAAAGATGATGTATGTGGAATATGATATGAAGGGTGCAATTGCCAATGTGGAAACTTATGTGGAGGAGGAATACACATCATCTCTTCACCATCAACTTGTTCATCAGCCAAATCAGAGATGCAACAAATGCATAGGGGTAGTTGTGAACCCCAATCATATTCCTGCACAAACACAACAAACAAACACATAGTTAGGTTCATATGCAAGATAAAATAAGGATTCCCCATGAAATCCATTTACAATGCTCAAAAATAGGAAAAAACAAGAACAAAATATGAAAAGCTAAAGAAATCCTAATTAAGAATGCAAACTCTTGATCCCATGGGGGAGTTGGTGCCAATTGGTGTGTCAAAATTGGCCCTTTTTGAACTCCTTTGTAAGCTTTTTGATTTGATGGAGACTAATCCACTTTGTCGATGAAGAACAAGATGAGCTCTTGAGAAAACCTACAATAACCTAGCTATGGTGATGGCAATGGATAAAATTAGCTCTCAATGTGAGGAGAGTAACTTTGCTCTAGATTGTGGATGAGGATGAAGTTGAGTATAGTAAGTTTACTCAATTTTGTGGATGAAGAATGAGAGGAAGAGTCTCTCATTTATAGATTTCAAATTGGAAGAATGAGAAAGATTTGAGCAATGTGGGATCATTCAACATCCAATGGCCAAGTGCCACTTGTCAAGATGTGAATGGGTGAAGGTTGAGCACATCTTGATCAATGTGCATGATAAATGCTATGAGATTCAAATTTGAAAATTGAATGTGACATGTTTAGAGGGAAGGTAAATGGATTTAATGTCACTTGGCTCAAGGCCAAGGACATGTAAGAGGCCTTAAATGCCTTGTTGGAAGTACCCATCCCCTTTTGGATGGATTTTTGAATTGGAAGAATATTCCACAAAAGATGCCCTTTTAAATGGAAATTAATGAATTAATAAATCAAATAAATTGATTTATTGTGCAAGTTGCAAGATCTAGAGGATTGGAGTGATTAGGATTAGCATTAATCATGATTTGATTAATTAAGAGGGGGATTAGCTAATTTGACCATTTTGACTTGGATTTCAGGATTTAAATAAATCAAAATGAGAGGAAAAATGATTTTTGGATTTAATTAAATAAAGATTGATTTATTTAATTAAAGGGGGTGATGTTAGATTAAATAAAGATTTATTTAATTTAAAGAGATGACTTTAGGGATTAAATAAATAAAATGATTTATTTAATTAAAAGGGGGATTATAGAATTAATTAAATAAAATTGATTTTTTTAATTAACAAGAAATGATGACTTAATTAGATAAAGTTGATTTATTTAATTAAGAGATGAAGAGTGATGAATTTAATCAAATACAAATTATTCAATTAAATGAATAGCAAAGGAGATGATTCAGGATGAAATGGTGTTAGTAAGATCAAGATTAGGTGCATGTATATTTTACGTGTCTACAGAAGCCATTGGAGCTTAAAGACCAACCAACATCACAAGGAAGATACACTCTGCAGGTGGTGCATTATCATGGAGTAGGAGCCTTGAAAAAATCTTAAGTGGTCACGAGCACCTGCTGGAAGATTAATGGATCAATGCATTCACGTGCTGAAGTGTTATGTTTTCATTTATGTTAATTAGCTATTTGTCATCAAACATCATAACTATTTGTTATAATGCATTTTTTTAAAAGGAAATATAATTGAGATGACTGATTATAATTTGTAATCCATTTTCAGTGTTCAATTGTTGTGTCAAATTTTCATGCTTATTTATTTCTTTGTTGTCTCCAAAGTGATCTTTTCAAGTTATTTAAGTCTACAAGATTTATCAAGGCACATTTTCTTTTACTATGTGGATGTTTTGATTGGTTTCTGGTTAGGTGTGAACTAAAGTCCTTTCAAATAATTTACTTTAGTTGGCTCCTATTAAGGATTAAAAGTCCTTTTAGAGAAATTGTTTTGATTGGTTTCCATCAACTTAAGAGTTAAAATTCCTTTCATACTTCATAAATTAAATTGAAGCAATATAATGGAGAACATCTTATTATCAGAGATTCTCCATGACTGTGCCATCATTCTATATTTTTCTTATGTTTTCCATACTTATTTCTTCTTATATTTGAATGAATATCAGTTATTGAGCCTCAATGTTGTGCTTATGTGAATGAATGTGTTGATACAATAAAGCATTTATTGTGGATGTTGGTAGAGTTGCTAATTTTTTTGAAAATTTTACCTTATTTTACCTTGTTAGATGTTCAACATAAAAATTGAAACTATTTAAAAATAATAAAGTTAACAAAGTTGCTTATTTAAATAATTGTGAGTTACGTGCATTAATATTTTATTAACTTTTGTGTCTTCACGAACATATGTTGATACAAAATGAATGGAAGAAGCATCCAAGTAATCCTATTTTTTGCTACCAACAATTCATACCAAAGATTGAACAATTTAAGGATATTGCAATAGGTAATTTGTATCGACACAAATAATATTACTGAAGAATTTCAAAGTTTAGGCCATAAGAATCATCCTTTTTTAAACATGGATTGAAAATAATTCTAAAAATTTAGAAGTCTTGGTCATTAACATTATTGTCTGCTACAATGTCATCTAGTGTATCATTGTCAATTTTCATATGTTATTTCAAGTAATTAATATTATCATCATCCTCATCTTGATCTGCATCATCTTCATCATCATTTAAATTTGACTGTAGACCATCTATATTGTTACCAGATGTATTTGGATCATCATTTTCTATACCATCCATATTGTTGTCTTCCATAACATCATCTAACTCTAGATTGTTGTCTTCTTGTACTTGAACATAACCATCTTCAACATCATCATGGATGTCAATTTCTTCGATGTTCTCTAATCCCTCTCTCTCATTTTGTTGGTCATCATTGTTTTTCTCAGTATCCGCTAATGCATCGTCAAATACATGCCTTAATCTTGGCTCATAATGTATGACAAACATCCATTTCGGGTCCAAAATATCTTCATAGAAAAATACCTACACATGAATGAAATACATATATTAGACATATGCTATAACAATTTTACTAATTAATTAACTCCTGTATATATTCGCAATAAACTATGAATTAATAGATAAATGATCACTATCGCTTCTTGTTTGAGTTAAAGAAATACTCGCTCATAATGAATTGGTAGAACATAAGGCTCCTTATCCTCCGGTAGGAAGCATGAGGAATCTATAGAAAAAAATCCACTATGGGTATCATGTCTTCGTGTCCTCTCAAATGCTTCATACCATCTACACTTAAAAATACAACATTTAAAAGAGCGATAATCCAATTCAATAATTTCTTGTATTTTCCCAACATATAATAGATTCCCTTCAATTATATTCTTATCTTTTGATCTTGATCGACTGGATTGCTTGAAGTCAACCATGATGCCACAATTGAAGGATTTTCTCTTTACATCTACACTTTCTACATGATAATGTTGACCATATGCCCACATTCATGGATATTTCCTTGCCTGTGAAATACCATTTATTTCAGTGAAAAAAAATATTATGAGGAATATTAAAATAGTTAATATTGTCAAAACTGTAAGGAAACAAAATTTTGTAAAATTCCAACTGTACCTTTCTTTCACATCCTCTAGACATGTTTATATCATCTTCTATTATGTTTGAATCTATACCTGCATCTTCTATTTGATTTTTAATTTTTTTAGTAACCCATTCTAGTGTGTAATATTTTCCCCATTCCCCAAACAGATCAGTGCGAAGTGGAGTATTCCTTGGGTTCGATCTCTTAAATTGTCTCCTTGCTTCGAACACTTCTCTCTTTTTATCATATAGATCAATCCATTTGTTCATAAATTCCATGTGGTACAGAATGAACTTGTTGAGTATAGAAATTTCGTCTACACCTATTACATGTCAACATGTTTATTTCAAACTCTAAATTACATGTTGTTAATTTGATAAATAAATTACAATGTAAATTAATGATTGCAAGAAAAACAACCACACTAATCATGAATTTACTTACTAATTTGTATTTCAACACCATTAGATTGTGGTTTTTCTCCACCAATACTATCTGATGCTCGTTCTTCATCCCAGATGTGTGGCCCATATTCAAAATCCTTACCAAGGAATTCACACAAGAAGAAAAATGCTTCATTCAATACATACCCTTCAACCATGCAACCCTCTGGATGTGCCTTTTGTCAGACATATCTTTTAAGAGTTTTCATATACCTCTCAAAGAAAAACATCCACCTTATTGATACGACACCCGCCAATTCAATGTCATCAACTAGGTGTATAAGTAAATGGACTTGTAGGTCCATGAAACTTGTAGGGAGCTCCTTCTCAAATACACATACAATTTCTACAATTTCCTTCTTCCACTTTGGCACTTTAGATTCGTGGATCTCCTTGGAGGTCACCCACCTAATATAAGAATAGTAAATTAGTATGAACCTTTACTCCAAAATTAAAATGCAATATAATATCTCTATGTCTCTCACACATGAACATTTCATATAACCACATACCTTGTAAATGCTGACAATCGACTTATGGCATTCCTTAAGTCAACTATAAGACAAGAATCCCCCCTAATTTCCAATGGCATGATATGCTATCAAACACATTTATGAAAAGTTCATTAGTAATTTTTTCTCACACAACAAAATATCAAAATATATTTAGTACTTAATCAATGTTAATAGTAAATGTTAAATGATGATATATAATACCTTCATAAAATTATGAAAATCATGTGTTTTAAATCCTGTGATATGTCCACCAACTATAAAAGCTTTAGCCAATAATGACCCATAACCAGTAGGTGTCCTTATTGAACGAATGACATTTTTTAGTTGGTCTAGCTATTTTTTTTTCAAAATCCATGGAGCTTCTACATATGTTTCATTTTCCTTGTTTGGCCACAAATTTTTTCTATCAATTTTGGTACGCGAAAGAGAAACATCTCTCCTCGAAGACAAGGTGTCCTTCTCTTTGCCTAATATATGTAAAAATATAGAATCTGGGACATTTTTGAAGACGTGCATAGGATCTAATAGGTGAGATATTAATAGATCCTTCCAGCAAGGGAGCTCATAAAATATGGATTTCCTTTTCATTCCTTCTGGCATATTGACTAGAACTTGATCTGGTTCTTGAATTGATTCACCCCGATCAAAAAAATCCTCCCAAGCTTTCAATTCAGCATCTTCATACTTCTTAAGCTAATCACCTAGACCCATAATCATGGGAGGGCCTTTATTTTCAACTTTTCCATCAATTTGATTCTTCAGGCGATTTCTAAACCTATGATCTAGTGGTAGAAAAACCCTATTGTTTGCATAAATAAATTTATGTAGATCTTTAGAATATCACCCTTGAAATTGTTCTGCACATCTTGGACATGCAAATATACCCTTTGTTTGAAGCCCTACAATTGAACAAGTAATGTTAATAACATCAAAAAATAGTATAAAACTAAGTATGAAAGTTGGATTGAAAATAAATTATGAGTGTGAATACGTAAATATTTTATCTTACTAGAAAAAACACCAAGTCCCGGGAAATCATGAATAGTCCAACATAGCACACCATACAACATGAAGGACCTATTTGATGGAGGATGTGATATGTCATACATTCTTATTCCTTTCCATAACAGTTGCATCTCATCAATAAAAGGCGCAAGATAAACATCCATGTTTTTAACTTGATGTTTTCCTAGAACAATGGGAGTCAACATAAGGTGCTCCTTTCTAACACTCATTCATGGGGGAATATTGTATACTATTAATATTAGACTGCAGGAATCGGGCAGCACGACCCCCTATAAACTGCAGTGCGCTTGGTAAACTTTTTAATGTGATCGGCGGCGCTGGTGCGACATGCCCTCCGGTACTATGGGGGTGGGGGAGACTAGACCTCGTGACCAACCTCCTGCAACAAGAAATATTTAGCCAACCGAGCTAGGGCCCCAACCCCTGAATATTGTATACTATCAATTCAACTGGCCAAACACTATAATTTGAGCTCAAGAAAGAGAATGGGCACACTCCATCAATTGCAAGACCAAACCTGATACTATGGGGTTCATCTTTGAATTTTCATGGCCATTTTTCCTCTATGTGTTTCATTGCTTTGGAGTTAGCCAGAATTCACATGAATCCATCTTTACTCCTGTTCTTTGCATGCCAACCCATCAATTGTGCAAGTAACTTGCAACAAAACATTCGTTGAAGTCTAGGTATAATTGGCATGTGACGTAAAACCTTCTTTGGAACTGTAGGACCTTGTACATCTATATGATATCTCTTCTCTTTACATACAATGCATTCTACCTTGTTCTCATATTCATTTCTGTATAAAATGAAATCATTTTTACATGAATGAATTTTCTTATATTCAATCCCCAACTCAACCAACAACAGACGCGCCTCTCTACAATTTGATGGCAACACATTCTCTTCAGAGAATATTTTAGTTTTTAGTGCCCTGTAAGATTTCTAGAGATTAAATAAATTGAATGTTTAACTTATGATGAACATGTTTGATATGTCAATCTATACTAGGACTGTTTATATACAATATATGGTTTTAAAATCCCCTTAAATAAATATAAACGAATTCAATAAATGTTTAAAAATTGTGTACACCAATTGACAATGGAAAGTAATAAATAGATTTCAACTCACTTCAGTAGGGTAGTGAATCCTTTGTCTGACCAACTAAATAGTGACTTGATTTCTAATATAGTAATGTGCATGCTAGTTGTGAGGTTCTACTTGCACCCGATTTGAACACTGGTGTCTTCACTACTTTCTTGATGGAATCTTTCAGGTTGTTATCATCAACATTACATTGGTGGTAATTACCCCTGTTATCATTGTTACTATCAACCATATGATCATTATTATCATCATTGTTTCCATCTCCAAAGAAATCTGTAAGCATTTCATTTAATCCTTCTTCATGCACTGCATTTTCACTATCATGACCAACATCATTAAGGCTAGGTGGCATCTCATCAATGTATGAATATCTCATCAGCTCTTCAAATTTCTCAGGTAGTAGTAATCTCTTCAAACTTTCTCTTTTTGCCCTGGTATCATTTAAAGGATGGTTTGGATCATCCCGTCCAAATCTTAATAACCCAGTTGGATCATGGGTATTACTATGTGTTTCATCAACATCTTCTACCTATCAACAAACACACACATTATTTAATGTTTGGAAACAATTGGATAAATCATAAATGTATCAATTTCAAAGAAATATAATCAAATATGACTTAAAAAATATAAATATAAATTGTATGAACATACATACATCAATTGAATAATGGAACATTATTTTATAGACTAGCTTTTTTATACAATAATTTAAATAAAACAAAATTTTGACAACATAGTTTATAAAAAATCAATCCACACTCATTTACTATTCTTTGGTTTTATGCCCTTAGGAACATCCTTAGGGAGACCTTGTTCTTCCCTTTTCTTTCGCGCAGGAGTGCATTTTAAGAAGGGGTAATCAATCAATAACTCATATCCAATGGTAAGGTCCTTAATAGCCTCAACCATTCTCAATCTATCAACCTCTCTTTCCATATCTCCATATTTATCATTTATAACCTCAACAAAGTGACAATTCGGTCTTACATTAGGGTCCCTTCCCTTACTAATATTTATAAATCCTGCAATATTTTTGTGTGTATGCACATCCATCTATATACATAAGATGACCTCTATTAATATCTTTTCCACTTTCTAATTGGAGATGATGTGTATACATATTCGAATTTAGACCATATGTTGACATACTAGGCTTATATTCTGGTAGCCTTCTGCATTCACCATTGTAATATGATGGACCATAATATGGTATTAATATCCTAGTGGTTTGTTCTGAATTCTTTCTATTTTTAGATCCCACATGTACATTTTGGATAATAAAGAGGCCTAGATTCACTCCATGAATATTGGAGGGTCGTATCATGTAGTTGTATCCCCAAAATTGAAACACCTCGTACACTTTAGGTAGTTGTTGATCACTAGGCCAATCGCAATATAGTCGACGATCAAATGTCTCTTTGTAAATTGATCTCAAACTTAGGGGCAAGTCGTCATCTCCATCACATTCATTCTCATAGGGTATGTAGTCCACCTTCCCCCTATCTTTAAGAAAATCATGCATCTTTAAATCGGTTCTTGTTCTGTGACTTGTTTTCATCAATTCCTCATCTTCCGAGCTAGTATATTGGCACATATTTTTGTTAGATTAATCATCTAATAAATGATCATTTCCCTCTAGGCTAGAAGTCGGTGATCTAGGAAACTTTAAACCAAGAACTTTATCCTGCAAGTATCCATTGAGAAAAAAATTAGTCATTTAAATGATATAAAACAATGTTCAAATGAATTAGCATACATGTTATTTATATCAAATTGGAAAATTCCTTACCACAATTCCTATTGGATTTGAATTGATTGTAGGAGGCATACTACCGACTAGAAGCTTATCATATATGTAATGTATTTGTACAATTGCTCATTTGAATTGTTTCTTTCCACGACATACAAAACATCCACAAACAACAATTTTCTCAAAGTATTCATCCCATGTACTATAGTCTTGACCAACCTCTTGTTCAGTGCAATCATCTATTGTGTCTGGAAGATCCATTATCATATCCTCTTCCACCCACTGTTGTTTACGTGATTTAACAGTTTTAGGTCCATGTCCACATACATATCTTCTTCTTTTGCTAGTTGAACACTCAGGCTCTACATTTGCTCCAATCTCCATCTAAAATAATCAACAACATGCATTAATTTATGTCAAGATTGGATAATACATTATAAATTTCAATAATACTGTGAAAAAAGATGGACGTATCACAAAATGCCATCAAATCAATTTTTCCTATGTTAAGTCAAAATTTAAGTACCAGATGTCTCGCTTCATCCGTTCTGTCCTCATTTGATATGACATGATATGTTGCCATTGCCTCATCTCGCCCCTATAATACACAACACATTAAATAATGTTTATTACACCAATTATATCATTTCAACAAATATTCTATCTAACACAACACCTCACTCTAGTCATATTTTCTCAAAGTATTCATCCCATGTATTATAGTCCTAACCAACCTCTTGTTTAGTGCAGTCATTTGTTGTGTCTACAAGATCTATTGTCATATCCTCGAACACCCGTTGTTGTCTACGTGATTTAATAGTTTTAGGTCCACATCCACGTACATATCTTCCTCTTCTACTAGTTGAATGCTCAGGCTCTATATTTTCTCCAATCTCCATCTAAAATAATAAAAAATATGCATTAATTTATGTCAAGATTGGATAATACATTATAAATTTCAATAATATTATGAAAAAATATGGACGTATCACAAAAGGCCATCAGATCATTTTTTCATAAGTTAAGTCAAAATTTGAGTACTTGATGTCTTGCTTCAGCATTGTGTACTCCTCATTTGACATGAAATGATCTATTTCCATTGCCTCGTCTCACCCCTATAGTACACAACATAGTAAATAATGTTTAGTACACCAATTATATCATTTCAACGAATATGCTATCCAACACAAAACCTCACTTTAGACATATATTTGACATATATTTCACACTTTAGATGACTCATCTAGTTGTATAGGGGTCATTTCTGAGTTCACAAATCTAACCTCTATTAGTTTTGCACCCACAAAATTGACATCGGATAAGGAATAGATAAAATAGGGAACCATGATTGCTCCCTTGGAACATATGAAGATTAAGTCATTTAGGATCAATTTATTTATCAAATTCCAAGCAAAATACATCATTTTTCACTACTAGGTGCTAAATTAGGCACACTTTGCACCACCTTTTGCATCCCAAACAGATTACATTTTTTGGCTAAAAGGTGGAACTAAATTAGGTGCACTTTTCTATGCCGACTATGGCGCCGACTACTGAACTAGGAACAAAAATTGAAAACTTCTCGTGTTAAGAAGGAAGATATGACAAGATAAAATAGTTGCGGAAAGGAAGAGATGACAAGAGTAAAATCCACAAGAAGGAAGAGAGGACGAAAAAGGGAAAAACGACGCGAAGGAGGGCTACAAGCAAGTGGATCATAAATTCAATTTAGCGACACCATAGGTAAGGTTACAATTTTTTTTTTTCGTTGCCACAAATATTTAACAAAACAATGAGCTCGTGGTTTTGAATTGATTGTGTGCGTGCACATTCATTTTATTTCTAATCAGTGGATGGGACTCAAGCATGGGACCTATCTGTGTTAACTCTCAATAAAACCACACTTCGCGCCCTTTTTATCCCCCAAAGATTACCATTCTATACAGGTGCGCAAGTGTTGATTTTTGTACAATATATTTGTTTCATTTTGCATATATTTATATCCTTTCAAATATATTTATATTCTATATAGGTGCGCAAGAAATTGATCCATAGGCGTTTAAATCCAGAAAGAGATTCATTCAAGGTAAAACTTTCATACCTGACAATGTGTACTTCATTTTCCTCCACAAACTAGACGAAAATAATTTTCCCTAGGTCACCTCAAAATGTCAAGTGATAGAGGGAGGAGAAAAAATGAAGAAGACTCTGGCCACGATGAGGTAATTCATTGTCAATTTATAGATTTGTAAATGTTTCCCTTGTTTCTTTCATTTTTACTTTTTACTTTTTACTTTTTAAATTTAAAAGAAGAATTTTATTATATTTATATAGGCACATGTGACTAACAAAGAAAAAGAGGCACTGGCTTCCATATTGGGGGCAAAGGCAGTGAAAAAATTGGATGATGTGCGCTAGACAATGCTTGTCAGATACATAGAAGGTAAAGCTACGAATGTCTCAAAACTGCAAGAGATTTCAGTGCAACCAAACAAAGAAGATAAAAAAAATCCCTCCCGAGCTAAGTCTCAAAGTATGGAAAGAGCTTGTAAAATCATATGAGAAGTCTGAAGCACGAAGTAAGTCTAGTGAGGAGAGTACACAGGTATTTGAATTTTCTCATAAGATTATATCAAATTTATTAAACGATTTTAAAATTTTATTTCTGCATAGTTAAATTAAATTAATATATGTTTCTGGACAAGGCCTCCAAGGCTAGGCTTCAAAAACTTTGTGCCACGCATCACAGTGTCCAGAAAGGTTTACAAGCCTTGATCTATAAATTTGTAAGTATATTTAATATGTTAAATGATATTTTTTTAACTCCCTAGGAAAAAGTAAATAATTGCATATCAATTAGTTTAACTAGTCCATGTTCCATGTTTTTACAGGAGGAGAAATATGGACATCATCCAAAGCAATTTGAAAAGGAAAAGTTACAAAGCAAAAAGTGGGTCGATTTTTTAATCTGGATGGAGAACGAGGTATCAATAGTTGACTTTCAATTTCAATAACTTAGTTGGATATTGTTGTGTTAATATGTCAATTTTCATTTCTTGTGTTGAGTTGTTTATTGATGTGTAGGATGAGTTCTAAAGTGCTTCTCTATTGGCCCTAGATCCCACTCAATTGTCCCATTATTTCATGTTGAGGAAAAAAATATTGTTTTCCTTAAAGGGTAGTGGGTGACATTCATGCCTTATTAATGACCATTGTCTTTTAATATCTCTTAAGTGTCCTCATTTAAGTTATGAGTTGTATCATTTGAGAAACGTATTCCCATGTTGATTTGATTTATCTTATTTTCTCTCAAACATGGTATCTCAAGAAGTGCTTCCTTGAATTCATGTTGTCATTGTACTAAGTGATCCACATGCATCTTTTCCATCCTTCCTCGCGATGCTGCCATTCTTTTAACATGTAAGAATGTTTTGATGCAAATCTTGGTAGGCATCCTATAGATCTAACACATCCTTGTAGTCTACATCAGTTGGCGTAGCTAACCATCCACTTAATTTTTCCATCTAATTTAAGAAAAAGGAAGTAAATTTTTGTCTTCCAAGTTTAAAAAACTCCATAAATAAAGAAATCAGCAATAAATATCCTACAACCTGATCTAATCAACATAGAGAAGTGTGTCATACTAGACTTATTAACATTCAAAAGATAAATGGAATGTCCTCAACACCAAGTAGAGCTATCCAAAAAAGCTAACTAAAAACACAAACGTGCTCTCGCATAGAATGGCCTAATGGCTGGTTGTCATAGAAGTCAAACTACCAAACTAACAACACTGATCAAGTTAACATATATGCATCATTTTCATAAATAGTTGAACCATTTATGTGCATGAATAAATAGTATAAGGATGTAGATGAACTCAATTCATCTGACTTTAAGTCTCTTGGCAAGCATTCCTCTTGAATCTCTAATATCATGTGTCTGAGACATCCTTGTAGCTTTTACCTTTCATCACCACCTTTCCTCTTCACTGTCATACTCATCTCATGTTTCCTTATGTTCATTTTTGGCTTCAGCTTCTAATTCATCCCATGTTTTACCTTCCTCCCCTTCCTCCCCTTCAAAATATTCTTCTTCTTCTTTGTCCTCATCTAACTCCACAAGAGATTCATCTTTTGAACCTTCCTCATCTAATTTTGATTCCTCTTCTACATAAAAGGGTTCATATCCTTCATATGACTCTTTTGAATTATCAAAATAATAATCACTATCTTCCATATTCAAAAATTCCCAACCACCATCTTCAATAAATTTGTCTGGATCATTAGTAATAGTCTTCAAAATTGGCCGCCAATTCAAGTTCATTCTGCTTTCATAATACTTTATATCCATGGAGTTCAACCATTCCTTGATGCCATCAAGAAAAGATTGAGGAATGGCATCAATGGAGTTCAGCCATTTCTCTTACTCGCTTGACAAATCCTTGAAACTTTGCATTGATTTTATTTTTCTTGTCCCTCTCTTGTTGTTCTTCCTCAATTTCATCAAGATCATACATTGACTTTCTTGCCCCTCCTAAAGTTTGGACAACATCCATTACATCCACATAAAACTGGACATCCTTGGTCTTCTTGGTTCCCACACCATGATATGGTTATGCAAATGAAAATGAAGCAAAGTAATCATCTTTCTTCCTCTTCCATGAAATCCAATCTCTCTAAATGATATATCAAACTCTAATTCAAAATCTTTTAGATGAGGCTTCTCCCATAGCTCTCTTACTCGCTTGAAAAATCCGTGAAACTTTGCATTGATTTTATTTTTCTTGTCCCTCTCTTGTTGTTCTTCCTCAATTTCATCAAGATCATACATTTACCTTCTTGCCCCTCCTAAAATTTGGACCACGTCCATTACCTCCACATAAAATAGGACATCCTTGGTCTTATTGGTTCCCACGCCATGATATGGTTATGCAAATAAAAATGAAGCAAAGTAATCATCTTTCTTCCTCTTCCATGAAAACAAAGCGAGCTCTAAATGGTATATCAAAATCCAGTTCAAAATATTTTAGATGAGGTTGCTCCCATAGCTCTCTTACTCACTTGAAAAATCCTTGAAAATCTGCATTGATTTTATTTTTCATGTCCCTCTCTTTTTGTTCTTCCTCAATTTCATCAGGATCATACATTGATCTTCTTGCCCCTCCTATAGTTTGGACCACATCCATTACCTCCACATAAAACTGCACATCCTTGGCCTTCTTGGTTCTCACGCCATGATATGGTTATGCAAATCAAAATGAAGAAAATTAATCATCTTTCTTCCTCTTCCATGAAAACCAAGCTCTCTAAATGGTATATCAAACTCTAGTTCAAAATATTTTAGATGAGATTTCTGCCATAGTTCTCTTACTCACTTGACAAATCCTTGAAAATATGCATTGATTTTATTTTGCTGTCCCTTTCTTGCTGCTCTTCCTCAATTTCATCAAGATCATACATTGACCTCCTTGACCCTCCTAAAGTTTGGACCACATCCATTACCTCCACATAAAACTGGACATCCTTGGTCTTCTTAGTTCCCACGCCATGATATGGTTATGCAAATAAAAATGAAGCAAAGTAATCATTTTTCTTCCTCTTCCATGAAAACCAAGCTCTCTAAATGGTATATCAAACTCGAGTTCAAAATATTTTAGATGAGGCTGCTCCCATAGCTCTCTTACTCACTTGACAAATCCTTGAAACTCTGCATTGATTTTATTTTTCCTATCCCTCTCTTGTTGTTCTTCCTCAATTTCATCAGGATCATACATTGACTTTCTTGCCCCTCCTAAAAAATGGACCACATCCATTACCTCGACATAAAACTGGACATCCTTGGTATTCTTGGTTCCCACGGCATGATATGGTAATGCAAATGAAAATGAAGCAAAGTAATCATTTTTCTTCCTCTTCCATGAAAACCAAGCTCTCTAAATGGTATATCAAACTCTAGTTCAAAATATTTTAGATGAGGTTGCTCCCATAGCTCTCTTACTCGCTTGACAAATCCTTGAAAATTTGCATTGATTTTATTTTTCCTGTCCCTATATTGTTGTTCTTCCTCAATTTCACTAGGAATGGGGGAAAGACTATGGGATTTCAATTTTATGGGTGCAATGGGGGCTATAATATGGATCTGGTCAAACAAATTTCTACAATTTTTATTGATCATAAAATTAAAGTGTGGTGTATTTTTGTGGTATATGGAAGGTAGGTGAGGTAGATGCTAGTGGAAAATGCTATATTTTTCCAATCCCAACACCTTGAAACTCTGCATTGATTTTATTTTTCCTGTCCCTCTCTTGTTGTTCTTCCTCAATTTCATGAGGATCATACATTGACCTTCTTGCCCTTCCTAAGGTTTGGACCACATCTATTACCTCCACATAAAACTGGACATCCTTGGTCTTCTTAGTTCCCATGCCATGACATAGTTATGCAAATGAAAGTGAAGCAAAGTAATCATCTCCTTCTCCATTGGCTAGAAGAATGCATGCTTAATTTTTTGATACATTATATCAAATCTATCTTTTGTTCTCATGGTTGAATACCAAAATCCATTATGGTGGCCCTTTATAGTTCTTGACATCTTTCCTCCTCTTCCACCAAATGTTGGTCTGATCCACAAGTCTGCCAACCTAATTTCCTTTGTTTTTCAAAGCTGAAGTTTCTCTTGATCACCAGTGTATCTCTCTCTTCTTTTTTAGAATCTTTCATTGCTACAGATCATTTGTGGTGTTTAATCATTTATACCACATGGTTGATGTGCTTTGAATCCTTGGATCTAAAGGAAATCTTCTTAACATAAATACTGCTAGGGAATTTCAATGTTGGCATGTAGTTGGGATTAAAGCCAGTACCTGGAACATTGAAAATTATCCTTATAGAATAATTCCCTCCATCTTGTTGGCTTCTAACACTCTTGATGGTGGCTACATGAAATTTTATTTTTATTCCTCTTCTACATCAGAGGGTTAATATCCTTGATCTGACTCTTCTAAATTATCAAAATCAGAATCACTAGCTTCCATATTCAAAAATTCCCAAACACCATCTTCAATAAATTTATTTGGATCATTAGTAATAGTCTTTAAAATTTGTCACCAATTCAAGTTCATTCTACTTTCATAATAATTTATATCCATGGAATTCAACCATTCCTTGATGCCATCAAGCAAAGATTGAGGAATGGCATCAATGGAGTTCAACCATTTCTCTTACTTGCTTGAGAAATCCTTGAAAATCTGCATTGATTTTATTTTCCCTATCCCTCTCTTTTTGTTCTTCCTCAATTTCATCAGGATCATACATTGAACTTCTTGCCCCTCCTAAATTTTGGACCACATCCATTACCTCCACATAAAACTGGACATCCTTGGTCTTCTTGGTTCCCACGCCATGATATGGTTATGCAAATGAAAATGAAGAAAAGTAATCATCTTTCTTCCTCTTCCATGAAAACCAAGCTCTCTAAATGGTATATAAAACTCTAGTTCAAAAGATTTTAGATGAGGTTTCTGCCATAGTTCTCTTACTCGCTTGACAAATCCTTGAAAATCTGCATTGATTTTATTTCTCCTGTCCCTCTCTTGTTGTTCTTCCTCAATTTCATCAAGATCATACATTGACCTTCTTGCCCCTCCTAAAGTTTGGACCACATCCATTACCTCCACATAAAACTGGACATCCTTGGTCTTCTTGGTTCCCATGCCATGATATGGTTATGCAAATGAAAATGAAGCAAAGTAATCATATTTCTTCCTCTTCCATGAAAACCAAGTTCTCTAAATGGTATATCAAACTCTAGTTCAAAATATTTTAGATGAGGCCGGTCCCATAGCTCTCTTACTCGCTTGAAAAATCCTTGAAACTCTGCATTGATTTTATTTTTCATGTCCCTCTCTTGTTGTTCTTCCTCAATTTCATCAAGATTATACATTGAACTTATTGCCCTTCCTAAAGTTTGGACCACATCCTTGGTCTTCTTGGTTCCCATGCCATGATATGGTTATGCAAATGAAAATGAAGCAAAGTAATCATCTCCTTCTCCATTGGCTGGAAGAATGCATGCTTAATGTTTTGATATATGATATCATCTCTCTCTTTTACTCTCATGGTTGAATACCGAAATCCATTATGGTGGCCCTCCATATTTCCAGTCATCTTTCTTTCTCTTCCACCAAATGTTGGTCTGATCCACAAGTCTTTCAGCCTAATTGCCTTTGTTTTTGAAAGTTGAAGTTTCTCCTGAGTTACCAATGTAGCTCTCTCTGCCTTTTTAGACTTTTTCATTGCTATAGATCATTTGTGGGATTTAATCAATTGTACCACATGGTTGATGTGCTTTGAATCCTTGAATCTAATGGAAATTTCCTTAACATAAATAATGCTAGGGAATTTCAACGTTGGCATGTAGTTGGAATTAAAGTCGATACCAAGAACATTGAAAATTATCCTTATATAAGAATTCCCTCCATTTTGTTGGATTCTAACACTCTTCATGGTGGCTACATGAAATGGAACCATGATGCCATATATGAGTACCAAAACAACATTATTTTTTGTATCAAACTGAATCACGAGCTCTCTAGAAATGGGGATATCTTCCACATTTGTGTATGAAACCATCTCACTAGATGGCTTGGAAGAGCCATGTCCATCTCCTGTACAAATTCCCCATGTAGCCAATCTTCTTGTAGTTTCCTCATTCTTTTGCAGAGGGTTGGCACTTAAGGTTATGTAATAGAATTTACAGTTGATAGTTAATTTGTATAACAATTTTTTTTATGATCTTTACTAACGTTTATTAGAATTGTTGCATGTTTTACATCATTGGAATCACATATTATCTTTAAATTTTTTGAAATTTTATTCTGGTATGTGCACTTTGATATGATGTAATATGATTATGGTTTCGTCTCATATGTTTCAATATTATATATATAACATAAAAATAAATTATTGCATGAAATAAATAATAACTTTTCATTTTACATATTTGTTTTTGCAAAACATAGATCTTCCAGAAGATCAAGATGATCCTCATCATGATATAGATCCAAAAAATATTGGTTCTACTATTATAGATCACATGGCAAAGGATGATGATGACGTAGATACAAAAGACACTGAGGCCAATGACAATGATGATGACAAAAATTATGGTGATGATGATGATGATCATGATGGTGATGATAATGATAGGGCAGTTGCTGGTACTAGTACCCAACAACATTCATGATCATATAGGATGCATCATGGATCATTGTTGGTATATCTTTATGATGATGATGATCATGATAGTGGTGATGATGATGAGGTAGTTGCTGGTAGTACCTAGTGACATTCATGATCATATACATTGCATCATAGATCATTGCTGATATATTGTTATGATGCCTCTTTTCATGGTTACTATCATATGTATCATTTTCATGGCCTAAAGTACCATATTATTGAGTTGTATCATATTGAAATTTATCATTTGGACATGTATCATCTTGACTTGTATCAATTTGAGTTACATAATTTATCATTTTTACTTATATCATTTGTACATGTATCATTTTGAATTATGTCGACTATTGGACATGTATCATTTTGACATGTTATTGATCTAGTGGCATATTTGACTTTCACTTTTTTTAGTTATAAGTGATGATGATCTTATCAGTATTGACTTGTCAATTTATATATATTAAAAGTGGTCGATGATTAACATTGAATGGATGGATATTTATTACGTATGATGATTTTAATTTACTATTCAGGATGGATGTTGTCAAATTCAATTATTTTATAGATATTTGACTCACTTGTTATAATAATTATCCTGTTATTTCTAGTAAACACACCTCAAAGGCATGAAAAACACATAAAAAGGAAGTAATTAGGTCACCATCGATAAAAGGCATCGACTGGTGTTATTTATGACAAATGCAAATGAGCATTCAAGAAGAAGGTGTGAGGAAAAGCAAGTGGTGGAGCCAAAGGCGGAGGAAATAGTGCAAGTCCAAGCAGCGGAAAGGCGTAGGAAGTGGTAGCAGCAAGAGTAATGGAGACTCCATTATTCTTGAACACTGAGAATCAGTAGCAAAATTTCAAAGGTGAGATCACAGACAAAAGATTGCAGGCTTTGCTAGCGTCATCTCATCCATCGATTCTTTGGGTGACCAAGAAAATTTTGGGGCTAGAATTCATGAGGGCCTATCATAGGTCCAAGGCGAACTCATAAATCTTGGTCATGTTCCTGCTATGTTACTACATATGGGTGTGTCGAAAGAGATGGGGAAGAAGCTCACACAGATGATCTTTGTCCATGCTTGGTTGGGGGATATCAACGCAACCCTCAACAATGTAGATGAGAATAAACAAATACCAATGCCCTAGAACTACTACATGCTCTGGATGCATGGTAGGGATGTCACGAAATTCCCTCTGATTCAAACCATCGACCCAAAGGGTTTTGAGAAGTTGTGGGACGACCATGACCGAAATGTCTTCTTCCTACTCAGAGAAGCCAATCTAGTGACAAATCGTCCACGAGGCTGGGTAATCCGATATGTCAAGGATGAAGGGCTGGAGGACAAGATTGTGGTAGGGGACGATGACGACTAGGACTTTGGTTTAGGAGAAGAGTGGTACAAGGATGCCGATAGGGACCCAGGGGAAAAATCCAAATGTTTGACCCACTAGAATTGTGGTGTTGACTGCCCAATGATTATGGACTACATTGCCTACAGGAAGCAGATAGAGATAGACGATGATGAAGATTGAAAAATTCCCATCCTGGTAAAATTTATATTTTGGTATACATATGATATAGTAGAAACAGGGGAAAGTAGTAGCAAATAGGAGTCAGTCCCTGTTGGCATTGCCTGAGTCTAGAACCAGGCCATTTTGTAACTGAAAATGTATCAGCATGGGTAGGTAGGGTAAAGGTTTTTGAAACACATGGCCATTTTGTTAAAGGCCTGCAAGTAAATTTTGGTCGAGAAATCATGTAAAATCTTTTGTGAAGAAATACAGGGTGTTGCCCCTTAGCAGTGATTTAACTAGCAAAAAAATAAAATAATTATCTTGTTATTTAATCATATGAGAACTTAAATAATTAAATTACTTACTCTATAATCATATGAATTATTTAAGAGGCATCATATATTTAACTAATTAAATTGAATTAAAATATATTAAATTAATAAATGGAAGCAAAACAAGAAGCATTTTTAGAAGAAAAAAAGGAAAAAACAATGGAAGCCAAACTAGAAGCAAAGAAAAAGCAATCTTGGAGGCAAAATTGGAAGCAAAACTGGAAGCAAAACCAAAAGCAAAATTGGAAGCAAAACTGGAAGGAACGCAGGAAGCAAAACTAGAAACAAATTTGGAAGCAAAATCAGAAGCAAACCTGGAAGCAAAATTGGAAGCAAAATTGGAAGCAAAACTAGAAGAAAAATTGGAAGTAAAATTGGAAGCAAAACTGGAAACAAAATTCAAAGCAAAACTGGAAGCAAAACTAGAAGCAAAACCGAAAGCAAAACCAGAAGAAAATATGGAAGCAAAACTAGAAGCAATCCTAGAATCCAAACTAGAAGAAAAGTTGGAAGCACAAGTGGAAGCAAAATTGGAAACAAAACTAGAAGAAAAATTGGAAGTAGAATTGGAAGCAATACTGGAAGCAATACTGGAAGCAAAACTGGAAGAAAAAATTGAAGCAAAAGTAGAAGCAAAACCGAAAGCACAATCAAAAGCAAAAGTGGGAGGAAAGTGGAAGAAAAAGTGGGAGCAAAAATGAGAGCAAAAGTGGGAGCAGACATGGAAGCAAAACCAAAAGCCAATTTGGGTGCCAATTTATGCACTATTTCCAGCACCATTTTTTGGCGCTAAAGAGGACGCTATAATTGGCACCGAATCTCTGGCGTAAAATCTGGTGCTAAAGTGGACGTTAAAGATGACGCAAAATCTAGTACAAAATCCGACAAAGAAACGAAGAAATGCTTTGACGCTGACTTTTGCATCATGAGATGGCTCTAATTCATGGTCTCAAATACACTAAAATCAGGCGCTAAATTCGACGCTAATTGCCTATTTTTATGTAGTGATTTTGGTAATCAAACCCTAGAAAATGAAATGAAATAGAAAGAGAATGATGATTGAACATGTAAATACTACAACTCACCAAACCCTTGAAGTAGAAGTCTGAAGATATGCAAGTAACAACTCCAATGGATGAATGCTTGAAGTTATTAGAGTGCTTGAATTCTTGATTGCTTGATTAGGAAGATAGATAGCTTGATCATGAGAGAGTGATGAGTTAGTGAGTGAAAATGAGGGGAAAACCCTTTATTTGTACATAATTTTCTCTAATTTCCTGAAAATACTTCAACATAGGCCGACCTTAGGGTTTAGAGAACAATATCCTACCAGAATACTGAAATAATTTTAATTTTTAATCCTGATGGGACTAAGTCACCCAAGGTGGTGGCTTGGTCCCACCAAGGCAATTTTTCTAGGTGTCAGGAATTAAAGTGTATTTAATGATGTTTAACAAGATTTTTCTTCGAAACACACTTAAGTAGGGCCTATAAGTGCATAATGGGGCCATTTAAATATAAGAAAGGGTTAAATTATTGATGACAAGCCTAGGAAAGTGTGAGAGTTTGTTACAACACCTTACAACACTTTAAAATAAGGCTTTTCAAGTGATAAAAAGATGTTTAGGTGAATTATAATAGAAAGGTCCTAGAAATGTGTGAAAGTGGGTTAGAACACATTACAACACCTTTGCAAGACATCATGAGGTTTTTATTGATTTAGAAATGTTCAAGGCCTAATGTGAATGTATTGGCCACATTACAACATTAAATCTAGGAAAAATCAAGCCAAAATCCATAGGAAAGGCCCAAATGAGTGTGAAAATGTCAAGGATACATTTTTTTACATTACACCCTTATAATGAGAATGGTCAAGACCATTCATCTGAAGATCTTCAAGAATTTGAGAAAGACCCTAAAAAAATGAGAGTTTTGGAGATGTTATTAGAGAAAAACCTTGATCACTATCTCCAAGTATTGTCTTCAAAAGGTGCTAAAATACCCGCTTATCTTATCAAGGATGTAGATCTCACTAATCCTGAAAGTGGGCTAGAAACATGTCAAGAAAACCTAATGCAAACATCAAGGGGGAAAGGTGGTTGCTACTTTCACATATACACCGCCACCCCCACCTAACACATCAAAACTTTAATGGAAAATATATCAAGAGACATATCAAGATCAATTCACACCCTCATAATTTCCTATCTTTGCTAGATCTCACTTAAACATGGGTACCTTAAACATGTATAATTTTCCCGTTCCACCAAGTTCACCTTAGAAAGAATATATTCAATCAACTCAACCCCAAAAATAATACATCCTGTTGGCATTTTTTACAACAACCCACACGTATTTCCTAGAAGCTCCTATGAACTTGCCACATTCAATAATAAAAGGCTAGGAAAAGTATGGCCAACTTAATGAGAATAGAAATAAGGCTAATTCTCCTACACTTTGGACTTTGTAAAATATAGGAAGGTATTCCCTAACATGTGCTCTTAACATACAACATTTAAATGATTTATTTGCACATAGGTAAGCAATAGATAGATCCCCAATTATTGTTAATGGATGAAATCCTTCAAGAAATTGGCTATTCCTTGAAAAGGCTTGGGTCCAATTAACAGAGAATCATAAACTCAACTTAAAGTAAATTGATAGGAAATGTTTGAGTAAAATATCCTGAGGCCATAACACAAAACATGTGAGAATAAAACATAATCAAAATTCCAGTGCCATATCCCAACGCACGGAGTCAAAAGAGAAAACTGAACTATAGGATAAATTTCATTTTGAACACTTATGATCTATTATAAATTGCATTACAATCCATATATCTATACCTGAGTTTATTACTTCTTTATGAATCCTATTTGTTATATTGCATGAACTTATTGGTTAACTGAAGAATTAACCGATCCTTTGAACCAGAGCTATAGTTAAACATAATTCACAGTAAAGAATAAATGAAGATCAATAAAAATCATCTTGGATCGATATTTCATTAATAATCCATGTAACATAACATAATAGGAGAGAAAAAAAACTCCAAATATTCACGAGTTTGATACAAACATGCTCAAAAACCCCATGATTAACTAAGTTCTCCAATCTGACTCAAAACTTTAAAACCTGGACATACAATTCATACTCTCTGTATCACTAGACTCTTATTTCTCATATTTTGGATATTTCAATAGACCTCTCTCTCAGCCCAGAATTCCCTTTTATAAAACAAGGGAGCCAACAAGATTCAGGCCAGAGAGTACACATGTCCATTTGCAATTGGACCACTAACTCTTAATTCAGTTACAAGTCTAATATGTGAGTGGAGAGCATAAGAAAAGAATCATCATTAGTTGATATGGAGGAAAGAAAACATCACTCCAAAGGCCACTCCCCTTTACATCGAAGGCATGCTTAATTGTTATAGTACCAACTCCACCTCAACACCCTATACTTGAAGTCAAAAGGAGAATGCAATTTTAAAATATAATGTCTAAGGCTAGACCTGTATTATACATGACCAAGTTGCAATTCTAGACTATAACATTACATCCTTTAATAATTTAATCTTGGACTCCATAGGGGTGGCAAATCCCTTAAACTTCTTCTCAACAATTCCTTTGAGCAATTGATATGTTGCTATAATAGTAGGATATTTATCCCCATGATGTTTCACCCCTACTGCCATGAATTTCAACTTCTCCATTCTAGGGCTCCATTTGTCCAGCAATGGGATGGCTAATTCTTTATCCCTTGGAAACATTTTTAGTGCCTGCAACATTAGGACACAATTTGCATGAAAATTGTTTACCTTACTTTGGACCCTTCTGTTTAAATGTTTCAAAACAGTGTCCACTATTACTGAATTGCTTCTCCCTATTACATCCTGAATTTTCTTTACCATCTCCTTATACTCTAAAAACCTGATGAATCAATTTCTCCCTAGAGAGTCCACCTCCAGGGCTAGTAGCCCTCTCAATTGCAATAGGCACTTCTCCCATATTATATGGAACAATAGCCAAAGACTGTGCTTGTGCAGGAGGTTGAGACTGCTCTACTGGTGGGTTGGGAACAATGTGGCTAGAACTAGCTTACTTTTGAGACCTTATGGTATCCATTTGTTGCTTCAATAAAGCCAATTCAATTTCCAACTCTGCTACCTTTTGTTGAATCTTATTATACTCAATAATAATGTCATTATATTGGCCTCTTAGAGTATCTTGGTCCTTGGTCAAATCTTCAATGGTTGCCCTGGTGAATTTAGCAACATTTATGACCATATCAGCAGCTTCCAATGCTGGGGTGTCAGCAAATATCCTCACAACCAAGTGACCACTGAATTCAGATGGTTCTGCAACAATTGGTTTTTTAGACCCAGTGGATAGAGACCAGATTGCCAAAGCATCCCATTCTTCACTAAAGGCTTATCCTTTGAGTGCTAATGTATCCTCCTCATCAGTTGCAAGAAGTGGCCTATTGGCCCTTCTTATTGTGTCAAACACCACAACATCGGCAATATCCCATTCAAGAAGCAGCAATACTCCACTTTTTTGTACCAATGCTTGACCCTACTCTGGTGTTATTTCTTTGAATTTGTCTCTCATTTGTTCCCTGACCTTAGCCTAAATTAACTTCTCTGGGAGCTCTGGATGAAGAATTCTCTCATGTGCCACCTTCTCAGCATATGATGCAGTATGTTCTCTCCACACAAAATCTTTAAAAGAATTAGTTTGAATAAAAGAGTCATCCATCATGAAATATTTCCAAGCTTTTATCCTCAAATCATCATTACTTGTTATTCCTTTGATTTCATCTTTTCCTAACCTCAAAGTAACTGCCCCTGAACTTTTTGCAGTGTCAACTAGGTATAATGGCATCTCTTGATGCAGTTCATTTGGAGTCACAATAATGTCATCATCCTCATCACCATCACAATCAACAATCATTACTCTTTCAACCTTCTACCTCTTTGGTGATGGTGGGTAGGCCTGCTCTGAAAACCTCAGAGGAGAATCCAGATTAACAATATTTGGAACTGACTTCCCTGGAGAAGATGGTGTAATATTTTTAGCAACATCTTCAGCCCTACTTCCCCTTCTTCTAGAAAAAACCTTGATCTTCTTTTGGGGCTAATAAGTAGGCCTCTCCTCCAATCTTACTTCAAGGTACTCCTCGATGGTTTGTGATTTTCCCATTTCTTCCACAACCCTTTTATCTTTCAAAACCCCAACCAAACTCTCAAAATTATCAATGGCATACATCGCCTTGCTTAATTCATCTTTGGAATTAGGTATGGGATTGAAACTAGGTATTCTCTCCTATTTCTTCTTTACCATTTTAGAGTAGGAAATGTACATTTTCTTTCTCTCCTCTTGTAATTCCAAATCAAAAATATTCCTGATAATGTCCTCAAGAAAGTAGAAATTATGGACAAAGGCTCTTGTCTGACGCTTTGCCTTCATTTGAGAGATAAAACCCTCAGGATCATGATTCCTGGGGTGCACAATCCTTAGCCTCTAAGGCCCAAGTAATGTATGTAACTCCTTCCATCCTCCCTTTGCCATAACAAAATTGAAAAATGTTGTACATTCAGGGAAGAAAGAACCCTTCTTCTATTCAACTGGCAAGTGTAACTCTTGAGTGCCTCCCAACTACCTCATGATCTCCAAGAATCCAATTCTAAGGGGCACCTCCCTTGGTAGAATCCTTGGATTGACATTGGTGCCAAAAACCTTGAAAACTATTTTGTTATGATAGGGGATAATGTCTCCCCAATTGTGCATTATGTTTAATTCAGGCCTCATCTCCATCGGCCTCAAGAAATCATGAATTTCTTTTGGAATCCTTGGGGGGTCATGAACCAGAGCCCTCCTTAATTTAGATCTAAAGACATTATGGAAAGTTACATAATCAAACTTATGATCATGCATGTCAAGAATCCTAGTCCAATATTGGACAGGCATTTCAATACTACCTTCCTTCTTCTTTAACTCCATATCTCTTTCAAACATAGCCTGACCCCTATAAAGGAACATGTGGATTAACAGGGAAAACCACCTAAATCCAACCCAATTCTTCCCCTCTTTTAGAGCTACCAGACCAATGTGCAATTTCTCTGCTAGGTAAGTGGAAAAATCATACACCACGTTGAAACCCGGGTGCTGGAGATTTATTGACATATACATAATATCGGTAGGCAAGGTTGTCTTTAAATTGACTCCAAGAACTTGACATAAAGCACAAATAGTCTTCTTGAAATAAGTGGAGAAATAGTCCACAAGAAAAGGTTCAGGCTCATTCCTGCCAATCACTACCTTCTTCTTACTTTTTCCTCTTCCTGAGACTGCCAAATGAGGTATCAAAAGGGATGTTCTGAACAAACCCTTAGTATTTCTATATTCTTGTCTGAAAACCTCAAGGTTGACAGGAACCATATCTCGACTCCATTTGTGTAACTTGAAAATATTTGTGATTTCTTCTCTGGTTATCTTAATCATCTGCACACCATCATATGTTCTGACAACTCGGGTCACAGGGTCATATCTCGCAGTAATATCCTTCAAAAGATCTACATCCAAGTAGACATTAGGCACCACCAACTTACCCAGGTCTAACCTCCATGGGTTACACAAAGGAACTGACAAATTCTTGTTCCCAAACCAATTGGAGAACAATTTCCACCCGGTATATGGTAACTCAACATCTCGAATTGCACACTGCTTGTCTGTCAGTCCTTCCAAGATTCGGGGCCCATAGAAAAAAATCTTTCCCTCCCGCTTCTTATTAGTAGAGGGTTTTAACAAATCAATAATATCTTGGGAGAAAGACCTAGTAGTGGTTTTAGAACTAGAACTTCAGGCCTTTGGTGCCATTTCTACTAGACAAATGATAACTCAAGCTAGGGTTTTCTTATTTTCAGATGGCAAGTAATTACAATTTTCTTCCTTTAGCCTTAAACAAAAAAATACCTCATGATTCTAGAGTTTCCAGCAATTATCTAGATGAGCTCTAAAATAAAATCTATTCAAACAATTCTTCAAGAATGAAATGGGAAACAATCACTAATTATTCAACAAGCAACCATAAAATATTCTGAAATTTCAAGAAATGGTGTACGTGCTACTTATGGTTTCATTCGTAGAACATCCAGGGCAGTGAAATTGATAAATTGTAACAATGGCTTGCTTCACTCGATACGAGGAAATTCTTCCTCAATGTAGAGATACAACATGGAAATAGCAATTCACAAATTTTAGCATTTAATTATGCAGGCAAAGTCGAACTCGACCATTACTATTCACTCACACGAGATAAAACAGCTATAGTACAACATGAGTTTATTTTAAATACGAGTTGTTGATCAAAAGAAATGTTGGCTAGGAGAATGGCTTAGATTAAGTCACAACAGTTTGAAAATGCCATGTCCACTCTCCAGTCACCAAACGGATGGTACATTCACCTACTGGGCACCACCTTTGTTTCCAGTACACAACATCAGCGTCCATGCATCACCAAATCACACACCTCACAGCATTATTGAAACTATAGTTTTAATTGCACGAGGTCAGCGAGGGATGGCCATGATGCATCAGGAAATAAATAGTTGTCATCATTAGCATCCATCATCGGTCAGTGAGCAAAACTGGTCCCCATCATCAAACACAATAGGCAGCAGCATCTCACACGTCTCGTGCAATTTTTATGACATTAGCAAAAACCTTGCGAGGTCTACGAGGAATGGTCAAGATTAAAATCACTTCATGTGACAGTCACACAATCTGCACATACGAAAAGGTTATTCATAAAGAAGGGGACCGACTAGGTGGATGAGGAAATGACCCTCAAGGTCGAAAAGATCATTTAGAGGTTTACTCTAAAATAATTCATTAGAGCAACATTATGAAAATATAATACGGTCATGATGCAAAAGATCGAAAGGACGGGTAAACGGGGCCGGTAAAGTCATGACCAAAAAGAGATAAAAGACCACTTAAGTGACTGACCACCGTTAATAAAAAGTCAACGCTCGAAAAGAAAACCCATGACCCAACCAATTAGAGCCGAGGAAAAAACATACCTAAAAGGGAAAAAAATAAAAGCTCCACCAGTGGCGTTGACTGGGGATGTATGCCCCCTGTGGCAATAACAAGATTCCAAAATCTATGGTTACTCAGACCAGACACAGAGAGAACCAAAAACCAAGGACCTGTCTGGATGAGACAAGGAGACAAAAGAAAAAATAGAAGGAAACACACCTATATACACTACTTATAAGACTGTACAACGTACATGGAAAAGAGCTACTTCAAGAGAAGTAGTATTTCAAGAACTGTCCATGTGCTGGTAGTTCAAGAACTTCACCTGCAAGTGACTGTAAAAAATATGAGTCTTCTCAATGTGTATCCATAATTATATATGGTCCTAGCCAAAGGAGTTCAAATTTTCCATGCTTGCCCTTATCTTCTGATCTTGCATTCCAGAGCAACACCATTGCTCCAATGCCAAATTTTCTCTCAACTACTCTTTTGTCATAAAGGTGCTTTACCTTAAGTTATATTTTTTCATTTCTCTTATGAGCTTATCTTCTAGTTTCATCCAATTGGTTCGATTCATCCATTCTATGTTGCATCTCATCACATATATAATCATCATATTCTTGGTCAAAATCATACATCTTCATCAATTTGTTTTGTGGGATTTGTGCTTCCATCCCATAGACTAGGTTAAAATGTGAATGACCAATTTCCTTCTTGACAGTTGTCCTATCATCCCACAGTGCCAATTTTAATTTTGAATCCCAAGCCCTTTTGTTCTTCTCAATCATGTGTTTGATGATCTTCATCAAACTCTTATTACTGGACTTTTCTTGTCCATTTCCTTGGGGATGATAAGGGGAAGAATATGAAACAGTTATACCATATTGATCACAAAAATTAAAAGAATCTTCAGATCTAAAACCCATAGCATTGTCAGAAACTATGCTTTCAGGTACCCCAAAAGGGCTCAAAATATTATCAATTAAAAAATCAACAAATTTACTTGTGGCCCTTCTGATTGGGATTGCTTCAATACATTTAGTAAAGTAATTAGTTGCCACCAATATCCATGCATGTCCTCCATTGGATTTTTCAGATATCTCCCCTATGAAGTCAATACCCCATTGCTTGAAAGGAGCCGAAACAGACACAAGTCTTAAGAAAAAATTGCTAGAAAAAATTAACTTTCTAGCAAACCTCTAATAGGCATCACATTTTTTAACATATATGTGGGCATCCTTGAACATAGTAGGCCACTAGTAGCCCACTCTTAGAATTTTATGAGTTGTTGTCTTAGCCATGTAATGGCCTCCATAAGATCCTTTATGCATTTCTATATGTAGATCTTCAGCTTGCTTTCCATCCACACATCTGAGTATAATACCTTCAGAGTTCCTCCACCAGAGCTCACCCTCGATAATGACATATCTAATTTCTTGCAGTTTAAGATTTCTTTTATCAATAAGGGGCATACCTTCAGGGCATTGCATCGTTTGTAAATATTCAACAATCCTCTTGTACCAACCACAAGTTTGCATATCACAAATAGGTGCAATGTTCTGTTGCTCTATTTGATTTATTTGATTTACCTCCAGATTTGCCTCAGCCATTAATTTTGCTAGACCTTGACCTCTTACAAGCTTGGTAATTTGTATGTCAATATTAAACTCTTGGATTCTATTTATCCATCTGCATCTTCTTCCTGTAGTCTCTTGCTGGGGGAAAATATCTTTAACTGTTGTCGTTGGCACATATGCTACAACAATTGCTCCCATTAGATAAGGCTTGAAATTATTAATTGCCTTTACCAGAGCATATGCCTTCTTTTCAGATATATCATATTTCAATTCTACAGCCTGCAATGATTTACTGAAGAATGCAATTGGCTGCTCAAATCCATCATTATTTTTTTGCAACACACCAGCTATAGTGTGAAAAGAGGAAAAATTAAACAACTGGAAAGGTTTTAAATAATTAGGCAACTTGAGGACAGGGGCCCGCTTAATTACATCTTTGATAGCTTGGAAGGCTTTGGATGGTTCTCCTACCCATACTATCTTTTCTCCCTTATTCAACATCTTAGATATTGGGCGGACAATCTCAACAAAATTTGTGACAAATATTCTTAGAAAAATTATCTGTCGAAAGAAAGATTGGATGCCTTTTACATTTCTTGGTTGCATAATTCTATCTATAGCAGTCACTCTTTCAGAATCAATCCACACCCTATATTTTGAAACAAGATGCCCCAACAATTTTCCTTCTTTTACCCCAAAGGCATAGTTTCTAGGATTTAAAGATATCCCATACTCCAGAGCTCTAATAAAAAAATTCTCTAAGTGAGGACAATGATCCTCCTCACTTTTTCTATGGGCAGTAAGATCATCCTGGTAAATGGCAAGGAACAGATCAATAAAATCAGCAAAGGCTAGATCCATAGCCCTCTGAAAAGTTTCTCCAGCATTTATTAATCCAAATGGCATTCTTACATACACATATGTCCCCCATGGTGTGGTGAACGTAGTCTTGAATTTCTCACTCTTTAACCATTACTTGGTTGTACTCAGAGAATCCATCTGTCATAGATAACAGTTCACATCCTATAACCTTTTGCAACATAGCTGCCATATTAGGCAATGGATAATTATCCTTTAAAGAAGAAACATTCAAGTTCCTAAAATCAACACATAACCTGACATCTAAAGAATCAACATTCAAGTTCCTAAAATCACCCAAAATCTAAACAATAAATTGGATTTCCACCTAAGAATTCAATGTTCTAACACCTTTGATGAGATCGTTGAAAAGCATGGAATTTGAAAGAGCTCTCATTGATGAGGGTCTTGTGAAATTTTCTAAAGATCATAAGGATAACCCTTCAACATTGAAAGACAAGAGAAGAATTTGGACAAAAAACAAGAACAGTGTCAATGTTGGTGTGGCAGATACAAATAAATGTTAAAAATGCTCAACCTACCCTACAATTTTCAACAAACAACCCTTAAATAAATAAAGGTGGTAGAAGGCTACCTAGGCAAAATAATTCTCCTAAAAGGCAATAAAACCCTTTAGGGGAATATCTTGATTCTACCTTGCAAAAATTTATCAAAGGTAAACTTATCGTATTACTTGAATTGAGAAATCAAGAACCGACATTCAAACCCTATGGTAGAAATAAAATGACTATTGTGAGTACCATAGGATCAAATGACATAGGACTTCTAATTACTTCAAATTAAAAAATATTATTCAAGATCTTATAGATCAAGGTGATATTGGCATAGAAAATACACCTTCAACTAATTATGATCTCTCATGATATTTTAGTATCCCATCCCTAATCATGAAAAAGGGGAACCTTCAAATAAAAATAGAAATTCTAAAGGATCCAATTATATTTTTATTTCTTAAATGATTACACCATAGCTCGAGTAGAATGTATATATTTCATAAAAATATAATCCTTGAGTGTATAGCCACAACATGTAGGGGAAAAATGGCACCCATTTATCCCCTTCTTTTAATCAAGATCAAAGTATCATTTCTAATGAGCCCTTTACATCTCAAGATCTAGATATCTTCCTTTCACTTTATAATTCACCTTCATCTCTAGATCTAAGTTTCTCTTCCATGTCACCTTATTGGAAAGGTATCCTTTTCAATTTCATCCCATCTAATTATCCTCTCCTGTATCTTTTACTCCATGTAGTGATCCAGTCCCATGTTAAGATAAAAATATCCTTCCATGTCATAATCCTACTCCTCCACAAGATTCCACCATCCCTATCCAAACAAGGCATATCAAAACACTAACTAAAAGGACATCCAAATTGACTCATTCGAAAAACTTCATCCACCTCTAAGGAATCCATTCCATCACGCGTCCCTCATTGCATCTAAATAAATCATCCAGGCTTCCTTATCTTGATCTTGACTATCCTATCCATATACTTCCTCATATATTCTTCATCCTATCTAATACATCCCCTTACCCTTGGTACTTTGAATTTGGTAAATTTGGGGTAAAACCTTTTCCAAGTATGTTTTATACAATGCAAATTCTTACAACCCATGTCCTTTAGGAATAATCCTTTTATCCAAAGTGAAACATAGAAAAATAGGGGTTTATTAGAGGGGGAAAATGATGTTATGAGGGACCTATTTTCCTTTATTTCATTAGAAAATGAGATCCATACAATGAATTGATTATGAAACTTTAGGTCCATAAATAGAAAGTGAGAATCTTCAGATTCCGTTGTGATTGGAGGATGGGGGTCAAGGTCAAACAAATTTTTGGGGAGAAAAACTAAAAATATAAAATTAGCTACAAAATGCAATCTAACACTTGAAACTTGAAGATTAAACTCAATATTTATAGAACCAAAAATTAGAATGCAAATTTGAGAAGGGAAAAAACATGTGTACCATTCACTAGTCAAAAGTACTTTATGGAAATTTATCTAAGACTCATTCTCCCATGGGCGAATGGGTCCAAGTAAAGGGGTTTCAACAATATTTTGGGAGTCTCTGGTATAGATCTAAAGCTTTTTATTTGTCTGGGTTTCAGTGTTAGAAACTTAAAAAAATTATATGTAGTTTAGATTACATGATTTGATGATAACTTTGACAACTTTTTAAATCACTTCAAAAGGTCTTCAAGTCTTCTTCATCCTAAATTTTCAATCACACATATAGCAGAGAAAAATGTTTTTTTTTGGGTGAATGGGGGTTTTCCTTGGTCAAACCCCATTTTGGTAATCAAAACTTGAATTGAAATAATGAAATGAAAGAGGGAATGAAGAATGAACAAAGCTATGTTACCACTTAACAAACCCTTGAATGAAACCTTGATAATGGAGATCTTAGGAGGTCTACAACTTGCATGAAATGGTTGAATTGGATGTGGATCTTGACACTTTGAATATTGCTTGAAATGATACTTTGAATTCTTGACTTGATCATGAAACCTACATCATAATGCTAGCTCCAAAAAAATGCATGATGCTAGAAGACTTTGAAATGATGAACAGATATTGAATGCTATAATAAATATTTGGTATATCTACTCTTGAATGCCTTTTTTTCTCTTGAAATGCTCTTGTAGATCTTGAAAAATACTATGTGAAACTTAGTGAAATAACCTTATTTATAGATATGTATCCTTAATTTCCCTAAATTCAAATATCACAAGCTGGCATTGAATTGTGGATTTAGAGATGTTCAAATACCACCAAAAACATAATTTAAATTCAGGTCCAAAGGTCTAGGGAGGACCCATTCGCCCATGGGTGAATGGGTCCTAGGTCCCTATACCTAGAACACACATTGCTCAATGTAAAGTGTTATGTTTAGGCATTAATTAATGTCAGGTTTCCCCTTTGGAAAATATAATTTAATAGGCTTGTAAATGAATTAAAGGGCTAATTAAGGAATAATTAAGCTCAATTTAATCAATAGGGCCCAAATAATTGTGTAAATTTAAAGGAGTACATTTAACAACACTAAATTAAGGAATTATTAAGTCCAATTTAAGTAGGAAGGCTCAAACAAGTGAGAAAATGTAAAGGGTTACAATTTTGTACACTACAAAAAGAATCCATTTTTATCTTATATCCATAATATTAATACCTCTAGTAAAGGCTATCTCATTCCTTTACAATATAATCTTTGAAGATCTCTTCTCCTATCATCTGCTTATGCACCTATTGTAACATAGTGATTCCATCTATGCCATAATAAGTGATACTATACCTAATTGTGAGAACCTTTCCCTTGATCTAGGTTTTAGGATAGATTCTTGTATCTTGAGATCATGTAAAAATCTTAAAACATTGATCTTTAACCAAAATTATATGAAAAATGAATGCTTAGTTGTTGAGCTAAATCATTGACTTGCATAGCTTGTTACCTATCTTTCGATATAACTATCAAAATAGTTTCATGTCCTAATATTATTATCTTTCCTACAATGGGAATCATTAGAAAAAATATAAATTCCTAGCAGATATATTCTCCCTACAATGGACCTTAACTATTGAAACTGAGCTTATCCTTATGGCAAGAGATATGTTGGCTATTGATTTTTGTTTCTCAATTTTTTTTTGCTTCTTGGTTTTGGCTTTTATATCCCATTTACTTGATGAAATCCTATCCTAATATGATTAGAGAAGCTTGGTTCATAGCATGAGTGTCTTATTTGGCATGTTTGAATTTATTTTATCTCCCATTTGTTTGATAAATCATATCCTAATATGCTTAGAGAAGATTAGGCCATTGCAAGAGTGTCTTGTTTGACATGTTTGACTTTATTTTGTCTCTTATTTTCTTGATGAAGAGCTATATCTTAATTTTCTTAGATTGTCTTGGGTTTAGACATGGTTTTCTTTCTTTTTATGTTTTCATATGTCTTGTGTATGTAAGTTAGATAAAATGGCAAACATTATCCACTTGCTAAGGTTCCTCTTCAAAGTAACAACATGCCTTGTTTTTCATTGTTTGTTCCTTTGCATCTTTGCATATCATCTTTTTATAGCATCTCCTCTTTATAGGTCTCATTTTGATATTTTATCCTTGTTGGAGATTGGTTTCACTACATTCACAAGTGTTAGTATACATAATAGTACACATAATAACATCATAAATAATCCTTCTTGTTGTGAGATTGACCAAAAAACTATTTTTCCTAGTCAATATCTTAAGGAGGCATCATATCCTCCATCCCATGGTCTATTGAGGCATGCTAGGGTACATCATCAATCCCTTTCTTTGAAATGCTAAAAAATGCATTGTCTCAAAGATGGGTAAAATGTAGAAACCTAAAAATGATTAATGCATTTCCATATTATCATTTCATCATTATCCTTATAATTTATTTTATCTATATTAATTAAATAATTTTAAACATTTAATTAACATTTTCCTCTTTTCATCCATAACTATCTAATTAACTTAATCTTTTGAACATATATATTAATTGAATAATTTTAAATTATTTAATTAATTCATCTCTTATCATTTTCTCTCCAACATTAATGAAATTTAAAATTAAAATTTATCTTTGGTCCTCTATAATTTTATAATTTTTAAAAATTATTTAATTAGCTAAGACTCCTCTTTTAAATACATTAAGATAATTTATTTAAATTCAATATTTTCTTCTAAAATAAATAAATAAATATTTATTTATTTCTCCAAGCTATCATTTTAATTATGTTTATTTAATTCCCTCCTTCAAAATTCAAAATGTGGGTCATATCTTGATTTTTTCTATCCATTGATCTTGCATATTAATCTCCACCATTGATAAAATGATAAGTGGAGCATATAAATAAGAATATATCATTTCATTCAAACCCCCTAACACTTTTATTGTAAAGATCTCTCTAGAAATTTTATGATCAAGATCTATCAAGCATTCAATAATTATCAAGCATTCAAGCATTATCAAGTATTTTAAAGCATTATCAAGCATTTTCTATTATCATTTATTTTTATCATTCCATCATATTTGTTTCTGTATTTTGTTGCTTTGAAGAGTAATGAACAATGGCGAAAATCAAGATCTTAGATATGATGACTTTGCTCGTTATCTAAATTCTATATTATGAGTGAAGATCTTGAACTTCATTACGTGATTGTGAGAGCGTGAATTTTTTATTGTTTATATTTGTGATCCATATTTTCATCATCCATAGATACAATCTAAATTAACAAGGAGGGTACAACTATGTTTTGGATTAATTTAATTAACACGAATATTTACTCTACACAACTCAATAGAAATGTAATAAATAAAGTTAGATATTTAGCCATGAAAATAATAGATAAGAATGTCATACTAGAAAACATAATAGAGGTAAACTTTGATTCCCAATGGTAGGTAAGATCATAAACACTATATTAATATTGTTGGGGATTTTTACCCTTGTAGATGAATGATAAACTAGGATAAATAAAATTAAGATAATGTGATCCAAAAATAGTCAATATTATTTTCCAAAACTATCTAACAACATTAACAAATATTAATAGAAGAGTATGCATACACAAGATTATACAAGACTCCAATACTTACATGGAAAAAACCACCACCAAAACATGGGAAGTGTTACATTATTTAGAGTCTAAGGAATTAATACAATATATTTTATAGAGTATCAATATACAACATAATTCTTCTACAACCAATCTAATATCTCACACCAATAATTTTCTATCAAGACACTAACCTTGACCTATCCAACCAACTTTGGCACCTTCATACAGGATGACATAAATAGAAATAAACATGGAGCCTGAATCATCTAATTATCTAACAAACATGTGGAGTACCAGATCGCATAAATATATTCTAACCAAATTATGGTTTTATCATACCACACATATCAACAAATATTATGTCTCCATATGGACTATCACCTTGTGTATGTAATTGTTGATGAGTCTATTTAATAGTCTATTTTTTGTTGTTTTTAGGCATACTTTCATAAATTATAAGACAATCCTTATAGACAATATTCCCATGCTATACTATCTATTTATGCTTATTATACAATCATGGACCTGAATTATAAGTATTGGAAATATAGCTATGATATAGTAGCATTGCATGGTTTATATGTGAGTATGTATGAAATGTGGATGGAATTCTATATTTAATTATGGTAGTTAGCTTTGTGTATATGTTTTTTGGATTAACCTCTTGTAGATCAAGAAGACACTGTACCCCGCAAAAACTAGATGTTGTAGCCTACAACAAAACGAGGACCTGGACAGTGAAACGGGGGAATTGACAAAATAATATGAATGCAATAACTATCATGTGGAGACACCTAATGGAGTTAGTTGTGAATCATTACGATAGTTAATAAGGCACCGAAGAAGAAGAAGAATTTTTTTGATAGGATTTTTGATATTTGATTATGTGTTCCACATATAGATCTATTTTGCAGAGTTTCAATTCTATTTGAACTCTTGTTTATTTTCAATTGTAGTTTGAATAATTCAATCTTAGTTGCATATTTTGATAGTTAGGGAGTTGTAGTTAATGATTTCAGTTAGGACTCATTGTGTTTAGAATAAAAATCCTTTGTGCTTGTATATAGTCGGTGATTGAGTCTTTAGATAGTTAGTTGATTTCATATTTTTTTATCAGTTATTTCTTAGTTTTTAGTTATCATATACATACATGTTGATTATTTAGAAATGATTTCCTTGAATACAATCTGTGAGGAAGATTTTATGTAATCTTTTGGGATATATAATGAATGAAGTTCAAGTTCATATGGATGCGCATAATCTAAGATTTAGATTTGGTTTAAGTTAAGTGAAGACAACCACTTGAGCGGGCCACTCAAGGTAAATTTTCTTCACTATATTTATAGTTGTTTTAATTTTGTTTAATAGTTATTTCCATTTATCATTACTTCATAAATTGTATGTAAGTTGGAATAAATTCTCATATGGTGATTGTCAATAATAATTATTCATGTGAATGAATTCATTCAATAGACTTGTAGTACTCTGAAGGTTAGAATAAGTTAAATTTCTACTTTTGATCATTTCTAAGTCAGTTCAATAAAAAAAATTTAGTAGTAGTTCAACTACAAGTTATGTTGTAGGCACCCATAGCCATTAGCGTTAGTTCACTTCTTTCACTGTTATGCATTTTTGTGATTTTCTAGCAAGTAGAATACCCTTTATAGGATAAATTAGGTAACCTCAAGTCCTTGAAGGCACATATAGTACAATACCATCATAATTTTATGATCCCTTATTGATAATTTAATGAAGTCTTTACCATGTTGAGTGGACTATTCAACTAGTTGTTCCTCTGAATTGTGTAGTTTCTACCAATTTTACAAGATGCTAGTTTAAACTCTAGATTTTTTGCTCTATTGTTGGGGATGATGCTCCTTCATAGACTTGTTTTCAAGCTTTAATGGTTTATACTTTGTTTTCAGCATTAGGACTGATAGATTTAATCTTTTTCAAAATACCAAGGAAGTTGCACCAACATTGTGCAGGACCGCTACTATATAAAGTCACATTTATTATATGCGAAGGTAGAGGGACTCTTTCAAAATATTTCTCACCTCTACATGCTAAGAAGCCATAGAAAAAATTGGTGACTCCAATACTTAGAGCAAGGGTAATACTAAAGAATAAATTTCCCTATTGATCACCAACATCTACTACACCAACAAGGGGGACATACCAAACCATGGGTGATGCAGTGGATGATCCTAAATGGGTGACCTTTGAGTTCCCAATCATCAACCAAGAAAGGGCTATTGTGTTGAATAATATCTCTCCTTCAGTATACCAGTCTTTTATGGGTTGGCACTGAAGATCTAGAAAAAATTATATTTGAATTTGATATGTGAAAAAGCTATGACTATGATTTTGATGCATCTCATAGGCTCAAACTCTTCCCTAGCACTCTAAAAGATGCAACCCTAAGATGGTTTATGAGATTAGGCAAGGATGTTGTCCCTAATTGGGATACCATGAAAAAATTATTCTTGGAGAAGTACCTTGACTATTTTAGAGGATTTGAAAGGAGAAGATATGACATTTTCAGAGTGTCACAAAAGGAGGATGAGCCATTAGGAGACTATGTGGAGAGATTTCAGTTTTCTTTGAAGAAAAACCCACAAAACAAGCTATTTGAAGAATCCCTCATGTTAGTATTTTTGATGGGATTCAACGAGGATTGTATTGATTCCCTCAATATTATTGGGAATGGGGATATATCTCAAATACCATTTGAAGAAATATGTAGGATCTACAAAAATTACTCTAGGACCTTCACCAAAAGGCTAAGAGGAGAGAGTACATAGAACCATTGGAAAATCATTGACTGGGGTTTCAAACATAGAGTTAAGTAATTTGGTGTCAACATGAAGGAGGAAATTATTAGTCATCTTTCCACCTAATTAGACACTCTCCATATAAAGAAGAAGAAAGAGGAAGCTAAATTAATGCTCACTAAATATTGCCCCAACTATAGGAAAATGAAAGAGGGTGGCTCAACAAGACAAAAAAAAGAAGCCTATTTTTTGGTCACTAGAAGGAGAAGATGGATAACTATTTTATATAGCTCAAAGAAAGACAAGGTATGCCACAAGACCCTCTTAATTTCAATTCATCTTTTCCCATTGGAAATCAAAATTTTACTACTTGTAATTCTTAGCCCTGGTCAACTAATCAAAACCAATGGAAAAACCCTCAACAATGTCCACAACCTTAGAAAAATTGGAACTAGCAGCAACCAAGCCCTTGGTCACAACAAAATTTCTAAGTTTATAATTATAATCCTCAATTTCCAATACAGGAGAACCAGTGGTAGCCTCAATGGAAAAAAGGTCAGTAGTGGTAGCAACAAAATATGAATTACCAGTAGCCTATGCTTCCTCCTCAACCACAACAATAAGCCATTATGCCTCCATAAAATCCTACATCTCAGCCACCCAAACCACCACAATTACCTGCCCAACCTACACTTAACCCTAACAACAATCCTATCTAACAGGCTTATACTATTGAGGCTATGCAATACCCCACATATGGGATAGAGGTGAGTGATGTCCACCTCAGGTTGGGGAAACAACTTGTTGGACCTTCATCCACTCAAATCACTGAGATGGAGAATAAGGAACCTATAGTTGAAGCTTTAGAAAATTCACCTTTGAAACCTAAGTCAAATGAGGTACACCAAACTAGCTCAAGTCCAAAGCCTCCATTTCTTGAACACCTAGCCATTCAAAAGCATCACACCAAAGCTAAGATAGACTTGCTATGTCAAATTAGGGATGTCAATATTAATATCACTCACATCCAAGCTATTAAAGGCATTCCAATATATACCAAGGTAGTTAGGGACTTATGTCTTAAGAAACCAAAGAGGAAAATTAAGTATCCTGAGATAGTTCATGTCCTTGGAAACCTTGTAGATATCATTCTAGGGAACATAAATATCCCTAAATACACTGACCCTGGTAGTCCAGTAGTGGATGTTAAGACTAATGGGACCCTTATCAAAAACACCTTAATAGACTTAGGGGTAACAATCAATGTCATGACTAAATAAACAATGTAATTACTTTTGTTAGCCAACATTAGACCCACACAAACTATTATACAATTAGTTGATAGGTCAATAGTCAAACTTGAAGGAATCATTGAATATTTAGTTATTGCATTAGACTCTGGGGAATATCTTGTTGATTTCATAGTATTGCAGCCAAAGGTTAACCTTATAGGATATTCACTCATCCTACATAGACCATGGTTAGCTACAAATAATGCATTCATAGGCTGTAGGTTTGGAAATATGATAATATCCAATGGGATGGTGACCAAGAAATTGGTCCTCTATCCTCTAGCCCAACCTTATGTTGATCTTGAGAAAACCATTTGGCCTACTTTAGATGAGGAAGATAATTATTCCCTATAGAATTTGATGACAATAGAACACAACCCTCTATTGGATTATTAGTATGAAGATGAGATAATTTCTCATATAATATAGAATTACTATTGTAGGAGCTCACAATAATAGGACTATCTCACATGCCTACAAGACCCCTTGCAAAGCATTATACTTGTCAATTCCTTAGAATAAATATCTTAGATATTCCATTCCTTACTACCACAACAATGTGTACCAATCATGCCTAGCCTTGACCGATAATTTGTGCAAGAATCATTTAAAGAACTAGAATTCATTCCAGGAAAAATGCTAAACATAAACAATGCATCGATTGAAGAACAATAGAATTCCCTATATGCAATGTTGTAGGCACACACAACAACCCATGCATGGGACTACCATGATATGAAGGGTATAGATATTGACTTACGTATGCATTTGATCTATATAAATGATGGTTATAGGCCCATTAGACAGCCTCGGAGCCGAATGAACCCTACCTTGAGAGAAATAGTAAAAGCTAAACTTCAAAAACTCCTTGATGTGGGCTTCATTTATCCTATATCTAACAGTGAATGGGTATTACCTAAATAGTCATTGTTCCAAAGAAAGGTGGAAAATGGAGAGTATGTGTAGATTATAGGGATCTGAACATAGCTACTAGAAAGGGCCACTTCCTATTTCCCTTTACAAATCAAGTGCTTGACTCTTTAGCAGGGAAAATTACTTTTCATTTCTAGATGGTTTTAATGGTTACAATCAGATAAAATTTCTCCATAGGATCAAGAAAAGACAACATTTACATCTCTTTGGGGTACCTATGCTTACTCTGTTCTACCCTTTGGTTATGGAATGCCCCAACTACCTTTCAGAGGGTAATTCTCAACATATTTTTTATTATACTCATGACTATATAGAGATATATATGGACGATTTTACAACATATGGGGAAACTTATGAGGAATCTCTTATTAATCTGGTAAAGGTTTTAAAGAGGTGTAAGGAACACAATTTTTCTCTTAGTAATGAAAAGTGCTTTATGATGATTGTTGATGGTGTTTTTATGCACTTCACAACACAGGTAATACGTAGATGTATTACCTGTCTTGAAAGACAATCTTCCACAATAAAATTGTAGAACACTATCCCATGGTCTCTCAGATGTCAGGTCTTGATGATTCTTGGAATGTATCAGTTGTTTGATGTGATTTTTCTAGAATCACAAGGCCGTTTTACATGTTTTAAAGCTGTAGGAGAATTGGGTCAATGAATGGAGTTTTTCGAATATGAAATTAATGCACTTCACTGTAGGCTTGGACAATAGTCTTGGACTCCATTGTTTCATCAGATTTGGCTTTACAATGTGCAATGAACCTTAGCACAAATTTTTTCAAAAAAAAGAAGGAAAAAGGACGAGGAAGAAGGATGGTTCCTAGACCTGCAACTACCAATGAATAGTGATCATGGAGGTTCCTGCTATGGACAATTTCCTTAAATAGAATTTCACTTAATCTGAATTCTCACAATGTCATGAAATCTATGCTATCTTCTAAGGACTATAGATATTCATCATTCATTCTCCATGTAAATGAGAACAAAGACAAAGTTTAAGGAGCAGCTATGAAATTAAACTCCACACTAACTTTACACAGCCATTTACTAGCAGAAAATGAACAAAAGTATGGACAAGGAAAGCATACACATAGTAGAAAGCTTCAAAACCAAAGACAACATACTAAATCCACTATAGCTAGCTAAAGGATACCAGAACAGTAAAGTAATTTGAAGGAGTTTTAACTAAGGGGAGGAGAATCATCAAACATGTAGAGAAACCCAAAAATACACCAGGAAATGACTGTATTTTCTATTATAATTTCTGTAGCATGCCTTTACAACAACTCAACTCTCTTAAAATGAGAGGAGGAGAGGCCTATTTATAGTTTTCAAAAAGAAAAATGAGTGGCCAAGATTTGATTCTATTGTGTGGCCAAGATTCACTTTACACTAGGGTTTCACCTACCCCCAAATATACTTCATCTATAAAACACTTCTTGTCTTTTCCCTATTTTTTCATCTAGTGAAAACATTGTAGCAATTTTTTCCTTTAGCTATTTTCCCTTTGTTGTAGCTACTCTTTGAGGAATTCTTCATCGATGACTGGGTTGCCTTCACGCTTCTTCAAAGTTGCATACTCCATGAAACTCAAGATTTGTGGCTGGAACTTGTCCAACTCCATGACGTCAGACCACAAAATCTGATAGCTCCATTCCTCGGAGTTGTTGATGAGCTTTTTCTAGTCATCATCGTATTTGGTAGCATTATCTCTGAAAAGTTCTGACTAGGCGAAGACTCGGGCCGCAAAACTCATAAAGTCTGTGGTAACCTTAGCCGACATCCCATCTTCCATGTTCTTTAAGAAATGAGTCTTTATGCTTTCTAGATTAATTACGACAGCGGGCAGCTCGTACCTCGTCATTAGCTTGAGGTACCGAGCGCACTCTTCTCTGGTCTCCCTGGCCCATTCGATATCTGGAACTACCCGTTCCAGAATCTGCTCCAGCTTTTTCCTCTAGTGATCAAAATATCGCTTCCATACATCCACTAACTAGTCGTCATCATCTTTGAGGGTGAGGTCCTTCTCCTACACCTTGCTTGGCAATGCAAGTATAGCCTCAATTTTTAGGTAGGCTACTTTGTACTTCCTTGGGAACCCCTCGTAGACCTCCCTCATACCCTCAAGAGTTCTCTATACTTCTAAGAACTTATTTGCTATCCAGACAACCAAGTTGATACTTGTGTTTCCCATGTCTAAGACCTGTTGGAACTAGTTTTCCGTAGTCTTATCCAAGTTCCTTCTCTTCTCTAATTTATTGATCTTCTCTTGAGATAGCAACTGAGGTGGGGTCGATGACATAGTGGGCTGCTCATTTGGGGATGACTGCTGTTGAATATAGGTCGTTAGATCGGCCACTTGTGCTTTGAGTTCCTCCTTAGAAACCTTATGTTGTTGGATAAGATTCACCACCATGGCGACCGATTCCTGGAGGTGGTCGACATTTTTCTCCCTTGTGGCCACTCCCAAGTTGATGGTGGAGACGTTATAAGTTATTCCTTGTTCTCCAACCACTGGCGTCGCTATTTATACCGCCCTAGATCCTGAGGCATCCATGATCACCTTCGATCTGATCTTTGGATTTTTCTCTTTCTTGGTGCTTATCTACGCTCTGGCTAGTATGGCTTCCAACCTTGCCTTAGGATCTTTTGGGGTGGGAGTATTTTGCTTCAACTGCCTCACCAGCCAATCGGGTACTTGGGGCTCTTCCCTAGGTGGTTCACTTTGATTCTTGTTGTCCCCCTTTTCAAGCTCAATGGCTCTGAAAAAAAGAGCCCTCTTCTCAGTTCTTGCATCTTCTTTCTCCTCATCGGAGTCCTATTCGAGTGTTACAAACTTATTGGGAGACTTGGCGCACAGTTACGCATTGGGGGGATTCTCCCTTTCAACACCCTTTTCTTCTTCATTTTCCTCAGGCTTCTCCTCTTGCTCATCTTCATGGAGGGATGCTTCCTCATCATGTTCTAGGGTTTGGCCACGCCCCTTAGTTGGAGACATGCTGCCTTCAGTCTCTGGAGCAGCAATTTCCTCTTCACGTGCAAGTCGATCCTCGGCTTCCTTATCCTCAATCTCCTTAAGCTGCTTGCCCCACTCTGCATTGAGTTTGGGGTCATTTGTTTCCCTGATTAGTTTACTTTCCAGCTCCTTGCTGCTCTCACTAGAGGAATCGTAGGCCACCTCATCTATCTCCCGGCGTTCGAACAGTGGATGCTCGTGGTACTCAAATTCTTTGTCTTCTGTCCCTTTCACAGTCTCTAGCTGTCGTCACTCAAGCTCATCGAATATTTGCATTATTGCCTCCATTCTTAGTGGTTCAGTAGGGGGAGGGAGAGCTGGAGCATGGGCCATAGACTAAGCTATTGCAGCTTGAACCACTAGATTAGTAAGCATCCCCAAAAGCTCGGATGGCATGTTTTACATGTACTTCACAAAAGATTCCGGGAGGCTAAGGGTAGGAATCGTAGCAGTGAAAATAGAGGGAAGGGAAGGAGACATAGAGGAAGAGGAGACTAATGAGGTCATGGCAGAGGATGAATCCATGGGAATAATCTGCATGATTGGAGAGGTGGAAGCAAGGCGGATGGAGATGTCCACCGCAGGTGGGGAGGAAGCGGAAACAAAAAGCGAAGCATGCGGGATGGTGGCAACAACATCAGCAATTACAATGGATGGAGAACTCAGCGAGTCAAATCTCTCTCCTCCTTGCTCGATGAGCAAACCTCTAGGTATCATAGTCATCTCCGTGGCCCTAGTTGTTTTTCTTTGTTTCTTTGGCGGCTCGCTCTCTAATGCCTTTCGAGCATAAACTTTTGGTTTGGGCAGCTGCTCACTGGCTTCTTTTCTCTTCTTGGTTTTGACTGATGGTGGGGTTTTGGATATTTCCCTAGTTTTAGCAGTAGCCACTACACCTATGAAGCCACTTGGTTCACTTTCTAGTCCCTTAAACGTTAAGGCGAATCCTTGCTATTTCAATCGGGCCACCTGTTGGTTGATCCATACCCTTGTCTGGACCTCAATGGGTTTAGTGAGTATGTCAGTGTTGTCAAGCTCTCGCTCATTCTAGTCAATCGTAGGTAGTGGAAAATTGGTGATGACATCATATCTCGGATCGATCACCGTGTCCTCATCCTCTTCAAGCTAGTCAGGAACCAGGCACAAATTTATTCTCCACATGTAAAGGGCATTCATGCGCATGTAGATCCGTAGCCGCACTTCAAGATCATCTTTACAATTAGCCCATAAATCTTCAACATTGTGGAGGTGGGCATACTCACATCCCAGTGCCTTTCTAATTTGTCCGTATGGGTCCTTTTGAAGTCGAGCTGTATATTGCCAGAATTGGTATTCGGCCAACTCCCTTTCTGAGTACCTCATACACTGGGAGGTATGAATCTTGTACATCCCTTGGATGAGCCGAATGGGGTAAGGTGTACCCGCCAGATGCTTGCTGCTCAAGATATTATGGATGTGTTGTAGCTGCCAAGTCAGCTCTAATAGTATAATCCGGTCATTGGGGTACCGGGGCAGCTTGTTTGGTCTTTCTGTGAATCCCTGGGCACAGATGTAAGTGAACCTTAGAAATTGTATGTATAAGAAGGCGTATTGCCTAAGGAGGGCTCTAGCACTGTGGGAAACTCTTCTCTAAAATTCACCTCCTAGAAATCAAATGATGTGGGCGATGAATGCATCATTCACCCTGCAATAATCCTTCTTGAAGTTTCGGTACTATAGTTGAGGGTATTTATCATAAGGCTTGAGCTCTGCCCCCGATGCCTCACTGGGTACCTTAGTTAATCCATGATAGTGTTTTTGGTCTGCGAGGGAGTATACTAGGTAGGATATCATGTAGAACTTGGAGGTCCTCTTCACAGTTGTGAACTATTCGCGGAAGCAGTCACTGATTATCTCCCCCAATAAAAGGCAGTGTCGTCACCGTGGAGAATCTGCTCCACAAAAAGGAACATCCATTCTTGGAAGAAGGCCACAGTAGGAGAACCCATCACTCGGCTTAGCAAGGTCATGAGGTCGTGGTAATCTTCAAAGAAATCACTGTGAAAAAGCTCCTGAGGGAGCTTGCCGACACTACCCCGATTGTCCTTCAACTAATACTGATTGATTAGTTTCTTACATTTCAGCGGATCCTGCTCCCATAATTCCTTGCATTCTTCCATGGTGGTGGTCTCCATGCTCTTAAAGGCAGGAATGTGGAAAGTTTTCATTATACCTGATGGGGACATATCCGCAAGGATTTTCCCATCCCAGTCCACTATAGTTTGGCTCTCAGGTTGATATGCCTCTACGCATGCCATTACCAATTTTGGGGCCACCAAGATCGACGGGAAGCCTACAGCTTTGGCAATTCCGCTGCTCCTTATCAACTTTTCATTTTCTGTCTTGGGATTCAACCTGACTCTTTATGTAAATTCATCAACATTGACCTGATCGATATTGGTATCCGTGACATCTCTCCACAGAGTGGTGATTTTGGATTGTAAGGGGACCCCTTGAAACTTTTACTTCATCTGATTCTTATCCTCCTTTCCTCAGGGTGCCTTGGCTATTCCTTTCCCCTTCTCCTTGGAGGCACCAGAAGCTTCTATGCCGGATTCCATAAATCTTGCACAAAAGACATGAATCAGTAACATTAAATATGAAAAAATGGCCTCAAACAAGTCCCTACACACCAAGATTAGCTCTGCACTCATTATTCATATTCGATAATCGCATAACGTTTGATAAAACATCATTAGAAAGAAAGGCAGGTAACCCGGGTTCCCAGGGCCAGAGTTCCCTTGGTAGAATGTTGTTTGGAAGGGAAAATCAGGTATGGAACTCCCAAAGGTGTTTCTCGATATTGGATTTGCTCAAATGAGGTTTGGAATGAAAGAAAACCTAATTTTAGCAAGTGGGTTGAAATCCATTTTGGATTTGGAGGTCATTTGAGCCTTCATTTAGGAGTTTGGGTATCAGCTGCAGGACGACCACTAGAAACGACACATGGGAGAAGGAACTTCGGGCGCAAGAATCTAGAGATCAGACCGCCATTGCAGTCACGAGTCAGCCCTCTGGGATGGTGAAATTCAAGAGGCAATCTAAGAGGGGAATTTTAGAAGACAATACTAAGAAACAATTTAAGGAGTTGGGAAAGCCAGGCAGTGAACAACGGGTCGGGACCCGGAGGTCGAAAAGTCGTTTCGAATTCGCTGTGAAAAACGGCGCCAGTGGAACAGAATCCCGAAAGCCGAATTTCGGGGTTCGAGCTCTGAATATACTTTGGGTGCTTGTTCTTCATTCAAATTTTTCATAAGGTGAAAGGGGGTTCGGGGTCCGAGACTTGGAAAGACGTCCCGGGACGGTCGTGTAAAATAGAAAAAGCGACATAGAATTCCATGGACGAAATTCCAGAGGTCGATGTCCGGGTACACTTTGGATTTTGGTTTCTCCCTTGGAAATTTGAATCGGACTTTATGCGGTCGGGGTCTAAGGTCTAGAAGGATGCTCAAGACAGGCTGTCAGAATGGTGAAATTAGCACGAAATTCCAGGAATGGAATTCTGAGGATCGGATCCCAGGGATAGTTTATTTCTTTGCCGATCTTCATTTTTTTCTAAGTTTGACACAGATTTCATAAGGTCGAGATCTGAGGGTCAGAAAGACGCTCAGGGGAGGTTGTCAGAATGGCAGGGCACAACGGAAACCCGCGAAGGGAAATCCGGAGACCGGAATTCAGAACGAGTTTGGCCGCATAAATTTTGAAGTTTAAGTTTAAGTTTTACGCAAATGACCACGGGAAAGTCTGGGCCTGGGTAAGATGGTTTCCTGTTTCAAAGAACAGTGATGGGGAGGTCCAACTCCGGTTTGAATTTTGACTCCTCAAACGATCAATTTTTCACATTTTAAAACATGGGTTTTTATGGGAGGGTACTCATCTACCAGATTTTAACCCTATCTTACATTTTATTTCATTTAAACTCGGAATTTGATGAAAAGGAAGACAAGGTGCGCAGGTGGCGTACGTACCTCAAAATCTTGAAGAGGCTGGTGTTGGACGTGAGGGAAAAACAGTCAGATGAGAGCTCGGGCATGGGGGTGGAGAATGACAGATGCAGGGAGCTCTGCAAATTTCTCTATCACTCTTTTGCATGAAAATGATAGTTGGAAAATCTGATTTTAAAGCCAAAACTATCATTAATACTGCAAATTAATGCTTCATACGGTGGTCTGAAAGGTTGGTGAGTTCAAATCTCACAGGCGACGGTGGGCGACCCGGAGTCTAGTGGCTGGAAAGACGTCTAGTCGTGGCCGTGAAGAACGGCGAAGTTCAGGCAGAATCCCGGACGCTGAAATCCGAGATCTGGAGTCTGAGGTCCAGAAAGATGTTGGGCGTCGGACGCCAGCCGCAACAAACTCAGAATGGGAATCTGGAAAGGGAAACTCGAGGGTCTGGACCTAGAAGGGGCCACAGAGGTCTGAAGGGCATTCTGACAAGGGAAACCTGAATTGACTTTAGATTTAGCATTTTTGAAGGGGGTCGAGTTTGGTCAAACTTAATATGTGACTTTGGAGGGTGAGTTGACCTATTAGGGCACAAAAAAGGACACGTAAAATGAGGTGAAGCCAAAAAGGACCTAAGAATCAAAAAGAGGGAAGAGAGGGTCCCTGTTCCTAATGGGGCGTGTGTGCAACAGGCACAACAATGATGATTCTAGGAGTTGGTTTAGGACATTTCATATCTAGTGTAGGGATCCAAATTGATCCACATAAAATAGAGATCATTTCTACATTACTTGTTCCACAAAGGCAGAAAGACATTAGAATCTTCCTAGGCTTTGTAGCATATTATAGGAGGTTTATTTAGGACTTTAGTAATATTGTTGCACCATTTTTTTTTTGTTGACTAAAAAAAAAAAATTTGATTGGACATTTGAGTTCCAACATTCCTTTGAAGAACTGAAGAAATCCTTAACACAAGCACCTATTTTGAGGGGGGAAAATTGGGCCTTACCCTTCCATATACATACTGATGCTTCATATTTTTCTATTGGAGCAGTTTTGGGTTAGAAAGAAGGTAACAAATAATATTCCATTTACTAAATAAGCAAGAATATTCAAGGAAAAGAGCTAAATTATATTATTATAGAGAAGGAGATACTAGCAGTAGTGTATGCCATCAATAAAGTTAGACATTACATTATTGGGTGTGCACTTTTTTTCACACAGACCATACAACTATCACATATTTAATGAGCAAGACTGTAGTAGGTGTAAGATTGCTTAGATGGATACTACTTCTACAAGAGTTTGTTATCACAATAGTGGAAAATCCTAGTAAGGCTAATGTAGTAGTAGATCTTCTGTCAAGGTTTCCAACACAATCAATAGAAGGGGTAGTGGATGACTCATTTCCAAATGAACACTTGTTTACTCTTAATGAACATGTGCCTTGGTATGTTGACATTGAAAATTATTTAGTAATAGGGAAAATTACACCACACTTTTCTGCAAGAGAAACTCTTGGATATCTGGTTACCTATTCTACACTAGTTCAGACAATATCATGAGAAGGTGTATAAGGGAAGATGAAATATTTTATATCATGAAGGATTGCCATGATGAACCTATTCAAAATCCTCACATTTGGTTACTACTGGCCAACATTACACAAGGACTCCATCAAGCATACAAGTATTTGTGATAGGTGCCAACAAATGGGTAAGCCAACAAGGAGTGATAAGATTTCATTGCAGAATCAATTAACATTAGCTCCCTTTGACAAATGGGGTTTAGACTTCATTCAAAAAAATTCACTCACTTCTAAAAACAAGGAGTAAATTATGGTTTACATTGATTATTTGACTAAGTGGGTAGAAGTGAAGGCATTATGGTTTTCCAAAGCTGGAAATGTGGCTAAATTCCTATATGAGGACATTTTTACTAGGTATGGAGTACCTAGGGAGATAGTTACTAATCAGGGCCCACAATTTTTTTCAAGCCTCATTACCAAATTGGTTGAAGAATATCAAATTAGGCACAAAAATTCAACACCTTACTACCCTCAAGCCAATGGTTAGGTGGAGGTTACCATTAGAGAAATTGAAAGTATTATAACTAAGACAATGCAGTTACATAGAAAGGATTGGGTTGATAGATTACTAGATGCAGTATGGGCATACATAATAACATGGAAAACAATTGGTTTCACATCCTATGAGTTAGTATATAGAAAAATAGTAGTCCTCCCAATTGAATTTGAATATAAAACATTAAGAAAAATAGTAGATTTGGACATAGATCTCACAAAACCTCAAAAGGAGAGGTTACAACACTTAAATGGGATGGATGAAATCAAAATGGAATCTATCCATCACACTGAGATAATACAAAAGAAAAAGAAAAAGTGGCATGATCAATATATCAAGACCAAAGAATTTAACGTAGGAGATTGGGCCTTATTATATTATTCAAGATACAATGATTTCAAAGCGAAACTCCAATCCAGGTGGTTGGGACCTTATGAGATCAACCAAATATTTCCTAATGGGGCAATAAAGTTACACACCATAGATGCAGTAAGGTTCTCTCTCCTGGTCAATGGCCATGAATTGAAACTTTATAAGAAACTAGTACAAAAGGAATATTTTATCATTTCTCTCATTCAGTAGTATTGTATTCCCGGTGGTTGAAATTTTGGTTTAGAAATTGTTGACACAATTTTGCAGGAAGCAGCCTTATGGTAAAGTTAGCTATTAGGGGATTTATGCACATAGCTAAGTGACCTCTGAGGTTTTATCAAAGTCGGATCTTCATTTTTTAATGGGGGGAGGAAAAGGGAAAGAAGATAAAAATAAAATAAACACACTTAAGCGAAGGTGATGCACCAGATCAAAAATGACATAAGTAAACACAATGCTAAAACAAAGGCTCGAGTAATAACTAACGTATATCAAATAGATGATTCCCAACACTACAAACATAAGAACATCAAACCATTTGCATAAAATAACTCATACAACATAAGCTAACACAAAAGAGTAGCAACATGATCTGTATTATGCTAGGCTGCATAAAAATTACAAAGGCTCAGAACAGATGCTCAAATGCTTCAAAAAATACAAGCACAGTTTAATGTTTTATAAAATGGATGAAAATAGAAAGGTTGAATAGAATGGCACAGTCTACGAGTTCAAATTTAATTAAAAACACTATAGAGGCTAATTCCCAATGCTCGGGAAAATTTCATCCATCTAACAACCAACATAAAAAATGAAGAAAAGGTTGCTTAAATAAGCCAACCCACCGCTTGGAGACCCCAACAAGAAAGATGCTTCCGTGAAGCCATCAACGATCGAGATTTTCTCGAGCCGACACCAATAGAAAGATGTTCCAACAGCATGCCAACAGGCATGTCCCAAAGAGATATGGGCCACACAATAGCAGAAGGAGAGAACACACAGCAAAAAAATGGAGATCATTGCAACAAATGTCAAACCCGAGATAATAGATGCACGAACGAGCACCACACGGAAAACCCCCAGCAAAGGAAACTGCGGTGTGGGCCCGAACCGGAAAGAAAAAAAGTAGAGGCGACATGTCAAACAAATGAAGCCCAAAAAAAGGAAGAAGAGATGTCCCAAAAGAAAGCTCCAATAGGACACCATGTGGCAGTTGTCGGAAAGCTGCGAGCGATACCAAAATAAAAATGGCAAAGTTGCGCAACAAAGAGAAACTGTGAAGGAAAAGAGTGGTATGTGAATAAATATTCATAGCTTGGTGACTCATAGGGAATTTTAGCTCACAGAATGAAGAACTCCAGATCATGGTCTTGCAGAATAATCCAACCCCTTGGACCAATCACTCATAGCTTAGAGAGGGCAGCCTGAAGGGACGTCTAGACTTCATTCGATGGTGTAGTCAGAGTGCGTAGTTTTAAGGGGCCATGTTCAGATCAATAATTGCCTTAAAAGGAAATCCACCAGATACTTTTACCTTGGACTCAAGATAGAAGAAGAGTTGCACCAAATGATGCACCATGTTTTCAATATTTGCGGCAATCAGAGATTGATCGAAGGAATGGAAAATTGATAAATCTTGTTTTTCCTCCTCAATCTTTTCAATGATGTGTTCTATGTCTACCACTGTTTGATCAGTCACGAAGGGTGATGGAAGTCCTCACTGAGTTAGGTGGGAAAATTTTGCTTTCATATCATAGGTAATCTGAGTCATCTTTTCTCTACACTCACCGACATGCTGGATGGTTCATGCATAAAGATGAGAACATTCATGCTCATAGCCGTCAATGTTCAGTCCTCAATCCCCACACTTCCCAATGCCTCATTGGAAGTTGTAAACAATTTTCCTAACAATTGTGTGGCCTCCAGAACTCTATCAAAAGTCACCTCCTGCACTCGTTGCATTGTTTCACTAACCACCTCACATAGATTGGTAGTATGTGCCATAAATTTGAGAGTGGGCTGCAAGGTAAGGCATAGTGTCTTAACCTTATCCCAATATGATGTGTGCAACTCTTTGGCTATCTCTAGAATGTTCATTTGGGATGCAGAAGGCTGGGATCTCAAAAGGTCTAATTCTACAGCCTTGCTACTCAAATATGCCTTCAACTCCACAATGTTTCCCTCTAGGGCCAAAAACTGATTCTTCAGAGTAGTAATTTCTTTCTCCTTCTCCCTCAAGGCTAACTCGGCTTGGTTTTTCCTTTCTGTTTCCTGCTCCAATGCAACATTCATTTCATTTACCTCATCATTGGTACTCTGTTGGAGTTTTTTCAGATCATCACTCACCTATCTCAATTCATCGTGGAGGGTCGCCTTCGTCACTCGAAAATGCTCAATTTCTCTCCACAAGGCCGAAACAACCTCCGCACCCAAGGCCTAAAGCTCAGTGAATTTTCTCTCAAAAGAATTATTCTCACTCCATAGTCGATTTATTTTGACTTCCTGGGCCTTATGCTTATTAGAAAAAATCTCCACCTTTACTTTCAAATCTTTTATTTGTGCATCCTTCTTCTTCATCTTGTGACTGAGCTTGAGGAAATCGGTTGTCACAACCCTTTGGGTTTCCTCCATTAACTCAACCTTATTCTGCAGACGAGCCTATTTCAAATCAATGCCTACAACATTGATAGAATAATCATTTGGCTGCATTTCTCTGACCGGATTGATGACATTAGGTGTTACATTTGCAAACATCAATGAATTTTGGCTTTCGTTGAACACAGTCTGCAAAAGGGCCTTCACTTGTCTGATTGCATCCTTTTCCCTTCTTTTTTGTATTCGGATAGCCTGGGCACTTTTGTTTACATCCACTTGCGAGAAATAGTCCTATGATGAAATACCCAGTCCACTAGAAAAAGGGAACTCTTGGGGAATTGCTAATGGGAATGACAATGTGCTCAATGTATTAGTGGACTTGCTAGGTCTAGTAATAGTTGTCGAGGAAAAAGGTGGGATAAACTGACAAACCAGAGATGGTGAAAAAATGGAGGGAAAAAAGGTCGGGGAAGCACTTATCTGATGTTGAGGCCTTGGGGATACAAACTGTTGACTCAGAGGGTTAGGATATGTTACCATTACTTGTGCCTCATGGGTAGTAGACATAGGAGGAGATGAAAGGGGACCCCTAGGGGAATTAATGTTGACCTACCTTGGGTGACCAATGATAGGAACAATTGGTGCGAGTGACATGGCAGAAGAAGGCATGAAAGAAACTAAAGACATAGAAGAGAGAGAAGAAGGGGAGAAATATACCTGAGTTTCTTGAAGATTTGTAGTAGATAAAACTACCTCTTCATGTTCTTCTTCTTCTCCTCTTCCTCCTTCCTCTATTCATGGTCTCTTTTCTTCTAGAGAATCATCTAGGTCCAAAATAACCCTTCGGTGGCATCTAGAATATCTCGACCTCTTTACGCTCGACCTAGAGGAGCTAGTAGGCTCCGACAACTATGTATTTGAGGAGTCTTCACACAGTAACTACTGTCCATTGATTGTCTCTCCTCGTGTAGGGTCCTCTTCAATTATGGGAGCCTTTTGGGCTACCTTTTCTTCATGCTCTGGAGTTGCACTTTCTGCCTCACTGAACCTCTCAGAACCCAAAGGGTTAGGAGAATCTTCACTGTCTGAATGCTTGTGGCACCAGATATCATCAAACTAGTTGTCTGATTCCACCTCTTGAAAGAGCTCGTTAGTCTTTTTTACCTCTTTCTTATAAATCCAAAAATCTTTAATCCTTTCAAGCTTCCAACAGAGCCTTTTTAACTGGTTGTAGAGGAATTGATTTATTTTTTGGTTGGGGATAGGCTTCGCCATTATATGATAAAAATTTAGCCAAGGTGGTCAACCCGAGCTAGAAGGGATGTACTCAAGGCCGACGTATAATCTCTCATTTCCCTCATCTGCATTTCTCTGAGGGTCCCAAAATGACCAAGGCTAGTGAGAGATCTTAATGCCTATCTCTACCAGATTACCTTCTAGATTATAGCACCATGTGTCACAAATAACCATTAATCCAAGGTGACCCAACTTAGAGTACAATACTTTGGAACTATTCACCTTCGGGTTCTTCTTCTTGACCAATGATACAAAACCAAACATGATTGGTAGCGTCAAATAGGAAGTCAAATTATTTCCTCCCCAGTAATCGTTCTCAATATTACACAACTACCTGAAAACCTCCAAGGCCAGTACCCTATCTGAAACAAAACACTGGAGCCAAAAAGGCTCCCGGACAAAACCTTGCATCTGGAGCATTGTAAAATTTGAACCAAAGAACCAATTGCAAGGTGGTACAAGGCCTCTCATCCATGAAATTTGACTCTGCATCAAGCAACCAGACATCTTGCCTCCATTATGATCCAAAGCTCTTAAATTCGAAGCTAGGAATGTGTCTGAAAATGCATAATAATCAAAAGACTTTGAGAGGATAGGATTCCAGGTCGAAACTGGTTTTCTAGTGCCATTTTTATCAAATACTACCAAGGGCAGAGATTGCAGGAAATAACTTGGGTTCTGATGTAAAATCATGTAGGTCAAGAAACAACAATACCTGAACTTGGAACCAGGCTCAAACTCCTTCAGCTGTCAGCACATCCCTTCCACAATGACCTTTGCAAAGTTCATCAACAAAGCTTTTCTATTCTTTTTCAGCATAAAGCTTAGACTCATTTGGAAGTCTGAGACTTCTTTATCTATATCCAATCCACACACCAATGCCAACATAGATAAGATGGAATCCGAGCTCGCTTTAAAAGTAGCTAGACTAAGAGGGAATCTAGGAGGGATGGAGTTATCTGATGGTTTCCCTATTTTAATATTAAAAATTTGTTGCGCTAACCTAAGCATTCTCCAGTAATTTTGCAGTCTAGAAATATCAAAATCTTCAACACCCTCAAGAACATTAAGAGGAATAGACAACATATCCTAGAGAGCCTAGTGATAGATTACCACCCTAAAATTATGGCCGCTTATAATTCTCGTCCGAGCGTCAAAAATTTTAGCACAGGCAACCACAATCTCTGGACAATGGTGTACCAAAGGAACCATATACTGAGGAAGACCACAATTCCACAATCGACTATGAAAAGGATCATTGATATTTTTCATCTTTTCACATGCAGTCTCTCTTAAAATTTTGGGGTTCTGAGATAGCTCTAGATCTCAAACGTTATCTCAATCTTCTAATACCAAAGCTTGGTTTCTAGGAGAAACCACGTTTAACACTTTTTGGTCTACCAGCTTAGTGTATGCCATGAAAGTTTAGATGGAATGCCCAAGGTTGCATAAAAATATTGGGCGTAGATATTCACGCAAGGCATCTGCATCCTTCGTTCTTCAATGCTTTCGGTGGCAACGGCCTGAGTTGAGCTCTCTACAATTTAATCCATTTTACTTGTGTCTTCAAAGAACTCTACAACTTAGTTTTTTGAAAACCTTTCTCTAGCTCTACAAATAACTCAGGCGGTTACACACTTTCCCAACCTTGCACAATTAATGCCCTTTGTATGATGCTCCTATTTGTCTTTTTGATTTTTGGGAATATCGGATTAACAAGGGTACAAGTTATCTTTTCTCATTAGTTATGCCATGCACCACTAACCTTTTCGTGTATGTGAAGAGACCACCCACTTGCCAAAAGATTACACACATTAAGAGGTATGACCTCACATATGACGGGTCTTAATTTTTCTTTGAAAAATTACTAAATCAGCATTGTCATATATTTTCGCGAGCTTTTGAATTTAATGATTACTTGATTGTAATCGCGCACATCAACCAACAACTTCATCTGAAAATATTTTCTTTGATTTAACCAGGATGGAAACATTCTATATGGGGACAACTGGCTCCCTCTCGTTCTTTTTTAAACAAAGGCTCAATTTGAACAAGTTGAAACTGCATTTGATTATCTTCATTATTTCGAATGCTGCAACACTGCTTATCAGTGCTCTTCATACCATTTTTCTCTGACATAAACATACCTTGCTCAATTAGGGATGTCTTTTCCCATCTATCAAAAGGACCCTTAGCACTTTGGCAATCCATATTTGCACTTATCATTTTTTAGCAATTGGCCCTAAAACATCATTGGTAATTTCATTATTTAGTGAGAGTAGCGGTAGTCATGGAAACACCAATTAGGATTACATGCAAGATGACCTAGGCTACCTTCATAGGAAAAACTAGGTGTCAGCATCTGAAATGCATGATTGGCATGAAAAACCTTCTGTATGTGAAAGCTATAAAGTGGGTGCTAGGCAAAGACTATGTAGAATATGAGGACTAGTATAGAGTGAATACCAGTATCGGTTCCCACTTTTTAGCTTCTATATTAGACGTTGACATTTCAAAGAGGAATATTTTGAAGCTGACAAAGCAGGTATTTCCCAAACGCTACTTGGAGGGGTTGGAGAACGTTGTGAGAGCTTCTGAGATCGACCGTGGAATTCCATATGTTCGCAACTTGAGTCGACTAGGCCCTTTATGCATGGATTGGAGCTTGAAACTCATGAGGAACATCACTGCAAAGTCCGTGTCGCCTACCATTTTTTTATGAGGATGCATAACGTCGAACCCTTTCACGAGGTGCAATAGTATGAGAATTTTGAGAGGATGATGCTTCCTCATCGTTCACCACCTACTATCATCATTGGGAACCTCGAGTGCCTAAAGAGACGTCAAGAAGATCCTTCCTCTTTTTGTTTTTGTATTTGAAACATACTCTGCAACACTTGTCAATGATAATATATATTTGTATTTTGGAACATGGCTAAGGGACCCTTTTAATCAACATGTATACATATGTAAATATCTCCATAATTAATACAATATATGTATCTTTCTATATTCTGACTCCTTTCTTCATTTTATTTCAATTCCTTGCATTAGTATGGTTGTTGATCTAATAAATCACTAAGAATGACCCAAAACTAACAAAGCAGGGAAAATATACACATATTTACACACTTACTGCAAAAGTCGACTTAATTGAATTTTTTGAGGTGTATTCCATTAACTTGAATACACAAGTCCTTCGTTGTTTCTATCTCAAATGAGTTGTGTTGCTTGCACTGTGTGATTTTGAATGGTCCTTCCCAGAGACTATCAAACTTTCCATGTTGACCGGGCTTTGTTCCATGCTCATTAAACTTGAGCACCAAGTATCCACATTGCAGACCGTGGTCAGAAGTTTTCTTGTTGAACCATTTTTTTACAACCTACTGGTGGTTGGTCATTGCCTCGAGAGTGTGCTCTCGTTTCTCCTGAACTTCAAGTAATTCTGAAAACCGCACCTCCATCACTCCATTTTTCTCAATCTCACGAGACTTGGGTAGTTGGATTGCAGGGATTTTCATAGAAATTGGCAATAGTGACTCCTTCCCGTATACTATCTTGTAAGGAGATGTTTCCAATATTTGCTTGGGTGTGATATGGTCTACCCTTAGTGTTGTCTAGAGGTGTTCATGCCACTCCCTTTGATGTTTTGATTCTATTCTCTTGATCAACCAGAGAAGATTCTTGTTTGTAGATTTGGCAAGGCCATTTCCTTGTCGGTAGTAGTTGGAGGATGTCTTTAGGAAGACTCCATATTTTAGTGCAAATTAGCTGATTTTGGAGCCGAGAAAAGCTTTGGAATTATCTGAGATAATTATCTTTGGTGGGCCAAACCTGGCTACCAGTTCCTCCATGAAGTTCACGATTTCTACCTCGATTGCATTCTTCAAAGGTACAGCCTCAGTCCATCTGGTGAAATAGTCAATTTCCATTAGGATCCACCTATGTCTGGTTGATGAAAACGGTTTGATCATGCCAATGAAGTCAAGATCCCATTGAGAAAATGGCTCTTCTACTAAAATTGGTTTCAGTGGCATGGCAACATTTTTCCTTTTCCCAAAAAAAAACTAACACTCATTGCAAGACTTCACCAATGAATGCGAGTCCTTAAATAATGTTGGCTCTAAATAACCAGCACACATAATCTTGATTGCAGTATTTTTTGCTGAAAAATGTCCTCCGGTTGGGCCACTGTGGTACTACTCCAATATCCTTTTTGATTGCTCTTGTGTTATACATCTTAACAAGATGCCATTGAAATTTCTCTTGAAAAGAGCTCCCTACAAGAGTACATAACCATTATTCTACAGTCGATAAAAATGCCTTTTAGATGAGGGGAGGTTGGGTGGATACCTTCTTGTTTCCATGAAATTAATTCTAGAATCTAGCCAATCATCTCTGGAACTCTCTTTATTTAGTAGCACGGGTTTCGGGACTTCAAACTCAGTAATTGCTTCATTATTTTCAGCCAAATATTTGCACAGCCCCTTCCCTTTCACAGTCTTGACTAGCTTGATCATACTCAAGAATCTTGGTTATCCAGTTAGCCCACTTCTCAATGATTTCACCTTCCATAATATATTCTCGCACACTAGAGTACGACACACAAACAATCACCTTGTTGCATGATATGAAGTGTCGAAACTTCTTCAGCCCCTTTACAATAGGAAAAGCTTGCTTCTCCACAAATTTTTACTTCACCTCATAATATTTTAGAGTGCACGAATAGAAGGAAATAGGTAATTCTCTTGTATATTCATCATCTTTCTGCATCAGGACAATAGCGATACTCATGCTACCACCAAATACATACATAAGGAATTATTTCAACACATCTGGATTAATCAACACGGGAGCAGAAGAGATGACCTCTTTAATTTGTTCAAAAGTTTTTCGGGCTTCCGTTGTCCATTTGAAAACTTGGGCCAATAAATCCTTGTGAGGTCTACAATGAACCAGCTAATGAAGTTAACCTTGCCCAAAAAATATTGAACTCCTTTTTTATTAACGGGTAGAGGGAGTTCCTTGATCGCTTTAACCCTTTTTGGATCGATGGCAATACCTTCCCTCGAGATGACATACCCCAAGAACTTCCCTTATGGGACCCCAAACACACATTTCTTTGGGTTCAAAGAAATCCCGAACTCTTGGCACTTCTGGAAGACAAGATCTAGATGATCAAAATTATCTTCAATAGATTTAGAGAACACCGTCAGGTCATCTAGATAAATAAGAATGATCTTATGTATCAAATCCCTGAAATCAATGTCCATAGCTCATTGGAAAGTGGCTCCGGCATTTGAAATTCCGAAGGGAGTTTTAGCATAAGCGTATGTTCCCCACTTGGTAGTAAATTCCATTTTCTATTGATCCTCTTCTTTCACCTGAATCTGATTATAGCCAAAGAAACCATCCAACATTGAAAACATCTCGGAACCAACAACTATTTGTAGAATTAGCTCCATGGAAGGCAGAGGGTAGTGGTCCTTCAGGGATTCTCTATTCAGGTCTCAGAAGTCAACACACAATCCTATATCACCATTTTTTTTCTAGAATGGCACCAGGTTAGACACCCAAGTGTTGTGTTTGATCGAGAACACTATCCAAGATTCAATCAACTTCTTTAATTCTTGTGACATTGGCGACTCGATCTTTGGATTTACTGGCCTCTGCTTTTGGCACACGGGTTTTTCTCCTTCTAGTAGCTCAATGGTGTGTTGGATAATCCCAAGATCATATCCCTTAAGATCATCATATGACCATTCTACCACACTTGGATACTTCTCGCAAAAATGGTTCAACCTTTCTTTAGTCTTCTGCAAGACTCCTTTTCCAACCTTAAGCTTTTTATCTTCTTCGATTTGCAAATCAGCATAATCGCCTTTATCGGCTACAAGCTTTCTCTTTTCTTTCTTCGCATCATCATAATCAAAAAGACTCTCAAGAGTAACCAGACCCATGGGAATCTTATTTGATTTAAGCTGGATTACTTGATCCTCATAGGCCTCAGCAATCTTTGGCTGTAATTGGTTGGCAAATTCTCCAAACAACTGAAGAAATTATGCAATATGAGAATCACTATCAAAAACTTGCTAGTTTTGATCATTATTTGGGACTGTAGGCCACAAGATCATGCACACTGAATGTTTGTTGTTAATTAACTCGGAAGCTGGCTCAAACTAAGATCCGACAGTTTCCATTCAGTCTGCTTTGGAGTTCTTCTCTCTAGGAACAACTTGGATGTTGAATTCCTTGAAGCCTTCAATCAGATCCCAAACCCTATGTCGGTATGATAGCATACAGACATTCTTGGTGGTAGATAGCCCTCAGATTTGGTTGACCCCCAATTCTGAATCTTTGAACACCCGTATATGCTTTGCACCCATTCATTCTGCTAAACTCAAGTCGTGGACAGGGCCTTCATTCTCTGCTTCGTTGTTTGAGAATGCGAATTGGAAGTGGTAAATCCTTAAGGTATTTTCTTTGGATGGAGATATTAAACATATTCTTGTGCCAACTCCTACTCTGCATCTTGCTCTGTCAAAGTGAAAGGTCCATAACTCTGAGGACCCTTCACCTATAGATTCTTTAGTTACCCTAAGCATCATCTGGTCCTCTTCATGTATGACGTATGTTCCTAGCCAAGTTGCATGATAGTTGCCGAAAGGATCTGTGTCTATAAACTAATTTAAAAGAGATTCTTCTTTCTCCATCCGAGAGCTGGTTGATTCTTTTTCCTCAAGGAGTTTGACATTGAGCATCTCTTCTAAGGTGATTAAGGTATGTGCCACCTCAAAATTGATCATGGCTTCATCAGCCACATGCTTAGAATGAAGATTCTAACAGTAACTTCATCTTAGCTCCATGTTTGGTTCTTAGGATCAGGTGTGACCAGTCCAATGCTATGTAGCCTCCAACATTTGTAGTGAATTCTCAGGATAGACATACCTCAAACAAAGGAGGGATGTCGATGAGAATAGTATCTTTATTCACAGTAATGTTGGGACAAGAAAAAAATGTCATAGGTAATCCTTTGATTACTCTGACAGTTTCAACCTTGTTCCCGTCGAGTTGCATGACTCCCTTCTTAAGAGGCTCGTACTCGAGTCCCAGAGCTTTAGCTACTTGCTTAGGCATGATAGTGGTGCTAGCACTAGATTCAATCATAAAATTATACAGTATTTTGTTACCAATGATAAGTGTTAGAAAGAAAGGCTTGGGTTTAGGCTTACTCTCTTTTTTGACCAGATTTTCTTCTAGTTGATTTGCTATAACTCTATCTAGGTCTGGCTTGGATGTCTTATCTTCTGAGGGAAGCTCAAGCATCTTCATGGCCTCTTCTCCCAATAATTCCTTCTGTAATAGCAACTTTTGCTTTGGGATGGCCAGGATATCCCACAAAGAAACATTAGCAGAGGATTTATTTAGCTATTCCACCATGTTGAATGGCATTCATGATTGATGAGCTATGGTATTTTTCTCCTTCTTCCTTGCAACCGGTGCATCTGGCTATTTGGCAACTGCCAGGGTGGTCGTGGGAGCTCTTTCATTTGGAGGAGGTGGATTCTTGGGACTTGGAACAACCACCTTAGGTTATTGTGGAACTGATGACATAGTTTTCAATGAACTAGGCTTTGAATTAGGTGACCCTTTAGTCTTCAAAAACGTGAATTCTCCAGTGAGCCTCTGCTTGGAATGAGTATTGTAATCCGACTATACTTGTGGCACTTGGGTAACTAGAATTTCATTTAGGAATGTTGTCTCCTCTCCCTCCATCCAAGAAAAGAGTGCTTGGTCTAGAGCTATCTCTAGCTCCTGCTCTATAGACATTCCTTGCATTTGAGAAGTGAGAACTACATTCTCCATTTGCTGAGAGGCATATGTATGGCCTCCAAGATCAGGCATGATGCCTTGACTACATTGTTCTACTATCTTCTATTGTAAATTCCCTCGCAGATAATTTTGGGGCATCTGTGCATCATTGCAAGGGAAGCACCATGGATTAATCTCCTCGGAAAGATTATTTTTTCCTACTACTAGCTCCATACTTCAACTAGGATAGACGGTCTGCATTGGAATAGTCAAGGGGATGACCTGATTGTTTTGTTGAGCTTGGGTATTACTACATGATCTATCCTACCACTGGCTCGACTGGAAAGGAGCATTTCCGCCTTGGTAGTTTTGGTAAGCAGGCTTCTGGTAGGTATATTGTTGCCGCTTCATACTAGTTAACTCATTTGTCATGGTTTGCATCTGCTCCTTCATGTTGTTCACTTCAACCACCAAGGGGTTGGACACTGGAGCCATGCTTGACATCATTCCCGGGTACACATACATAGACTGGGGAGGTGTGGGAATGTTGGCTGAAGCTACCTCTAGTTTTGCTGTGGTCAATTTTGGAAATAATGGCATGATATAGGTCACGGTGCCAATTTTTCGATAGCAATAAGATTGTTCTCCATAATGATAGAAAGGTTGTATGCATCGAGTAAGGTATTCCCACCGAGATCTTGTAGCATCACAAAAAATATCACCATTTATGGACTTTACATAGAACATGAATGCCAAATCTGTAGGTGATCGACTACCGACATAAACTCTCTACCAAGTCGAATGAAAATGAGCATTGAAATCAGCCAAAGCTTCATGGGGAGCCCACTTTATATGAGCCAACTGGTGATATAGCGAATATCTTTAGCCATTATTTGAGAAGTGCTCGTAGAAAGGATCTCTGAGTTGATCCCAAGTGCCAATTGTATTAGTCGAAAGAGTACAATACCAGTCCAATGCCTTCCCTCTAGAAGAGGCGGCAAGCAACCACAAAGCCACATTCTGATTAGTAATGCCATGAACCATACATACATCAACCACATCTTGCAAGTGCTTTGCTGGAGTTTTTGAATCTTCCCCAGAGAACTTAGGGATAGCCTTTAAAGCAAAAGTTAGGATTGGGGCCCATACTGTAGGAGGTATAGATGCTATCAAAGGATTACTAGCATCCCAAGCTACATAATTTCTAGCCATTGGTGCAAGGGACGGAGGAGAAGAGGGAGGTGAAGTATTAGCCTACCGAATTCTCGCATAGATTGAAACCAATGGTGGTACAAGGAGGCTAGGAATTCTTATAGTTTGAGACATAGTGATGGGCCTATGGCTCATACACTCCTATTGATTTGTGAACATGTTAGTTTGTGTCCTACCAGGCATGCCAAAAAAAGAACTGTTAATGCAAAAGTTTGCAAGCAATAGCCTTATGGGAAACTTAGCTATTGGCGGACTTATGCATGTAGCTAAGTGACCTTTGTGGTTTTATCAAAGCTAGATCTTCATTTTTTAATGGGGGGAGGAAAAGGGAAAGAAGATAAACATAAAATAAACACACTTAAGCTAAGGTGATGCACCAGATTAGAAATGAAATAAGTAAGCACAATGCTGAAACAAAGGCTCGAGTAATAACTAACGTATATCAAATAGATGATTCCCAACACTGCAAACATAAGAACATAAAACTATTTGCATAATATAACTCATACAACATAAGCTAACACAAAAGAGTAGCAACATGATATGTATTATGCTAGGCTACATAAAAATTACAAAAGCTCGGAATAGATGCTCAAATGCTTCAGAATATACAAGACCAGATTAATGTTTTATCAAATGCATGAAAATAGAAAGGCTGAAAAAAATGGCACAATCTACAAGTTCAAATTTAATAGAAAACACTATAGAGGCTAATTCCCAGTGCTCAAAAAAATTTCATCCATCTAACAACCAACATAAAAATAAAGAAAAGGCTACTTAAATAAGCCAGCCCACCACCTGGAGACCCCAACAAGAAATATTCTTTCATGAAGCCATCAACGATCAAGATTTTCTCGAGCCAACACCAACAAAAAGATGTTCCAGCAGCACACCAGCAGACACATCCATAGGAGATATGGGCCACATAGCAATAGAAGGAGAGAACATGCGGCAATAAAATGGAGACCGTTGCAACAAACATCGAACTCAAGATAACAGACGCACGGACGAGCGCCACACGAAAAACCCCCAGCAAAGGAAACTGTGGTGTGGGCCTGACCCAGAAAGAAAATAAGCGGAGGTGACGTGTCAAACAAATGGAGCCTAGAAAAAGGAAGAAGAGACATCCCAAAATAAAGCTTTGATAGGATGCCACGTGGCGGCTGCTGGAAAGCTACGAGCGATACCAAAATAAAAAGTCGAAGCCACGCTAGAAAGAGAAACCGCGAAGGAAAAGAGCAGTGTGTGAATAAATATTCATAAAAATATAGAGTGATGCCTCAACAATAGAATATATACAAAGTTCTTCAGGTGACTCAGTAATTGAGCTACACAGCTCAATCCCTTAGATCACTCAAGTTTAATTTCTTATTCTACCTCACACACACACAACACAGTTACGATGATGTACATAATTTTTCCAGAGGGGCTTGTCTTTTATACAACTATCAACATTCAGTAAGGGTCTTGTTGCAGTAGGGACCTATAGCATAACAACTATTATCATTCATATAGGAACTGATTCCAAAGGTACTCGTAGCATCGTCTAGCAGGAAATTTAATATTTTACACCACATTAATTGCATTATAAACCTTTTCACCTCATTTTTCTCACATATGCAAAACTTGTCTTATCATAATAAGTACACGAAACATGCTTATCTCCTTTCATTCTACCAATTCAATTTTTTTACGCATTTGAACTATCACATCACAAACCATCATTTGTCCAATTTGTTTCATTACCTTACAAGGTTCACCACCTCATCATTCATTAACCTACAATTCCTTATGGTCACATCAAATCATCTTGTAGATACATTTTATTTGGCTCACACACATGGCATTTAGTTAATAACCTCAAACAAGTACACAAAGTATATTACCATAATTTTCCTAGATTTCTTAGTGGCTTTCATTATGTATTTCATATCAAATTAAGCAAATGATATATTCATTTTATTTATTTCCATACTCTATAATGATACCTTCACCTATCACAAGTTGAAATGAGGTCACTTCAAACCTCAATTTGGGGGAGGGTACACATTATCAACCAATTTTTAAATTTTTTTCCACCTAAAACCAAATGCAAACAATGAGATATGGCATGCAAACCATTTTTTTCCTAAAATTGCACCTACTTTTTTTTGTTATTCTCAATTTTCAATCCCCTAATCCTATGATCTTGAGCTAAGTCAAACCTAGAATCCCTTTTGAAGCTCATTTAAGCTGATACAAAGAAGAAGGGAAGTTGCAGTTATAGTATAAGTGGTAGTGCATGAGAAATAGTAGAGTGAAGAAGAAGGGTTTGAGGGTGGTGAATCGAAAATTGGGCTAAACTTCTAAAGATAAGAGTACTGAGTAGAGGTAAAGAGATTTACAATAGGAGGTGATGCTATTAGGAGAGATCCATCAGAACATAAAAAGATACTAGAAGATGAAATGGTATTGCCTATCTTCACAAGAGTTGGTTTTCTTGATTATTTTCTAAAGCTGGCAAAATTTGACAATGACATAACAAAAAGGTTTGCAGCCACATTGGAGGATGATGAAGCAATGGTAAAATGGTTATCATTAAATGCAACTGAATTCACCATAGCACAAGTATCTGGTTTACCTAGGACTAGAGAAGATTTTCCAATATGAGCAGATGTAGTGGTTGCAAGAGAGGAATTATGTGAGTGAGGGGAAAATTTGGATTCATCATCCCAAGGTACAAAGATAATTTATCTTCCATGGTTTTGGGCCAATTGTGCTTCCTATGTTATTATATGCCTTACTCGTGATGGTAGACAAAATATTCTCTATATTGTATATTTCAAATTACTTAGTCATCTTTGTCATAATAGGCTAGTGAATGTGCCAAATTTTCTTTATAATATGCTAAAAATAATGGCATATGAGTATCAGAGAAAAAAAAGTGAAATGACCTTATCACATTCCTATTTGATTTCCCTATTAGTAGAAAGGAGCTTGAAAATTCAATACCCACAGGTAGCCTAGGAAGATTTTGTGAAATGTGAAGATAGTAATAGTTTACTTGACACGCCTATAGTGCTTGAAAATATAGAGCTACAAGATGAACCTACAAGAGAAATTTATCCTATCTCACCTATTGCTTCACCTACCCATAGCCAAGGTGAGCTTGAGGAGCACAATGTTCCAGATTTTAGGTCACTAGCAGTGGAGGAAACCCCATATTCCCCAAAGCTGACTAAATCCAAGAAGAAAAGAGGTAGTACATCCACAACTTCCACACCTTTTAAAACAAAGAAGAAAAAGAAATATTTTTCTAAGGAGACACCTACACCTAGGCATTCAGGCCGATTGTAAAAGCAAGGTGCTATGAGGGGGGGTGTGAAATTTTTTGAAGAAGATAAAAAGGGAAAGGAAGAATAGGAAGATGTGTTGTTCGTTGAAATAGACTCGGAAGGGAAGGGGAATACCCCTAAAATTTTGCATGCACTTGTAAAAAGGAAGAGGTATGTATCCACCACTTCTAATTCAGACTCAAAATATGCATTTGTTGCCAAGAAAAGACAAAAGAAAACCCCAGATAATCCTACCTATCAAGACTATGATTGTACAGGGGGTGCTAATGAACATTTTTTTGAAAGAGAGGAGATATTTATAGAAGAGAAATTTTAGGAAGGAGCTTTAGGAAGCTTTGGAAAAACTTAAACATCTAGAAGAACTAGTGCAGAGTTATGAAAATAGAGAAAAAGAAAGGGGAACAAAAATACAAGAATTGGAGGAAAATTTGCATACATATGGCCATGGTGTAAATTTGGATATATTGGCACAATTGGCCATTAGAAAAACAAGGGATGGATAACTTATAGTACCAAATCAAAAACCTCCTCCTATAAAAACCCCAATTCACCATACAAATTTTCCTCTTGGTTATCAGGTATGGAAGGTGACTAATGAGTTCTCACAAGAAAAAGAAAAATGGAGAAAATAAAAAGAAAATTTGACTGTAGAACATCCCACAGTGGTAGAGGGAAAATAGATTGAGCTAAGTAAATTATCAGTCAAAATGGAAGAAGTGGCAGATAAAGGTGCCCAAATCATAAGATGCAAACCTCTAGCAAGCACATATGTAATATTTTTGCAAGAATTTTTTTTGAGTTTTCAGTTTAGTAGGTTAATCAGTAACCAATCAATTGGAATGAGTAGGGAATTTGAATTTCTTAATTCTTTTGCTAAATCTACACTAGAAGAGTGGGATCAAATGTGTGAGTACTATTTGCACAACTATGTGGTGTAAAATGAAATAGAGTGGAATCCTCTAATAATTTTATGGGATCTTCAAGTGAGGGAACTAGCATCTTATTATAGGAATGAATAATTGAGGAGAGAACTAATGGAAGAATATGAGAAGAGGGGAAAATCAGTCACTCTCCCAATAAGAAAGGAATCTAAAGACCTTGATGCACTTATATATGAATGGTTGAAACTCTTGAATCATAAAGGTGTAGGAAGGAAGATTATGAACCTAAGAATAGAGGATTATAAAATAATTAAAACATTAACTATGGGATTCAATCGACAATGTTATAGTTATATGTAGAACAGATGGAACATTTTGACCCCAGAGTTATAGAGAAAGGAAGCTCATCTTGTATACAATTTTACCACCATGCTTGAGAGGGTACATAGATATATGAATTTTTTTGGTAACATAGGACTTCACTGGATACCACTCACATTCCACCCACCTATGCTAGTCTATCTAGTTCCACATTGGACTGGGGAAAAAGGTGAGGAGTGTAAGAAAGCTAGGATCATTAGAATGAAAAGACTTTCAACTTATGGAGGTTTCTACTTAAAGTGGATCAAGGGAGTTGATGTTGTCATGAACCTCAGGGAGATTATACTACTTTATAATCTATACCCCTAGTGTTTTTCTTGAGGACAAGCAAAAGTATAGTTGGGGTAGTGATGAGTCCATTTAATAGTCTATTTTTTGTTGTTTCTATGCATACTTTCAGACATTATTAGACAATACTTTTAGACAATATGCACATGCTATACTATCTTTTTATGCTTATTATACAACCTTGGACCTGAATTATAAGTATTGGAAATATAATTATGATATAGTATCATTACATGGTTTATATGTGAGTATGTATGAAATGTGGATGGAATTCTATGTTTAATTATGGTAGTTATCTTTGTGAATATGTTTTGTGGATCAACCTATTGCAGCTCAAGAAGAAACTATAGACCGTAGCAACTAGAAGTTGTAGTCTTCAACAAAAGGAGGACTTGGATTGTGAAATAGGGGAAGAGGCAAAATAATATGAATACAATAACTAACATTTAGAGACACCTAATGGAGTTATTAGTGCATCATTATGACAATTAATAAGGAACTAAAGAAGAATAATTCTTTTTTTGACAGGATTCTAGATAATTGATTATGTGTTCCACATGTAGATCTATTTTACTGAGTTTCAATTTTATCATAACTCTTGTTTATTTTCAGTTGCAACTTGAATAATTCAATCTTCATTGTATATTTTGATATTTAGGGATTTGTAGTTAATGATTTCAGTTAGGAGTTATGTTTATAATAAAAATCCCTCATGCTTGTATATATCCGGTGGTTGAGTCTTTAGATAGTTGATTTAGTATTTTGGTATCAGTTATTTCTTAGTTTTCAACTATCACATATAGACATGTTGATTATTTAGAAATGATTTCCTTGAATAAAGTCTTTGAGGAAGATTTTATGTAATCTTTTGGGATTTCTAATGAATGAAGTTCAAGTTCATATGGATGCATAGAATCTAAGACTTAGATTTGGCTTAAGTTAAGTGAAGAAAACCACTTGAGCGGGCCACTCAAGGTAACTTTTCTTCACTATATTTATAGTTTTTTTACTTCTATTCAACAATTATTTTTGTTCATCATTACTTCATAAATTATATATAAGCTAGAATAAATTCTCATATGGTGATTTTCAATAATAAATATTCATGTGCATGAATGCATTCAATATACTTTTAGTACTCTGGAGGTTAGAATAAGTTCAAATACTAGTTTTGATCAGTTTTGAGTCAATATAGTAATTTTTTGTTAGTAGTAGTTCAGCTACAAGTTATGTTGTAGGCACCCATAGCCATTGGCACCGGTTTACTTCTTTCAATGTTATGTATTCCTATGATTTTACAAGTAGAATAATATTGATAGGATAAATTAGGTAACCTCAAGTCCTTGAAGGCACATATAGTGCAATACCATCACAAAGTTTACAAGCCTTGGTTGACAATTTAATGAAGTCTTTACCATGTTAAGTGGACTGTTCAGCTAGTTGTTCCTCTAAATTGTGTAGTTTCTACCAAGTTTACAAGACACTAGTTTAGACTCTACAATTGCTATTATAGACTGAATCAATAGTTGCTTACTGAACACTGTTAAGGTGTTCATATTTTCTTGTATATGCACCACTACTAGTTCCAACCTTACAATAGCACATACAAATATTTTATAACTTATAACTACTAGTAGGTATTTTGTCATCTTCTAGAATAGTATAACCCTCCCAGATAATGTATCATGAACTCTATATCTATTACAATTGTACTTAATCCATCACTTATGCTTCTAATAAAATTTTATTCTATAATAAATTATGAGTTCTCTTCCAAAAAATTTATGATTTCTACCATAATATTACCATGTATAAATAAACATGCATATTGTACTATGTACGATTTGAACCTCACCACTTCTTATTACATTGCACTATATAGATAAAATCTTCCTTTAGGAACTATTTATAAGTGAATATTACTGAAATCTCAGTATTGTCCCACTTGATATATACTGCATGAGAGAGTGCAATATACAACCCAAGAAACTAACCTCATATTTGGGAATGAGAAAATCCCATCTCATCCCTACACCATATTAATTTGGTAGTACTTATAGGCTTTATCATATAAGTAGAATTTTTTTCTTGAATATCGATCTTCTCCATCAATATTTTCTTGATCTCAACTATTTTCATCACAAAATAATATTTTATATCAATGTGATTTGTTTTGAAATGGTAAAAAAAGACTTCTTACCAAATAAATTATACTCTATGAATCACAATTTAACATTATTTGATTCTTAAAACTAATTTACTACCAGATAATCGTCTTAGAAACATTCTTTCGTTACAAGAATGTGTTTTATCCACATATTTTTATTTTGTTGAATAATTGAACATTGTTTTAACTTGTGTTGAATGTTCCTTAGTTGTCTTAGCCATGAACCTACCCGAAGTCCCACTACTTGGGAAATGTATGGTCTTATTCTAGCCATTTTATATATCAAAACTCCTACTACATTGGCATATGGAACATTCCTAATGTCCTCAAAATCCCCTATATACTTAAGGCATTATTTTAAACTCAATTTTGTTGCCAACTAGTAGGGGTGCTTACCAATTTAAAATTATGCATTCCAAATCTCCACAAAATAGTTTCAAGTTACTTCTTCTAATTTAACAACAATTTCTTGTTGGTCTTATCCCTATATATCTCTATACTAAGTAGGCATCTAGTATTACTAGATAATTGATATTTCAAACCCTTGATTAACATCTTATTGTTTTTAATGATTGACATACCATAAAAATATAAAATAATAAGTATAATATTATAATTTACCTTCTTGGAATACACACAATGATCAACATAAATTCTAGAAAAAATCAATTCCAATACATATGAGTCAAAATTTGATTCTACATGCTTCCTAGACTTTAATCCATAAAATGAACTTATCATCTCATTAAAGATTTTCTCTTTGTGTTTCACCTCAAATCCCTTAGGTTTTTCCATGTATATTTACTCTTCCATGACACCATCAAGAATTGTGTCTTCACATCCATCTGTTCAATCTTATTGGATAACAACATCTTATTTGAGCTCAATTGAGTTTTTAGAGAAAATTTATAACTAAATTAAATTCCTTGAACTTATGAATAAATATTTTCCACCAAACAAGTCTTCTATTGTTCAATTGATCTATCTATGTTAAATTCATTCTTTAACACCCACTTGCATCCAATGGGTTTCCTCTCAAACAAATTTACCAAGTATCAATTCTTGCACCAGTTCAATGGTAACATTTCCTCTTGATGGGATTCTTATAAGAATTTATTTCCTTAAAAGTGGGATCTTTTTCTATAAAAATTGGTATAATACTAGTAAAATCTAGAGAAAAAATAAGGAAAATTTGTTGACTATACCTATTAGATGATCTTTGTTTTCTTATAGATGATATTTTCATAACTATTGGCAAAGGATTTATTGTCACATTTACACTCTATTCTTGTTCAATTTTTACACTAGATATGCTTGCCTCTTCTACATCCAAATAATCATGTCCACTCAGTTTTTCATCTTCAAAATTATTATTCTACTCTAACTCTGATTTAAAATATACCTTCGCATTCTCATCTTTATTTCACTATTATTCCCTACACAAGACTATAAATATCCTAAATGTAACATCCCTTGAATAGATAAATTTAAGCATTTCAAGACTCCAAATTTTGTAGCCTTTTAACATGTTCATTATATCTAATAAAAATAATCATTTTAACTTTGCATTTCCTTTGGAATTTGAGAAAATTCCTAACATTGAAATACCTAAAAATTTATTACAACTAGATTTCTAGTGATCTATATTCCACATGGTGTCTTATTTTCTAAAGAAAAAGTAGGATCCCTATTTTTCATGTAGAATACAATAGTTAATACCCAAAAAAAAAAATCCTAAACTAGCACTACATAACATACATTTGTCTTGATCCAATATGGTTCTAAATATGACTTTTCATGCAATCTATTATTTTATTATTTATAAGGAGTTGTATTTTTCTTCACAATTTCTATTGTTTACAAAAATTATTGAACTCCTTTGAGAAAAATATACCACCATTATCTATTCGAACATTTCTTATTTTATTATCATATGATTCTCATCTAGAGCCATAAAATCCCTAAAATTTAGAAATACTTTAGGTATTCTCCTAAGAAAATATGCCCTAGAGTACTTAGAATAAATATTAGTAAATGATACATAATAGTTGAAATTACTAATTGACTAATATCCACAAGACAAAACAATCATTGTGTATAAACTCTAAATTCTCCTCTACTCTTGGTATTCTAGAGATAAAATACATGTTCTATTCTATTTTTCTAACACATAATATTAAAAAAAATTTATTCCAATAGAATAATTAACAATTAAATCCACCATTTGTTTACTCGCCAAGTTTATAAAAAAATCACTCAAATATCACATTCTAATATGTAAAAAATACCCTAAATTAAATTAAGTTACAACGACACACCCTAATAGTGTTTTGATTATGTTAACATTGGAAAGGCCAATACTCATTAAAAATTAGCCATAGAGGCAGAGGACAGGTGGCTCATAAAAAATAAGACAACTAAAAAGATAGACCCACCAAAAATGAGTGTAGAAGACCAACCAATAAGGCATGCTTTTGACCAGAGCATGAAACTAGGAGACATAGACCAGCTACAAGAAATAGGGAAATCGAAACAAAACCAGAAAAAACACACCTCCCTATAGAAACAAGGGAAAACCAATGCAACATTGCAGCCAAAAAACTAACCAAAGGGAAACAATCACCAAAAAAAAATCCATGACTTCCACTTAGAAAACAAACCTTCTAAGGTAGGAAAAAACCAATAAAATCCAAAATCTTACAAAAAATAAAAATCGAAAGGTTTGAAACAACCAGGAGACCCAAAAATTTTTGTAAATTTCAAGTAGCAGTTCCAAAAAATCTAGCTACAAGCGCAACATAAACCAAGGGGAAAGAAAGGAGTCCCTTGCCATAGAAAACCCACCTTACCAGAAAAACCCACATACCACCACAAAAGGGGCACACCCCACCTCAAGAGGAGCTATGAAAGAAGGTGTGAACAAGAGGAAAGAGAGCCACCTAGAAAGACCATAGAGGAAATCTCCACCTCAATAGGAGAAATAATAGTCTTAAAGGGATAAATTTCAGCATCGAGCATAAAGTAAACCAAAGGAAATGAAGACCCCTTAGCAAAAAATCCCAACACTAATATCCCAACAATCTCCACCTCAAAAGGAGAAGTTGAAGGGAAATTCAAAGAAAGGAGGAAACAAAACAACCCAAAAGAACAACACCTTTAAGAACCAAGAGGTTGAGCCCAACAATATCCCTCCTACAACCAACATAGTAGTCTTTCGCACACTTGAAGAACAAGCTTTCCATGAGCTAAACCTAAAAGACCACAACACCCTCAAGAGCCAAACGAGTAGAAAACTTGGAAAAAACATTGTAACCCATCAGAAAATGTTTGAGGGCTCCATAACTTGAGATAAGAAACTTAAGAATAGGGTAGAGCCTTGACCACCACCAGTATCCAAAAAGGACTGGGTAACACCGAGGCCCACAAGGGCACTCAAGAAAAAACTAGTCTCTAGCCACTCAAGAGAATAAGGGGAGAGAACAATAGGAAATTCATGGCTAGAGTGAAAAACATCATTGCCAGCAACAAGCCCCAACTTAGAGGAAACAAAAGAACCACAACCACCTAGCCATAGAAGCAATCATATGCAAAGTATAAATTTCAGAGGAAAGAAAAAAGATCCCATCCCAACTGGCGAAAATAACATGCTAGCTAGAGAAAATCCAACAACTAGGAAAAGAAACAAACCCAAAGGCACCTGACGAGCCCACACAAGAAGGGTACAAGATACTAAATAGCACAACAAAAACTAAATGGTAGAGAAATCCCAAAGAAGGATTAAATTCACCATAGAAAAGAGCATATTTGAGGTGAGAGAAGAAAGCCACAAATATGAACTACCCAGGTAGAATGAAGAAAGAGGAATGTTGATGATGATGTCACTCACAACAAAAAAGCAGATAAAGTCCTCATAGGCAAACCATGAAGAGCCTATCTTCTTGAAAGAATTAACCAAGGAAACCTTAGAATGTGTCCGTGTAATTGGAAAAGGTTGAATTAGCTCAATCCTAATTCTCCGATAGATAGGTCTTAACCATACTAGGTTCACTTCAGGGTATGATGTGATAATGTTGTTAATATCAAGGGGAATATGGTTATCTCCAATATTATTATTATTTCCAGTTTTATTAAGAATCGTGAGCATTAGGTATAATATTTCTAGTTCGATCATAAAATAATGTCATGAAATCAAAATATTTACAATAAAATTTCATGAACATCAAAATTTGTTGCTATCACTTAAGTAGATTAGCTTTAAGCATTCAAAAAATTCATATATAATGAAAGATTTTCTATAAATTTTCATTCATTCATCTATTTTTTTGGAACATTTTCTAAAATTTAAACATCTAATCTAAAATAAAGCATCAAAATATTGAAAAAAAAATTCTCTCGGTTATTCTCCACACATGCCCCAAGATATAACCAAATCAAATCAAACCGCTTTATACTTCACCAGATTGCTTCACAACTAGGCATAAAATTGTTGAGAAAATGTGTCTCAACTTCTAGCTTGAAGTCCCTATTTTCATGCCTTTGCAAAAATCTAGTGTTTCTGCAGTTTACCGCCATACCACGCCTGGCTTTATTCCAGCCTCAACCACTTTACTATGGTAGTCTTATCTTACCCTAGTGATACCGTGGTGGAAGGGTAGCGGTCACCTCTTTACCGCTCGTAGTCTCGTCCCTAACTGCGGTGGCTACGATTGGCTTCGTTCGACCTGTTTCTCTGGTTACCACTGCCTCGCGGACAGTTAAGTCTTTGAACATGGTGGTCGCAATGTGACCACCTACAGTCAGCCCGGTCATTACCGCCACACCATGGGTGGTGGGTCCACTCACCATGGTGACCACGATGAGACCACCAGCGGTCTGGCTGACATTCACCGCTCTACCACGGAGTGGCCTGTTGGCCCCCGCGGTAGCGTGATTTGACCATCAACAGTCCCTCAGACCGATTACCTCGTTGCCATGGTTAGTGTCGATATGGATGGAGGTAACGCAAGACAGTCAGTTGGAGAACTCGGTGAAGTCGACGGGGAGCTCGGGTGGTCATTACCATCACACCGTGGACAGGTCGGTTGGACTCGGCGGTTGCGCAGGGTTCTTTGATGGAGCTCGATGGATTTGAAGGGTGAGCTTGATTGGCTCACCATGTCACCACAAGGCAAGACCAATAGGGGGGCGGTAGTGTGGGTATGGTTGGGGTGAGCTCGGATGAGCTACACACCATACCGTGAGCAGGTCGTGTCAGCTCGGCGGTAGAGTGGTAAGAACATAGAGAGATCGGATGAACTTGGGGTTGATTTTGACCGAGTTGGACTCGGTGATAGAAGTGATGGAAAAATCAAATGCAGACACATGGCTCAGTGTCAAAATCATGATTGGTTAGAAACCAAAGAAGTAATTACAACAGGTGCAGGCTGACTTAGGCTGGCGAACAGGACCCGATTTGGATGATGGCATTACTACCTAGGTGGCTCAATGCAAGGAGATTGACATGGGCAGATCGATTGCGTGATTGGATGAGAGATTCATGAACTTGATGGTCGGCACCTAATTGATGACATTGATTGCAATATATGACTTTGTAAGTCGAGTACAACAATGCAAGAATATTTTTGAACTGTATGTTAGAATATAACATTGTAACAGTGAGATAAGAACATGAAGAGTTGTTGTGAGCTGATCAGAGAAGACTGAACGTTGTATGTAATTGTTTTATTACTGGAATACAATTTTCTTGACTTTGTGTGGTGGGTTTTTTACCTGAAAAGGTTTTCCCACGTATATCTTGTGTCAATCTATGAATGTTGAATTCTGTTATCTATTTTACTGGTTGTATTCATCTCAAGTAGTTTTTTAGAAGCTATTAGAACTTGTTTATGCTCTTCTCCTCTATTGTACTAGTGTTAAGGGAATGTATTACGCACTGTTGGGTCATTAGATCCACCCCATTTTCCCTTCAAGTGGTGTTATCCTTGAGAGAAAGCTCAGTTTTTTGTGCTAATACTATTTCAGTGGGAGTATTGCATTGTTAAAACTTGTTTCTGTTTGAGATGGCAAGTACATCAGGTAGATTAGATATTGAAAATTTTAATGGAAGAAACTTTGAGTAATGGAAAATCAAAATGCAAGACTTGCTGGTGGATAGAGACCTCTGGTTAGCAGTGTCTGGAAATAAGCCACAAAGTACGATGCAAGAGGCTTGGGATCTTGTTGATAGAAAGGCAAGAGGTCTGATAAGATTGAGTCTAGCTAATTTTGTGCTCCTAAACGTCCATGAGGAGCAGTCTACAAGTTCATTATGGAAGAATCTTGGTGATATTTATCAGGGAAAGTCTCTGGTAAATGGGTAAAAGCACAAAGTTCTATCACACTTTATAAAGGAAACGGCCAATGTTGATCCAACTTTTAAACTTGAATCACTAAAAAGTAGCATATATGTTTAAAATTTTTAAATGATGTAAACTAGTAAAATATGTATTTTTTAGTATATTTTATGTTCGCATTTTTAATAAGAAATTAAAAAATTATTTTAAACTAGTTTTTCATAAATTAACACTATAATTTAGTTGCTGATAAAATGCTGAAAAATGAAGTTGCACGGGACGTCAAACTTTTATAGTAAATTTTATTTTATTTTCTTTCAATTTTTTTGTGTGTATTTATAACTTGAAACTTTAGTGCATGGATATATTTTTTTCCAATTTTGATAAATATATATTTGTATATAAGTATTAAAATGTGTGTGAATAAAAAACAACTATGTCCATCAGACGTCAACATTCATATTAAATATTTATCTAAAATGGAAAAAAAATTATACCATCTTGAAATATATTCTTTTATCTAGTGCATCATATTTTTTTCAATTTTTTTTATTAAGTTTAAGTTTTTTTCCCTGGCATCGTAATCAACCTAATATTTTTTGTTGATAACCTACTTTTAGTATAAATAAAAATAATAATAATAATAATAAAACTATTAAAATAAATATATTTTTGAAAACTACATTTATGGATCTACAAAAGGGTATTCTTACATTTTAAAAAAAAATGTTATTTACATGAGGAGGAGTTATTAAAACTTCAAGTTTTTCAAATAATTTTTTTTTTTGGTAAATTGGACTCAAAGTGGTGCTCCATATATTTTTAGCCAACAATTTTAATTGAATAAATTGTGGAAGTATCTAACTTAGCTAGAATGAATCTTACTAGGTCATATGTTTGACCAAAATTGATTTTTAGTTAGAAATACTTAAATGCAGTTGTGCTGATATGTTGGCTGAAAGTGTGACACAACTTTTTGCTTTTACCCAAATAAGTTATTCCTGGGGAAGAAGTTGTACTCCTTGAAAATGGAAGAAGGTGCATCTATTGCAGACCATCCGAACTCATTTAATATGAGTGTTACTCAACTGGCATCTATAGGTGTAAAGACTGAGGAGGAGGATCGTTGCATGCTCCTGTTGTGTTCATTACCTAGCAGTTGGGATCATCTAGTGATGGATATTGGAAGCACAACCACTGCATTCAAGATGGATGACGTGGTTGCTTCACTCTTCTGAAGAAATGTGAAGGAAGTCTTCAGAGATGGCCAAAGAGGCTCTTGTTGTTCGACATAGACCAAAGGAGAAAGGAAAGAAGAAGGACAAGAAGTCGAAATCCAAATTTGCAGGGAGATCAAAGTATCCTGGTAAAAAGTTCAAGGTGAGATGTTGGAACTATGGGCAACTTGGTCATATCCGGAAGGATTGTAAGCAGAAGAAGAAGAAGAATGCTTCTGATAATGAATCTTCTCAAAGTGATGCAGATGCCTTCATTGTAGCAGCCTTAACAACTCAGGCATCAAATGATGTTTGGCTGGTTGACTTAGGTACTTCTTTTCACATGATCTCCAATAGAGAATGGTTCTCTAAATATGAGTATGATGGTGGAAAGGTGTACTTGGCAACTGATTCAACGCTGAAGATAGTTGGCAGAGGAAGAGTCAGAATTCAGTTTCCTAATGGAAGAGTCAAAAGGATTGGTGGTGTACTGCACATTCTAGGTCTGGCTCGAAATATTCTTTATGTTAGTAAGTTAAATGATGTTGGTGTAGAAGTTTATTTCTCAAGTAGAGGATGTAAAATGGCTAGAGGTGCAACAGTGCTAGCTAAGGGTGTTTGTGTTGGAACTCTATACAAGTTCAATGTAACAGTGCCTTTGCAAAGTCAAGCAAATCAGTCCCTGTAGAGAAAGATGAAGACACTTCTCTGTCTGCAAATGCTTTGGAGGTAAAACTCCCAACTGAGAAGACTATGCTATGGCATCATAGACTTGGTCACATAGGTGAGAAAGGTTTAAAAACCTTGAAGAATAAAAATCTTGTAGAAGAGCTTGATGATTGTAATCTTGAGTTCAATTTTTGGGAACATTGTATCTATGGAAAACAACACCGTGTTTCATTTTATTCTAGTCCTCATAAATCTTCTGGTATACTAGATTATGTTCATTCTAATGTGTTTGGTCCAGTTAATGTTCCTTCATTATCGAAGTCTAGATATTATGTTTCTTTTATTGATGACTGTTTGAGAAGGGCATTTGTATACTTTCTTAAAAGTAAATCAGAAGTATTCAGTCAGTTTAAAGAATTTAAATCCTTGGTAGAGAATCAGACTAGAAGGAAAATTAAATGTTTGAGGACAAACAATGGCGGTGAATTTTTTTCTCCATATTTTGAAAGGTATTTCACTGGTCATGGAATTAAAAGGCATAAGACAACGGTTTACACTCCACAATAGAATGGGGTTTTTGAAAGGTTGGACAAGGCGTTGATGGAAAAGGCAAGGAGTATGCTGAGCGGTGCTAGTCTAGAGAAGAAGTTATGGGCTGAGGTTGTGGCTACAACATGTTATCTAATAAATCAATCCCCTTGCTCTACTCTTGTTGATAAGACACCTTTGGAAGCATGGTCTGGTAAGAAGCCCTCTCTGAGGCATGTCTATGTGTTTTGTTGTGAGGCATATGTTTATGTGCCAAATGAAAAGAGATCAAAATTGAATAACAAGGCTATCAAGTGTATTCTCATCGGCTATGGAGTCGGTGTGAAGGGATACAAGCTTTGGAACCCTGTTACTGAGAAGGTTTTGTACAATAGAAACATGATATTTCATGAGCTAAAACCTTCACTAAGTGATCAACAACTTGAGACAGATCAGAGTGACAAGAAGAAGGATGCAGTTGAGATTCCCCAAACTCCAGAATGGGAAGAGTTGCATGGTGTACCTGAGATTGAGGAGAGCTCAAGTAGCTCTAGAAGTTCTGATGATGAAGAACAACCTCAGCCTGTAAGAAGATCTACATGAGAAAAAAGGCAACCTGAAAGGTATGGTTTCTCGCTGTTAAATTCAAATTGTTCCTATGCTTTAATTACCAGCATTGATGACCCTAGGACTGTGAAAGAAGCAATCAACATGGCTGATTTGAATTCTTGGCTGCAATCCATGAATGAAGAGATGGATTCTTTGAAAAAGAATGAAACCTAGAATTTAGTACCACTGCCTAAAGGGTGAAAGCCTGTTGGCTGTAAGTGGATATTCAAAAAGAAAATAGGCCTTGATGGAAGTGTTGAGAAGTATAAGAAAAGGTTGGTTGCAAAGGGATTTTTTCAAATTGAGGGAATTGATTATGGAGAGATTTTTTCCCCTATAGCAAAGCTGACATCCATCATATTTTTATTGTCATTGGAAGCTGTGTATGATTTTGAAATTGAATAGATGGATGTGAAGACAATGTTTCTCCATGGTGAGATGGAAGAAGAAATCTACATGTCCCAACCTGAGCATTTTGTTGAAAGAGGTAAGCAAAATCTGGTTTGTAAGTTAAATAAATCTCTCTATGGTTTAAAGCAATCTCCTAGAATGTGGTACCAGAAATTTCACACGTTTGTTTTGTCAATTGCATTTGTGAGATCAAAATTTGATCATTGCATTTATTATAAATCTGAGAATGATCATGTGCTTGTTATTACCCTGTACATGGATGATATGTTATTCATTGGGAATAGAAAGTCTATGATTTTTGATCTTAAATCTCAATTGTCTACAAAGTTTGAAATGAAAAATCTTGGTGGAGCAAGGTGAATTCTTGGAATGGAGATAACCAAGGATAGAACTAGCATAAAGCTTTGGGTTAGTCAGAGTAAGTATGTGAAAACGGTTCTGGAAAGGTTCTGTATAAACTATTGCAAGCAGTTAGTTCTTCCAATCATGCAGGGAATGAAGCTATCTGTTGAAGACTGTCCAAAGTCTGCTACTAATATGGAGGACATGACCAGTGTGCCTTATGCAAGTTTTGTTGGCAGTTTAATGTATGCTATGGTTTGTACAAGAACAGACATTGCCCAAGAAGTGGGAGTTCTAAGCCGTTTTACGGAAAATCTAGGAAGATCACATTGGGATGTTGTGAAGAGAGTATTTAGGTATTTCAAGGGGACTTCAGACTATGCCCTGTGTTACTATGGCAGCTTGGTTGCATCACAAAGGACTCTCAACATTCATGGGTATGTTGATTCAGATTGGGTAGGGGACATTGACAGTAGGTGATCCACCAGTGGATACACTTTCATGCTTAATGGTGGAGCAATCAATTGGATGAGCAAGCGACAGGTTGTAGTTGCTTTATCCATGACAGAGGAAAAGTACATGGCTGCAACTCATGCCTGTAAGGAAGTTGTTTGGCTGAGGCATTTATGTTCAGACATAGGATTTAATGCTGAGCAGATCACTATATTCTGTGATATTCAAAGTGTCATTTTTTTGGTAAATAATCTGACCTTTCATGTCAAGACCAAGCACATTGATGTGCAATATCACTTCATGAGGGATATGGTTGAAGATGGCAATACCAATCTAGAAAAGGTGGACACCTTGAAGAGTGTTGCAGACGCTTTAACAAAGTCGGTTAGCAAGGGAAATTTCATATGGTGCACAGAATTGATGGGCCTTGGGGCCTATGATAGAAAGTCATTTTTCAAAGCCATGAGGGAGCTGGAAGAGTTTGCCAAGTGGGAGGTTGTTGAGAAAATGTGTCTCAACTTCCAGCTTGAGGTCCTTGTTTTCATGCCTTGGTGAAAATCTGGTGTTTACGCAGTTTACCGCCATATCACACCTGGCTTTATTCTAGCCTCAACCTCTTTACCACGACGATCTTATCTTACCCTGGCAGTACTACAGTGGAAGGGTAGCGGTCACCTCTTTACTACTCGCAATCTCATCCCTAACCACGATGGTTGTGGTTGGATTTGTTTGGCCTCTTTCTCTAGTTACCGCCATGCCGCAGAAGGTTAAGTCCTTGACCATGGTGGTCATGGTGTGATCACCTACGATTAGCCCGTCCATTACCACCACACCATGGGCTGTGGGTCCACTCACCGCGGTGACCATGGTGAGACCGCCAACGGTCTGGATGACGGTCACCGCTCTACCATGAGGTGGCCTGTCGGCCCCTGTGGTAGCGCGGTTTGACTGTCAATGGTCCCTCAGACCAATTACCTCATTGTCATGGTTAGTGTTGATATGGACAGTAGTAGTGCGGGATAGTCAGTTGGAGAACTCAGTGAAGTCGATGGCGAGCTTGGGTGGTCGTTACCATCACACCGCGGAAGGGTCGGTTGGACTCAGCGGTTGCACAAGGTTCTTTGACAAAGCTCAATGGATTTGAAGGGTGAGCTTTATTGGCTCACCATGTCACTATGAGGCAAGACTGACAGGGGCACAGTAGCACGGGTATGTTCGGGGTGAGCTCAGAGGAGCTCACCGCCATATCATGAGTAGGTCATGTCAGCTCAGTGGTAGAGCAGTAAGAACGTAGAGAGCTCAGATGAGCTTGGAGTTGCTTTTGACCAAGCTAGACTTGGTGACAGAAGCGATGGAAAAATCAAATGTGGACACATGGCTCAGTGTTAGAACGATGATTGGTTAGAAACCAAAGAAGTAATTGTAGTAGGTGCAGGCTAACTTAGGCTGGCGAACAGGACCCGATTTGGATGATGGCATTAATGCTTGGGTGGCTCGATATGGAAGATTGGAATGGGCAGATCGATTGCGTGATTGGATGAGAGATTCATGAACCTAATGGTCGGCGCCTAATTGATGACATTGATTGCAATGTATGACTTTGTAAGTCAAGTACAACAATGCGAGAATATTTTTGAACTATATATTAGAATATAACATTGTAACAGTGAGATAAGAATAGGAAGAGCTGTTGTGAGCTGATCAGAAAAGACTGAACATTGTATGTAATTGTTTTATTACTTGAATATAATTTTCTTGACTTTGTGTGGTGGGTTTTTTACCTGAAAAGGTTTTCCCACGTATATCTTGTGTCAATCTGTGAATGCTGAATTTTTTTATCTATTTTACTGGTTGTATTCATCTCAAGTAGTTTTTTAGAAGCTATTAGAACCTATTTATTCTCTTCTCCCCTATTGTATTAGTGTTAAGGGAATGTATTCCGCACTGTTGGGTCATTAGATCCACCCTGTTTTCCCTTCAAAAATGGTGCGATCTTTTCAAGAAGGAGTCTTAGTTTAGATATTGAGTATGCTCTGCATGCAACCTTAAATGGCACACACACAATCTTGTTCGGCTAAATTAACAAAACCAACTGCAAAGATACATGAGATAAATAGCTATCAAATTGGATTTTATATTGATTAAGGTCTATGTGCATACAAGTTTTTAGTCTGAAATGATTCAAAAAATAGGAAAAAAATAAAAAATTAAAGAAGTTTTGACTCTTCCAACATCCACAAATTTTGAACTTAACTTAGAAAAAAGATATCCCCTAGCCTTTTATAGGAGTAAGACACAAGTAGGATAAGGAAAATACATGAGAGGAAATCCAAGAGATGAATCACATCAAGGCACATAGAATATGGTGATTGGGAAGAGAATTGCAAATGAAGTCAATGAAAGTCAACCTCCATCTGCATATTGAAGTCCTTCAGGTTTTTCATCTTGTTGTTATCAGGGTTCCTTCTTGGAACCAAAAAAATCTGAACTCTACATTGTAATCTACTTCTCCTACAATCACAAATTCCAAATATTAAATCTCTTAAAAAAACATTTATAAAAAAACTCATGTAAATAAAACCATCATTAATTTGTTATCATACAAATCCATCATAAATAACATGCTTTCAAGAAAATCTCAAATTCTTGTGTAATTATCCTTCTATACCAGGTCATCGGACCATCGGACCTCTTAGATAACCTTAAAATTTAAAACTTTACTTTGCATTATTACCCAGTACCCAGTACCCAATATTCAGCTTTACCCATAATTGTATCGAACTTCGATTTTACCAAAACTTCCATCTTTACTGGACCTTGACTCTCAGACCAAAACACTTTTCTTAACACTTGCATTACCTTTTCTATTTATGGAATTCTCTATTCTTGATACCCAGTACTCGTAATGCTTGAATTACGAAGTACTCTTTCAAAAATATTTATCTTTTCTTTTCAGTTCTGGTGACCTTTGAACTAGCCAACACCTATCATAAGTGTTAGTTTTCACTTGGGGTCCCCAAGCCTTAGAGTCTTGGGGTCCCCAAGCCTTAGATTCTTGGGGTGTGTTGTGATACCACACAACAAATTGCAACCAATAAAACCAAATTTAAACCAAAACTTTTTGGATTAAATCATCAGCCGTAAATTATAATTTATACATATTTCAAAACAATAGCATTTTACCTTTACCTTTACCTAGATTCTGACATAAAAATAGTAAAATTCCTCCAAAAATATCCATGGGTGCTCTAATTAATTCCAGTTTTTGGAACTTAGTAAAAAGAATCAATTCATTGACATTGAACTACATAATTTGGTAATCCTCCAAAGCCAACCAATGATAGAGCCTTCTTTCCAGTCAAGCGTCCATAGCCCCAACAAGTTTATCTCTATAATTCCCCCAAACATAGCTCTACTACCAGCCATGCGTCTATAGCCCCGATAGAGATATTTGGATAGCCTAAAGAGTTGATTTTGTCTTTTTGTTTTTTGATATTTTATTGATAGCTCATTTTCTCTTTTTATATTTCATTGATAGTCCATTTCAACTTGCAAGCAATGAAGCCCACTATTAGGTTGGGAATTATAGTGGTAGTGAAGGTTACCTTTTCATTTTTCATTCAATGCAAATCCCTTCATCGTTTCACTACTTCCCAAAATCTGATTTAATAATTCCTTTTTGGTGTGTATTTTTTACTAAACTTTACCACTTTTATGTCAAATCCTAGAGCTAACTAAAACTTGTCATATGTCAAAAAATATGCATAAATTAAAATTTAGCAGCAAACAACTTAATCATCAAATTTAAATCTAAATTTAGAACTATTAGTTACCACCCTTGCAATCAAATTTTATGGCAACTACTAAATACTCAGCTAGCACTTCCAATTTGAGAGCGCTACACCACATTAATGGATTAGAAATTTCATGATGATATTTAATCACGATCACACTATTTTGCATTAAATTCACACGCCTCAATGCGCATGTATTATTTATTTCAAATTTCCTAGGTGATGGCATGTGCTGCCTTATCGGCTTCATTTTCCTTTCCGCTTTGCACACATAAGCACCTTCGTGATTCATAAAGCTTAATAAAAGCACAATGAAATCACCACCATTAATTTTAAAATCTTTAACTTGCTTGATTCACAATCTTCGTACAGGCCAAATTTGAAGCAAATTGTCACCAATTGTGTGTAAAAATTAATTTGATTTAACATTCTGCTCTAGAGAAACTCATTCGGTTGCCACCTTGCTTACTATTTCCAAGATATCAATCTAGGAAACTATGTACTGCAACTTCCTCATGATTTTCTATAAATTCAACATTTCTCTCGAATTCTTCACACTTCTAGTTTGCCTTCTTTTTTATTTTTCATTTTCTATTATGTTAGACTTGCTTGCTTGCTTCTAGGTCAAGGATACTCCAATTTTCTTGACCTTCTTTCACCGCCAAAATGTTTTCTCGGGTCGTATCATGACTCAAAGGCTTGAAAAGGTTTTCTTCATTCGGACTACCAGTTTTACTATGCCAAAATTGTGCTTAGTCCTTGGGGAACAATATGTGGAATCCAAAGCTTACTACCGGTTTCATTCTGATGTGGCTTCTCACTTTGTAGCCTCACTTCTAGACATTGGGCTTCTTATTCAAGATGTTTGATCAGCTGCAAATATGATAGTGCAACATGAATATTTGTACAATCTAGACACCGTTCTTTCTATTGCACATCCAACCATTAGAATCCATTCCATGGATGATATTCCTCAGTTCCTAGAACATACAGAAGTGGTTCCACTTAGGCCATTCATGACTGATCTCCATACTCCTAAATTTGGAGTTCACCGGGAAATTTCCTATGTAGGATATTGGTGCAGGAGCACCTAGGAAATACTAGGCATTAGGAAGTCTAGGATGAATTTTTGTTTTGATGTGTTACCATGAAGGTCATGTTGACCATTGAGATAGAGTTGGAATAAGTCTTGATCAGTAGTGATCAGTAGTGATCAAGAGTGATTAGTAGTGATCAGTAGGTTAAGGAGGGTAAAAGGTTTAGTGAGTTTAGAAACTCACTTTTCTTAGTTTTCTAGGAATTGGCAAAAGTGGCAAAATGCTACATTTTTCCCTTTGCTACAAGATACCTTTAATTTCTGACCAAGGGGAGGCATAACTACCTTTGTTAACCTTTAAAGGGGGTGCCTCGACCTAAGAGCAGGGTTGGATACATTCAAGCTTGAGTAAACGTTTTGAAATCAAGAAAAAAGGGGATTGTTAGTGTGAATTTCCTAGTTTTTGCTTTAGATTTGTGTGTTAATGATTTGATCAAGCACTGTGAGTAGTGTAGGATGTAGTGTAATTATCTTTCAAGCATTCTGTGGAATAGTAGGTTGTTTTTTTTCTTCGGTTCAGCATTATTTTGGTAGTTAGTTCATTTCTTGTAGCTACTGTTCTGAATGGCAGACTGTGAAGAATGGAGAACTAGTCCACGTTCCCACTGTACCTGGTGTATGGGATTTTTGGGATTGGGGCTAGACTCCATGTTTGTAAATATGGTAGATTTAGGAGTGGTTAGGAATCAAGGAATCATGGAGAAATTCTTCTCTTAGGCAAGCTTGATAGTGCCAGGCTAGGAAAGACAGGAAGTGCAAAGCACTTGGTTTGTAGGGGTGACCTTTCCCTGTCAAATAATGGTGTGGAGAGGTAGATAGGTGCCTTGCAAAGGCTTGGCATGAAGGAGGAGGCTTCATCAGTCCGTTTGGGTGGAGAACTAATTGACAATTTGTTGTGTGGTCAGGAAAACCTAAAGAAGAGACCTAATTTGCCAAATTGAAGGTCCGACCTGTGTACGGACAGTTGAGGGTTGAGACCTTTGAAATATTGAAGTGGTATGCAAGAGAACTAGGAATCCCAAAGAAATATTTAGGGTTCCTTGGAAGACTTGGAAGAACAACCCTATTTTCTTGGAGATGGAGACCTAATTGGGGCTCAAAGGCTAGTAGCCTTTTTAACCCTAAAGGAGGGTTTAATGAAAGCGGTGAAATAATGGAGTTTGGTGAGCTTTCAAGAACCCTAGGAGGATGGTGTGAAGCTAGTGGAAACATCTCTACACCCCTGCAAAGATCAAATTCAGTGTTGAGGATAGGTTAGCCTTTAGGGTAGATTAAGGGCTAATGGAGAGTTAGAGGTAGTGCACCAAGATTGACCTGGTAAGTTGCAATGTGATGATGGAGGGGTTGGCCAGAAGAACCAGGGGTACCTAAACATGGAGAAGGTCCTAAAGGTTATGGTTGTGAAGTAAGGCACCAAGGAGATCTTGCCATTAAAGATCCAGAGCATGGAACAATGATTGTTCCATCCAACCCTACCCTATCAAATATTTAGCTTTGATGGACGAGGCATCCCAAATCAACTAAATGGCTACTTTTTTTTGCAACTCAACTCCCTCTTTTTTTATTTTTGATCTTTTTACAGCAAGAATTTTGATACTACTATGTATATACATGATATACATATACATATATATATAGCTTTTTCATACATTTTAAAGTGTGTATTTACTATGTGTGGTTTTATCATTTTTTATTTCATAGCACAATGTTACAAATGTTTGAATTAACTCTCATGTGTATGATAAGTTAATCAAAATTTTCCAATGCAAAGGGCCAAATAGAAAATGAAAGAAAAGAAAAAAAATGGAAACAAAACAAACCCTACAAAAATAAAATTAACCCTAACTAACCAAAATTCTAATCTAACAAATGACGAACCCTAACAAAACAATTTATTTTAAGTTCAATGAATATTTCCATTGTTGTTAAATGGTACAACTTATAGCAGGTTTATCCTTGAATTCACTAAAATAAATTTCAAATGCCCTATTGAAACAATGAATCTCTTTATATTTTTTGTGTTTAACAAATGTAAATTCAAAGGTTTACTTACCAATAAATTGGCTCATATGTATGAAAAAGACCTCATTAAAGGTCGATCACACAAACCTTCTATGGTTCATCAATACTCTACCTTCTTTCAGCCCTGTTTCATGGTTTTCCTCTTTATTTTACTCAGGTCCATGAACGGTTGTCTCCATTTCTTGATTTTCTTCTCCTCCGAATTTTTTTGTGTCTTCAACCTTGTCTTCACTTTGAACTTTGTTAGACCAAATGATATCACAATTTTATATTGTTATCAGAGAGAGAAAAATTAAAAACTTGATACTTTGTATCTTGCATAAAATCAAGAAAATTTCTATTTTTAGCTTGTGAATTTTCAGTTTGGAACGAAAAACACGCGTCTCCTGCTTGATTTTCCCACTCCTTCTCTTCACTTATGTTTTCCACATATGAAGAGAATGATGACTCAACAATGTCATTTTCTTGTTTTTAGTGCAATATTTCTAAGTCTCAGCATTCTCGCCTACCTTCCTGCAAAACCTTAAGATTTTCTTCATAACAATTTTAGTTATCAAACTATTTTCATATATCGGTTAATTTTTAACACTTCCATTTCCACTAGGGTTATAATATTTTCAAGGATTCAACATATTTCTCATTAATAGTCCCTTTCTTTTAGCAGTTAAAAATTCTTTTGTTAACAGAATCACCGTGATCAGTTGTATCATGAATTTGGTGCTCGGTGACTCTATCAAAGGTGAATAAACTCAAAGGATGTAATCTCTGGTTAAGAATTTTTTGAATTTTTTCAACTTCCATTTTTGAAACACCGGCTTGCATTAGACTTTCACCCTACAAGATACCTTTATACTCATAACCAATATGAATTCTTAAACAAAACACAAAGATAATGATATGAAAAAAAGAAATGAAATGCGATGTACCCTCCTTCTGGCGCTAATTATTGTTGATGATGATGTCATTCAAAGAAAGAGTGCAGATAAAGTCTTCACAGGAAAATCACAAAGAACCTATCTTCTTGAAAATACTTAACCAGGTAAATGTTAGGGTTTGTCTGTGTAATTGGAAAATGTTAACTTAGGTCAATCATAAGTCTCTAGTAGTTAGGTCTTGACCATACTAGGTTCACTTCAGGGTATGATGTGATAATTCTATTAATCTCATGGGGCATATGGTTATCTCCAATCTTATTATTATTTCCAATTTCATTAAGAATCATTAGCATTAGGTATAAGATTTCCAGTTCGATCATAAAATAATCTCATGAAATTGAAAGATTTGCAATAAAATTTCATGAACATAAAACAATTTTGTTATCACTTAAGTAGATTTAGCTTTAAGAATTCAAAAAATTCATAGAGAATGAAATATTTTCTATAAATTTACATTCATTCATCAATTTATTTGGAACACTTTCAGAAATTTAAACATCTAATCCAAAATAAAGCATCAAAATGTTGAAAAATAAAATTTCTCCTAGTTATTCTCCATTCATGCCCCAAGATATAACCATATCAAAGAAAACCACTTTATACTTCACCATATTGCTTCACATCTAGGCATAAATTGGTGTGAGCTTTTAAAGAAGGGGTTTTAGTTTGGACACTGAATAACTTCTGCATGCACCCTTAAATGGTGCAACACATAGTCTTGTTCAGTTGAACTAACAAAACCAGCTACAAACATACATGAGATAGGTAGCTATCAAATTGGCTTCGATATTGATTAAGGTCTATGTGCATACAAGTTTTTAGTCTAGAATGATTCAAAAAATAGGAAAAAAGAACAAAAAATAAATAAGTTTTGGCTCTTCTCACATCCACAAATTTTAAACTTAACTTAAAAAAAAAGATAGCCCCTGGCCTTTTATAGGAGTAAGACACAGGTAGGATAAGACAAATAAATGAGAGGAAATCCAAGGAATGAATCACATCAAGGCTCATGGAATATGGTGATTGGCAAGAGAATTATAAACAATGTCAACGGAAGTCAACCTCCATTTGCACATTGAAGTCCTTTGGGTTTTTCATCTTGTTGTTATCAAGGTTCCTTCTTGGAACCAAACAAATCCAAACTCTACATTGCAATCTTCTTCTCTTGCAATCACAAATTCTAACTATTAAATCCCTTAAAATATTTTTTTATAAAAAATCTCATGTAAATAAAACCATCATTAACTCATTATCATACAAGTCCATCATAAATAACATGCTTTCAAGAAAATATCAAATTCTTGTGTAACTATCCTTTTATACCAGGTCACCGGAACATCGGACCTCTTAGATAACCTTAAAATATAAAACTTTTCTTTGCATTGTTATTCAGTACCCGGTATTTAGCTTTACCCATAATTTTCCAGGACTTCAGTTTTACCTAAACTTCCATCTTTACCAGACCTCAACTCTCGAATTGGGACACTTTTCTTAACACTTACATTATCTTTTGCATTTCTAAAATTCCCAGTTCTCGGTACCTAATACCTGAAACACTTGAATTATGAAGTACTCTTTCAAAAATATTTCTCTTTTCTTTTCACTTTCGGTGACCTTTCAACTCGCTAACACCTGCCATAAGTGTTAGTTTTCACTTGGGGTCCCCAAGCATTAGATTCTTCGGGTGTGTTGTGAGACCACACAACAAGGAAAAAATAAAAATGTCCCCCCACCATAGATCCAACCAAACGTTGAAGAAAATCCCTAGGCCAACAGAAAGGAAGAATCCAAGAAAAAGAAGAAAGATTACAGTCACAGGGGAGCCCAACACCAAGCTTAGAAAGGAGGCCATGGCCAAAATTTGAGACCCACACCTAGTAGCAAAAAATAGAAGATCTAGAGTTGAACACGGCCATGCATAGAGAATCTCCCCAAGACCCCCCCAGCTAAAAAAGGCACAACCATCACCAATACCAAAGAGGAGTAGAAACCATCGAACACTGAAGCATCCGGATCAGGATCTCCATCATTAGAATCCTCAAGGTTTTTCAAAATTCCCCTCATGCCTCTTCCTACCTATCACTCACCATTCCATAGCAGATGATTGTTGCACACCCTAATATTCTTAATTCCTCCAATTTGAATAAATAACATGCCACACTTCCTTAGAAAGAACCAAGTTTCCTCGTTCAAACCTACAACCCTAGTAATTAAAGCTAACATGTATCCTAAATTCAATCATTTTATACATATACATAAGGTTTCTAGACAAATCTAGAATGTTTAGAACATGTAAGAGTATCATCAATCTTCCATCCATGAAGTTAAACTTTACCCATCTTCAACTAACTATATTTAAATACATGTTAATGTCTATAAATTCATAACCTTCATTACACTTTGTGTGTTTATAGTTCCACTTTCTATGAGGTGTTATATGATGACACACTTGAGCCAATCAACCAAGATTCATCCCCAATAGCATTAGAAAAAATGAAAGAATCCATAATATATGTATTATTGTTAGAGGATCTATGAAAGTAATAATCCTTCTTATTTGTCTTTCAATCCTTCTTAATGTGACCTTTCTTGCCACAATATACCATTTTACATTTTATTTAAATAGAGACTTTTACCTATCATCTCCATTGAAATTATTATCCTCATTCTTCATCTTACCTTTATTCTCCTTGGACCTACCTCTAAAAGCTATGGAATCATGAGAGTTTTCATCCATGGATTTTTTTATTTCCTCACCTAACAACGATCTAATTATCCAATGAACAGGTTAAATTCTAAGAGTCATTACAACTATATTCTATCTATACGGTGACATCAAAATATCTTGCATATCACCAAACATGATGTTTATGTTTTTATTAGTACCTTGTATACATAATTGTTTCCATACACTAGGAATCAATAGTTTCTTACTCAACATTATCAATGTGTTCAAGTTTTTCTATATATCCACCACTACTAGCTCCAAGCATGTGGTAGCACATATAAATATTTTATCACTTTTGACTATTTGTGGTACCTTGTGTCATCTCTAAGAACATTATCATCGTTAAAGATAGTGTTAAATGGACTCCATATCTACCACAAGTGTACCTACATCACTATTCATTCTCAAAAAAATAGTATTGTATTCTATATACATTTGTGATTTCTCTTCCAAATATTTTGTAATTGTTACTAAAACATCACTACATGTTGAAACATAGAAAAAGAGGTTCAACCCAAATGGATTACCAAAGGGATGAACCTAGTTTTGAATAGTTGTTTCACTCAATTATGAGGGTTATAATGCATAAGTGAGTATCAAAAACCAAACCTAACAATTATAGTAATCAAAAGGAAAGTTTTAAGAGGGTCAAATGTTGTGTACCTATTGCAGAAAGTTCTTTTTCGAGCCTCACTGCAGACTCATTCGCCTAGTGGTGAATGGGTCCCTGCTAGGGTTCTGGAAAATCAATTTCCAGGTTCTATTCTTCAAAGTCTACACTTCCAAATCCTAGTGGACACTGCCAGAAACACAAAAATAAATTATGTAGATTATTTTCTGTGATATTGCAAGAAAGATGACAACTTTGACAACTTTTTCTCTCCACTTGATTTTCAACCTAAAACTTTCAATCACACATCAAAGAGGAAAAAATGTTGTTTGGTTAGGGAATAGGGGTTTTCCTTGGTCAAACCCCATTTTGGTAATTAAACCTTCGAATGAAACAATGCATAAAAGGTGAGATGCATGAACAAAGAAAAGTCACTACTCACCAATCCTCAATTGAACCTTGGATAAATCTAAAACTTAGCATGAGATGACTTTCATTAGTGTATATTTTGATCATAATCTTGACATAAGATAATGGCTTTGAATACTTGAACTTGATCACCAGTTCTACATCATCACATTATCTCAACAATGTGCGTGACTTTGACACGATGATTGATATCTTGATTGTTGCAATAAATTTCTATAATCTTCCTTTGAATGTCTTAGAAATGCTCTTGTGAACTCTTGATCTCATAAATTTTCTATTAGGACTTGAATACTTGAAAAATTAGATGAAACTATGTGAAATAACCTTATATTTATACATAACTTAAGATTAATTCCCGAAATTCAAATAACACAAGCCGACATTAGATCTAGGATTTCAAATCATTAAAATACCATCAAGAACATATTCTAAGGGGGGGTCCTAGGGTTAAGTGAGTACCCATTCACCATGTTGTGAATGGATCCTAACACACTTAACTAGGACACACTTCGAGGGATGTAAATGTTATGTAAAAAGGGGGTCCTAGGACCTAGTGAAGACCCATTCACTAGGTGGCGAATGGGTCCTAGGTCACCATCCTAGGACACATACCTTGTAAAATTAAGTGGTGTGTAAGATTTTTTAAGAATATCAATCTTTATCCCTTGGAATTTGTAATTAATTAGCCTTGGATTTGAATTAAAGGGACCAATTAAGCTCAAAGTAACCTCAATTAATTAATAAAGCCCTAGATTAGTGTGAAAGTGTAAAGACACACTTTACAACACCCTAAATAAGGCACCATTAAGTTCATTTTATTATTAATTATTCATAACCAAATTAAGTGTGAAAAAGGGATACTTTTTCTACACTACACATGTAAATAGCATCCACATATTATCCTATAATATATGAAACCTTGAAACATTACATTATGTAGATAAAAAATTACTTCAGGAACTCTTTGTAGGAAAACATCACCTAAGTTTCAATAAACATCATACTAATTTGTCTCCTTGAGAGAAAAATAATGGATATAATTATGTTGGAATCAAGAAAAACTAGGAGGGGGGATGAATCAATGTTGTGCAATTTTAAACTTTATTGATTTGATCATTCAAGCATTTAAAACATTCATTCAAAAGAAATATGCATGAACATGAAACAAATAACCACAACACCATAACACAAGAATTTTTACATGGAAACTCTGTTAGGGGGAAAACCATGGTGGATGGCCAATCCACAATATGATCTGAGTATACTCAATGAAGTTTACAATATGGGGAGTACACTTGCATTCAGTCGCACTGCCTAGAGCTCACTACTCAAACAAGACTCACTGTCTTACAAAGATAATCAGATTAAATCCATCTGAGAAATTGAACTTAGAGAATAGAATCTACACATGCTTGATTACAATTTTTATTAGGCTCAACAATCGATCTTCTATCCTTCAGACTGATTATGTACTTATGCTCTGTTCTGCTCAGACTCACAACACAAATCCTTTATGCTCAAGTGAAATTTTTCATTATTGCTATTCTACTCTACTCTGATTCGCAACTCACATCAACACACCTTCTTCATATATCAAAATTATATGATCGATCTCTTATATATATATCTGTGACTAAAGATTAATTGCCCATATGTCAGCTTCAACAATATATGAAAACATTTGCAAATTGTTGGCTCAAATCATGAGTAATCGTTAATGTGTACCAACCAAAGTCGACCATAGCATAGCAATGATCAAAATCAGCATGTACGAACACAAAAATACTTAAACAATTATTTCCCAAACATCCGCGACATGTTATATCCACGAAGTCCGCTTCTGTACAGATAAACATACAGTTAACCAACTGGATCTTGTAACTTGCACATGGATCTATATGAGGCACTAAGATTCAATAGAAATGAATATAATATGCCAAAAAACATTCCATGAGATATGCAACACAATGTAATAACAAAAAATCTTCATGTGAATCGATGAACACAAAACTGTCAGATGGTCTGTTCTTCCTTAACTGTTTGCAATCTGACTGCTGGCATGATCAAATGATGATTCATGGATCTAATCACAAAGTAGGGTTTCCATCAATGACAACACCAAATTATATTCATAGTGTCTCTTGCCAAAAATATCCCCCTTTGGCATTGATGGCAACACTTAGTGAAAAATGACTAAGTGTTGGATCAGTTACAACATGAATACACTATCACTCTTCAATATTTCAAAAAAAAAACTCTCCCCCTGAGATGATTATACATTTTTCACTCTACTTCTCTCCCCCTTTGACATCAATGGCAAAGATAGGAATCCACATATCAAAAAAAAATATCAAACAAAATCTTCAGATTGTACAAGCATACAACTTACACTTGAACTTGAAAATATCTACAAAATCTTTCTTCAAAAGAATCAAATTTGGGTCCGAAACCCTTTTGAGACTCTTCAAAATTGTTATGTAACCACAAACCAAGTAGGATTGTGTCTCTGCAAACTCAAGGTTCACTGGATCACCAACTGCCTTAGCATCTTCAACTTCCTTTAATGCACTTGACATTATTTCTATCTTCGAACCAATTAGGCCTCTAAGTTCACATGCTCTTTCCATAATTCTATCATTGTCATGCTTCAAGCTCCTTATCTTGTCAAGAAGAGATATTACCTCACCTTATTGCTTTCCAACACCATCAGTTAAAGGATCAAAAGCTTTAGAAATAATAGCTAACTGTTTTACAAGATCCTTAACCTTCTTCTCATTAACCTCAGTAAATTTTGTCAAAGACAAACATGACTTATAAATCTCTCCACCTTCAAATAGAGCATTTTTAATATTCTTCACACAGTTGGCTAGCAGATTTTTATCATTTGTTATCATTCCTTGCAACCTACTTAATCTTTTGGCATCAAATTCCCTCTGAAATTTAACCATGGCTGACTTCTCAATTGACTCGAAGTGAGTACTAATAGAGTTGATGAGCTTCTTTAGTTCATTGAAGGAGGAACTAGTCAGATCTCTAACATGAGTAGGCATTATTTTCTCCAGAACTACAAATGCAAGATTTAAGAGTTCACTATTCTCAATGTGAGACTTCAATAGTTCTTCTCTATCTTTTTCCTGGGAAAATGAAGCTACCTTCATTTTCTGAATTGGGTACAAAGTGGATAGGTTGATAGGACCTTCAATCAATTCAGGGTCAAATTCTTCTTTTTGCTCTACCAGAAATTTCTTCACTGTGTCTACAGTGTCTCTTGCTTCTATTAGAATTTCCTTCACGTCAACTTTCTTTTCTTCAACCAATAATTTCTCAGCTGTAGGTTCTGGCTTATCTTCAGGGATCTCAACTTTCTCAACTGATACAATTTCAAGAACATCAATCTCCATAGATATTTCGATATTATCCACATCAAGAGGAATTTGAGTATCCTCAGTTGTATCTTGTTTTTCTTCTTCTTTTGTCTGACTAGATGAGACATCTTTATCATGTATTTCCTCAGAGACAACATCAATTCTATTACTTAACAAAAGCTTTCTCAAAATTTGTTCAGTTTCTTCTGCAACTTCTTTAGTCTGACCAATCATGAGCTTGTTCACCCTTGTCTTTCTTTTGAATTATTTTTTACCTTTATTCAAGATTGATTTCATTTCTTCCATAGACGCCAGTGGACATAACTCTGCAAGAATTCTTTCTCTCATTTTCTCTTCTTTTGATCTAGCATTTACTCTTCTCATTTCCAAAATCTCATACAATCTTTTAGGTAAATTAGGAATTATTTCAATCAGAACCTTATTAAGAACATTTAAATTCTTTATTGTAGCCTCCTTAAGAGTTCTTTGACTAGATTTATCAAAAGTTTCATACCATTTACAAAGCGGCTTAAGATTTCCATCTTTAACCAAAGCTTTCTCAACTTCTTCTACTGACATACCAAGTTTGTCAAATTTTACCTTCTTCTTTGCTTTGTCTTCTCCACTGGAGGGCTTGCTTTTAGTAACCTTTGTTGTCTGGGTGCCCATATGCTTTATTTCTCTCACATCTTCATCAGACTTAGTTTCTTCATCTTCTGAGACAACTTCATAGACTCTTGTGTTCTTATTTTTCTTCCTCTTATCAGATACTATGATTTGATTTTTCACAAGAATTGGCTTCACTGTAGGGATGGATAGGAATGCAAAGTTCCTTGTTGACCTAGTTCGGGAAGATGGTGCTACCGGACTACCAGATTCAGTTTTTATTGGCTCTTTTTCTGCTTCAGCTTCTTCTCTCTTCCTTCTGGCTTCTTTTAATTTTTTTGTAGATATACCCATTCTTTCTGCTAATATTTCCACCTCTTTTCTTAATTTTCTGACTATCACAGGTTTTCTAAGTTCATTGTGCACCTATATATCCTTTTTTGCATAAGTACCAAATCTCTCTTCTGATGGATCCAAAGGCTTATTCAATAAATGTTGTGCATACATTTCTAGAATGCGCTCTTGAACTTCATAACCCATCGGCATGATCCAAACTATTCTAGGATCATCGTCTTCCATCATGCATTGATCAATGTCTACCATAAAACAAATTGTGTCCTTATACTTCTCCATAATAGAAGTAGGAATTGTTTCTCTGGCTTGCATCATACTTTGAAAATTCTTGAAGTATCCCCAGATTGCAGTTCTTTTGGCTTGACTATTTCCAATTCCATACAACATCTCTCTAATCTAATCAGCTATAGGATAACCGCCTTGCCAATGTAATTTTCCAACACCCAAAACTTCTTTTATGAAATAGAAGAATAAACATAACAGAAATTTACCATACTTAAAGGAATTTTTCTTGTCTTTCTTGATCTTGCCAAGGTTTTCCATCAGCTGACTCCTGAGCAATTCGCAAAGATCATAGTCTGCATTCTCCTTTACCATTTGATAGGTTGCATAAATGGTTGTACTAGACACAAAATTGTCCCAACTTAAGTGATATATCCTGTAACCAATGATCATCAATGCAAATTTCACATCCACTTCAATGATATCTTCAATTGGCATGGCTCTTTTGTCATACTTTGAACCTGTTGCATCAGTAACTGTTTGATTCTTTACAGACTTCAAAATCGGTAATCCACCGGAAGAATTTAAACTTGTAACAGAACTTATAGCATCCTTTGTAATCTTGAAGGGTATATTCAACCACATGAATTCATCATGAACTCAACTCAAGATGTATCAGACCAATTCGCTCTCTTCAAACATGGGAAATTTAACAATCTGTGTAAATTTCTTCTCTTCTAGGGTTTTGTATTATGGTTTGATACAAAAGTCTTCTCCTATAATGTGATTGTTATACAAATTCAATAGTTGTGAGCTTCCTATCTCTTCAATTTTTGTGTGAATGTATTCCCTAATATCTTTATTATGTACAATGTCATACAAAACAGATGAAAAAGCACCTAACAAATAGGTCTCAACAGACTTGAACGGATGCCATTTGAATTTGGGATGGGGTTTGTCCTTAACTTCAACTACCAATGGAGTAGCCATTTTCACCAATTCACAAATTTACAGGTTTTGTTGATAAATACCTTTTCATCGAATCACAATTTGATTGTTGAAAGCTTCTTCACACTTGAATTTCACCTCAATTCGCCAAGTTCACCTTAGAGCTCTTCAAATTTCTTTTCTTCAAAATTCAAAGTGAAAAATGAAAGATAGAAATGACCTTTTATCACTCGCACACTTAACCCTTTTTTTCACAATAAATGCTTTTACCCTAGCTCATCCAATTACTTTGTTTCCATGTGTTGTGATAGATAATTCTTCTACGAACCTCCAATATTGCATAATTTTCTCTCCAATAGGTTCAACAACATCTGTAGAGCATTTATGCGCTTATTGTACTTATCCACATGTTCTAGTGTCAATTACTGGTAGGGGGTTAAGAGATTTTCTTGACAGCTCCCCCTAAGCCAAAAGCCTAAAACTAATTGCTAAAGGAATTACTAGAAGAAGATTCTAGGGCTGGTGCATTTTCTTCATTAGAGGGACTTTTCTTCACCCATTTCTTCTGTGTTTGCTTCCTGATCACATCTGTAGTGAATTTTATTTTTCCCTTAACATCCTTCTACATGTTTCTCCTTTGATTTACTAGACCATTTCTATTCCAACATAGTCTAGCAATGTGACCAAATTTGTTGCAATTATAGTACACAACATTTTTCTATCCAGACCAGTTGTTCCACTGATTTTCTTTTGATCTACACTGGTTAGCAGTATGGCCAAATCTATTGCATGTATAACATCTGACATATCTATGAAATTTGTTCATCACATTTCATCATTCATTTGACTTGTGACCAAACTTATTGCAATTAAAGCACTAACTTGAGAATGATAGACCACTTTGATTCATCCTACTTCTACACTGAGAACCCATATGACCAAAATTATTATAGGTAAAACAATAGCCATTGAATCTTTGAGCATTAGGTTGTCTTACCAGATTTCTTCTAGCTCTATTTATCTTATTTCCTTGCCTAGGTCTCCTTTGTCCAGATCTAGAACTTTCTCCTTCTTCATAACCAAGACCTCACTTGTCACCATTAGTCCTCTGACTGTTAATCAACTCATCAAGCTTGGCTGAGCTAACTTTGAACCTTTTTTTGTACTCATTTGTAGTAGCAAGTTCGACTCTGAGATCATCAATCTATTTTTCAATCACTTCCTCATTATTTTTAGATTGTTCCAACTCATTTTCCAAATGACTGCATACTTGAGATTTTTTTTTCAAATATTGTGCAAGCTTCTCTTCATTCTTCTTTCTATCTTCAATCTCCTTGGTCATCCTCATCATGATAGATTCCATCTCATGCTTTAGGACTGTATTATCTCTAGTAAGCTTTTCAAATTCTTTTGTCTTTTCCTTCAGGGCTTGACTCAATTGCTCATCTTCAATGATTTTGTTGTCATTATGCTTAATCTGATCATAGATTTCCTTTCTCTTCTCCTTGGACTTATTGATTTTATCTTCCAATGACTCAATGAATTTCTCAGCATCCATGAGGTTTGCTTCCAATTTCTGAACTTCGGATTTTGGCTAATCAAGATCATCTAGGGCTGCCATAAGTTGTTGTTGAAGACTTCTTGAATCCATTGAAACACTTTCCAAGATCTCCCCAAGTTGTTAGACTTCTTCTTCTAAGGAACTAGCTCTGATACCGATTGTTGGAATCAAGAAACACTGAGAAGGGGGGTGAATCAGTGTTGTACAATTTTAAACTTTATTTCAGATTTGATCCTTCAAGCATTTAAAACATTCATTCAAAATAAATATGTATGAACCTTAAACAAACAACCACAACACCATAACACAAGAATTTTTACGTGAAAACCCTTCTAGGGGAAAAAACACGGTGGATGTCCAATCCACAATATGATCTGAGTATACTCAATGAAGTTTACAATATGGGGAATGCACTTGCATTCAAGCGAACTACCTAGAGCTCACTGCTCAAAGAAGACTCAATTTTTTACAAAGATAATCAGATTAAATCCATCTAAGAAATTTAACTAAGAGAATAACATTTACACATGCTTGATTACAGTTCCAATTAGGCTCAACAATCGATATTCTATCCTTCAGACTGATTCTACACTTTTTCTTTGTTCTACTTAGACTCGCAACACAAATCCTTTATGCTCAAGTGAAACTATGCATTATCGCTCTTCTTCTCTGCTCTTATTCACAACTCGCGTCAACACACCTTATTCATATATCAAAATGATATGATCGATCTCTTATATGTATCCATGACTAAAGATTAATTGCCCATATGTTGGCTTCAACAATATATTAAAACATTTGCAAACTGTCGGCTCAAATCATGAGTAATCCTTAATGCGTACCAACCAAAGTTAGCTATAGCATAGCAATGATCAACATCAGCATGTACGAACACAAAATAACTTAAACAATTATTTCCCAAACATCTGCGACATGTTATATCCATGAAGTCATCTTTTGTACAGATAAACAAAGATTTAACCAAACGGATCTTCTAACTCATGCATGGATCAATTCGAGGCACTAATATTCAATAGCAACGAATATCATATGCCAAACAACATTCCATGAGATACACAACACAAAGTAATAATAGAAAAACTTCATGTGAATCAATGAACACAAAACTATCAGATGCTCTGTTCTTCCTTAACTGTTTGTAATCTGACTGTCGGTATGATCAAATGATGATGCGCGGATCCAATCATCGACTAGGGTTGCCATCAATGGAAACACCAAATTATATTCACAGTGTCTCTTGCCAACATATTACACAAAAATGTACCGTATCTTTTTTTTCAATAAAAGAAATATGTTTTCAAGAAAATGAAAATTATAATGTAGAAAGTAAAATTAACATACCAAATAACACTACACCAAATATTGCTAATAAAATCTTCAAGGGTGAAATTTAGTTGACATAAGGGTCTCAAAACTCTTGCCTTCAAAAGTAAAATGAGAATCTAGTTTTAAATGCATCTTAAGATATAAATTTACTTAAAGAGAAAGTATATTAATCTTCTAAAATGTGGTGATTGAAAATTTGATATCTTATTCTACAAATTAATTATCTTGTTCATTTGATTAAGAAAAATTATGAAATTCCATAACTAATTATGATATTAATATTAGACCCTAAGGATTTTCTTTTTTAATTCAATTCAAGTAAAAAAGATGGATAACATGTGGTTGTACATTAAATATTATGTATAAATGGTTAAATATAGGACTCTAACTTCAACAATATTTTTCAAGGTTTAATCCAAACATTAAAACTTGGATCATGTATCTTTTTCAACTCATCTATATTTAATTATATAATTAAAATTTATAGACCAATGAATACCTTAAACAAGGAGAAAATATCTTAATATTTTTTTATAAATAAGAAAAGGTTCTATTAGAACCTTTTCTTATTCGAGAAAAAATTGAAAAATACTAAATACAATCACTCCCAATGCAAAATTTTAAAAACCTTATAATTCCAATACAACCACTCTGAACACAATGTTTAAAGAACATTACAATCAAAATCAACAAAAAGCAACCAAATACCCAATCAAGCCAATCCAAACTATAATTAAACCAAAGACAACCTATAATCCCCAACTCAAATCTAAAAATTCAAATTAAGAGCATCTCCCTTCTATCTTTCTATAATGGGATTTGAGAACCATATAAAAGGGGACTTTTTTTATAAGGATATCTAACTATTATGAGAATAATCCACTCTTTTAAACAATCATCCACGAGGTCACTCTATATGATGTACCACCACTTTGGTGAACAAAACTTCAAAGAGAAATCCCCTTATCTAAACCATTAGAATTTGGTATTTTCTTCCTTGAGACTGAAACAAAGGGGAGTTCTAGAGAAAAAGACTTGCATATACTAGGAGAAGGAAAAGCCTTGCCAAAATTACAACTTACTAACTGATTTAAATATTTGTATAGATTGAATCATTTTTATTATTACTTTTCCTTTTTTAGTATATTATGTATGAAATCTGGAGGAATTCAATTCACCATAAATTGATGATCATACTTTGAGCTTGTGTTGATATTGAATACAACAAAAAAAATGTATAGGGTTGGGTTTACATTGTTTTTTATTAAAAAAGAAAGGTAAGGGCCTTGATCCCAAACAAAACAACAACGAAAAAGCAAGGTCACCAGGCCCAATAGTTCAAATAGAAGCAAAAGCCTACAAGACAACCAAAAAACAACACAAAGTTAAAGAGAAACAATCATTGAGAGAAAATACCAAAATGGCATGTAGGCCTCAAAGAGATAGGTATGCAGGCCCCAAATAACCAAAAAAATAGCAAAAGAAACCTACTAATCATAATACTACTCCTTTTGACTATTAATTAGGTTCCATTCTTGCTTGTGTAGCTCCATGTTGTTCCTCTAGGTGTCCTCAGCTTCACTAGCAATGTCCTCTTTTGGGGTGTTTGCATCCTATTTATCCTCCTTGCATTTCATTTTTCTAACTTTTCAAAGCCTGAAAACCATTCCAAATATTGTCTCAATGTTCTTGATCTTGTGAGTGATAGAAATCATGTTGCTCAAAGAACCATCCAATCAGCTAACCCTCCCCTACAGGTTGTCAATCTTGTTCTTATAAAATTGGAGAGCACCACTTCCCATATCCTCCTCCTCCTCTAAGCTCATCATAGCCTCAACATTCTCTTCCTCTTGTTTTGGGTTTGTACCTTCCTCTATTTCCTCCAAGACAATACACATTTGTTCCCCACATTATCCTTTTCCTCTTCATTCTCGATTTTTTCCTCCTGAGCCTCCTCTTCCACACTTGTATTTTCTTCTTCAGGATCATTTCCAATCACTAATTCTAATTATTTTTTGCGTGTATCCAAGTTCTCATCATTAGGAATAGGGAAGTACTCTTCATCTGATGATCCCTCCTCCTCCTCTTCAAAATTCAGCTTCTTCCCTTTAAAATTCTAGTTTTTATTCTTCTTCACCACATTGGCCAATTTGGTTGACCTCCTTTCACCTTTACCACTGCTTGAATCATCCAAAAGGCCCTCCTCATCCTCATTTAGTATTTCAATAGTGACCTTCTTAGCTAGATCACCATAACATTAGGGTCTAGACATTTAAATTTTGATCAGGAGGGATTTTCTAGGGATTTCCTTTTTTGAGAGGGAGGGGTAGACTATTTTTATTCAATGATAGGGTTTTGCAAAGCAAAAATATTTTGAGAAGTGGATTGTTGCAAAGAAAAACTAAGTTGGGTAGTAGATTTTGGATTCTTTCTAAAGTTAGGGTTAAGTTACAACAATTGAGGATTTTACTTCAAATGCTTAATTTTTAGAGGCTTCAAATTGTTCATTAGACATGGCAGAAGGGTTAGGGAAAAATAATAATTATAAAGTCTTTGAATTAGGCCTTGATACAACGGGGGGGTTGTAGCCCTATATTGGTGCAGAGAGGAAAGAAAAAAGGAGATATTAAATTTTTCTTTCCACTTAATGTGATAATGAAAGGAGAATGATAGCCATGCACAGTAGTATATCTACCTTTTAGGTTAAAGTATTTCATGATATGAACACTTACCAAACCATATGGAGTTGACAATTTCTCTTTATCATAGTCATTCTCGAATCGCTTCAGCTTCTCTTCCTTGTCAAGGAAATTGTCAATGAAATGTTGGTAGTTCTTTTTTATCACCTTTGCAACCTTTAAACCCTTACATTCTAGAAATGTGGCCTCAACAATAATCTTTGGTGTTACCTCAAAGATTATACTACCAATCGATGCCTTTCCCTCCCTCCATGAATTAAATAATTTTGAGGTTAGGTTGTCATTAAAGCCCTTCATGGCCTGAAAGAAAGGTGTCATCCCTGCTTCTTCAAATAACTTCCAAAGTTCACATTATTAATACAATATTCCTTGCTTAATCAAACACGTGGTTGTTGGTTTTGGTGCAAGCCTTTTGTTCTACATTATAAATATCTTCAAAATCTCTACTAAATCCATTTATTAAGAGATGAAAATACCATGATCTAGACATTTTCTTCACTTCTATGCTTGTAAAATACTTTAGTATACCTAAGTATATCATTTCAAACTATCTTTTCATGGATTCTTTGAAATTAGAATTGACAAAATCATTATTCCCTGTGAAAACTAAATCATCTATATTCAAGACAAAAAAATAAATCTTATTGTCAATTTCCTTGATGTAGAGAGTAGGCTAACCATCACTTTCATAAGTCATTGCTCAAAAAATATAACTCATGAAAGTGCTCCACTATCAATTTTCATTTTTTCCACTATCCACTCTAAGGTTCTCCACTATCCATTTGCATTTTTTCCATGCCTCTTGTGGAATCTTATCGCATAGTCTTTGTGGGACTTCTATTTATCAAGTAAAATATTATTATTATAGCATCACCCTAGTATTCAATTGGGAATTTGGGAGTCACTTAGCTTTTAATATTCTTCTTTCTATCTCCATAATGGTTATATTCTTCATCTCAACTACTCCATTTTGTTACAGAGTATAATTGGTAGTTAACTCTTTCTTGATACATCGATTCCTGCAAAAAATTAAAAATGTATTGGAGGTGTACTCTCCCCATCTATCCAATCTAAGGACCTTGATAAAATGTGTCCACTCTCCTTCTCAACTTGGGCCTTAAACACTTTGAACTTCTCAAAACCTATAGACTTGTGCTTAAATAATTAGACCCATGTCTTCCAACTATAGTCATCTATGAAGTTTATAAAATATTGAATTTCCCTATTTCTAAAGTTTACATAGGACCACACAAATATGTATACACCAGCTCCAATGGTTCTGTTTCCCTTTTTCAATTCTCTTATTACAAGGGCTACCTATGCTACTTGCCTAAAATGCAAGCTTCATGCCTACCATTTGGCTCTAATATGGTAAATAAATCCTTACCATAACCTTCTTAGACAAAAGAATCAATCTAGAATAACCTAAATTTACAAACCTTAGATGTTAGAGCCTTGAGGGGTCTTGGATGATTGTTTTGAAGAATGATTTTTGTTGTATTATTGTAAAATTTTCATGCTTGGGAGGTGCAACTAAAAAATGAGTTGAAAAGAAAGTTTGTATCCACATGGGGAATATATAGTTCCTTATCATTTGGATTTCTCCTACAATATTCTTACTCTCATTCTAGTAAAAAATGACACATTTGAACCTTTCTCCATCGGCACTTTGTGACCTCTTTGTACTAACTATCCAACACACAAGAGATTGTGTTTTATATTTGGGGAAAACAAACATTTTCAATCTCCTTTTATCACCTTGCTTAGTGTCAATCATAATAGACCTTTTACCCATAACTGGAATTGTTTCGTTGTTCCCCATCTTAATCTTAAATTTCACATTTTTATCAATAAATGTAAATATTTTTTTATTACAACTCATGTGTTTACTACATCTTCTATCCAAATACCATACTTCAATATATACTACATCCACTATCCAAATACCATACTTCAATGTTACTCTACTCACCAATGTTGCACATGATGAAGGGCTTTGATTGATCACCTTCAACCAATTATTAATTATCCACAATTACACTTTGCTTTGAATGGTCACACTAGTGTTTGGAACATTCACTAGCGTAATGACCATATTTGTGGCAATAGTAACACTACAAATTTCTCTTATCATACCTTTGACTTGAGTTGTTAATTTTCTTGGCTTTAGAGGTGGACTAAGAATTTGCTTGCTCCCTCCTGATTGTTCATCCATCTAGAGTTGTCTACTCTAGATTTGCCTCTTGTGCTCTATTTAAAGCTTTTTCTACCTCTCCCCCTACCTCTTGCATTGTCTTGAGCTTTAAGTTCCTACTCTTAGGAAGAATGTGTAGACTTTTTTAGGCATTGCTCATGGGTTTCAAGGGAACTCATCAACTGTCAACTGTCATAGGTCCTTGGCTTCTTCAATGGAAATTACTATTGCATCAAATTTTCTCAACAATTCTATGTTCTTCCATAGGTTCACCATTCATCCTCAATTAGGTTATCAAACCAAAAAATCTCTCTAGAGCATTGGGAGCTTCACCAATCTTACTTTATTAGTCCCCTTATAATTTGTTTGGAGGATTTCCCAAGCCTCCTTTGCATAATTAGTTATGGCTAAATTCTAGAAAATACTCCCTCTGTCAAGGTTGCTTCTATCAAACTTAGAGCTTTTGTATCCTTCGTTCTTGTCTCCTTCAATTGGGTCTTTTGGTTGTTTGTGAGGGTTGCATAAGCTATTGGGTTAGTCACATTTGTGAATCTATTGACCAAAAGTTCCAACAAGTCGTTTGTTACCATGATAGTCTTCATTTTCTTTCCCCAAACATCATAATTTATCTATTAAATGATGGTGGTTGTTGCCAACTTCTGTTGTTCTCCAACCATGTTTAAAACTACACCAAATCTTCAATACCCAATAAACCCTTGAACAACTGGCTCGGATACCACTTTGTTGGATTAAAATCCAAATGAACCATGCAAACAAAAACTCATGCTCTATTGAAAAAATATATATATAAAATATAGAAACTATTGAAAAGAAACAACATTACAAAAAAAATCATATTTTCCATTTAACCTAAAATAACATTTACAAAAACTTTCAAATTCATATCACAATATGTTACTGCAATTCACGAACTTCTCCACAAACTGTGTTGTTGGTTTAACATTCCTCTATTCTACTCTCTTCCTGTTTTGCACAGGAAAAACTTAGTACTACAAAAACATTCTTCTCCCTTTTTCTTTTGCTATCTCTTCCACACCAAAAAACTCCCGCTCCACTCGAAATTCAAAAGTTCACCTAGTTCACTTACTTCACACCAGGAAGGGATAAAGATCCCAAAAAGATATTTCTGACGGGTGGTTGTCTGATAGGCTCAGGAGAACAATAAATTGGGTGGAAGTGGAGTGGTAAGGACAGCGTGGTTGAAGGGATCGAACACGTGATGGCAGACAATGTCGAGAAATTGGGTCGCCAATTGGCAGACCAACTCTTACTTGAATGGGCTGAGCCCGTCTTTCCGGGTCACCACTGGCGACGTCAAAACTTTCTGACGTTGCTCCTTCAAGATGGTCGTTTGGACACACGTTCATTCCTTGCTTCAGTTTAATTAGCACAATGTCACTAGTAATAACTATTGATACTCGCGTTCCCTCTATAGATTAAGCATCCGTGTCCCCCTTGGCTTCATACCACTGTATAATTTATTCATTCCAACCAAAGTAATTTTATGACGCTTGAGTACTTTGAATTTCAATAATAAGTTTGAAATGCTTCTGTCCCTTTTGAATCTTGCAAAAATAAAAATATAAAGAACATAAATATCTCAGTTCTATGTTTGTTTTTTTCCAAACTTATTAGGGACAGTTTTATGTTTGCTTTATTCAAAACTTATTAGAGAAGAGGATCCAGTAGTTGTGCTGCTGAACACATTTCAAATTTGAAAAGAAAATTGCATTCCCAATCGAAAGGCTGAAAGTTCTGTATTATAAACAGAATTCAATATTTACAACTTTTTACATAGTATAAAATTTAAAATCCACTTAAAAAAGGCCTTCTTCCTACCTAAACATGAGTCATGACTTGTGGACTGCTTAACCTTTTCCCTTGCTTCATGGTATATACAAGCCATTTTCTTACAAGTCAGAATCCATTTAACTATTTACAGGAAAAACTAGCAAACAACTATAAACAGTAGCTACAGTTTAAGATTTCAAAGCCTGCGACCTCCAACAGTTCAGCCCTGGGAGTCAAACTCCTCTTCACTATCCCCACTCATGGGTGTCACGATATTGGGGAAGATTTCATCTCTCGCCGATCTAGACAACGAACAATCAGACATCGGAGAAGACGATCTCTGTGACATAGATTTTTTGAGACTGTACTTCAAATCTGAGGCGACTGAAGCGACTGAGCGTACAAGATAAGCAGCAATGGCGGCCTTCACCTGCCCTCTACGGGGGAGGGGCCTTGCACTCTTTTTAAATTCCTCACAACTTCTCACACCCACACCCATTTGCACACACCCTTCTCAAAAACTACTAACCAAAAAGAGATTCAAACTATTGCTATGAACAGTAAAGATAACTGGTAATACTCTTCAGTGAAAACACGTATGTATTTATAGGAAAAAAAGGTTGATTGACTAACAGTGATCACCATTGCCAATACGCTGACGCTGCTGATTTTTAATAATATGAAAATAAAAGAGCAACGCACGAGGGCGTGCATGTGGAATATTTATGTTTATCTGAAACTTGAATTATACCGATCTGAAAGTAAATTAAATCATGGTGGTGTAGTTGGAAAATTTTAACTGGCTTTCATGTGCTAAGTTTGGGAAAACGTAAAACTGCAGCAAAGGGCATGTGAACAAATTAAGTGATGTTTCCAGAGTGAGAAATTCGAGATTCATTGTTTACTTTATGTTCCATTATCGCTTAACACTGGGATTTTTGGGATTTGATGCAGTCACTACTTGTCAAGCCCATAGACGAAGTAGAGGATTTCTTCGACATGTGTTAATGAAACTGTAAGAGAGATGCCAAAGTTCACGATTGTTTAGGACATTTTTTGCTATTTTTATTTTTTAATGTTTTACCTATTTCTTTTTTCCTTGATTTTTTTTTTTTTAATGTTACCTATTTCTTTTTTCCATTAGGTACATTGGCATTCACACTTTGGAACGGAGGCGAATACATATAATCTCCATTAGGTATGAGATCATAGATTAGGTTTTATTTTTAGGCTCTTTTTTCTTTTTCATTTTCGTCTTTCAACTGATAAGTGATAGATTATTGAAAATATTACAAGGAGTCATTCTTTAAATTCTGAAGATTGATCTATTGATCTTACATCTGTCTTTCCAAGTTTTGGTGGTCGTGAGTGATATATTAGTCCCACAAGAAAACTTTAAGATCTTTCAACATTTATCAAAACATTAAAATTATGTTAAATATATTTGAAGAGAGAAATCTTGAAATCATAAGACTCCAAAGGATTCCTATGGAAATATAAAACAAGTCAACAAGGAGTAATATCAAGGATTTCTCAATTATAGATTGATCTAGAATGGATTGGGTTCCCAATCTCGATTAAATGGATAAATATGATTAAGAAAGGGTTCTTATTGAGAGTAATTAAAAAGAATCTATTTCACATAGTAGTATGAAAATGGGTATTTTCTTTTATAAATATAATTTGCTCATTATGTATATCAGTGAATTTATTAATAAAGAGGGCTGAATGAGATGAATTTCATTCACCATAAACTTTATCTTATACCCAACAAAAGATTTAATTTATTTATTGACATCTTGGATTTGGTTTGAGAGGAGTATATGTCCTCCAACTATTCTTGGGTTATCTAGCTTAGATCCTCATTTCAAATGGCCTCCTAATTAAGAAGATTTTTGTGGCACCCATAATTTTTTCTACTTTTTTATAATGGATATGGGATTGTATCCCTAAAATAAGGTGAAAACCTTCCTTTACTATGCTATAAGATGGAATTTTTTGCACATGATTTGGTATGATCTAAAGCAACCATGAGGTTACAACTATGTTTGAGATTAATACAATTGACATGGCTCTATACATCTCAATACAGATGTAATAAATATATATAGATTCTTATCCATGAAAAGAGAGATTAAAATGGAATATCAATAATTATAATAAAGGTGAACATTAATTCTCAATGAAAAGTAACATAAAAACACTATATTAGCATCATATTCACTAGTCTCCTTGAGAGAACATGCATGGATATTACACAATAATAAACCATAAACTTTGAATGTTTTCAACTAAGGGAAGTGTATTTCTAAGAAAACAAAAAGTAAGGAAAATTAGCATACCTAATGAACCTCTACCAGATATTTGTAATAAACTATTCAAGGGTGAAATTTGATTGAAATATAAAAGAATCAATACTCTTGCCTTCAAACTCAAATGGGAATATAGTTCTAAATATATCTAAATATGATAGTTTCCTTTAAATAGATAACTTTTTGATCTTCTCAAATGAAGTACTTGGGAATTTGATCATCTTACTCTAAAAATCAATTATCTTGTCAATTGAATTAAGAAAACTTTTAAATTTTGATAACAAATTATGATATCAATATTGGACCCAAAGATTTATCTTTGTTAATCAGATACAAGTATGGAGGATGGAAAAAATATTCTTGGATCTCAAGAATATTTTTACAAAGGGTTAAATTTAGGGCTCTACCTTCAATAATATGTTTTAAGGTTTAATACAAAAACTACGAACTTGTTGTGTGCCCTTTTAGGTTTATTGTGTTTAATTGCATTAGAACCATAAGCCAAGGATTTCCTTAAGGAGGTAGGAATCATATTAAGATATTTTTATAGAAAAGTGAGGTTTCTACTAGGACCCTCTCTCATTGAAATGAAATAGGAACACAAAATATCAAAAGATGTGAAATGAAAAGCATGCCAATGCGACCACCACCAAAAAAAATTTAATGAACCTTTCAATAAACATCATTAAGGGAAAAGCTAACTAATAAAGAAAACAAATCCAAACTATAATCCTACCTCAAATATGGAAATAAAAACTAAGATCATTTACCTCCTCCCTTTCTGGAATGGGAATAGAGAAACATATGGAAAGAGGCATTTTTAGAATAATACCTAAATATTGTGACCATAATCTAATTTTTCAAATAATCAACTTATTTTATCCCTCTATATGATATCGCACCACGAGTGAACCATACAAAAGGAAAATCTCCCTAGTCAAATAATTAGCAAGTGGCCTTCCCTTCCCAAGACCAATACTAAGTGGGCTTTTGTAGTAGGATACTTTCACCTAGCATGACAAGGAAAATACATTAAATAAACCTTTGTTTGACTCCTCAAGTCCTAAAGGGTGGAATTTAAGGGGGATTGTGGATGATGAAAATGTGAATTAAATATAAAATAAGAACAATGCAATGAAAGTACAAAATTTACACGCAAAAATCACTCAATTAAGCTCAAGATTTATGTACAAAATAAAATAATAAACAATTATACAACAACAAAGACCTTGTTTTGCTCCATTATTTCTTTGATATTCCTCAAATGCTTGATGTGTGAGTTTCTCTTTAAAATATCATAGTCATGATTCCACAATGATAGCAAGATAACATGAACATGCAATGATAATGATCAAATATAATAGACATATAATGATATAAATAATAGCTCAAGATAATGATGCTCTAGATAATAATAATGATAGCTAGCTAATGATTCAAGATTATGCTCTAGGAGATAATGTGTGAATGAATTAGATATTTATAAGTTTCACTTGATATTTGACCAATGATGGAGATTAATTAGAAGAATATGAAAGATTGAGATAGGGTAGGAGCTAAAATTATTAAATAGATTGGATTGATCAGGTGGAATAGTTGAAATAATTAAATATTTAATTTATTTAATTCATAAGGTATAGTTAGAGAAATAAAAAATATTTATTTTGGAGGGAAAAATATTTTAATTTATTTAATTATTAAAGAATTGTTAGCTAATTAAATAAATTTTTTAATTATTTAGCTACAGTGGGCCAAAACTAATGTGGAGGGAAAATGATAAATTAATTGAACAATTAAAAATTATTTAATTAATATAGATATAAGGAAATACTAAGATAATTAAATAATTTAATTATTATAAATGAAAAGATGAAATATATATAGAAGAATTGATGAGAAAATGAGAAAATGAGAAAATGGAAATATTGAAATGGGTTAGTCATTTTTAGATGTCTACATTTTTCCCTTCTTTACTTAACAATGTGTTTTATGGAGTTTTTTTAAAGAAATAATATTAATATGAAATATTTTATTGGTGACATGCCTTAGTATGCCCTAATGGACTAAAGGGTGGAGGTAGGATCTCAAGAGATTGGCTAAAAAACCCAATCAAGCTTATGATAGGAATGATAAGTTAGATATGAGGTGAAAAATAATATAAGGGGTAGTAGGGAGAGATTAGGTAGGAGGGATCAAGATTAAAGAGAAAAATTAGGGCTTTGAGGGCTAAACATAAGCATAGGAGGGGTCACTTTGTTGAAAACAATGTGAAACTAAGATGCAATATTAACTTATGTTTGTGTATTCAAATTTGAAGATATGATTACCAGATCTAATTTAATTTATGTGATTGCACATTCACCACAATAGAAAAATCAACAAACATGATACAAAATTTGCATGGAGAAACCATTTTGGGTAAAAAATCTACATGAGAAAGTATATAATTTATCTTCAAAAGAGAGATACACCATAATACACTTCCTTGTTGATCTCCTGCAACTCAGATGCTTCCATACGCTTGCAAATAACGCAAGACACCACTACCATCTCAAGTCTCCAATTTATAGAACCTGTGGGAGGAAAAACCACAATTGGTAAACTGAAATAGGAGGTGCCAAAACCACTTACAAAAACCCATGCCCCTTCCTTGGAAAACAAAGAGTCATGATAATAAATTAATTAACGTGCCCAAGGCTTCAACATGTGTTCCTAACCCATAACCCCTTTACCTTTTAGCATTCAAGATGCTCTAATCATTATTCAACTTCCAGATGGAGAATCAATGGACATTTATCTCCCTCCAAACTTGGTGCCCCACTCAAGAACCTTCATATTCCCAATGTGAACTTAAATTTCTTCTCGAAAATACAATTATAATATGCCAATTTATTAAATACATTTCTCATGTTTCCCCTAGGACACTTTCTAAGAAATATGGAGACATAAAAGTGGCATAGGTTTGCAAGGTAAATTTCACCTAATATAACATTCTCCCACTTGATATTATACATTGAAATTACATCCAAGAGATACAATTAAATCAAGTACAATGATCAAAGCTAATGGCCTTCCTACACCAAGAGAACGTATTCGTGGTTATTGGCTTCATGAGAGAATCTACAACATTATCCAAAGTGTCAACCTTATCAATCAAGACATTACCATTCTCAACCATCTCTTGGAAAAAGTGATAATAAACATAAACATTCTTAGTATGAGCATGATACATAGTATTTTTGGACAAAAAAATAGCACTCTAACTAACACATCCAATCCTCATTGTCCTATAATCAAAACCAATACTATTACCAAGTATTTGTAACCAAACTGCCTCCTTAGAGGAATGTGTATCATATATATACTCTGCTTTAGTGGTGGACAAAGCAATTGTGGGCTGTCTCTTACTCATCCAACTCACTGCACCTCCAAACAAAGTAAAACCATAGCTACTAGTTGACCTTTGTCTATTCAATTCACCTACCCAATCTACATCAACAAACCCTAGTATGTCCAATGACTTGACCATATCATCAATACCATGATAAACCAAACAATAATCTGAAGTACCACACAAATATCTAAGCACCCTCTTAACAAAATTCTAATTCTCTTTAGCAAGGTTAGACATAAACCTAGTTATAACTCCCATTGCTTGGGATATATCTAGTCTAGTGAAAACCATTCCATACATTAAACTACCAATGACACTATCATAAGAAAACTTATACATATCTTCAAAATCTTCATTAGATTTAGGACACATATCTAGGCTCAAATTAGTACCAATCAGAAATAGAGTATTAACTAGCTTACAATCATGCATATTGAATCTTCACAAAATTGTATCCACATACTTATTCTGACTTAACTAAAGATTTATATGAGCCTAACCTCTAATGATTTCCATCCCAAGAATATATTTTGCAGCCCCCAAGTGCTTCATATTAAATATTTTAGAAAGCTATGTCTTGAACTAACTATTCATTACCTTGCTACCCATAAATAACATATCATCGACATGCAAGATAATAATTATAATATGATCATCAATAAATTTAATATAAACACAATGATCCTCTTTGCTCTTAATAAATCCAAAATTCAATACAAAAATATCAAACTTCTGGTATCACAACCTAGGTGACGATTTGAAACCATACAAAGATCTCTTCAACTTGCAAACCAATTGTTCTTTTCCTTTCACAACAAAACCATCAAGTTGTCATATACAAATTTCCTCCTCAAGATCCCCATGCAAGAAAATAATCTCAACATCCATGTTCTCTATCTTAAAATCATAAGCAATAAAAATAGACAATAAGAATTTAATAGAAGTTAATTTTGCAATAGGAGAGAAAATTTCACCAAAATCAACTCTACCTCTCTGGGAGTAGACCTTAACCATTAATTATGTCATGTACCTCTCTAATCTACCATCTACACCAAATTTTTTATTAAATAACCACTTGCAACCAATGGGCTTCCTTCCTTTGGGAAAAATGACAAGATCCCAAGTGTCACAACTATCCAAAGCCATCATCTCCTCATGCATGGCCTACAACCAAAAATCACTTTCCTTAGAAGATAGAGACTCCCTAAAAGATATAGGTTCATCATCAGTACTAAAAATACTGAACAATAATTTGATGGGTTATAACTGTCAATTGGATTTTGTTGCCTTGTGCACCTCCTCAAGGTAGGAGTAATGAGCTCTACCTATTCTTCTTTTTTGTGCTCATCTTGCACATCCTCTAAACTATCTAAACCCTCTTCTTATTCTCCACCCTCATATCCATCTGATTTTTCTTCTAAATGTGCATCTTCTTTCTTCTCGAGCTTTGTCTCGAAGTGCATTGTCTTTGTCTTATCTTTCTCCTTTGGTTGTTCTTCTGTTGAATAAGCTCTAAATTCCTTGAAAATCACATCTCTAGAAGAGACTATCTATGGGTTAGAGGATTTCAAAGCTTATAACCTTTTACATTCTCACCATAATCAATAAATATGCATTTCTTTATTTTTGGATCTGATTTAGATTGCTTCTCTTGAGTCACATGAGAAAAATCCTCACAATGAATGACCCTTAATTGTGAAATAGAAGGATTTCTATCTACCCACACTTTATAAGGAGTTTTATCAACAAGGGTTGAACAAGGAGACCTATTAATTAAATAACAAGTAGTACCAACCACTTCTTCCCAAAAACATTTATCAAGCTTAGCACTACTTAACATGCCCCTATCTCTTTTCATTATGGTTTGGTTCATTTTTTCTACTATCACATTTTGTTGGGGAGTATAAGGAGTTACCTTTTTCCACACAATACCTACATTCTTACAAAATTTATCAAATTATTTGGAACAATATTCACCCCTGAACCAAATGAAATAGGGTTCCACATTTTAGGAGATGGAACTAAACCTATTTCACACTTTAGTTCATTAGGAAACCAAGATCCCTTATGTTGGTGATTTTTCCAGCAGAACCTAACAATTCTCTAAAGAGTTGCCACTTCTTATAATGAAGAAATTGTAAGGTTAGTAGCCAACACAACGAGCTTAGGATTTTGTGATCCTTACTCCTTCACTTTTGGCTCTATAAACTAGGGAGGGTAATCCCAAATTACATCAGCATGAGATATATCAAATTAATAATAGATAGATTCATAATTGAGTGCAAATAAACCCATCCCACTGAAGACTTAGCACATCTTTTAAGTGAATGTCTATTCATTTTCTATGAATCAAAATATTTCCATTCCACTCACAATTCGTTTAACAGGGATCTTAAAAGAGTTTTGTTCTTATTTCAAGTTCAAGGCCAGGTGTGTGATGTTCTCATTTTTTTATGCTAGATTTCAGTGATAAATCAGCCAGTGCCTAAACAGTTGGAGCAACGGGGTCAAATATGAAAGAATCTATAATATACAAACTACTAAATAATAGAAGTAGATGAGCTACCCTCATACTACTTTGCAGGCTATGAAAACTCAAAAATGCCTAAAAGAAAAATTCACTACTTAGCAACCCTAAGCAATTTCGTGCAAATTTTATACTCTCTTCAATAATTTTAATCAACTCCTTGAGTTAAAGTTGAGAATAGGATAACACATTCAAACATAACCATTTGAAGACAAATGACAACACCATTAGCATTTTCATTCATAACTTGTAAGAAATAAACATAGGAGAGTGTTTGTTTCTAGACAAAGATTCATTTTTACATTAGTAGTTTATATAGAACTAATTTAAGACCGTTACATACAAAAAATCATTCCCCAAGACCATTTACCAACCTATTTACCCTTATCCTATTCAAGGTGCCTTTTCTGAGATAAGAATTCACCTGAAACCCTATTGAAACTCAAAAGTTTGACCACTATAATGAGCCTAGAAATCTCTTTTATAGAACAAGGGAGCGACAAGCATTAGGCTCAATTACATTTACATTTCATTTCATTTTGAGATCATCTGCACCAAATTTTGAGGCATCCCCAGTTGGTTACATGCCATCATTGAGGAAAATGGAAGAGTAAAAGGCATCATTCCATGTCCCTCACATGTAGACTCACCAACTCCTCAAGAGGTAGAAACGATTGTAGCAACAGCATCCTCATCCTTGTCGACCAAAGAAGATTCTCCACTCGCAACCTCAGCAAAAGCATGTGCATAACCTAGTGCTAGGAAGTTTGGCACCTCTCCTATACACCAGCCGAAAATTTCCACATCAGCACTAGAAACAATAAATCACATGAACGTTGAATAGGACAATTCTGACAAAGGGGCTATGGTGTCATCAAAAAGAAAAAGGGACACAGTCATCACTCTGATTCATTAGCCTCAGAGGATACTAACCCACACCCTACTCATGGTGGAGCTAGAGGAACCGTCACCACCACCTCATTGGAATCATCGGATGGTACCAGAGAGAGGGGATAATAATCACCCTCTGAGTTAGTGTCACCCTCATTGTCTAAAGGGTTGTCAGAGAGCTCACTGGAATAACTGAGCCTCCCTAGATAAACCTTACGATACTTTCACCTTTTCTTTGTCTTCTTTTCATATCCTACCAACTCCCTACCTTTGAACTTGACTGATTCTTCTGAAACTGTTCGGTTCCTTAGGCGATAATTGCTCCTAACACCACACTTCATAAAATTTCTATGTCCTCTTCTATCCTTTGGTGTATTAGGAGCTCCCTACATATCAACTTCATCCACCTAAGTACTCTTCTCATAATCTAGCAAACTTACTCTCCTAGACCTCCGAACTGGCCTAAAAGACTCCCCAGACTTATTCATCCTCTCAGAAAATACCTACTAATCTTGTTTTCAGATTCAATCTCAGTGTAACTTCTGAATGAGAAATGTGGCAATTGGTCCCTCTTATAATGAGCCATGCAAGTATGAAAACCATTAATTCATCAAATAAAGCTTGTGCACGCGGGCTCACAATATTCTACCTTGATCCCCTTAATCCTGACCGTTGATCATGATTTAAAATGCATCAAAGGGTAGATTACCATGCAACCATTTAATTGAGTTTTACTTGTGCTTTAATGCCCCTTTTAAAATAGAAAATCACCGAGTAGATAAACATCCACTCAGTACTTAGCATCAATAAAAACCATCTTTCCAGAACTACCCGCTCACCCGTGGGAAATATTTCACTTGTGTTTCTCCTTGTCAAAAACAACGGGGATTGATCCAGATCTGATCTCAAGATATTAGTTCGTACATTGCCATGCTTTATTACCACCCATTTCACATGTATCAAAGGCTGACAAAATTGATGGCCAAGATCTCAAGCATACGCTTTAAAGAATAAAGCTAAAAATAACGCATTTTATAAATAGTATCCTTTCAACCAAATTTGGAATCATTCCATCTTCATTAGAAACCAGTCAAGCTCTCTTAGAAATTCCACATGGCAAATGCCCACTTTCCCGTTAAAAAATATAGAACACAGGCGGGGCTCACACGGGATGGCAGGGAGTGGATAAGATTTAGCCACATCACCAGTCATCGACCGTCGAAATCAATCCCATCAAAACATACTCCATCATCAAATCCAATCTGTCCTCACGAGCAGACAAGTGTCACATTGCCCGCTAGCCTGTAAGACTATCCCCTCATACAACTGCAAATGAATGGGGACGCGGGAAAAATCCCAAATGAGAACACATGTTGTACTACATACCGTTGAGCACTCCTTGAAAAACATCTACCACCTCCTGAAGGAACATATTTACCCTTAGAAAGTACCACGTGGCCATCGTCCACTAGCTCGTCCCATTAAAATAATGTAAAATAAAACAAGATGGGCTCACGAGGAGTAACATAAACATGGCCACGTCATCAGTCTCTCAATCGTCGATCCTCCTTGAAATACATCATTCATCCTTACCAAAGAGATCGAGCCCATCATTATAGCATACACATGGCTGAAGCCCGCCAACCTGTATGAATAAAATAGGAAACAATAAACTAGCATGGGCATACGGGGAACGACCAAGATTAATTTCAATCGATCAGACGGCCCACATGAAGCTTTATTCTACACATGCCAAAAAAGTTATTCATAAAAAAAAGGGGACATGGCTAGGTAAACGAGGTAACGACCCATAACGAAGGCTAAGGATTTAAAATTTCCTTTAGATTAGGCCTTCGACTATTAATACCAGGAAAGACATGATACAACTGTCAACCTAAGACTAGTGGCTGGTAAATCAATGACTATGATGGCACAAGTGACAACTTAAGTAACTGAGAACTGGAAAGATAGGTCAAATGTAAAATTAAAACGACTGAGGGTTTTCTTTTAGGCTAAGATTTGAAAGTTTTACAAATATAAAACCCTGTCACAATGATGGGAACATTAACCTTACATCAAACACAAAGGACCAAACTAGACCTTTCACAATTTTCATGATAGAACCAAGAAATATTTTGGGGTTCCATCACCTTGACAGGGTGACTGTAGAATCATGGGGGTCCAAAAAGTGGTGATAGGACAAAAAAGTGGCTGGCAACTTTTTTATCCGAATTTGATGAAACAAAAAGGGTTTATTGAGGAAATTATCAACTTTCCAAAAATATAAGATATTCCTTCCTTGGAATTAAATAGATAATTATTATTAATTTTCTACATACATTCTGACTAAAGTCCTAATTGATAGGTTGATTGAAAACCATCTATGATTCTTAAATGATTTCACATTTTTTGAATCCAAAAGATGTGACACAGTCTATGCTTCCCATAGTATAGGATAAAAAAAAGAAAAATTGAATCTCATAAATTTTTGACCAAGTTATGGTGGTCAGACAAACAAGTTTTAAAATTTAAAAAAAAAATTAATAAAAAATTCATAAATAATTATTTACTTGCAAAAAATTACAAAAAAAAATGCATCACATCTGGGCATGTTTCTTCTACTTATATTGAAAGTTTCAAAAAATAATATTACTTTTTCTTGTACTTAGGTTGGCCAAACATACACCTGCTTTTTTTTTCCTAAAAATTTAGTACTATTATATTGAAATTTCAAATTTTCGCCAAATAGAATTTACTTTATTCCAAAAAAGGAATAGTATCTTAGAAACTACATTCAATTTGCTACAAATATTTTTCTTACATATATTTTTCAAATTATGTTAATAACTTACTCAAATTTTTATGTCAAGTTGCCTAACTCTGTTTTCTGAATTTTCATTGCCACTTAAGGGCCTAGTTTGGACCCCCATGATCTTGCACTAACTCCTCAACCAAGTGACTCAATTGAGGTAAGGACTAGGGTTTTCCTTGTCTGATTAAATGGGGGTTCACCATTAAATTAAGATTCAAAAGAGAAATGCAAACTCTTATGCATAAAACCCTAGAAACTTGAAAACATTAAATCAAATTGACAAACAACATGAAACACAAAAGTAACTAGAAGAATGGAGAGGTCAAAATAAGGTCTGAAAACCCTGGAAGTTGTTTTTTTAAGATGCACTAGGACTGATATGCCAAGCTGGGAAATTTAATCATGCTATAGGAATCTGGGCAAAATCTGGAATCTTCTAGTGACTATGTAGGATCTACATAAAATTGGAAAAAAGGGTATACTAGGACTCATACACCCAAAGGGGTGATTTAGTCCCAATATTAGGGTTTGACTAATATTTTGTAGCCTCTAGTGATCTTTTGTAGCTTTCATCTTGTCTAATTCTTCAAGTCTGAAAGTTTGAATTCTGGCCTATAGATGAGTTTTCATGAAGATGACAACTTTTGCATCTTTGTCTTCAAAGGATCCTCAAGCTCCAATTCACCTAGATCTGCAAACACGCATCAAGAGAGAAAATTTTTGTGTTAGGAAATAGGGGTTTTCCTTTGTCAAACCCCATTTTGGTAATTAAACCTTGAAATGAAATGAAATAACATGAAGGAATGATGAATGAACAAATGCAATGTTGCAACTCAACAAACCCTTGTGATAAAGGATGAAAACTTGTGTGAAATGGCTCCAATGGATGTGGATCTTGACTCTTGTCTTGATATGAAGTAATTTCTTTGAATTCTTGCTTGAATCATGAAAGCCTACATCACAAATGTTATCTCACAAACACACATGATGCTTGAATCTTGAATGTTGTTCCAAATGCTTGATTATTTTATCTTGAATGCTCTTGTAAGATCTTGAATTTTCCTTAGGAATTCTCTCATAAGATTGCTTAGATGACTTGAAAAATTGGTAGCTCTTGTTAGGAGAAATTATGTGAAATATCCTTGTATTTATACTTGTTTATGCCCATTTTCCCAAAATTCAACACTACAAGCCAACATCAGATCTAGGATAATAAAATCCCACCAAGAATTTGATTTCAAATAGGTCCAGATTAAAGCCCGACTCATACGACAGGTTGGGCATATGAGTCTCAGTGGCTTAAACCTAGGACACATATTTCAAGAAGTGCAAAGTTTAATGTAATATTTGAAATCAGGTCCCGAGACCTCGGTAGGACCCATATGCCCAAAGGGGTGTATGAGTCCCAAATCCCTAGATCTAGAATGTACATAGCCAAAAACATTAAATTATGATTTATCCTTTATTAAATGTAAGGATTATCCTTAGAAAAAATTATTTAATTAGGCTTGTGGATGCAAAATAGGACCAATTAAAACATAAATAAGCCCAGCTTTAATAAGGAGGGCCCAAACAAGTGTGAAAATATAAAGGGATACATTTTTCTACACTTCATTTAGCCCCCACTTTAGTGAGAGGATGAGCACAAGCAAAAACTCGCACTAAAGTAGACAATTATTCATCAAGAGGGGTATGAATGTACTAATGTGGATGGTATAGGATGACAAAGATAAAGGAGATGGCCAAGCCCCCAATATCCAAGATCCTATGTCAAACTAACATAAGCACAAAGGGACACACACAAGGTGTATGATATGCAACATCAAGATACACAAACATAAAATGTCAATGATTAACAAAAAGAAAAATTAAAAAACAAAAAACAAAAATAAATAGGGGTGGGTCAAGCCTCGGTCGTTTGTCTAAATTAATGTAGATCAAGTCTCAGTTGTGTCGACCGAGGATATTAATATGGGCCGATTATGCTTGATCCATGAAGAATCGAAGCATATCCATGCCACTAATACTCAATCTTAAACAAGATCATTCAAATGAAATTTAAGCTAAACATTTATTGAAACTAAACATTATGAACTATGAAAACATTTAAATGTCTACTCTAACCCATTTAAAACTTATCCCATTTTGGAATTGGGTTTGTGTTGATGTGGAACAATGAACCTTTTCCTAATCCCATGATCAATGAGCTTGTTTCAATCGATTCTATTGAAGAGAATCGATTAAACGATTGTGATATGTGGATGAAAACATGATATATGCTAAATTGAACATGATGCAAGCTAATTTACTATGATTTTATGCTAAACATGATCTAAATATGAAAAATCTAAGCTAATATAAGTGGATTCTAAGCTAAAAGATTCAAACCCTAATTTATAAACAAGCTAAATGGATGCATGGAAGCCATTAATGGAAACTTAAAGCTACTATGCAACTAAAAATGAACTAAAATGTGCTAAATGTGAGTTAAAATGAGTGTGACTGTGAGTGACTTCAACAGCATAAGCTTGCTCTAAAATATGGATCCATTTGTCACCAAATAGTGACCTATTTATAGGAGAGCAAATGAGAAATGGAGGGTTGAGATTGAAAAATTTAATCAACGGTCAAGGATGGAGGAAATTGGGGGCATGGATCATGGATTCAAATCAACGGAGGAGAATGCAAGATGAGATTTAATCAAGGGTTCTCATTCCTTCCAAACAAACACACTTCGACCTATTTAAGAGGTCAAAATTTAACTTGCTCAAGAGGTTTTAAGTTAACTTTCAGATGAAGTCAAGTGAGAATATTCCCTTTTTCAAATGATTGGAGGAGAGAGAATATTCTCATGCGTGAGGAAAAAGGATAATTTGCAAATTAAAATTAAGTTTAATTGTGTAAAAGGGAAGGAATATTCCCCTTTTGGAGGAAAATTAGATTAATTAGATCATTGTTAATTAAACAATGGGTGATCCCACAATACTAGTTTACAATTTTTGGGCAAACTGGACAATGAACTAATATTTTTAAACTAATTCTTCACTTTCGGGCTCCTGTAGCGGCTAAACCGTGAGGAATTTGAAGATGATGCAAACTAGTGATTTGTGACATTTTGTCTATAGATTCTAAATATATTTTTTTCAAAAAATTTGGAATCAGATTGCACTTCTTTTTCCATCTCCTTCGAAAACTATCTTTTTAAAAAAAATAGCATTTTTAAGGAGTGACGCTCACCCTATACAACATAAATTTTTCTGTATGAAGGATAAAATTCTAATTTTTTCGAATTTAGATTTTTAACTATGATATCTAACCAATTCATTTGGTTTCATAGTGTTTTATTAAATGTTATTTTCTTAATCAAGTTTTGAATTCAAACAAATTACAATTCAGACATAGGCGAACCGTATACAACATAACTTTTTTGTATGTATCGAAATTCAATTTTTTTTTAATGGATCAAGGACATCAATACGCAGCCTGAACATATTTTTCAAAATTTTATTTTGATAATCTGCTATTTTTCAACATGTGCAGAACAAAGAGCTTGATTTTCGATGAAAAACCTATGTTTAATAAAACTAAAAAAACACATACATAATAAAACCAAAACATATTAAAATTATATTCGTTGGATAGCTCATTTCGAGGACTATCATCATCCAATTAGGTTTGTGAAGTCTCCTCCATTTTCATCCTCAACCTGAGCTTTGAAGGGAAAATTTTTGGAGTTTTTTGGTTGCAGAGGGTGAGAAGTGGGAAAAGGGGGGTTTGAGTGAACCAGGGGGGTTCGCTCGAACCCCCTTTCCACATGGTTTTTCTTTCTTTTTTTCCCAAGAATGCATTAAATGGGTTCACTCGAACCAAGGTTCGAGAGAACCCCCTTTGGGTTCGTTCGAACACCCAAAAACCAATTTTGTTTGCATGGGGTCATTTTTTACAACTTTTCCTTCCTCACTCGAATTGTAAACCACTTTTGTGGGTTTACCCCAATGTGAATCATACAATTAGGGAATTTTAGAAGAATTAAAGTGATATTCATTAAATTAAATGATTTAATGAATGGGGAAAGGTGAAATGACATTTAATTAAATAACTTAGGGTTATTTAATTAAATAAGAAGACTTAGGGAATTAAAATAAAATACTTTGATTTATTTAATTTAATGAGATGAAATGTTAGCGTGAAAGGGGGTGAATTAACCCAATTTGATGAATTAGGTTAATAGATGAAAATGAGGCAATTAATTAAATAACTAGGCCAATTTAATCAATTAAGCGCAAAAAGGATGGGTTTTAGGGTGAAATGATGTTATTATACCTAATTTGAGTGTATGATATCATTTAGGACATTTTTCAGTGTCTGCATTTTGCCCCTCTTTGAAGCAAGGTACTTGCTACTTCGGTTCAAACATTGATGTTCTTCATATTAAAAACTGTGCTTAAATCAAAAAATTAAAAAAATCTAATTTTTTGGATGCCCCAACAGAAGGATTAAGTTGATTCTCTACCCCCTCGAGAAATCGGATGGAAATTTTGAATTTTGGGTTGATTTCTTCACAAAGGATGAAATATTTCCCTAGGGGTCCAGAAAGGCTCCAGGATGCAAGAAATATGCCAAAATGAAAAAAATGATGCAAAATAAGGTTTTGATTGGAAAAATTAGTGAAAATGATGATAAACCATAGCTTCAAGGTTAAATTAGGGCAAACAACCCTAATTTTGATGTATAAATAAGCCAAGAATAGTCACTTTCAATTCATTTGTGCTTTCAAACCTTAAGGAATTCTTACAAATTATGCTCTGACCCTTTGACGAAATGGTGCGACGAGAGCTCCCACGATACATTTGTGACAATGTTCGAGAGTACTAGAGGCTTCCAGGCACAAGACCACCGGTATGTGATCTGAAACTTGATTTGAAATTTAACTTTTTGATGCATTTATTATGTTTTGAAATTTAAACTTTAGCAGTGTTGCTATATAGCAACGTTAATTTGAGAATTGATGATGCTAAAATGAATTTTAGTGATGCATATGTGTATTGTGAAGTAGTTCACAATTTAGAATTAGGGTTTCCAATTTTAAATTGTGAGGCATATGTTTATAATGAAACATTTCTCGATTTGAAAATTAGCGTTACGGTTTACAAAGTTTAAATCGTGAGGTATATGTATGGTGATGCAATTTGCAATTTGAATGCCAGATATGGTGGCACAACAGTTTGGAAATCAGAAGGATAGGCCATATGATGCATACAAGGCTATCTTTTTCCAGATTAGCTTGAGAGGTTCCTACATGGGGACCTACTATCCCAGCTCCAGAGGTGGTCAAGGGTTTTTGGCAGTTGGTGACACAGCCATGGGCATATGATCAGGTTCAAGTGGACACTCAGACGATGCCTGCATATGATGCTTAGTTCACATCCCCTCATAGGTTGATAGATCTAGTGGGTGCCCCTCCACGAGGGAGACCAAGAGGGATGGGAGCAGGCAGGGGCAGAGGCAAGGGATGGGATGGTGAGGATGGCCAAGATGGGTAGATTCTAGGGGCTACACCAATGGGACAACAACCTCCATAGCAGCCTCCAGTTCAACCGTAGCCAATGCAGCAACAACCCATTCAACCACCACCATCGAGGCCAGATTCCCGAGATCTACAGATTCAGTAGCTGCAACAACAGGTTCAAATGATTACAGGTGAGCGGGATTAGGCCCGCCAATAGATTTTGGTGATCACTACTAAGAGGGACCAGATGAGATAGCAGGTTTTGGCCATTACTTGTAGAGAGAGATCATGCGAGGTAGTAGGTACAGGTTTTGATAGCTAAGAGGGATCAAGAGATCGGGCGACATCGATAGTTAAAGGCCCTTACAACAAGGCAGGACTATATCTACCAGGCTATACAGAGAGGTTGTGACTGAGGCAACCTATTACAAGATGCACTATCATAGAGATGTTCCACAACCACTCAGACAGCCTGACTACTCACAAAGGAGTGATGCACGACCTAGGGTTGAGGATCAGCTAGAGAGACAGGTTGGAGAGGGTAGCAACCATCAAGGCTAGCTCGAGTGTATATAAACTTTTTGATTTGTTGCCCTATTCTTTAATATAGATATACATTCATGGGCTCATTTTTTATAGCCTCGTGGATATTGTATTTATGATTGATATACATACACTGATCCAAATATTGTACCATGACATTCATTTTATATATATATATATATGATAGGGTTATGGATTCGATATGATGTGTTCATCTTATTTCATGCTTGTAAATGTATGGATGCATTTGTTATGATGATGTGACATACTTATATTTTATCATGTATGGATGCACTTTATTTTTGCTTATGCAATATGCGATGGTACATGTGATGATATGAGATGTAATGATATGGATGGATGCAATGTTATATTTTTTTTAGTATCTTTTCATGACATGTTATGAGATGGATGATATGATATGCAGATGTTATGGATACATTTTTTTTTTGTGTATTTTCTTATGCAGTTTTATGAGATGATGATATATGCATATGAATGCATGGATGGATAATGCAGATGTTTATGCTTATGATATGATAATGTGATGTATGAGATGTGATGCAAAAATTTAAGATTTTTAGAGCAACAACTCTATATTATTCATCACAACTTAAATGATAATGATGATGCATGATGTATGTTGTGATAATGCAAGATGTATGTATTCTGATGATTTGTGGATGTAGGATGGATGCATTGATGATGTTTTTGTTGACTATCATGATACTAGATTAGTGCAGAGAGAAGATAGAAGAAACAAGTTGGATGACCATTTATTTTGATGATTGCTTCAAAAGATCTAACAAGTCTATGATCCATCGATACTTTATTAGAGATGGTGATGAGAAATTCATGATGATGATGAATGTAGGATGATGATTTTCTCAAATCTTGAGATTGGGATTTTTCGTCGTTCCTTATTGTTTGATATAGCACATAGACACGATGAATCAAGGTATTGATAACCAGGATAACATTGTATCTAGTGTAATGGACTTTGACTCTGCAAATAGATAGGATAGTTCTTGTTCACATCTTGACATACAAAAACCTCATTGGAATGTAAGATAGAAGCTTAGAATATATTTGACCAAAGCATACGCAATAGTCAACAATGATTTAAGATGTTTAGAATCAAAAATCTATATTATTCATCACAACTTAAATGATACTGATGATGCATGATGTATGTTGTGATTATGCAAGATGTATGTATTCTGATGATTTGTGGATGTAGGATGGATGCATTGATGATGTTTTTGTTGACTGTCATGATACCAGATTAGCACAAAGAGAAGATAGAAGAAACAAGTTGGATGACCATTTATTTTGATGATTTCTTCAAAAGATCTAACAAGTCTATGATCCATCGATACTTTATTAGAGATGGTGATGAGAAATGCATGATGATGATGAATGTAGGATGATGATTTTCTCAAATCTTGAGATTGGGATTTTTCGTCATTCCTTATTGTTTGATATAGCACATAGACACGATGCATCAGGGTATTGATAACTAGGACAACATTGTATCTAGTGTAATGGACTTTGACTCTGCAAATAGATAGGATAGTTCTTGTTCACATCTTGACATACAAAAACCTCATTGGAATGTAAGATAGAAGCTTAGAATATATTTGACCAAAGCATACGCAATAGTCAACAATGATTTAAGATGTTTAGAATCACAAATCTATATTATTCATCACAACTTAAATGATACTGATGATGCATGATGTATGTATTCTGATGATTTGTGGATGTAGGATGGATACATTGATGATGTTTTTGTTGACTATCATGATACCAGATTAGCGTAGAGAGAAGATAGAAGAAACAAGTTGGATGACCATTTATTTTGATGATTGCTTCAAAAGATCTAACAATTCTATGATCCATCGAGACTTTATTAGAGATGATGATGATAAATGCATGATGATGAGGAATGTAGGATGATGATTTTCTCAAATCTTGAGATTGGGATTTTTTCATCATTCCTTATTGTTTGATATAACACATAGACATGATGCATCAGGGTATTGATAACCAGGACGACATTGTATCTAGTGTAATGGACTTTGACTCTACAAACAAATAGGATAGCTCTTGTTCACATATTGACATACAAAAATTTTGTTGGAATGTAAGATAGAAGCTTAGAATATATTTGACCAAAGCATATGCAATAGTCAACAATGATTTAAGATGTTTAGAATAATAAATTTATATTATTCATCATAACTTAAATGATACTGATGATGCATGATGTATGTTGTGATTATGAAATATGTATGTATTCTGACGATTTGTGCATGTAGGATGGATGCATTGATGATGTTTTTGTTGACTATCATGATACCAAATTAGCGCAGAGAGAAGATAGAAGAAACAAGATAGATGACCATTAATTTTGATGATTGCTTCAAAAGATCTAACAAGTCTATGATCCATTGAGACTTTATTAGGGATGGTGATGAGAAATGCATGATGATGATGAATGTAGGATGATGATTTTCTCAAATCTTGAGATTGGGATTTTTCGTCGTTCCTTATTGTTTGATATAAAACATAGACATGATGCATCAAGGTGTTGATAACTAGGACGACATTGTATCTAGTGTAATGGACTTTGAATCTACAAACAAATAGGATAGTTGTTGTTCACATCTTGACATACGAAAACCTCGTTGGAATGTAAGTTAGAAGCTTATAATATATTGGACCAAAGCATATACAATAGTCAACAACATACTCCAAACAACCTTCCTAAACACAACTAAGCAAGTATGCGCCAAGGTTATTTTACAAGAGTACCCACAAGCATAGAAAATGAAAGATAATGATCGATGCCCCATTCCTTTTATCTCTAAATAATTTTGATAGACATCATCAAGAAGTCCTCAGAATGGGTCATTAAGATCAATCATAAGAAAATATCAAAGATAAATAGTCAATGTTATCTATATCTCTTGCTCGTTTCAATTTAGCTAAGGTGATGCCTAATACTGATGTCCATCGCAAGAAGGATACATCCTAGGACATGTTGATCAGATGGTTGTTTGATGTTAGGATTATGATGATCTTTATGACAAGTCATTAATGTAAACTTCATTGACGCATTTACCCATGATCTAGACTTTAGATTTTGACACTTAAATTCTCACTTTATGACTTGCTACACTTGTTTTTTCTTTTTTGTTTTGCCAAAGGTTGTAGGCGATGATCGATTTATTAGGGATGAAAGGTTTATTGTGGGTAAAAGAAAAATGGGATGGGAGGTTTTGGAATTTTTTGAATATTTCAATGTTTTTGGTATTTTGAAAATGTTTTGAGGCTATTTTTGGTCTTTTTGACAGTTTATGTGAATGTTTATGTTTTCAATTATTTGAGGGTTTTTTAAGGTTTTCTCTAAGATATTTGAGGTTGTTTAGGTATTTTGAATATTTTCTACTATTTTTGGGCTTTTCTAAGTTTTCAAATGTTTTTGTATTTTCGGAGATTTATTTGGATATTTTGATTTTGACATATTTGAATCTTTATGAATTTTTCGAGTTTCGACCAAGAACCTAACCTAAAGACCTATCCTAGGGGCCTCGAGGTCTGATCAAAGATAAGCCTTGCCTACATTATACACATAGAGACAACATAGTTTTATTGACTCGACTTATTGATTATGAGATATTAACATTTGACAAATGTCAGTTTATTATGACAGACTCCTAAAGGATAGACCTAAGGTGTCTCGTGGGTTGATCAAAGATACATTTGTCTATGTTCAAGCTCAGAGATGACGTAGTTTGACATGGTTTTATTTTTTTAATTTTGATGTTCGACCTTTTTAGGGATTTTGATGTAATTTGGATGTTTTGGATTTTTCCTTTACAATTTTATGAATGTTTTTGGATTTTAGCTGTATAGGATTTTGTGAATGTTTTTGGGATTTTTTGATGAAATTTTTATGAATGTTTTTGGGATATTCTATTGTGATTTTCGATGATCTCAGGATATACAAGAACCCGATATGATCCATAATGATTTTCCCTTAGCGTGACGCAATAGAATACCCCGATATAGGTAGAACAAGCTGGCCTTAGGAATATGCCAAGTAGTACTAAGGCGGATGTGATACTTCACAATATCAAGCTATGATATAGACATGGATGGGCGATGGAATAAAATAGATTGGTATTGTGAGGTGATGGATGGATGGTGATGCAAAGAATGATAGGATAAAGAAGTCCAAGTAGATGGAGGTGCTTTATTTATGCAAGGCACCTTTCTATTGGGTTTTCACCAAGGTACTTGCCCAAAGCGCCACCGAAGTGGTTTTCACTAGAGGATAATTTTTTCTTTACTTTTTCAATCTTTTTTCTCATTTTTTTTGGATTTTGATCATTTTTTGTTTTTTTTTTGTATTTTCAGATTTACACCCTTCAAGACTATTCATAAAAAAATTTAAGATGCAAGCTATTAGTTGGCTCCTATAAGGGTTCACCTTTAGGTGTTGACAATTAATATGCTCCCAATGGATAGCTTGTTGTGATGACAAAGGGACGCAACTAGTTAGGCTCAAACTTTCCTTTATTGTCCTGATCTTGTAGATTCTTCTGATTTTGCTTTAGGACAAGATCCCCCACCTAAAAATATCGACATCTGATCTTTTTGTTATAGCTATGTTTCAATTAGTTTTTATATACTTTCAAGTGATTAAGAGCATCAAGACGATGCCCATCTAGGAATTCTAGCTCATTTAGCTGAGATACTTTGTATTCTTCATCGATGATCATGATCGATAGTGACACTCACAGTGATGGGAGCTCAACCTCAATAGACAAGATGGATTTTGATCCATAGACCAAGGAGAAAGGAGTTGCACCTGCTGGTATGTGGATACTAGTTCAATAAGCCCAAAGAGATGGATTCAACTGCAGATGCCAGTCACAACCAGCTTCATTGACCATTTTATTTAGTATTTTTATAATTGTCTTGTTTGTAGCCTTGGGGGTAATATGTGGTATAGAATCGGTGTTGGATGTTGAATCTTTGACATAGCTCTTTTACATCCCAATTCTTGAAGGGTGTTTCATTTTTTGAGATAAGGGTTTATGAAACACCATAACGATAGATTAGGTAATTCAAGATAAACTTTGCAATTTGCTTCCCTATTTTATAGGTCATAGGAATGGCTTCAACCCACTCAACAAAGTATTCATTGGTTGTTATGATAAACTTGTGGCCATTGGATGAGGTTGGAGTGATCTTTCCTATGAGGTCAAGTCCCCACTATGAAAAAGGCCAAGGTGTGATTATTGGTTGCAATTCCTGAGCTAGAGCATGAATCAGATCTCCATGCTATTGACACTAGATACATTTATGTATATATTGATGAGCTTCTCTTTCCATGTTTGGCCAATAGTATTCAGTCCTCAACAGTTTCTTAGCTAATGTCATACCATTAGAATGGGAATTGCATATGCCATCATGTACTTTTGTTAAAGTAGTTAAGTCTTCCTCTTGGTTAAGACATTGTAGTAGTGTCCTTTTGATATTTCAGTGGTAAAGGGTATCATCTAGGATCACGAATCGAGATGCATTCTTGACAAAGGTCTTTTAAGATTGGAGGTGATATCAGATGGGAGGGTTCCTCTTCTTAGGTAGATGAATATGTAATATACCATGGGGATCCAGGACCAACAATGACACACACGAATTCAGATTTAGGGATTTTTTAAGTTGGTACGAGAAGTTATTCTACCAAGAATCCACATTGAAGGACGTTGTTTGGCATGTCTAACAGTGATTTGATTGTTTCCATGGTGTTTGTTGCTCTATTGTTTATGCAAGGAATCTGCATAAAAGTTATGTCAATGAAAAGGTTCTTGAGATTCTCTACCATATTCTTGTAAGGGCTAAGCTTGTCATCCTTAGTTTGATAGTCATTGTTTACTTGGTTGATAATCAGTTGTGAGTCTCCATAGACTTTCATCTCTTGTATCTTCCATCGAACTGTTATCCTTAGATCCGTGATTAGGGCTTCATACTCAGCAATGTTGTTAGTACATGGGAATGATAGCCTGTATGACTTTGGAATGTAATCACCTTGAGGGGTGATACAAATAATGCGTGCTCTTGATCCATGTTGGGTGAATGATCCATCAAATACATCTTCCACTGAATTGTGAGATTGATAAGGAACACTAATTCATTAGGGAACTCATATATTAATGGGTTCTCTCCACATAAATAAGTGCCTCTGCTGGTTGTTATGTGATCACTTGTCCTTTGGTTGCCTTGTCCTCCACATACTCTATGTCAAATTTAGTTAAGATCATCACCTATTTATCCATTCACCCCATGAGAGTTGCTTTAGATAATAGGTATTTCAACGGGTCGACCTTTGCAATAAGTTTGATTTGATGTGACAAAATGTAGTGTCTAAAATTTTGTGAAGAAAAAACTACTGGTGAGCATGCTTTCTCAATGGGTCAATAGTTCATTTCATAGCCCACCAAGGTTCTATTGATGTAATAGATAGCCCTTTTTTTCTTTTTTTCATAATGTTGTTCCAAAAGAGCTCCTAGTGCTGCCCATGTTGCTAAGATATACAAGATCAAAGGTTTGTTTGGTATCAGTGATATGAGCACTGGAGGTGATAGTAGGTAGTCTTTGATTTTCTAGAAGATTTATCACACTTCTCATCCCACTTGTAAGTTATTCCTTTATGGAGAAGATGTGAAAAAGGTTGGATTTTGTCTGATAGTTATGCTATGAACCTTCTAATGGACTGCAATATTCCTTATAATCCTCTCATTTGCTTCAGTGTTTGTGGTGGTTCCATGTCTAGGATGGATTTTTCCTTTGCTGGATCAATTTCTATCCCTCTTTGTGAGATGATAAAGCCAAGAATTTTCTCTGATGTGACCCCGAAGACACTTTTTTGGATTCAGTCATACCTTGTACTTTTCAAGCCTATCAAAGATGGGTCCTAAGACTTGTATGTGCTCACTTATTTTCTTTGATTTAGCCAAAAAAAATTCCACATAATCTTCAACTATTTTTTGGATCATGTCATGAAAGATGAGGGTCATTGCTATTTGATAGGTTGTTCCTGCATTCTTTAACCTGAATGGCATCACATTCCAGCAATAGGTTCCCCATGGACAAGTGAATGTAGTTTTGTGTTGATCCTCCTTGGTGATCATGATTTGATTATATCCTAAAAAACCGTCCATGAGTAACAACATTTCATGCCCAACTGTTAATTCCACGATGAGGTTGATTTTAGGAAGAGGGAAATCATACTTGGGACATGCTTTTTTCAAGTCTCTAAAATCAATGTAGACTCTAATGCCCCTAGTGGGTTTTGAGCATGGTACTAGGTTTGAAACCCACTAAGGATAGTCTATCAGTCGAATGAATCCAACATCAAGAAGCTTTTATAACTCTAGTTTCACCAAAAGTGGTATCTGAGGGTGCATCTTCCTTAATTTCTGCTTGACTGGCTTGGCTTTAGGATAGACTACTAAGTGATGCACAACTACTTCTGGATTGAGCCCTGACATATCTTTGTATGACCATGAAAATTTAGATCTACGTTCTTTTTAGAACATTGCTAGGTTCTTTTGTTCTTCATCCAGCAGGGATTCGACATAGAAAGTGATCTTAGGTACTTCTTTTGTTCCCACATTGGCTAGAGTGGCCTTTTCTACTAGCACTGTTAACTTCTCTGGATGCATTGCACTAAGGGGGAGATTGAATCCCTCATCCTTGGGTGCCTCAAAGAGGTTTTCATCGTCAGATGAGTCATTGTTTTTACTATTTTTGGATTAGAAAGTGCCACAATATGGTTTTCACTCAAGGATCTACATGTTAGTTGCATTTCATCAATTTTGTGACTGGAGGATTCAATCATCTCCCCATGGTACACTGTTGTGTCCAACTCTATTTCAAAACCTGATTTGTGATCTACCCATAGTAGGTTGTCATGGAGTCCCATGAATTCTAAGATCGCTTCATCATTTTTGAATAAATCAAGAATCGGTGGTCCTTGTTGGTCCATGTCACTGAGTTGTGGGTATACAAGGCTTATTTCAGTTGGTTGATTGCTTGGAGAAAAGGATGTAATAGATATCATGAAGAGAGAGTTTTTTTCAAATAGTTTAGCAACATCAAGGGGAAATTCATCTAAGATTGTATCACATGATGGAGGTAGCCATGAGGAAGCCTCAGCTCATTTAGCGGAAGTGTCTTTGCTAATAAGGGTAACCTTACTAGTAGTACAACCTAGGTCAAGATTATTTAGTCATTTCTCAGAAATGATGCGTTCTAGCAAACCATTATCAGTTTTTCCTAGCTTCTCATTCTTGTTATATCCCATTCCCTTCATCAACTACAAGCCTTTGTTTTCATCGTCCATGGGAAGAGCGGAGATGGGTTTATCATCTTGATAGAGGAGTTTAGAGACATCCTCGTCATTGACATCTTCTTGGTTCAAATCCCCCCATTTAGTGAAGGTGGTAGATGTCATCTTGATTGTTTTGGGCTCTTTATTGCTATATGTAGGTTTCCCATGAGATTGAGGAGAAATAGGTAACTCTCTTAAGAAAAAGGTGTTTTTCAGTAGCTTGTAGTTCCCACAACCATCATCTTAGATTATTTCTTTGATGTCAAGAATGTTCTACACAATGGGTGTTTTCATTACTGAGGTAGATGCAAGGGATGTTGGGTCAAAAAATGAGGTAGATGGTGTAGGCCCTTCATCATTCTTGGGTATTTTTGGGTATCTTATAGAACTTGGCCTCAATATTCTTGCAATAGTAAAAAGGCTCAAGATCTCCATGGATGGTAATTTCTCTGCCTTCGAAAGGAAATTTTACACATTGATGATAGGTCGAGGCTACAAATTTTAAGGCATGGTCCTACTTGGATGGGTAGTGCAATTACACCTTGTGATACCTGCTCTTGGTCATCATATGCTCTGATGGTGGTACTCCTTTCTTTTTCAATAGTCTCATTTGAATAGCCTAGATTTTTGATCAACTACAGGGTGCAAATGTTCAAACCAACACCTCCATCTACTAACAATCTTGTGACCTTGTTTTTATGAATGATAAACTCAAGGTGTAAATCATAGTTATGAGATGGTTGTGATGGTAGGAATTTTTTTGAGAAGGTGAGAAGATGATTAGTGATATGCCCCACCATAGCTTGAAACCAATCGGTTTCAATATCCTAGGGGACAGATGGCTCAAACAAAGCTTTCTCCAATATTTCCCTATGTGTGGGGAATAACCTTAATTGCTCTAAGATTGATATTTGTGTGGGCATCTTTTTAAGCTGATCTAGGAGATTGTACTTGCTAGTATTTGATATTGGAAAATTAGATTGTTCCCTAGGTTGAGGTGGGACTCCTCGAATGGTAATTTTTCCACATCATGTGGTGACCCCACACTCCAAACTAGATCCTTTGATGGTCATGATAGTGACGATGCTTTGCAGGAAGCAATGGCATTGGAATAGGTATGTTGCACATTTGTGTAATCCTTAGATTTGTTGGTATTGTTTTTCTTGTTATGATATGGCATAGGGTTCTTGTATATCTTAAGATCCTAATTCCTAGCTAGTACCTCAACAGATATGGTGTCGTTCTCTATGAGGTATTGAATGATATTCTTGACTCTCATGCAATTTGTCATTTTTTGTTCTTTGATTTTGTGAAAGTCACAGAGATTGTTCTCATTGTACCAAGATGGCTTCTCTTGTGGTTCATTGTAATTTTCAAAGTTGGGAAGTGTTATCAAATTTGACTCTACCAACTTCTTCATGATGCTTTTGATGGGTACTGATAACTATGTGTACTTGTGTTTAGGATAGTTTTTCTTGTTAGTGGTTTTCCTTTGTTGCATGTCGGTGTTATTGATCTAATTGTTATGAGGAGGTGTTGTTTATTGCACTATTGGTTGAATGTTAGCAACTTGATTGTTGTTTGGTCTAGGAGCACTTAGGACTACCTTAGCATCTACCACACCATCATTTTTTATGATCTTGTTCTTAGCCCAGATATGAGGTTTTTCATTTGAACTAGTTGATGGGCGATGGTCTTTGTAAGCTTGAGTATTTCCCTATGATATTAGAGCTCTCTCTATGTTAAGGGCTCTAGGGACAAGCTCATCATAAGTTGTGATGCACTGCATTTTCAAGTGGAAAGATGGATAGGGGTCTAAATTTTCTATGATGATTCCTACTTGTTTTTCATCGGGAAGAGGCCACTTGCTCTTACTATCTCTTTGTCTCCACCATTGTAATAAATTAGAAAAATATTCTCCTTTGTTTTTTCTTAGAGTATATAATTCTTCTAGACTTACATCCATGTCAAGGTTGAAGGAGAAGTGATTGATGAATTTATCAATAATTTCTTGGAAAGTTTTGATACCGAGAGGTAGATGAGAAAACCAATCCATAGCAGGACCTATTAAACTTTAAGGGAAGAGGCACATTAGATAAGAATCATTGTAGGCTACCTACATACACATGACATTAAACTCTTTAACATGGTCCACAAGACTTCCTCTCCCTTTGGATTTTTCAAATTTGGGGATTTCAAATCCGGGAGGGAACGGTGCCATTGCAATGTTTCAATCGAATGGATAGGGGCATAGATTTTTTGTATGGGGCTTCTTTTCTTTTCCCATTCGAAGATCCTACATTTCTTGTGATACCACCTTAAACTATGATGCTAGATCATCTTGTGGGTTTGGTGGAGGAACATATGGTGGGATGGCAAATGAGTTGTATGCAGGATTTTGATATGATAAGGTGTTGTATGGGGTGTATGGTGGTGTAATATTTTGTGTAGGTAATTGAGGTGTCGATGTATATGTTCCTAATGCATTGGTATTGACAATGTTCTATCGAGGATTATAATAGGAACTTGGTTTTTGTTGTTGTCGGGCATACTACTGAGCTAGTAAGGCTTGTTGTTGTTTTTCTGTGATGCTAAGGATACTTGATGAGCTTGATGTTATTGTTGGGATAAGGTTTCTTGTTGTTGTTGTTGTTTTACTACTTGGTGTGCTACTAAGGTTGCATTGTTGTTGTTGGGATTCTTTTTGTGTTTGATGATGTTTTTGTGTTGCTTTCTAGGCCACTAAGGCTTCTTGTTTTTGTTGTTGGGCTGCTAGGGCTGCTTGATGTTGTTATTGTTGTTGTTGTGCGACTAAGGCTACTTGATGTTTTTGTTGTTGGACTTCTTTTTGGTAAGCTTGTTGTGCTTGTTGTAAAGCTAATGCATGTGCTTGCAATGTAGGATCAGTTTTTTGTTGGGACATTTGTGATGGATTGTGAGTGTTGATGTTTTGAGTGGGTAGCTAATTGGTGATGATAATTTGGGGGTTCCCTTGGTTTAACATTCCTTGTAATATGGTGGATTGAGACAAAGGAATGTAAATTTTAGTCCCATTTGATTTTGCATGACTTTGGGGACCAAGGGAAAAAATGATGATGGTGCCCTTAAATATTGCGATGTTAAGAGAACATTAGGACCTTGAGTCCATTGATTTAAAGGATTCCCTTTACCAATGCTTTGTGGATTTCCTTGTGCTTGGGATGTGGTTAAGGTATTTCCTTGGTTGATGGGGTTCATAATCAAGGTGTTGTTCTACTTTGGTTCAATGATAGATGGGTTTGATGTGGATGGTGGATTGACTTGAGTAGCTTGGGTTAACCACTTGTTTTGATGTTTCAATGGGGTTGTTGGAACCACTTGTCAAGGGTTGACTTTGTGTGAAAGAGTTAAATTTCCCTTGTTTTCCTACTTGAGGCACTTGGTTCACATTACCTTGTAGAAATTTAGGCATACTTAGGGTATTTGTGGTGATGGATGAATATGGTTGCACTCAAAATTTTGAGGTTGTTGTGGCATCATGGAATGTAAGTGGTTTTCCAAATTTTGGTGTCCAACTTGTGTTTCTGTGAAGGTTGGTGGTTAATGGAATGGTCATGTTGTGAATACCCAAAATTGTGTTTGTTCCTAAACATGAAGTGATACCAAGGTTGTTTCCTATCCTAGTTGCATTATGAGATGTTAAGGGTTGACTTGGCACAAGGGATGGAGTTGGTTGAATCGTAGATGAAGTCAAGCCTTCTGTCAATGATTATGCAATAAAAGATGAGGAAATTGGAGCCACATTTTTTAAGGCTTGATATTCCATGATTTATTCCCAAGTAAGTCCAAATGGATTGTTCGTGACATCTTCTATCTCATATAGCCCTAGTGGAGATAATGGTTGTTATTACGGGGTAACTTGACTTCTTGGATCAAATTCTTGAGGATTGGGATCACTTGAGGTGAATGTGACTTTGGTTTTCTCCATGATTCTCTTGTGTTGTGATCTTGTCTTTACCATAAATTTTGGGTCACCTATGGGAGAGTTATGTTGAGATTTATAATGTTTTAACTCTCTAGTTGACTTAAATCTAGGTAAAAGGGATGCTCTAAGTCTTTTTGGAGAAATGGTGAAAATGGGAGATGGAAATATGGATGATGTGGAGAGTTATTGTTGCAAACGTTTTGGGACAACACTTTTGACTTAAGAGTTTGATGTTTGATGTTTGGATAAAGGATGTTTATGAACTTGGAAATATTTAGGGTAGACTCATGACCTTCAAGATAAACTAGTTCAAAGATGATAAGTAAATTAACCAAATGCATGGAAAAGGATTCATTTCACATACAAATTAATTCAGTTAGGGGTTGGTTTGATAGATTTCTAAGTCCAAAAGTGTTGGTGTATTCAAAATTTTGCAAAGTTTGGTGAAGTGAAGTATGAAATATGATGAAGGATGGATGAAATTTTTGACCCAATGTTGACCTAAAGTGAACCTTTGCTTGATAACACCAAGGTAGTGAGAGACATGCTAGACATATAAAGTGATAATACTTCAAGAACTCAATGATTTTGGTAAAATAGGACTCATGATTTTGGAAATAGGACCCAATGATTTTGACAATAGAATTTGGACTCAATGTTTTGCAATTTTTTCCTTGAATGATAACGGGCATAAGGTTTGGTTGTTCAACGAGAGTGATCGGTCTCCAAATGGTCATGTGCGGTTCAATTTGTCAATTTATCTTGCTTAAGTGAGTTTATTTTTACCACAAATACTTGTCTTGATTAAGTTTTCACACTAAATGTCTATGTCAAAACATCATAACTTTCACAATGTCCATTACATCAAAATCATGAGGTTTATGCCATAATTGCCTATGATTTCTTTGGAAAATATGGGTTGAGATATAATTCAAGATATTTAGAAATCTATAAGGATAGAAATCCTTAGGACATGTAGTAATATCAAGTCTAATTCAAGAGGTATCCATATTTAAGCCAAAGTGTTTGAAATTTTGAGAAAGATAGTGAATGTTTGATTTTTGTAGCATTTCAGTAACCAAGTAATGTATTCAACTGAATCACAATTATTTACAATCCTAGGTTTGAAATGGCCATACTTTTTGAGTCCCCACTCAGATTTCTCCAAACACTAAGACATTGCGAACAGTTAGAGATTTGCGACACTGGTTCCCCTCCACGACACACACTTCTCGAGACCACCAAATCAAAATCCTAAAGATCCTAAGATCCTAAGGATTTTTTTGTTTCCATAATGAATAGTACAAATGTGGGGTGGCTTCATAATGATTTTTCTTACACCAACAAGCATTAAGGATTTTTGGAAACTAAACAATGGTTCTTAGTAACAAACTGAGAACACCCAGTCACACCCACTTTGCCACTTAAGGCTCTTACTAGCATTCTCGCTCCACTTAAGGCATGGTACTAGGTGCAGTATATTATACTGTCTAGGATATAAGGTACTTTCTCATGATTTCCCAACCTTTAATATAGCCCGCCGATAAACATGCTTGCAAGAACTTTCCTATGAGTTTCCCATTGTGGGGTGTATCTCATAGTAAGTCCTCTCTTAAGGGTGAGACAAAGCATAAAAGTATACTTAAGTATTTCTCTTCACCCAAGATCGCACAAAGCGCAAGGGGATTGGATATGTACTATAAGTGCACACAAATAGTGAAGTACACTTGGAGTGTTTCTCTTCACCCAATATTGCATGAAGTGCAAGGGGATTGGATATGCACTACAAGTGTGTCACAATGAACTAGACACTCATTCATTTTACTGACTAAAGCTAAGATGAATTCATTTTATGCACCAGTTGAAATGTTAAGTTGCCTTATTCAATTTTAAATCCCAAAAGACAATGATAAGATGAGGGTTCAATTTTAGTGTCATTTGAGAATTTGTTTTAAACCCAAATTAAATTTAGTGAGGTCCTAGAACATAAATTAAAAAAAGCATAAGAAATTGGGTTATAATTGCCCCAAAGAATCAAACACTTGTTACAATCATAAAATCTTAAGATGAAAATGCTTCTTCACTTTAGCTCTGTGTAATCCAATCTTGCAAAACCATGTTAGTCTAAAAACCAGAACAACGTTAGAGGCATGTTAGTACTTTGATGAATCAAAAAAATTAAAACACATGCTGAAAAATGATCTTTAAACTTCCTACCAAATTTGGGCATCGCTTTTTATGATAACATCGCTTTGGTGAAAAAGGGCATCACTCTAGTGAATAAGGGTGCCGCTCTATACGAAAACCAAAGAGCACAATAGCATCACTATTTGGTTGGGCATTGTCGTTTGCAAATATTTGATACCTTGATAAAGTATTAGCATCACCATTTGTTTAATTAGTGTCATTACATTTAATAGGAATAATTGTTTGAAATGATGATAGCGTCATTGTATGGTGATGCCCTGCAAAGGCATCATTGAAATTGAGTTGGGAATCTCTATTTCCTACAAAAGTCAAAATGAACAGAATTCGAGCTCGAAATTGATTAAATTTGATCGTTTTCCCTCCTTCTAGTGCCAGAATGTCGATCGAGGATATTAGTATGGGCCGATTACACTTGATCCATGAAGAATCAAAGCATATTCATGCCACTAATACTCAATCTTAAACAAGATCATTCAAATGAAAGTTAAGCTAAACATTTATTGAAACTAAACATTATGAATTGTGAAAAAATTTAAATGTCTACTCTAACCCATTTAAAACTTATCCCATTTTGGAATTGGTGTTTTGTTGATGTGGAACAACAACCCTTTCCCAATCTCGTGATAAGTGATCTTTTTTTAATCGATTATATTGAAGAGAATTGATGAAACGGTTGTGATATATGTGGATGAAAACATGATTTATGCTAAATTGAACATGATGCAAGCTAATTTAATATAATTTTATGCTAAAAATGATCTAAATATGCAAAATCTAAGCTAATCTAAGTGGATTCTAAGCTAAAAGATTCAAACCCTAATTTATAAGCAAGCTAAATGGATGCATGGAAGCCATTAATGGAAACTTAAAGCTATTATGCAACTAAAAATGAACTAAAATATGCTAAATGTGGGTTAAAATGAGTGTGAGTGTGAGTGATTTTAACAACATAAGTTTTCTCTAAAAGATGGATCTATTTGTCACCAAATAGTGACCTATTAATAGGAGAGCAAATGAGAAACAAAGGGTTGAGATTGAAAAAGTTAATCAACAGTCAAGGATGGAGGAAATTGGAGGCATGGATCATGGATTCTCATCAACGGGTGAGAATGCAAGATGAGATTTAATCAAGGGTTCTCATTCCTTCCAAACAAACACACTTTTGACCTGTTTAAGAGGTCAAAAGTTAACTTGCTCAAGAGGTTTTAAGTTAACTTGCAAATGAAGCCAAGTGAGAATATTCCTTTTTTCAAATGATTGGAGGAGAGAGAATATTATTTGGAATATTCTCATGGGTGAGGAAAAAGGATAATTTGCAAATTAAAACTAAGTTTAATTGTGCAAAAGGGGAAGGAATATTCCATGGGAATATTCCCATTTTGGAGGAAAATTAGATTAATTAGATAATTGTTAATTAGGTGATTTTAGAAGAATTAAAGTGATATTCATTAAATTAAATGATTTAATGAATGGGAAAAGCTGAAATGACATTTAATTAAATAACTTAGGGTTATTTAATTGAATGTGAAGACTTAGGGAATTAAATTAAATACTTTGATTTATTTAATTTAATGAGATGAAATGTTAGCGTGAAAGGGGGTGAATTAACCTGATTCGATGAATTAGGTTAATAGATGAAAATGAGGAAATTAATTAAATAGCTAGGCTAATTTAATCAATTAAGAAAAAAGAGGATCAGTTTTAGGATGAAATGATGTTAGTATACCCGATTTGAGTGTATGATATCATTCAAGACATTTTTCAATGTCTACAAATTTTTTGTCCAAAAAAACATTTACAAGTGGAACATGATGTCCACTATGAAAACAAAACACATGCTCACACAGGCTAGTGGAATCTGGTATCTACTAGGTCAGCCCCTAGAGAGGTGAGACACATACACACACGGTCGGTATGTGCTCACACACACAAGCAAGTGGCTATGGGAAATTCATGCCTATGGTTGGCTCCCATATGTACTAACCATACCAAAGCTATACCTCCTGATAACTTTGATAAGGTGCCACAAAATGAAACTTCAAGCTTATGAACAATATGCAAGTAAAGATTTTTTCAAAGGGACTTTGCTTAGTTCACATAAGGTCTCTTCTTAGGTAAAATTGTGCCTAATATCTCCAAGAGAGGAAAAATAAAAGAAATATCATGCTCTCAGAGGAAATCACACCCAATGACACCACCAAGAAAAAGACGCATCTTAAGAAGAAAGAAAATCTCTCAATGAAACATTAGAAATGTCAAAAGATAATGTCAATGTATGCCCCCACTTTCAAGCAATTTCTAACACCATTGTTATGATCAACCACTTTAAAGTATAAAATGATAAATAATAACAATAAAGAGGACATGAGAGCTTATTTGGAAAGCCATATGTCGAGTCATATGTTCCTTAAGTAAACTACATCATGCATAAAGGGTTTCCCCCAAAATGTAATGATAATCATAAGAAGAAAAGTATGTCACCTACGAGCCAACTTAGGGAATGTCGTCCACATTCCAAGATTTCTCTTATATATAAATGGAAGGAGGTCAACTAGACAAAAGAGAAAATGAAAAGTTCCATACGAGGACAAGGCTACCTAACCCCTTTCACCCACTTAGTGCAAGACAAGGATGAGCCAAGATGATTGATGAGAAACATGACAGAATGAAAATTAGTATTAATTAGAGGAACTGGGTGCTTCAACACAAGTAAGAGCATCGCAATCCTTAAGATGTTGAATTTTATCACTTAAATCCTTACATTCAATAGTAGAATGACCATGAACTCTATGATATACACAAAATGAACTTTTGTTGTACCATTTCTTTTGTGTTTTTGGAGGGAGATATATCAAGTAATCTTGGAGGAGTCTCGACAAGATACTCTCTTGATCAACAGTAGGGTATATTTCTTTCTTAGCACAAGTTTTCATAGACACAATAGATGATAAGGCCTTAGATGAACATGGAGATAGAGGTGGTAAACCCAGATCTTTCTTGAAAAGATATGGTATAGACTTCACTTGTTCTCTATCATTTTTCTCCATGTTTTCATTGTATCCATGCTTATCAATGGGTTTGTATTTGTAGACATGTAAAATTTACTTAGCACCTATCCCATACCCCAAACAACATTTAACAACATTGAACAACATCAAACAACATTGAACATCATCCCGCAACATCTCGTAATGTCTCAGAATGACTTGGAACAACTCAGAATCATCTCTCAACGTCTCGTAACATCTCGAAATTGTCTTGGAACATCCAGTATCATCTCAAAATGACTCGAAAGCGTCTCAAAAGATCCCATAACATCTTGGAATGACTCAGAATCATCTCAGAACATCCTGTAACATCTTAGAATGACTTGGAATCATCTCAAAACATCTTGTAGCATCTCAAAACCATCTTGGAATGTCTTAGAACATCTTGAAATCATCATGTAACGTCTCAGAATCACCCCAAAACATCTCAAAATCATCCCATAATGTCTTGGAACATCTCATAATCATCCTATAATGTCTCAAAATATCTTGGAATCATCCCATAATGTTTCAAAACATCACGCAATATCACACCACATTGAAATGACATTAAAAACTCCCTAATTGCTCTATTAATTGAATAATACTTTATTATTTAATAAATTCCTTTTTTCATCATTTTTTGACAAATTAAATAAATTACATATATTTAATAAAGTCCTAAAAACCTTAATTCTACTATTGATTAAATAAAACAACATTATTTGATTAATTCACATTTCATCATTTCGACCAATTAGATAAATCACATTTATTTAATGAAGTCCTAATCTCACTTTATTTCATCTTGATTGATTAAATAATGCCAATTATTTAATTACGTCGCTAAATCACCTTATTCCCCTAATTTGATTAAATTATTAAATCATAATAATTTAATTACGACTATTTCCCTCCAAAATTTGAATAAATAAATTAAACTATTCAAATCAATTATCAAAAATAAAATCAAACTAATGCAACTTTGTTTGCAAAATTCAAACTTGATTTGCATGTTCAACTCCAAAAAGGAATTAATTAATTAAATCAATGAATTCATATTCCTCACCCACTTTCTGATTGAGTAAATTACGATTGCTGACTGAGAAATCTAATTTGTTAACTAATCAATCTAAATTGTTAACTCAGCAATCTAAGTTGTTAACTAATCAATCAAATTCCTAACTCGACCATCAATTTCCTAACTAATCCATCTAGATCCTGACTAATCAATCTAATCCCTAACCAGCCAATATATTTCTCAATCACCCAAATTATGCAATCAACTTTGCACAATCTTCTCATGTCTAAATCCTCTCAACACACTCCGACCGTTAATCTTGATATTCTTCAACATGATCTTGATCATCCATTTCAAATCTTATTTTAAATATAACAAACCCATTTCCTCACAAATAAGTATTGGAGAATCAACATCAATTGCACAATGAAGTACTGTTGGCATTCACAACCACCATTGTTAATGCTTCAACCCCATTTCTTCGATCAACCAACATCAAGCAGTCATTCCTCAAGCTTTTGCACATGAAATTTGGAGTCTTCACAATGATAAGAACAACCCTACATAAGGTGAATACAGTCCTCTATGGAATGGTAACACTATTCTTTTTGTCTACATTCAATTTTGTAATCATAGATTCATTTATGTATGTTCAAATAGCTTTGTTTCATTTCGTATGTGTAGGATTAGATCTTAGATTAATATGTTTGATCTTATTTTATATTCTTAGATTAGCATGTTTGATCTCATTTTCAGTCTAACGTTCTCCCCCTCACACATTTTGGCATGCCTAGTGGGACCCTTGTCCCCTCCTCTAGCATTTGTTTTTGAAGTTGTAGGTCTTGAAAGCGCACTTGACGAATTTTTCACGCACTACCAAGAAGACCTGCGCATTTGACTAACAAGAAAACCATGCACTTGCAACAAAAACTATGCACTTGCAATGGGAACTGTGCATTTGCACCAAGATCAATGCACTTGTTTCAAAAACTTTGTATCTAGTTTTGATAGTGGTAGCATCTACTCATAGATTTGAGCATCTATATTTGACTAGGCGCTTTTGCTTTTTTTTTTTGAGCATTTTCTCTAAGAATTGAGTAGTTGCTCTAATAGACAAGTGCATGGTTCCTACACTATTGTAATGAATTTTTCCACTAACTTTTGCTTTTTTTGAATGTGTAAATAGGTATTAACAGATTTGATGTAGGTTTCAAGTGAAATTAACTCGTATTTTTTGTAGGGAAGGCAATCGGTCAAAGATTTTTAGATCCACAAACAGTTTTTATTAACTTAGTAAAACTTGATTTTGGTGTTTTAAAAAGAACAACTCAAAGTCACAATTGATTTTGGTGTTGTTGAAATTGAACCAAGTTCATTTTTTCTTAACTTAGGAACTTTTGATTTTTGTGCTCTAAAAAGAACAAACAAAAACCCACATTTATTTTTTAGTGTTATTAAAATTGAACCAAGTTCATGTTTTCTTAATTTAGGAACTCTCATTTTGGTGCTCATAAAAAGAACAAAAAAACACCTCAATTTTGGGGCTCTAAAAATTAACACATTTCATGTTTTCATAATTAGGAACTTTAATTTTGGTGCATAAAAAGAGTGCAAATGATTTCCATTTTGTTGACGCACGCTCGATTTATATTTGTTGACCAAGTAAGACCAGGACTGATTTCTTAGAAACACTCAAGTTTGGGGCTTAAAATGAACAAGTTATTTCTTTTGTATTGTGCCATTGTTGTTTTTGACTGATATCCTAAATACTTCCTATTGGTGCAAATAAAAAGAACAATATGTTTATGTTATTCACATATTGTTGGGGATAACACCACTCAAGGTGTTTAAAAAGAATAAATTTGCTATGAATTGTTCATTGTGCATTCATTGATTGGCAAGCTAAAGTGTTTTATCTTCTCCCCTCACACCTTTTTACGATCTTGGGTGAGCGAATGAAATTTTTTGAGCTTTGCAATTTATTTTCAAGCATACCTTTTAGGAGGGCCTGCCTATTGAGATACATCCCGCACCGGAGAACTCATAGGCGACCCAAGTGGTACTTTCATTCTGGACTACTATATAAATCTTTTGTGAGTGTGAGGAAATTTTGTCACTCACCGGGTCCTACTAGCCTATGTTGACATATTCTTCCTCAATATCTACATGATGTGTAAAAACCCACAAGGGCTAGAAGGTTCTTAATTGAACAAAATGTCACATGTATAGGGGCCCAAAAATAATATCCCTAGAACATGACTGAGAACCAAATTGTTTAAAAGCCACCCTATTATCCAAAAACATTCTTTGAAAGTGGTGCATGGGAATTTACTTTCAAGAAGTTACTTGCCATGTCCAACTACAGGCCCACACCATAAGCTGTAAGTAAAATCATCTCTTTGGAGCATAAGGCAAGCCTACCCAAGAGAATGATTTATATCCCCTAGGGTTGTAATTGCTTATTTTTCTCATTACATTCAAAACAATTTGACATCAAACTTTATGATTGATTTAAGGAAAAAATAACGCATTCAAAAAAATGTTGAATGAGATGGATGAATCACAAACCATTTGATTTAGTGCATACTTGTGAGAGAAGCCTTATTTTTTCACTCCTTGAAAGGACCCTTTAAGGTTTCTAAACATTTTGGATTTTATTTCAGGTTACATTAATCAAGGTAAACATTTGGGAACTATGGCTTGGGTGTTGTGATTTCACAACCTAAGTTATAGACATGAAGGTCATATAAGTCCATGCTTGTTGAGTCAGTCTAAGTTCTTTTTTATCACTTGCCATATACCAAAATATGGAGAAAGTTGAGAGAGAGTTGTTTATAGCATCATTGTTTGAACCAAACAATTGAAAAGCCAAAATATCACATATTCCATCATCCATTATTTCCATCCTACCTATTTGAAATTAAAATAAAACAAACCATTGGGGTCATTCCTCCACTCAGACATTTATGGTATCAATAGTTACTTGGGACTCACAGATAGTACAAGTAAGCTTTCTCGAAACATATCCTCTAGACATGGAAGTGGAATATCGACCCTAGTTCTTCAACATTTTGATTTTTGAAAAGTAGTACCACTCCAAAACAACACTCAAACCTTAGGGTCTTGAGCTTCACAACAACCATCCTACAACACCATTTACACCTTATGACCATCTGGTGACCAACTACCCTAGTTCAACAACCAGACCTTGTAGCACTGATCCTTCAACCTAGTCTCACTTACATTGAAGGTGAACAAACCGACATCGTAAGCAACTTGAGAACCTTCATTTTTTAGAAGAATGAAATACCCTGCCAATTTCTCACTACATCAATTGTCCTAGAAGAAGAGGAAGAGAAAGCTTGCATAGCAGTAAGAAGACCCTATTACCACCACCCATGTGGCAATAAATATCCTCTTCATGATCTCACGCAAAGTCAAGATCGCTAAGGTAAATTCTATAGGTTTTCATTTTAGACTTATACATCTTAGTCCAAAATCTCTCAAGAAAACACCTTTGTGCACTTCACAAAACCAAAACTAGGTTGGTATATAACTTTTACAAATGTGCTTCAAGGAAAAACCTGAACTTGTATTCCTTCTACTATTGTCAGAATCTTGGTCTGTTCCAACAGTTCCAATATCTCACATAATCTATATCCTATCATTTAGGACAACATTGGATCTTTTGGATTTGAGTCACCTAGAGAGTTCAAATGTTACACCACTCTCTCACAAGGGACCCAAGTTGTTTATGACAACCATGATATCACAACATAGGAATAAAATGGAACCAAGTAAGAAAAACACTAGTATCACACCAAAAAATGCCATGAACGATGAGAGTAGCCCATGGGGCTATAGGCCAAGTGACCTTGAAACTCCATAAAAGAGACTAGTGTATAGAGACACCTTCAGTGAGGAAGAACTGAACCACAAATAGAAGGAGGTGATGGAACAAAATAACCAGGATCCAAATAGAGTGGTTGTAGAAGAGGTAGATACTGAAGAATAGATAAATGAGCAGGAGCTATTTGAACATTCTAACAACCCCAAGGTTGTCAAAATAATGGACAGGTTGTTAAGAAAAGACCCAAACTCTTATTATTTCAAGTTAGCACAAAGCGATGCTAAATTACCAGTGGACTTCAGTGTAGAGGCTCTCAAAGACCCTAATCTTATTCCCTTAGGGGATAACTCAGTTGTGAGACAAATAACCCAACCTCCAGAGATGCTGAACATGCCACCCATGTTCTCACAAAGTAGTGATAAACCCAAAGAAAACCCCTTGTTCAGAAAACCAACTCAAATTGAACAAGCAACAATGGCACAAATGTATCAAGGAGGTCCATCTCAGTATGAACCTTAAAACAACAATCCACCTCATGAATAATATATACCTCAGAACACTTCAAGTGTCGACCTTTCCCAAAAAAATCAATACCATAAATAGGGTGGAACACAGGGTCCCCCTCCGAACAACCAGTACCACCAACAGGGTGGAACACAGGGTCCCCCTCTGATCAATCAATACCATCAACAGGGTGGAACATAGGGTCCCTATCCAAACAATTAGTACCATCAATAGACTGGAACACAGGGTCCCCCTCTGAACAATTAGTACCACCAACAAGGTGGACCTCAAGGTCCCCTTCCAAACCAACAATACTATTAACAAGGTATCCTACCAATGCATCACCAAGGTAACCTTCAGTTTAGTCCTACTTATGAAGGTGTGCAACAGAGCACCCTTCTTCAGTCATCCCATCAACAAGGTATCCTGCAAATGCATCATCAAGGTAACCTTCAGTTTAGTCCCAACCAACAAGGTGTGCCAAAAAGTACCCTTCTTTAGTCATCCCATCAACAAGTTATCCCACAAATGCATCATCAGGGTAACCTTCAGTTTAGTCCCACCCAACAAGGTGTGCCATAGAGCACCCCTATTCAGTCGTCACATGAATAGGGTATCCCACAAACACATCATCAAGGTAACCTTCAGTTTATTCCTTCTTAGCAAGGTGTGCCATAGATCACCCTTCTTCAGTCATCCCATCAACAAGGTATCCCGCCAATGCATCATCAAGGTAACCTTTAGTTTAGTCCTGCCCAACAAGGTGTGCCACAAAGCACCCTTCTTCAGTCATCCCATCAACAAGTTATCCTGCAAACACATCACTAGGGTAACCTTTAGTTTAGTCCTACCCAGCAAGGTGTACCACATAGCACCCTTATTCAGTCGTCCCATCAACTAGGTAACCCATCAACACATCAGTAGGGATGCCTTTAGTATATTCCACCCCAACAACAAGGAGCTAACCCTCCTTACATGTAACAATTATTTAACCCTCCTTATATCCCATATGGCTATCAAGGTCTTGTACCTTCACAATACTCGATATATGATAAAAACTTGGTAGGGCAACAAGGTAATTACACGCATGGCTTGAAAACACAAGTACCAAAAATAGAGATGGAACTAAAACTATATGTTGTCACCCAACAAATAGCAGACATGGAGGTAGGAAAAAAAAAAAATACCTACACTCTTCAGGAAATTTGTCCATTTCCTTTCGATCGTTCCATTATAGTGTTGCCCTTCCCAAAAAACTTTGAAATACCTAGGTTTGATAAAATTATAAAGGAATAGGAGATCGGGTAGAGCATGTACAATAATTTCCGGTATCATGTATTAAGGTACAAAACAATGATTCCTATCTCATGAGGCACTTTCCATGCATCCTTATAGGTCATACTATGGAGTGGTTCACCCATCTACAACCAGGAATCAAAACTTTTGATGAGCTATCTAGCAAATTTATAAACCACTTCTCATTTAACATAGAGAAAGATGTCACCATCACAAGTCTATCCACAATCAAATAGAACCAAGGAGATTACTTTACCTCCTACCTATAGAGATGGAGACACAAAGCGATTCTATGCAAATGGCCCATTCTAGACAAGGAGTTGGTGGATATTTTCATCATGAATGTACTACCTAAAATAAACTACTAGCTCACTATGCTATGTCTTATAGACTTTGAGGAAAAAATTGAAAAGGTGTTACATATTGAGAGAGCTCTCATAGAAAGAGGAACCTTAAGAACAAACAACTCAAAATACAATCCCTCTTGCTCAAATGAGAAACCTAAAGTTTGGGCCAAAAACAAGGTCACAAAAAATGGAGTGGTAGACACTGGGTAGTATGGAATACACAAAACACACATCAAAACAAACCACAAGTGGCACAAACAAGCTATGGTTCCAACAACACACAAAGCAACCAAATTACCTATCCCAAGAACAATCAGGTTATGAACCAACAAACAAATCAGGGAGGGAAATAGAGGTAATATAATCAACCTAAGAGGCAGTTCATAGTACTAGGTGAGTCACTTGAAATAGTCATGTGCAAACTAGTACAACAAAATCTCATCAAAATAAATGATCACCCAAATTATGAGGAACCTAGCTTTAAGACACCATGCTACAATGAGAAATAATTATGTGAATTCCATAAGATCAAAGGACATATGACCAATAATTGCATGTTCCTCAAACACATCATCCAAGACTTGATAGACAAAGGGGAAGTAGACATTGAGCATCATCTCAGAAACAAGGACCTAGAAATATACTCAAACCTGATCCCAAACCATGCTAAGAAAGGAAAGGAACAAGAGTACCACAATGCTAATTACACCTATGGTGACACGGTTTTAGGAACCCTCTCACGAGTTGATGACAATAGGGAAAACATAGTAACAATATGAGGAGGAGACAATAACTACAATGTAACTACCCATAGAGGAAGAGTTACAATACAAGGAGCCCTTACTAGACCCACGATCAAGTTACCAAGTGACTACAACATTATGGAACAATTAAAGAAGACACCTACCCTAATCTCAACCCTATAATTGTTAAAACTATCACTCGCACATAGGGAAATATTGGAAAAAGAATTGGGAATGTCAGTCCATAATGATCTCAATCCTAGTCAGTTCCAAGCCATAGTTGGAAAAATCACAGTAAGTAATAATTTAGTCTTTTTAGAGAAACATCTACCACAAAGAACATTCCACAATCAAGCTCTATACATAGAGGTTGGTGTTCACAAAAAAATGTTCAAATGAGTATTGATAGATAATGGTGCAAGTTTAAACATTTGTACCTTAAAATTCATCAAATAGTTGGGGTATTCTGATGACATGATTGAAAAAGGAAAGAGTGTCACCTTAAGGGCCTATGATGACTTGGAAAGAGAATCTGAAGGAATAGTAAGGTTGTTAGTGTAGATAGGATTGGCCATCACAAAAACTACTTTTCAAGTACTGGATCTTGAGTTTCCATACAACGTCCTCCTGGGATGCCCTTGGATCCATGCATTACAAGCAGTCCCTTCCACTTTTCATTAATTCCTAAAGTTTCTTCATGGAGGAAAAGAAGTAACACTATATGTCGATCTTGAGCCTTTCTATTTTTGTGCAAAGTTGGAGGAGAAGTACAATAAAATCCAACATGTTCCTAGCAATGATATAGCCTTCCATTAATTTTCTTATGTCAACCCTTCCATGCTTCCATCAACCTCTACCAAGAACACATAAACTGAGAAACTTAAACATGAAGCCAAGGTTCAAGTACTTGACAAGGGTAATGGGAATTACCATTTTAACCAAGCATTCTACATCGGCATGCTTCCACCAACACCCAAAGTATATGGAGGCCCAAAAGAGATCAAGATAGTGAAAATGATAGCCAAGTTCACAATCTTTACTAGATGGAGAGACATGAAAGATGAAGAAATATTTGAGGAGGACCTCTCATCCATGATCTACAAGGAGGACCAAAAAGAACCTAAAAAGACACAACCCATTTTAATTGATCCTAACACTAAAGTTGTCAATTAGCTAAATAGATGGAATACAATGGAATAGGTGGAATTGGGCTGCAAAAACAAGGTTAATTAGAGCCTATCATAGTCGAACAAAGGTAGAAAAATATGGGGCTAGGTTATAAACCAAAAGATGTGGTCATTCCAAAAACTAGACGAACCTCTTGGAAGAAATGAGAAACTTCTACTAGCATTAAGGCACTGGATATTTATCATATCATGGACAATGAGTTACCTATCAAAGACTTATTTGACAACTTTAGAATTGATAGGTTCCCTCTCCAGTACATGGAAAACATTCCCAACATCTATTATCATTCTGAAACAGACTCTCATGAATACGAATGGGACTCTCCTTCCTTCATCACCGGATATGATTCCCCCACTTCTAGTAATGATGACTTAGATACTCATTGGAAAAAAGACACCAGAACCATACTACCCTTTCACCTACCTACTTAATATTTGTAGACCAAGATGATAGCCTCCCACTCTATTACCCACAACTCATAGATTGGGATCAACAACAACATACAACTATTCTAGATCAATTCTAGAATGATGAGGTAATTGTGGAGTTCATGGGACTTCAAACAAACATACCAGCAAGAGATCACAAAGAAAGATTCATCATGGAGCTCGAATAGGAGGCATACATTGGTGGAGATATTGAATCTTCCAATCGCAAAAATGAAAGAAAAAGCATAAAAATACAATCCCTAGGGAAAACCACACTGTGGCTATATTGGATCTAGAAAAGAGAAAAATAAAGGATGCATCTAAAGGTGGAAACCTCCTAGAGGCACCTAAGGATGGAGGATTCAATCTCCCCATATCAAAATATCAAGAAATGTCAATGCTCCTTGTTGAAGAAGAAGAAGAGTCCATAAATATTGGCACAAAAGAGGACCCATAGATAACATACCATGCCGCATCACTCGATCCCGAGGAGAAATCAAATTTCACAGCATTCATCAATGAGAGAAAGGTAAAATTTTCCTAGACCAATGGTGACATGCCTGGACTAGATCCAACATTAGTGGTACATCATCTAGCTGTCGTCCCTAGAGAAAATCCTATCAAGAAAAAACTCAAAAAAATGCACCCTTATATAGAATTACTGGTAAAGGTAGAACTAAAGAAGCTACTAGATGTGGGTTTGATCAAACCCATCAACTATCCATAATGAATATCAAATCTAGTACTAGTGTCCAAACCTACTAGGGTCATAAGGATATGTACGGACTTCGGAGACTTGAACAAGGCCTATCCAAAGGATGAATTTCTATTGCAAAGCATCGACATGATTGTAGATCTAATAGCAGGGCATGTAATGCTATCCTTAATGGATGGTTTATCTAGATACAACCAAATAAAGATCTCTCCAATTGACCAACAAAAAAAGCGCATTTACTTGTGCTTGGGGTGATTTCTACTAGAATGTGATGCCTTTTGGTCTAAAGAATGTGAGCAACCTATCAAAGAGCGATGACGACCATATTCCATGATATTCTACACACAATCATGGAGGACTATGTGGATGAAATTCTAGCAAAGTCAATCAAAAGGGTGGATCACTTGATAAATCTAGCAAGGGTGTTTGATCGACTAGAACTGTATAATCTGAGACTCAACCCTAAGAAGTGTTTATTCAGAGTAACATCTGGAAAGCTATTGGGATACATAGTGTCAAGAAGAGGGATAGAAGTGGATCCTACAAAGGTAAAATCTATAATAGAGATGCCTCCTCCAAAGACATTAAAATAGTTAAGGAGCCTACAAGGGAAGATACAATCCATCAGGCGATTTATCACACAATTGGCAAATAAGTGCCACCCTTTCACTCATCTCCTACACAAAGACATCACCTTAAAATGGGATGGGAGATGTGACCAAGCATTCCAACAAGTCAAGGAGTATCTAATTACTCCTCCTTTAGTCATGCCACCTATTCTAGAAAAAGAGATGATACTTTATGTGTCTACCATGCAAGCAACATTGGGAGCTCTCTTGGCCCAGATAGATGATAACAATAAAGAAAGGGCATTCTACTATATTAGCAGAATGCTAGTGGGCTATGAGCTAAATTACTCGCCCATTGAAAGAGCATGTCTATCAATCATGTTTTCAACACAAAAGTTGAGACATTACATCTTAAATAGAAAGGTGAAGTTGATTTCAAAGGTATAACCACTCAAGTACTTACTAGCAAAGGCAGCCCTAACAAGTCGAATAGCTAAATGGGTGATGATATTGAGTGAGTTTGATATAGAGTATGTGGATAGGAGAGCTATCAAGGGACAAGTCATAGCAGACCAACTGGCTGAAGCACCCATAGATGATCACAAACCTCTCATGGTGGATTTTCCAAATGAGAGTGTCTTGACAATAGAACAGACAGGCCAATAGACTCTATACTTTGATGGGACCCATACTCAACATGGCTCTGGAGTAGGTATTCTATTTCTCACGCCATAGGGAGATAGTATACCTAAGGCCTACAGGATTGCATTCCCATGCACAAACAATATATCAAAATAGGAAGCTCTTATCATAGGGCTCAAAATAGCTATTGAATGGAGAATAAAAGAGCTACATGTCTTTGGAGACTCTCAACTAGTAATTAGATAGGTGAACGATGAATACCGGACAAAAGATGAAAAATTGTTACCATACAAAAGGATGGTGGACAGCTTCAAGGAGTAATTTGTCAAGATAACCTTTGAGAAAGTTCCTCAGACCAATAACCAAGCTACTAATGTAATGGAAACAATAGGCTCATTGCTTCATATTCCTAAGAATATGCCTAAATATGAGTTCCTTGTGGAAAAACTACTCGTTCTTGCATTTGAAATCCCAGAATAAAAAATGGTATGTGTTGTTGTCGATCTTAACTCCCCATGGTACCAAGATACTTTTGACTATATCCAGCATGATATCATACCACTTGACCTAATGACTACTCAGAAAAAAACCTTCACCCGTAGAAGTTCCCACTTTATGATCCTAGGAGAAACCCTATACCATCGTAGTCTAGATGGTAAGTTACTCTAATGCCTTAACGTAGAATAAGTACAAACAAACTTACAAGAGGTCCATGAAGGTTTTTGTGAATCCCACTCTAGCAGACCTAACCTAGTCCAAAAGTTACTCAGGGTGGGATACTATTGGCCCTCCATGGAGCAAGAGTGCATTCAACATTCTAGAAGGTTCCAAAAATGTTAACAACATAGTGATCTGGTTCGTGCATTAGCATAGGAGTTGAGACCCATCATGACACCATGGCCTTTTTCATAATGGGGATTAGACCCGATAGGTAAGATATCACCCACTTCATCCAACAAGCATAAATTCATTATCACAGAAATAAAGTACTTCACTAAATGGATAGAGTCAATTCCATTGACCTATACCACCGACAAATAGATATCAAAATTCATTTTGAATTATCTCATTTGTAGGTATGGAATATCATAAACAATTATAACAGACAATGGAACCCCATTCAAGAATCGGGATGTCCAAGAACTCTGTTCCAAGTTCTCTATCCAACATATATTTTCCACGACCTACTATCCTTAAGGAAACGGTTAGCTTGAAGAATCTAATAAAACAATCCTAAAAATACTAAAAAAGACTTCCAATGATGTCAGTCGTGATTGGTATTTGCAACTAAACCTAGCCTTATGGGCTTATCAAACCAACATTTGCACACTCACTAGCAGCACACCATTTTCCTTGGTCTATGAATTAGAGGTTGTACTACCTATCAAGGTCAAAATCCCCTCATTGCGAGTCTCATTAAAAGGCATGGTCAGCAACAAAGAATGCAGGGTATCTAGATTGAATGAATTAGAGCTCCTAGATGAAAGGAATTTGAGCATGTTAAACCATCTATAGTTTTATCAGAATTGGCTCAAGCAAAGCTATGACAAGAGAATCAAAGATGAGAACTTTCAAATTGGTGACTTGGTCCTCAAGGAGAATCAAAAGGTACATTTGAATTAGGATGACAAAGGAAAATTTGAACCCAACTGGTTAGGCATGTTTATCATCATAGCAAGCTATGGCTCTAGGGCATATCAGTTGGCTACTCCTAAAGGAGAGCCTCTAGCTGAATCACTGAATAGAAATCACCTCAAGAAGTTTTACACATGAAGTGTGTCAGAATATCCTAGGCAAAAGGGTAAAAATCTAAAAAAATAGAAAAAGAGATAAAATACAAAAAAATCAAAAAGCAAGAAAAATAGTCAAAAGAAATATAACATTCTTTGATTGAAAACCACTTTGTGTCACTCCTAGAATAGGTACCATAGTGAAAACATGGCAAACAGATGCTATGTTTGAATAAAATTGCATTATTATCTATCAGTACTTTTTCACAGCATCCACCAATCCATTTCATAAAACATGTATCCAACCATGGTTTGCCACGGATTAATGAAAGTCATTTTATTGGGGGAAACTTCCCGAAGCTGGTCGTGGATTAGATCTTGCAACATCCAATCATGGTCATAAAACAACAAAAGTCAAAAACACTACAAAATAACAAAAATAAAAAACATGCGAAAACATAAAAAAAATAACATTGTTGGGTTATTCCTTCACTTAAATAGTCTAAGATATCAAAATTTTCTTGAACCTCATAGCTAGTTCAAGTGAATTTCCCACAACATATCCTCTAGACACAAAAATGGGATATCAATCCAAGCTATCAATTTTGTTTATCCAAAAATAATTCATGCTTTGAGTCAAACGATCGAACTACGTGGTCTCTATGTGTACAATATAGAAAGGATTTATAGCCCCCAAGACCCTAGGTCAATCCCCTTAGGTTTCCAACATTATTTATTTCAACTTAGTCAAAAATTCAAAATCCCAAAAAAAAACATATACAACATACAAAATCCTAAAAAAAATCGCAAAACAAAAAATAACACTCAAACAAAGCGAACTATGAGCCTCTGCATGTAAAACATAGGCAAGGCTTATCTTTGATGAGCCCCTGAGGCCCTAGGTTAGTCCCCTAAAAATAACAAAAATAACATCATAAAACTTAGAAAATCAAAAATATCCACCCCATCAACGAAAACCGCAATAAAACATCACCCATAATAAAAAAAAATCGTCGCAATCATCCTTTGACAAAACAAACAAAAAAAGAAAACATCAAAAGCTAGAACTATCAAGCAAACAATCACAAAACAAACAAAAACAATGTCAAAGTCTCAACTACCTATCTTTTTGACAAGTTCCAACAACATCCGGAGACATGCATTAACAGATCTATTCCTACGATAGACATGATCAACACTAGATAATAGCCCCACCCCAAACAGATATGGCAAGTGATACTGTAACTTTGTTTTTATCTTTTTGTGGTCTTATTTTTTTGATTTATTTTATTGACTCATTCCCAAGATCTCTCGAGCATGTCCATAAGGATTTAGAGAAGAAGGAATGGGGGAAATTGAGCATCATTTTGATTTGTTGTTTTTAAGATATTCTTGTAATACAACCATGGTGAATACCTTCTTTATTAAGGGAAGTTGTATTAAAATAGTTCGTGAAGAAATTACATGTTAGGTGTTCTATACCTCTTTGTGTTACTAGTCCAAAATGTTTTCACGCAACCCCACCCTATACTTTAAACAAAGTTTACGTATGTTTGGTATGAGAAAAACTACTCTTTGTTTGTAGAGTAAAACTCCATGCAAACAATACAAATTCACCTTGGTAATTCATACCCTGGTGCATCATATCTATTTGTTACATCAAATAGGATTGTTCAAACCATAAAGTCTCTAAATCAAAGCAAAAGCATCTCATCAACAACTAACAACATCATATCTCTATCCATCATCAATATGTCTTCTGATTAGCATTCATCCTGTTGCAAAAACAAGGATAGACAACTAAGAGGGGGGGTGAATCAGTTGTCACAAAATTTAATATGTATTCAAACTTATTAAATTTTAATCTCAAATATGATAATTAACAATGAAAGCATGAATCAACAACACAACAGAAACACATGAACACCAAGATTTTATACGTGGAAACCCTGTTAGGGGAAAAACCATGGTGGATGTTAGTCCACAAGATTATACCCTATTAGAAGTATAATGAAAAATGAATAAAGAATGCACATGCATTCAGGCGCACTACCTAGAGCTCACTGCTCAAAATGGAAGGCTCACTGCCTTACATAAAACAATCAGATTAAATCCATCTAATGAGGTTGAACTGAGAAATTAGATTCTACAAAAGCCTGATGACAGTTCTGATTAGGCACATAAACACTTCTTCACACTTTGCTCAATCTTCTTTACACTTTTCTCTGAAATTGAATGATCTAATCTTTATTCACACATTTCACATTTATATTTCGCATACATTCACAGAGCATACTCCAAAATGAGGAAACAATCGCTCTTATATATTCGCTACATTAATTTACATCAACTTTGTCAGCCACAAATAAATAATAGATGAACACAAATTGTTGGCCCAATTCATGAACAAATCTCAATGTGTACCAACCTAAGTCAGTCACACCATAATGAAGACCTAAATCAACATCCTCGAACATGCCAAGCATTCAAAAATTAATCCACAAGGATCCGCAACTAGCTACAACCACCATGTCGTCCAAGAACATGAAAACTTGAACACACAAAGGAAAAATCTTTGATCACACACACACCGATCAACATGGATGTACCACAATGATAGAGCATGATCTAGAAACATCATTGAACATCACAGGTGCATACGTAACAACTTAATTTACCAGAATTGCATTCTCTCCTTCCAAAAACACCTGCTATAGTAATCGAATCACTGTAGGAACTCAAAAACTCATAACTCACTCCAATATTGGTGCGCACCTCTAAAACTTATGAAGAACATACTAGATAGGTTCAACAACAAACCATTTAATGCCCAACTTTTGAATATCAATGTACACAAATTTCCACCATGCTGATCTTCACAGCTTCACAGACTGCCTACAACATATTTATTCTAATTTTCTCAATATCCTCAACATATACAGCCTTCAGATTCATCACTATTAATAGTGTTGACATCAATAACAACCACATATCAGTGACACAACCAAAACATCCAACAATCTCCCCCTTTGGAATTGATGGCAACACATGATGTGAAAAATTCCATCAACACAATTATCTCTTCTCAAACTATCTCCTTCTTCTCATACTATTCTTCTCCCTCTTACATTACTCTTCTCCCCTTTTCTTCCTCAAAGGTTTTTTACATTACTCTTCTCCCCCTTTGACATCAATGAAAAAGTTACACAAGCTCTGAACCACATATTTGAATCATCTGACTACTCCCCCTCAGTAGAAGCCACCATAACATCAATCTGAAAAAAATATATGACTATGAGTGCATGGTTTGATGCAAAGACTTGCATCTTAGTTTAGATTAGGAGGGGAAATCACCCCTAACTTGCCTCTAAGATACTCAAAATTATCTTTAGGCAACGGTTTAGTAAAGATATATGCAATTTGTTCCTTAGTGGGCACATATTCCAATCTGACTTCTTTATCACTCACTTTGTCTCTCAAAAAGTGATACTCTTTATATATATGTTTTGTCTTTGAATGTAACATTGGATTCTTGGAAATGTTTATGGCACTTGATTTATAACAAAATATAGCAATAGGCTCATTATACTCAATTCTGATATCTCTCGGCATCTGCTTCATCCACATTACTTGAGTACGATTGTTTCCAGTAGCAATATATTCTCCCTCAGCAGTAGATAAGGAAATGGAATTATCTTTTTAATTAGCCAAGACACCAACTTCTTCCCTAAGAAGAATGCACCACTACTTGTACTTTTATTTTCATCCACATCTCTTGCCCAATCTACATCTGTAAAGGCATTCAAATTTAGATCATCATCCTTAGGATACCATAGCCCAAAATCAAATGTTCCTTTTAAGTATCTTAAAATTCTTTTTATAGCAATCACATGTGATTCCTTTGGATCAGCTTGATATCTACCAACCATACATACAACATTCATAATGTTTGGTCTGGTCTGAGTCAAATAGAGTAATCCACCAATCATTGACCTGTACCTTGTTTGATTAGCTTTAGGAGAATCATCCTTATGTGTTATCTTGCATCCGGTTACCATGGGTGTACCAACTAGCTTTGAGTCTTCCATGCCAAACTTTTTTAGTAAATCTCTTACATATTTGGATTTAGATATAAATATTTCATCATCTAACTGAGTAATTTGTAATCCTAAGAATAATTTCAGCTCTCCAATCATTGACATCTCAAACTCACTTTTCATTTCATTAGCAAACTTCACGCATAGTCATCATCACCTTCAAAAATAATGTCATCAACAAAGACTTCAATAATCAACTCTTTATCTTGATCCACCTTGAAATATAGATTGTTGTTAGCAGTACCTTTATTGAATCCAAGCTTCAACAAGTATTTATCTAGTCTTTCATAATAGGCTCTAGGGGCTTGTTTGAGTCCATACAGTGCTTTCTTCAATCGGAAAACCATGTCTTTTTCATCGGTCAATTGAAATCCATCTAGTTGCTCAACATAAACTTCTTCTTCTAACTCACCATTCAGAAATGTTGACTTCACATCCATTTGATAGACTTTGTAATTCTTGAAAGTATCATAAGCAATAAATAACCTTACAGCTTCAATTCTAGCAACAGGGGCAAAGGTTTCTTCAAAATCAATAACTTCCATATGTGAGTATCATTTACATACTAGTCTTGTTTTATTTATGACCACTTCACCTTGTTCATTCAACTTATTCCAAAAGACCCATTTGGTTCCAATCACATTTTTATCCTGAGGTTTGGGAACAAGAATCCATGTATCATTTTTCTCTATTTGCATTAGTTCTTCCTTCATTGCTTCCATCCAATATTCATCTTTACATGCTTCATTGGCATTGCTAGGCTTAGTTTTGGAAGTCAGGAAATACTCTTCTGCAATTCTTCTTCTAGAATGCACACCTTTGTTCTTATCTCCTATAATTTGATTTTCAGAATGATTTAGCTTTACATACCTTGGGACTTTGGGATTCTCTCTAACTTCTGGTTCTTTTGTTCTCTTCTACACTTCCACTAGCTTCTCCTTCATGATTCTCTTAATTCATCGAAACAATTTGAACTTGATTATGTGTTTGAGTAGTCTTTCCTTTATTTGTACTATCTTGTTGATCATCTAAGTCATATCCACAATATCTGGATGATCTAACAATGTCTTCATCAACTTTGAAATTTGCACTTCAAATGACAGTCCATTCTAACATTCCATGGAGAGTAATTTGTACCATCGAATCTGGGACTATCCTTCTTGTATGATGCCATCTCGGATCACCTCAAGCTATTTAAATTCTTTAGAGGAACCTGCTAGATAGGTTCAACAACAAACCATTTAATGTGCAACTTTTAAATATCAACCTACACAACTTTCCACCATTTTGATCTTCATAGCTTCACAGACTACTTGCAACATATTTATTCTAATTTTCTCAATATCCTCGACATATATAGCCTTCAGAGTCATCAATGCTAATAGTGTTGACATCAATGACAACCACAACATCCAACACATCTTGCATGAAACATCATTAGCACCATATCCATATTGCATCCACAAATGTCGTCAAAACATATCATGATGATAATAAGCCAATAAAAACATCATGTATGATGTATGGGGCATTCATTCATCATTCATAAACATAAACAACATCATAATGAGACAAGGTATGATTCATCGATCCACATTAAATTCATACATAAAAAAAATCACAAAAACAAATATAAACATACATCATCATGTATCGCCATCACATAAGCATAAAATGAGGTTGAATCGAAGAAGTCAGGAAATACTCTTCTGCAATTCTTCTTCTAGACTGCACATCTTTGTTCTTATCTCCTATAATTTGATTTTTAGAATGATTTCGCTTTACATACCTTGAGACTTTGGGATTCTCTCTAACTTCTGGTTCTTTTGTTCTCTCTTCTACACTTCCACTAGCTTCTCCTTCATGATTCTCTTAATTCATCGAAACAATTTGAACTTGATTATGTGTTTGAGTAGTCTTTCCTTTATCTGTACTATCTTGTTGATCATCTAATTCATATTCACAATATCTGGATGATCTAACAGTGTCTTCATCAACTTTGAAATTTGCACTTCAAATGACAGTCCATTCTAACATTCCACGGAGAGTAATTTGTACCATCGAATCTGGGACTATCCTTCTTGTATGATGCCATCTCGGATCACCTCAAGCTATTTAAATTCTTTAGAGGAACCTGCTAGATAGGTTCAACAACAAACCATTTAATGTGCAACTTTTAAATATCAACGTACACAACTTTCCACCATTTTGATCTTCATAGCTTCACAGACTCCTTGCAACATATTTATTCTAATTTTCTCAATATCCTTGACATATATAGCCTTCAGAGTCATCAATGCTAATAGTGTTGACATCAATGACAACCACATATCAATGACACAACCACAACATCCAACACATCTTGCATGAAACATCATTAGCACCATATCCATATTGCATCCACAAATGTCGTCAAAACATATCATGATGATAATAAACCAATAAAAACATCATGTATGATGTATGGGGCATTCATTCATCATTCATAAACATAAACAACATCATAATGAGACAAGGTATGATTCATTGATCCACATCAAATTCATACATAAAAAAGAGCACAAAAACAAATATAAACATACATCATCATGTATCGCCATCACATAAGCATAAAATGAGGTTGAATCGAAGAAGGTATATCTCATATACATCATCGTCAAAAAGGGAACATGTCATAAATACATCACCATAGTGACACAAGTGTGATATGATAATACAAAATCATAAAATATATATGAGGTCTCAACTAGACTGATGAATATATATATAACACATGTCTACAAAATTCCTTTGCACCATGAAACAACATGAAGATCAAGTACCAAAAAAAAGTAAGACACCGACAAGGAGGAAAGGACACTATAGACCACCAAAAAAAATTGGCTATCTCATAGACTGATCACCTACACCTACACCTACACCTACACCACCACCGCTGCCATCACTCACAACACTAGGCTCCCTGAACTGTGGATGCCAAGAAGCCCTAGGAATAGTAGCATCATATAAGGTCTAATAATATGTGGAAATCTATATAAATTGATCACACTCAACTCACATACTATCACACTCTGCTCAAAGAGTATATCTCTCTATTGTAAACAATAGTACTTGAGCCTCTACAACATGCCATCAACCACTCTCGCTATTTTGCTCATCCCTCAAAGTGTCTACTTGAGCCTCTACATCTCTAGCAGTAGTCATTTGAGCTAGCAACATTTCTCCATCCCTAGCCAGTGGAGGAGGAACCAAAACCTGTCTCTAACCCTGCACTAAAGGAATACACTCATCCTGACTACCCTATGCCTCATCACGTCGAGCCCAATCTAACTACTCTGTAAGAAATTCAATACATTGTTAGTCCTCACGATGACTTGTAATACCTGCTCTTCCCACAACAGGATCACCCCTAGGATCAGTGAACCTCACAAGCTTGCACCATGCCCACCACTCATCATAATCATGAGTAGTACCTGAATCTACCAAACCAACCAGACAACCGCAACCAACTAGGGAAAGTGCTCTAAACTCAGCAACAATAGTATCTATATCTGCTTGGAGACCACATACACAAACCTACTAAGTAGTCTGACCAAACCAAGCCTCATATGCATCAAGAACCCACCCCTGTCTCTCTCTAAACTGGTGATAGACTCGGTCTGGTAAGTAACACTCTATCACAAAAGGTAAATGAACAATCAACCAACGATTTTGTTAGCAGTAAACAATATGATTAGAATCCTCTTGCCAAACCTCGCATCCCATATAAGGTCTCCACACAAAACCAGGCATCTCATCAAACACACGATGCCAATAAGGAAGATCCCGAAGTAAGGTGTAATGCATAAAATCCCATAATGATAAAAGTATGGATCATTCAGATAATGACCCTATATCTTCTTCAGATGAGTAACTACAGTATGCTCCCATGCCCAAACATGTAATAATGAAACACCTGCAGAAATAGACTTCTCGCCCAAATATACCACCTCATGCATATCTTTGTAAACATGAGCCAAAAAACAAGAACCCCAGGCATACCTTTTCCCATGCTCTAACATACTCTCAATACATGTACCCCAACCCACAAAAAACTATTGACCTCGCCTATCAATAACAACTAATCCTGATATTAGTCCACATAGGACAAGTACAATAGGATCTACACTATCAAAAATCCTAGATAAATCAACCTCTGACTAGTGCACATCCAAGTGTGCAACACCTAATACACATTGCATAGTGTGGGTATCTCATCAAACATGATAAGTAATGAGATCACCATGAAGGGGAAGGTGAAGTATCCTCCAAAAATTCTCAAGAGTAACAATAGCCTCCCTTGTAGGAAAATGAAAGGAGGAAGTCTCACAATGCCACCTCTCCAAAAGTGCAGTCATCATAACTATATGAATCCTGATAGGAAGCATGTAACAAACATAACGTAATCCAACAACATCAAGTAAGACTCGCTCCAACACACCGAAATGAGCAATTAGATCAAACAAATGTTGAGGATGTCTCTCTCTCAACTTAAGTGGTCTGAGACTCACCTACAATCATTGTAAAACTAGAATATTAGGGTTTCACTCTAAACATGTAAAGAAACACAAAATGACATGAGCACAATGAAAAATGACATTTGGGATGACAAACAGACACATTTCACAGTTTAGAACAAATACTAAAAGCAAAAATAGAAGGAGAAGTCAAATTTTAGGTTCTTGAGAAAATGCTCAGCAAACACTAGGCAAGTGCGAGCTTTTCAGGAAAGTAGGAGCTTTTAGGTCAAGGGTGAGCAAACAAGGGCACAATTTTAAGTTTTAGGTCAAGGGCGAAGAAATAAGGGTGCAATTTTCAGTCAAGGGAAAAGTTATTGATCAAGGGTGTAGTTTTAAGTCAAGTGCGCAATTCTAGGTCAAGTGCATGAAACAAGGGTGCAACTATCAGTCAAGTATGAAGTTTTATGGCAAGTGCGAGGTTCTGAGTGTCAAGTGTGAGATTTTTTGAAGCAAAGGCATGAAAAATGAGGCAAGTGCACAGGAATCAAAAAAACTTTTTTATTGACTTGAAGAACTTAGTACGCACATAACGAGAGAAAAACATGACGAAAGCGAAAAGTGATAAGGTACATACTGGGCCACCAATGCTTGAAGGTCGTCCAAACTCTCAAAACAGCTTGGAATGATGTGGGGCACCCTCAAATCTTGGTATTTCTCCTCAACAACTAATAGAATGAGAAATCTAGAGATAAGAATTAGCAAAAGGATCAAAGCACAAATGAGCCAATTTGAAGACTATTTGCCTATATTACACCTCAAGAAAACCCTAATTTCATCTAGGAAACCCTAATTTCAATTAGGGAAACTTCCAAATTTCAAATTGGAAACTCTAGGAAGCATCAGAATGAGAAATGAAGCACCTATTGATATGATATTTCATCTGAAAACATCGAGACTGAAATACAATAGTGTCAAGAGCCTAACCTCAAAGCTTCAAATTTTTGGTCAACCTCTCGAGGGGGTAGCACAGAGTCCTACCATCATTCCACTGAACACCGCGACATAGTGGGGCTTAAAATTTCTTCAAAAACTTGATCTTAAAAAAAATAGAATCATTGAAACAAAGCAACCAATACTTTGTATCAAAGAGGGACGAATTGTAGACATGTAAAATTGACTTAAGACCTATCACACACCCCGAACAACATCGAACAACATTGAACATCATCCTGCAACATCCTATAATGTCTCGAAATGACTCAGAACAACTCGGAATCATCTCAAAACATCCTGTAACATCTCGAAATGACCTGGAATCATCTTGGAACATCCTGTATCATCTCAGAATGACTCGAAATAATCTCAGAACATCCCGTAACATCTCATAATGACTTGGAATCATCTCAAAACATCCTATAACATCCCAAAATGACTCGAAACTGTCTCGAAACATCCCGTAACATCTCAGAACCATCCTAAAATGTCTTGAAACATCTCAAAATCATCTCGTAACATCTCACAATCATCCCGTAATGTCTCGGAACATCTCAGAATCACCCCACAACATATCAAAATCATCCCGTAATATCTCAGAATATCTTGGAATGATCCCATAATATCCCGAAACATCACGCAATATCACACCAAATCAAAATTGATGAGATAAAAATAACCTCATCAATAAAAATGACTAAATACCCTTCCCTATACTTTTCCAACCCCTCTACTCTGCCAATTAGTTATCTTTAGGATTAATAAGCACTTTCTTTTTGAGAAAAAAGTATAAACTTTATTTCTTGAAATTAATTGGAATTAACTAACCCGTGCTGACTTAATAGTTTAGATTTTGCAGAAATAAACAAGTTTCTTATGAATAAATCGGTCAACAAGCCCAGCTAGAAAGAATTTAATGTAGAAGAATCAACACTGAAGACTCAACGTCAACTCCATAAACTTGAAGACAAGCACCGAAATTTTAGGTGCCAAAATTCTAGGACATTTGACGCATCGATATTTTATAGTGTTTCATTATTTTTTGTTAAAAGACTTATGGTTCATTACGAGCCTGTTTAATTTTTTTATGTATGGACTTAAAGTTTGTTAGTCTATTTAGATTAGTTAAAGAATTTTTCAAAGGTGTTTTCCACCAACTAAAATTTAAGATTCTGGTAAATAGTTTTTGTATAAATATGTAATTTTCATAAATGAAAAGAACAACTGGAGAATATCATTATCTTGTCGTAATGATCTCAGAGCTATGTTTCTATATTACTCTCTCAATATGAATAAAGCGAATCTTGTTTACCTTATTTATTTTGTTAAGTGTTGAGAATGGAATTGTTCTACATGGAGTAATTCTGGAGTTATCAGTTTATGTGACTTGAATTAGATACAGAGGAACCCATGAGTTGTCCACTCGAGGGATTGTAGGAATAAATAGATAATTATTTTTACTTTCAAATTTTTGTTGTTTCTATTTTGTAAATAAAAAAGTGTGAAGTCAAGTCTCTTTTTAAGTCTGTTAATTAAAGTTTTGGTGCACTTTTCCTCACTGTTTAAGTTTTATTAAGTTTGTTAATTCATTGTTGGTTAAATGTTTCATAGTTTCTTTACATTTTTTTTTGCTTCAGCAATTTATACATTCATTATATTAATCATTTCAATGTTTTCTAGTTTAGTTGGTATGCTTTTTAGACTAATAATTACCTGCTTTCTAGTTTAGTGGCCTTTATTTTAATTCTTATTTTAGTTGTTCCATCTATTTAGAAAATCCAAAAGAGAAATATTCAAGAGGTATCATATTGCATATAGCCTTGAACACTACCCAATCAATATTTGATGTTTTCAACTAAAGAGATAAGACCAACGACATCCTATCACTTTTTGGTGCCATTGTCGGGGACCCTTATTTTTCTAAGTGTTAGTAGGAGATATCTTGAGTAACTCTTTTGGAAACAAAAATAGTCCTCTGGCTTCCTTTTCTACATGGCCAGGAAAAGAGGCCCTTACGAAAGATTCATACCAAAACCCCTCCCAAACAACGTACCAACCATGAGTGGGGAAGAAGAAATCTCAACTCAAGAACTTTCTAAAGAATTGTTCGACTAGGATCAACCTAAGACCTTCTTGTATACTCTTGAAAGAGAACATATAGTTGTAGAGGAGCATATTCCTCTTTAAACTCTTGAGCGTCATCCATTTGACATTTTTTTGAAGAGGAACGAATTCCCTTCAACAACATGGGTGACCACGATCGTAACCATAGAAATGACAATGCTAATCCACTATCACCACCACCATGAATATTTACTTGTCCTATCGCTATCAATGCAGATGATGATATGACCATGAAAAATATTTTGCTAGCTTTCTTGCAAAACTTTCGAGGTTTGTCTCTGAGGACCGTGACCGGTTTCTCTTCCAGTTTAAGGTCTTGTGTCAAACATATGACTACAAGAATGATAAACAAAAACTAAAGCTTTTCCCCTCTACTTTGAAGGACTCAACAATGTGTTGGTTCATGAAGCTAGCCTTGGGATCCATAACCTCATGCGATGACATGGAATCTACTTTTCTAGATAACTACCAAAGCTACTATAGAGTGAGTGATATGCAGGAAGAGTTGTTCAAACTAAGACAGAACAAAGACGATAGATTAGAAGATTACCTAGATAGGTTTGTCTTCCTATCCAAATGATGTGGTGGAGAAGCCATAAGTCTTGAGATTTTAAAGACCGTATTTTTATGCCCTGCATACATGCCCCAACTTTTTCTTGGCAAAGTCGAGGACCCCCTTTGTTTTCTTTTGTTTTGGTGTTTGGTTTTGTCGTGTTTGCGCTTTGTTGCTCTCATTTTTGTCCTTTCTCGTGCCTTATTTCTTGCTTGTCATCATGGTTTTTTCAGGATCGGGTCGTGGGTTGGAATCAACACTTGACACCTTTTGGGATTTCAAGTTCTTGTTCCGCCCCGACTCCGATCCCCATTTCACCTTTGGGTGTCGTTCGGGTTCGTGTTCCTTGTTTGGTCCTATCTCGTCTTCATCTTGTTCTCTGGCCCATTTTTGCTTCATCCCATATTTTTCCATTGCGTTGTTCATTTTTTTTATTTTTTCAGTCGTTTCTTCATTTTTGTCAATTTTCTTTTTTGGTGTCTGCTCTTCAAAATGAGAAAATACAAAAAAATACAAAACTCAAAAATACAAAAAAATATATAAATAAATAAACTTTTAAATAAATATTTTTCTTGGTTTAAGCTTAAAAAGATTTAAATTTAGAAGTTTTAAAATAAACAAATTAAATAAACAAATCTTTTATTTATTTAAAAGATTTATTAAAAATAATAATAATCATAACCATTTTTGTATGTTTTAAACATTTTAAATGTTTTTAAAATAAAATTATTTTAAATTTTAAAAGATTAGAAATAAATAAATCTTTTATTTAGAAATATTTTATAAAACAACAAAAAAATTAAATAAATAAAAAATCTTTTAAATATTTAACTTTAAAAGGTTATAAAAAAACCATAAAAATAAAAAAGAGGAAAACATGCACCCAAATGAAATTAAATGTTTTGGTGCTACAATTATCCCCCGCACAACAGTCTATTAGACTCGGGCCTAGGGACAAGTTGGAACCAAACACAAAATGTCCAGGTTCATCTCCCGTTCTACTCCCGATAGCCACAGTAAAGATGTAATGGTGCTTTCTTCCATTCTGATCTGGCACCAAGCATGAAAACAAGGGTGTATAAGATTTTTTCCAGAATGCTTTGAAGAGAGGCATCATCCCACGGAGTGAATGATCACAAGGAGAATGTAGGGAAAATGTGCCTCAATTTACTGGCTTCGACCTCTAAGAGAGGCTTGACGAATCTATGCCCTTATCATTTTACCACGGTGTTCTCATTTGGTCGGCTTAACCCTTTGGTCACTAAGACTTAGTCTGATTAGCGGGACTCTGAGGGTTGTTACAACGATGGGTCAACGGGTGTGGAGTTGGTAGAATGTTGGTTGGCATTGGTTTCATCAGTGGATCAGTCACTCATCGGTGAGAGGCAATGTTGTGCCTCATCGATGTGTCGATGATTTGCATCAATGGCTGCAATCGGCTTCATCTGACGGTGTTGGCCATGTTTCATGGCATCTTAAAGTAGGTATAGCTGAAAACCTTATCGCCAAGCGGAATTTCTTCAGCCCTTGACATGTGGTGGCTTGATAAAGTGGTGGGCGCAGTGAATAGGAGGTTGGCCAAGAGTTGATTTATGCGAAGGGTTGTCCAACCATGGACACTTGTCTACACCTCAAGAGTCCCCTGGGGAATCTACTAGATTCCACTAGGGATTCCCTGAAGGAGCTCCAGTGGCTTCCACGTAAGCCAAGCGGAGGGTGCAAATGGTGGACACGTGGTAGCCTCAGAAGCTTGTTTCAAGTGGGCTCATGAGAATCTTGGAGATTCCCTCCTGGATACCCCGAAACCTCCTGAGTGGTGGACACGTGGCTTGTGGGACCCGATAAAGCTGGCGGTCAGTGTTTTGGCAATAGCAGATTATTGTCAACTTAGAATGTGATGAAATGGTTAGTGATAGTGAAGTGATTTCCGATTCTGATGACAGTTGACCGATCACTACTCAATCAAGCGGTAGAATGAGTAGCAGTGCAACACATGGCAATCTTTCATTGGTGTTTTTTGCACCGTTTTTGCAAAACAACATTTATTTTTGGAGTTGGATTGGTGAAAAGCGATATATTATGCAATTTTTTTGAGATTGGATTTTGGCGGTTGGTAGAGCCTGAATTTAGTAAATTTATCTGCAACAAATTTAATACAGGGGTGGCTCGATATAGGATTGCAGGTGGATCTGATCTGAGATCGATTTGGTGTGTTGGTGAAGAACTAGAATTTAACGCACCCTAATTGGTGGTTGATGATAGACTTAGATAGTCGGTTGAGACTAGAAGTTATAAAATCTGAAATCTAGGTTTGAATTCATGGTATTCCAAAATAGTATTGCAACAGTGAGTGCATAAAAAATTAGTTGCTGCTGTGAGCTAACTATCAGAGAGTGAGGATTGTAACTTTGTATGTAATTTTTTCTTACTATAATACAAAATTTTTTTCTCTTGGCGTGGTGGGTTTTTTTATCGAAAGGGTTTTCCCACGTAAATCTGGTGTTATCTCTTTGTTTGATTTTTTGGTTTCTTTTTATGTTTTTTCTGTTCATCTTAGAAGTTAGAAAAGTTTAAAAGTTGGTCTTTTCACTTCTCCTTTGTGGTCTTAGCATTGGGAAAGCATTTTCCGCACCTCTACTTTTCCTTTCAAGTGGTATCAGAGCCTAGCCAGTTGTGTTATCCTTGTTAGTAGGGCTAGTTTTTGTGCTAATACTGTTCCAGTGGTAGTCTTGCAAAGGTAGGACCAATTTTTGTCTAACATGGCGAGTAAATCAAGAAGAGTCGATATTGATAAATTCAATGGCAGCAACTTTGAGTTATGGAAACTCAAAGTGGAAGACCTGTTAGTGGGTAGAGACCTCTAGGTAGTAGTGTTTGTAGCTATGCCACAAGGTATGAAGCAAGAAGAATGGTACCTCATAGATAGAAAAGCGAGAGATCTGATAAGAATTTGTCTGGCCGATTCTGTACTCCTGAACGTCCATGAGGAGAAGACTATAGCTTTGTTGTGGAAGAAGCTTGGTGATATTTATCAAAGAAAGACTATGGTGAATAATTTATTCTTGAGAAATAAGTTGTACTCTTTGAATATGGAAGAAGGTGCATCTATTGCAGACCATCTGAACTCATTTAATATGAGTGTTTCCTAGTTGATGTCTGTGGGAGTGAAGATTGAGGAGGAGGATCGTTGCATGCTCCTATTATGTTCATTACTTGACACTTGGGATCATCTGGTGATGGCTATTGGAAGTATGACTGTTACTTTCAAGATGGAAGGCATGGTTGCTTCCCTGATGTCTGAAGAGATACAGAGAAAGTCTTCTGAGATGGCCAAACAGGCCCTTGTTGTTTGAGGTAGATCGAAGGAGAAAGGAAAGAAGAAGGACAAGAAGTCCAAATCTAAATCTATAGGGAGATCAAAGTCTCCTGGAAAAAATTCCAAGGTGAAATTCTAGAATTGTGGGCAGTCTACTCATTTCCAAAAGGATTGTAAGGAGAAGAAGAAGAAGAGTAACGCTTCAGACTATGACTCTTCTCAAAGTGATGCAGATACATTCATTGCTACCTTGGCGACTCATGCATCAGATGATGTTTGGCTGGTTCACTCAGGTGCATCCTTTCACATGACGTCTCATAGAGATTGGTTCACTAAGTATGAGAAGTACAATGGTGGAAAGGTTTACATGGAAAGTGATCCAACTTTGGAGATTGTTGGTTGTGGAAGAGTCAAAATACAGTTCCCTGATGGAAGAATCAAAGGGATTGGTGGCGTACTGCACATACCAGGTTTGGATCATAACTTACTTTATGTCAGCAAGTTGAATGATGCTAGTGTGGAAGTTTCTTTCTTGAGTAAATTATGTAAGATGGCTACAGGTGCAATGGTGTTGGCTAAGGGTGTACGTGTTGGCACTCTGTACAAGCTGGATGCATGTCCTGTTCAATGCAACAACGCCTCTGTAAAGTCAAGAAAGTTGTTCCTGTAGAGGAAGATGAAGATTCTTCTCTGGATGCAAATGCGATGGAGGTAAAACTCCCAGTAGATAAGACCATGTTGTGGCATCATAGACTCGATCACATAGGTGAGAAAGGTTTAAAAACCTTGAAAAATAAAAAGCTTGTTGAAGGGCTTGTAGATTGTAATCTTGAGTTCGATTTATGTGAGTACTGCATTTATGGAAAGAAACAACATGTTTCTTTTTCCTCGAATTCTCATAAATCTTCTGGTGTGATGGAATATGTTCATTCTGATGTGTTTGGTCCAATGAATGTTCCTTTGTTATCGAAGTCTAGATATTATGTTTCTTTTATTGATGACTATTCAAGAAGGGAGTTTATATACTTTCTTAAGAGTAAATCAGAAGTGTTCAGTCTTTTTAAAGAGTTTAAAAACTTGGTAGAGAATGAGACTGGAAGGAAAATCAAATGTTTGAGGATGGATAATGGCAGTGAGTTTTGTTCTATAGATTTTGATAGATATTGTAAAGACCATGGGATTAAAAGGCATAAAACTACACCTTATACCCCACAACATAATGGAGTTGCTGAAAGGTTGAACAGGATGCTGATGGAAAAGGCAAGGAGTATGTTGAGTAGTGTTGGTCTAGAGTAGAAGTTCTGGGTTGAGGCCATGGCTACAACATGTTACCTGGTAAATCGTGCTCCTTGCTCTGCTCTTGTTGACAAGACACCTTTGGAAGCGTGGTCTAGTAAGAAGCCCTCTCTGAGACATGTTCATGTCTTTGGTTGTGAGGCATATGCATATGTGCCAAATGAGAAAATATCTAAGCTAGAGAAAAAGGTTGTTAAATGTATCTTTATTGGCTATGGTGTTGGTGTGAAAGGATACAAGCTTTGGAACCCCGTTACTGACAAGGTTTTGTATAGCAAAAGTGTAATATTTCATGAGTTGAAACCTTCTACAACTAATCCACAGTTGGAGATAGATCAACGAGAAAAGAAGAATGATGGAGATGAGATTCCCCAAACTCTAGAAAAGGGAGAACTGCATGGTGTACCTGAAACTAAGGAGAACTCTAGCAACTCTAAGAGTTTCAAAGATGAATAACAACCTAAGCTAGTGAGAAGGTCTAAACATCAAAAACTACAACCTGATAGGTATGGTTTCTCCATTTTGGATTCTAACTGTGCCTATGCTTTAATTACTAGCACTGAGGAGCCTAGGATGGTTAAGGAGGCAATTAATATGCCCAATGCAAATTCTTGGTTGGAAGCCATGAGTGAAGAAATGGAATCATTGAAAAAGAATGAAACCTAGGATTTAGTACCTTTTCCTAAAGGAAGAAAGTCTGTTGGTTGTAAATGGGTATTTAAGAAGAAGATTGGTCTTGAGGGTAGTGTTGAGAAGTATAAAGCAAGGTTGGTTGCAAAGGGGTATTCCTAGATAGAGGGAATTGATTATGGAGAAAAATTTTCCCCTATAGCTAAGCTGACATCTATCAGATTTCTACTGTCACTTGCAACTGTGTATGACTTAGAGATTGAGCAGATGGATGTGAAAACAACATTTCTCCATGGAGAGCTAGAAGAAAAAGGTAAAGAAAACCTAGTTTGCAAGTTAAAGAAATCTATGTATGGTTTGAAGCAGTTGCCTAGAATGTGCTACCAGAAGTTTGAAACTTTTGTGTTATCTATGGGATTTGTGTGATCAACATCTTATCATTGTTTTTATCATAAATCTGAGAATGATCATGCACTTAGTATTACCCTGTACATGGATGATATGTTGCTCATAGGGAATAGTAAGTCTATGATTTCTTATCTTAAGTCTCGGTTGTCTGCAAAGTTTGAAATCAAAGATCTGGGTGCAACAAGGTATATTCGAGGGATGGAGATAACCAGGGACAAAACGGGGAGAAAGCTCTGGGTAAGTCAGAGTAAATATGTCAACACAGTTCTTGAAAGATTTGGTATGAATGATTGCAAGCAGCTAGTTGTTCCAGTTATGCAGGGAACAAAACTATCTGTTGAAGACTATCCCAAATCATCTACTAAGATAGAGGACATGACCAGGGTGCCTTATTCCAGTGTTGTTGGTAGTCTAATGTATGCAATGGTCCATAAAAGGCTAGACATTGCCCAAGCAGTGGGAGTTCTGAGTCATTTTATGGAAAATCCGGGAAGGTCACATTGGGATGTTGTGAAAAGAGTGTTTATATATTTAAAGGGTACTTCATAATATGCTTTGTGTTACCATGGAAACTTGGTTGCATCACAGAGAACTCTAAGAATTCATGGATATGTGGATTCTAATTGGGCAGGGCACATTGATAGTAGAAGATCCACTAGTGGATACACTTTCATGTTGAATGGTGGTGTAGTCAGTTGGATGAGAAAGCGACAAGTTGTAGTTACTTTTTCCATGACAAAGGTAGAATACATGACAGCAACTCATGCCTGCAAAGAAGTTGTTTGGCTTAGTCGTTTATGCTCTGATATTTGTTTTGATGCAGGGTAGATCACTATTTGTTGTGATAGTCAAAATGCCATTTGTTTGGCAAAAAATCCAACTTTCCATACCAGGACAAAGCATATCGATGTGCAGTATCACTTCGTGAGAGATATGGTGGAGGATGGAAAGGTTTCTTTAGAGAAGGTGGATACTTTGAAGAATTTTGTTGATGCATTGACAAAGCCAGTGAGCATGGACAAGTTCAGATGGTGTGCAAGTTCAATGGGCCTTGGGGCCTATGATCATCAATAAATTCAAAGTCTGGAGGAAGCCAGTAAGTCTTTGTCAAGTGGGAGCTTGTTGGGAAAATGTTCCTCAATTTATTGGCTTGGAACTCTAAGAGAGGCTTGACGAATCTATGCCCTTATCACTTTACTACGGTGTTCTCATTTGGTCACTGAGACTTAGTTTGATTGGTGGGACTCCAAGGGTTGTTACAATGATGGGCTGACCAATGTGGAGTTGGCGGAATGTTGGTTGGCATCAGTTTCATCGACGGATCGGTCCCCCATCGGTGGGAGGCAATGTTGTGCCTCACTGATGTGTTGATGATTTTCATCCACGGCTACAATCAGCTTCTTTCAATGGTGTTGGCCACATTCCACAACATCCTAAATCAGGTACAATCAAAAATCTTTTCACCAAGCAGAATTTCTTCAACACTCAACGCGTGGCGGCTTGATAAAGAGGTGAGCGCAGTGAATAGGAGGTGGGCCCCGAGTTACTTTATGCGAAGGGTTGTCCAGCCATGGACACTTTTCTATGCCTCGGGAGTCCCCTGGGGAATCTGGCGAATGCCACTAGAGATTCCTAGAAGGAGCTCCAGCGGCTTCCATGCAAGCCAAGCAGAGGGCACAAACGGTGGACACGTGGTAGCCTCGGAAGCTCATTCTAGGTGAGCTCATGGGAATCTTCAAGATTCCCTCCTAGATGCCCCAAAACCTCTTGAATAGTGGACACATGGCTTGTGGGACCCAATAAAACTGGCAATTAGTGCTTTGGAAATAGCAGATTATTGTCGGCCTGGAATGTGATGAAATGGTTAGCGATGGCGAAGGGATTTCAGAGCCCGATGATAGTTGACCGATCACTGCTTGGTCAAGCAGAAAAATGAATAGCAGTGCAAAAAATGGTGATATTTCATTGGTTATTTTTGCACCGTTGTTGCAAAACAACATTTATTGTCGAAGGTTGGATTGGTGAAAAGTGATATATTATGCAATCTTTTTGAGATCGGATTTTCGCGGTTGGCAGAGCCCGAATTTAGTAAATTTCTCTGCAACAAATCTAACGTGGGGTTGGCTCGATATAGGATTGCAAGTGGATCTAATCTGAGATCGATTTGGCATGTCGATGAAGAACTAGAATTTAATGCACCCTAATTGGTCAGTGACGATAGACTTAGATAGTCGGTTGAGACTAGAAGTTATAAAATATGAAATCTAGGTTTGAATTCACGATATGTTGAAATAGCATTGTAACAGTGAGTGCATAAAAACTCAATTGTTGTTGTGAGCTAACTATCAGAGAGTGAGGACTGTAACTTTGTATGTAATTTTTTCTTACCATAATACAAAGTGTCTTTCTCTTGGTGTGCTGGGTTTTTTTCCCAAAAGGGTTTTCCCATGTAAATCTGGTGTTATCTCTTTGTTTGATTTTCTGGTTTCCTGTTATGCTTTGTCTATTCATCTTAGAAGTTAGAAAAGTTTAAAAGTTTGTCTTTGCACTTCTCCTCTATGGTCTTAGCATTGGGAAAGCATTTTTTGTACCTCTTCTTTTCCTTTCAAGTGGTATCAGAGCCTGGCCAGCTCTGTTATCCTTGTTAGTAGGGCTGGTTTTTATGCTAATATTGTTCCATTGGGAGTCTTGCAAAGTTAGGACCAAGTTTTGTCTAAGATGGCGAGTACATCAGGAAGAGTTGATATTGAGAAATTCAATGGCAACAACTTTGAGTTGTGGAAACTCAAACTGGAAGACCTATTAATGGATAGAGACCTATGGGTAGCAGTGTATGGAACTATGCCACAAGGTATGAAGCAAGAAGAATGGGACCTCACAGATAGAAAATTGAGAGGTCTGATAAGACTTTGTCTGGCTGATTTTGTACTCCTGAACGTCCATGAGGAGAAGACTACAACTTTGTTGTTGAAGAATCTTGGTGATATTTATTAGGGAAAGACTTTGGTGAATAAGTTATTCTTGAGAAAGAAGTTGTACTCTTTGAAGATGGAAGAAGCTGCATCTATTACAGACCATCCGAACTCATTTAATATGAGTGTTGCTCAGTTGACGTCTGTGGGTGTGAATATTGAGGAGGAGAATCATTGCATGCTCCTGTTATGTTTGTTACCTGACACTTGGGATCATCTAGTGATGGCTATTGGAAGTACGACTGCTACTTTCAAGATGGAAGACGTGGTTGCTTTTCTACTGTTTGAAGAGATGTGGAGGAAGTCTTCTGAGATGGCCAAAGAGGCCCTTGTTGTTCGAGGTAGATCAAAGGAGAAAGGCAAGAAGAAGGACAAGAAGTCCAAATCTAAATCTATAGGGAGATCAAAGTCTCTTGAAAAAAATTCTAAGGTGAAATGTTGGAATTGTGGGCAGTCTGGTCATATCCAAAAGGATTGTAAGGAGGAGAAGAAGAAGAGTAATGCTTCAAACTATGAGTTTTCTCAAAGTGATGTAGATGCATTCATTGCACCCTTGGCAACTCAAGCATCGAATGATGTCTGGCTGGTTCACTCAGGTGCATCCTTTCACATGATGTCTCATAGAGATTGGTTCACTAAGTGCGATAAGTACGATGGTGGAAAGTTGTACCTGGCATGTGATTCAACTTTTAAGATTGTTGGTCGTGGAAGATTCAAAATATAGTTCCTTGATGGAAGAATCAAAGGGATTGTAACTTACTTTCTGTCAGTAAGCTGAATGATGTTGGTGTGGAAGTTTCTTTCTCAAGTAAAGGATGTAAGATGGCTAGAGGTGCAATGGTGTTGGCTAAGGGTGTATGTGTTGGAACTCTGTAGAAGCTGGATGCACGTCCTATTAAGTGCAACAATGCCTCTGTAAAGTCAAGCAAAGTTGTTCTTGTAGAGGAAGATGAAGATGCTTCTATGTATATAAATGCGATGGAGGTAAAACTCCCAATAGAGAAGACCATGTTGTGGCATCATAGACTTTGTCACATAGGTGAGAAAGGTTTAAAAACCTTGAAAAATAAAAATCTTGTTGAAGGGCTTGTAGATTGTAATATTGAGTTCGATTTTTGCGAACACTGTATTTATGGAAAGCAACTGCGTGTTTTCTCTTTCCTCGAGTTCTCATAAATCTTCTGGTGTACTAGACTATGTTCATTCTGATGTGTTTGGTCCAGTGAATTTTCCTTTATTATCGAAGTCTAGATATTATTTTTCTTTTATTGATGACTATTCGAGAAGGGCATATATATAATTTCTTAAGAGTAAATCAGAAGTGTTCAGTCATTTTAAAGAGTTTAAAAACTTGGTAGAGAATTGGACTAGAAGTAAAATCAAATGTTTGAGGATGGATAATGGTGGTGAGTTTTGTTCTGTAGATTTTGATAGATACTGTAAAGACCATGGGATTAAAAGGCATAAAAATACACCTTATACTCCACAACAGAATGGAGTTGCTGAAAGGTTGAATAGGACGCTGATGGAAAAGGCAAGGAGTATGTTGAGCAGTGTTGGTCTGGAGCAGAAGTTTTGGGCTGAGGCTGTGACTATAGCATGTTACCTGGTAAATCATGCTCCAGTGAGAATAATGACATGCATACAAAAGATACGGATTTTGATGTCTCTATTTTAACAAGAACTATGTAATTGTTGAGCTATTTATTATAAAATGAGGTTCATTTGAAGGGGGTTATTTTTTTTTAGGTTAGATTTTTAGGGTTAGAATTTTAGGAAATGAGTTGGACAATTTAGTTAGAAGTTTTTCAACAGTTTAGCAGTAGGATAGATGATGCATTTTTTTGATTTTCTTAGTTTACTTGAGGTAATTTGAGGATATTGGTTTTTGTACATTGGTGAATTTTCCAGAATTGTAAATGTTGTTTATCTGTTTTTCAACAATAGGAACAATAGGATTCAAACCTGTCTTTAGTTATGCTCTGGAATGATATTTGTTTGGTTTACTATTTGATTTAGAATTCTTCAAGGAATGAGTAAATTTTGTCTTTTCTTTCGTTCAAATTATGATTTTTGATCCATTGTTAAAGTTTTCACTGTGAATGAATGTTCAACTTTGTATTGATTATGGGTTGGTTTATTCTGTAGTTTGGTTTTCAGAATTCCTTGAAGAGTAATATGTCTAGTTAACTGAATGAATCAACATTCTTTTCTCTCTTGTGTCCCTAATCTATCTTTTTCCTTTTTTTATACCCCTTGTTAGAGTAGGTTTAGATAGAAGTTTGATTTTACAACAACCAAAATCTCAAAAACTAGCAGGCCTCTTGAACATTACAGCCTCATTGATCACTCAGCAAAACAACATAGTTGAGAACCAACTACAGAGACCTTGGAAGATAGGTGGTTTTAGATCAGTTATCTTCTTCAGGAGAAATAGAGTAGAGATATTATGTTTAAATGTTGTTGTGTCAATTTGGCCATCAACAGAACTAGCGCTAGAAGGAGGGCCACTTGAGCAATTTTGGTTTGTCATATGGACTCATTAGATCTTGGAAAACTAAGCTCTAATGGATATTCCTTTGTATATCCCTGGGATTTTTCATGAAATTCTGCCTCACATGTATAACAGGATTCCTTTATTTTCTGACAATGGACAAAAAGCTTCAAATCATTTTAAGATTTGCAAGGATTTATTAACTTTTCTCAGGGTTTGATATGAAGATATTTCTTGTCAACTGTTCATAAAAACATTTCAAGGTATAGCATAGAAATGGTATGGTAATCTTTCCCCAAATACTATTTGTTCATGGATGGAGTTGGAAGTCTTATTCTTAGATCGATTTGATCCTTATGCACATATGTGAAACCCATTACTTCAATTTACAGTTGTGAAAAGAGCACCACATGAATCAATTATGTAGTTTAATCATAGGTTCCTTCTCATGTTTAAGAGAGTTGCAGATTCAGATTTGGTTATTAATGATTATGTGGTAAAAGAGCATTATTATTGGGGTTTGAATACTTTATTTGTAGCAATAATTCAATTTTGTGGTGAAGTTACCACCTTATGGGATGCATTTAGCAAAGCTCTCTCGCTAGCACAATCTAGACAAGACATTAGAAACATGCATAATAAAAGTAAGAACTATAATTATCTTGTACTCAAAAATTGCCACCCTTCACCTCTTTGCACTGGTTTACCCAGAACACCTACCCACATGAAAATTCAGACTTTGCAAAATCCAATGACAGAAGTAAGTATTTCACCTACCAATGAAGTTGTGACTATATCATCTCTTTTCGATCACACTCCAAGACATAATCCATTACAGTATAATGAAGCTGTAAGCGATAGATTTGATGAGAAAATATATCATTTTGATGTTTTGTTTGAAAAAGAACATGAAACGGATTTAAATTCGAAGCATAATGAAAATATCAAGCTAAAATATGATTTTGTTAGAAATTTTAATACTAATGATAATATTAAAAGAGATTAATTATCAACACAAGACTATTGTCATCAAAAATCAGCAATACCTCCCAACGCTTTGAATAACTCTTCGAACCAAGATGAGAAACAACAAGATGAGGGATGGAAAAAAGAACATGGTTCATGTTGGCTAGATATCCCACGTATGTAAAATTGAGTAAGGGAGAAATTGGAAGAATTAGGAGATTTGAAGGTATCAAAACTTATTAGGCCAAATGGATGTAGGATACATCAAACAAATCAACATTCTTAGATGGATTTTCATGTTTTCCTTGGTAGGATGGAGTTATACTTCAAATAGCTGATTACAGTTGAAGGAATAATTATGGAAGATCTCTAGAATACTTGTCCACTCGATGAGGGAGATGAAACAATTAGTACACACAAAAATGATAAGGACTCCATCTACAATGATGAGAGTAACTGTGAAAATATGTTGAGCTCTTCCCCATCATCTGATGAACTTGATCCTTGCATCAAGATGGATTCAAAGACTAATGAAGCTTCTCTACCTTGTGCAAATCTTCTCAATATGGAAGATGAGTTTATCGATGCATTCATAGATTCTTTCATGATGGTAGACAAGGAAGAAACATCCTATGATGAGTTAACATAGGAAAATGACTATGTTGATATGAATAATGAACAGATTGAAATAAAGAGCACACTTCTGGATAAGATTGCAAATAAATCTCGTGGTCAAGGCCAAAACGTTGAATGCCAAATGGGATCCTCTGAAGAAGAATTTCAATTGGAAGTATAAATCGGTCAAGTGTGACCTAATAGTCAGTTAGATCAGACTTACCCCTATCAAGAAAATGGGTTGGATTTTAATGCTAATCAAAGTATTGATGTGGATGAGTTTAGTGTTTTGTTGTAGTAGGGAATGTATGGTAAGATTCAGCTAGATGAAGTAGAAGAATGTCAAGAAAGTGACCAAGAGGTTGTCTTGGAAGTTGAATCCCTTCAACATGAAAAAGAGAATGAAATGAGGGAGTATTTTATTGGTTTTGATTTTGTTTATTCAAATATGTTGTTTGAAGAAAGTCCTTGCTTAGCTTACACTAATGAATTTGATCTTAATAGTGATGATCTTGACACTGACTTGCACATTCTAGTTAATGATATGCAGAAACATGAATTGAAAAAGTGTTTTCTTGGATTTGACTCTGTGCATTCAAATGAGTTGTTCGAAGAAAATCCTCGTTCAACCATCTCTGGCATTAATGATGATGAATTGGATGCTGATTTTCAAACTCTTTTGGGTGACATATTTGAAGAGAGTGCTGATAGCAATGCTTCATCTCGGGAAGAGGTGGGTTTACAGACCTTGCAAGTTGACAATGGAGATGATTTTCTGCTTAGTTCTTCTAAGGATATCTAGAAAATATTTGACTTCGTGTCCGAGATGAATAGAGAAATGATGGTAAATAGATATCCCAAATGCCCAACAAACCTCATTGTAGATGATCCATGTGGGATTCTTCCTTTTGGTTCACATCCTGAGGTAAGTTATTCTGGTATTTTTTTTGTCTAGAAAGATTGTTGAGTCAGGTAAGGAGGATGTTGAGAAAATTGATTTAAAGGCTGAGGAATCTGACCATTTAACTGATAATGTTTGTATTTTGGAAAACATGATTGAAGTTAATGGTCCCTGTGAAATCAAATACACTAGTTTGTTGTTTAAGGCTGGTGTTGATTGTGGTAAGAATAGGCATGAATTTTTTAAACCAGGTTTGCATGTCTTGAATGCTAATGGTACATCGCTAACAGATGTCCTTTATGTTGACATGCATGTATCGGAGCGAAATGGAGTGGTATTTCATGAGTTGAGACCTTGAGAAGAGGAATTCATACAACACAAGTCTACACCAACAACTGAAGATCTTTTAAATCAGGTGGTGTCTTTTCATTACCCTCTGTGTTTCAATGATTTTCAGTTTGATTATGACGTTGGGGATAGTAAAATGTGTTTGTGGATAAATCATGACAAGGCTGAAAACCCACAACTGTTAATATTTTGAACTTTATACCCTCATAATGAATTTCATGCACATGAACTTTACATTTCTTAGTATAAAGATAAATTTTCTAGGTTTAGAGTTGTACCTAGTAAGTTAATGCTTATGCACATAATGAAAAATCAGTCAGGTCAATGTATAGGTTTTCATTGTTTTATGTTTGTAGAGCTCGGTTTTAGAGTTAGTTTAGGATTAGGATTAGTTAGTGTTATTTTTTGGTTTAGTTAGTTTTCCTTTGGTTTTGGTTTTTGTTGTTTTTTTTGGGTTTGTTTCTTTTGTTCTGTTGTTTTTCTTTTTTTTTGTCCTCTTGTTTTTGTTTTGTTTATGGGTTTGTTGTTCTCTTTTGTTTTTGGTCTTTAGTTGTTTGTTTGTTGTTTTTGTTCTCATTTTTTGTTTGGTTTCTTTGGTTTTTCGTGTCTGTGTGTTATTTTCTTCTACTCTTCTCTTTGTGTTTGTTTGTTTTCTTTCATCTGGGGGGTTCCTCTTGTTGACAGTAGAAGTTGAGTTATTGTATGCAAGTTATGCCAAAAGGTGAATCTATTGAGAGTTTTTTATCTATATTTTCAAACATTTGATCAGTCAGTAGCTTTGAAAACTTTAATTTACCTTCATCCATTTCAAACTAGGTAATGTTAGCATGGATTAGGACTTGGTACATTATGCAATTTTGGGGGGCTTTTGAAAGTCTATCACGATCTCCACACCTTAAGAAATCCATAAGTTAGTTTACATCGAGTGGAGTAGCTCTATTCCAAGTAAAAAATCTAAAGGGTTACATTTCTTTCACGATGTCCACTATGGTTCTCAACCCACTACTTAGGCTTCACTGCTTAAGGATTGAGAGAAACGAGAAATTATACTTCAAAAGAATCAAAACCTGAGAAAAAGAGGAAATAAAAGAAATCTGAAAATGAACTCAATCAACAAGGGTGATTTGAGTATCTCTACCGGGGCTATAGATGTTTGGCTGGCAGTAGAGCAATGCTTAGAGAGAACTAGAGGTATCTCTGTCGAGGCTATAGATGTATGTCTGGCAGCAAAGCTATTCCCAGGATATCATTGCACGTTAGAAATGTAACTCAAAACTATGTAGCTTGGGTAGAGTCTATTCCACTTTGATCATGACAACGCTTATGGATGGGAATCAATCATTTGCACACACAAATGGATTTCAATTTCGTCTCAGACCTCTATCGTGTCCCAATTTTGATTATGTTTGCACTTCTTAGATTGCCTTGAATGAGTGTAAACTAGAGATTTTGGGTATTTGGAGGGTTACGCATTTTAAAAAGCATAGATCTTTTTCCCAGCCAAATCGCTATTTGTTATGCCCTACATACATGCCCCAACTTTTGCTTGGCAAAGTCAGGGACCCCCTTTGTTTTCTTTTGTTTTGTTGTTTGGTTTTATCGTGTTCACGCTTTGTCATTCTCATTTTCATCCTTTCTCATGCCTTGTTCGTTGCTTGTCATCATTGTTTTGTCGGGATCGGGTCGCAGATTGGAATCGATACTTGACACCTTTTGGGATTTCAAGTTTTGGTTCTGCCCTGACTCTAATCCCCATTTCGCTTCTGGTGTCATTCGGGTTCGCATTCCTTGTTTGGTCCTGTCTTGTTCTCCGGCCCATTTTTGCTTCATCTCGTATTTTGTCGTTGCGTTGTTCGTTTGTTTTATTCTTTCGGACGTTTCTTCATTTTTGTCAATTTTCTTTTTTGGTGTTTGCTCTTCAAAATGAGAAAATACAAAAAATACAAAAATCAAAAATACAAAAAAATATAAATAAATAAATATTTTTCTTGGTTTAAGCTTAAAAGGATTTAAATTTAGAATTTTAAAATAAAGAAATTAAATAAACAAATCTTTTATTTATTTAAAAGATTTATTAAAAATAATAATAATAATAAACTTTTTTGTATGTTTTTAAATAAAATTATTTTAAATTAAAATTTAAAAGATTAGAAATAAATAAATATTTTTTTTAAAAAGATTTTATAAAACAACAAAAATATTAAATAAATAAAAAATCTTTTAAATATTTAACTTTAAAAGGTTTTAAAAAAATCATAAAAATAAAAAAGAGGAAAACATGCACCCAAATGAAATTAAGTGTTTTGGTGCTAAATTATCCCCATCCCGCATAGCAGTCTATCAGACTCGGGCCCGGGGAGAAGTTGGAACCACACACAAAATGTCCAGGTTCATCTCCTGTTCCACTCCCGACCACCTCACGCTTCCGCTCTTGATAGCCACAGTAAAGATGTAACAATTCTTTCTTTTGTTCCAATCCCTCACCAAGCATGAAAACGAGGGTGCATAAGATGTTTTCTAGAATGCTTTGAAGAGAGGTGTCATCCCATGGAGCGAATGATCACAAGGAGATGAATACAAAATGTGGAAGCATCGGTAGAGCATGTAAATTATTTAACAAACGCCTCAATCAATATCATTTCATGGAATGAAATGATGGCGGAACTTACAAAATAGTAAGCAGATGTGGTCTTAGATGGCTGTGTAGAAGCACGGGCAAGGTGTGAAATATTCGACAGAATGCTTAAAGAAGAGATATCATGTCACGGTTCAAAATTGAACCCGAACCCACAGCCTAATCGGAACCCGACCCGGAGAGGATTTTGAACCGGGAATAAAGAAAGTTTCTTGTCCTACTTTTGTTTTGGTCCCGTATGGAAATGGTATCTATCATTGTTCTAACCTCGTTCAATACCTATTCTCATTCCGCCCCCGCTAATGGTGAACGGTGGAAGCATACGCAATGCATGTAAATTGTTCAACAATCTGACTCACGGAGATGTCATTTCATCGAATGCGTTGATTGCAGCATTTACACAAAATACATATGTTGAAAAGGCTTTAGAAACTTTTAGGCAAATGCAATGTGTACCATGTGTAGGAAAAATGCACAAGTGAACTGGCAGGATATGCATGAAATGAATGTGTAAAAAATGGATCTGTTGAAGAGGCTTTAGAGGCTCATTAGCAAACTTCCCTGGTAGACATGTGTATAAAATGGTGACAGATTAGATGTGGCATGTGAATTGTGCAACAAAATTCCTCAAGGAATTGTGATCTCGTGGAATGCTTTAATTGTATATGTGCAAAAATGGGAGCTCTGAAGTATGATAGATGTCCTTCAAAGGAAAAATAGAATCTCTAAAGCAAATGCCCCCTCAGGCAACATATGTGATATGGAAAGAATCTTTAAAAGTAGCAGACTATATGACAGAATACCTCAAATAAAATGTGGTTTCACTGAATGTTTCAAATGAATTGTTCTTTATGACTACGTAAGTTGCCCTAAAATTTGTTGGTCAAAGTTTTCAGCAGCTCATTGGCCCATTTTTTAATATTGTTGCTGGTATATGTCTATATAGTCATGACTTAGCACCAAATTGAACACTTTACTCAAAGCAATACATCAGCTTGATGAGTCTCATCAATAAACTTTCAAGTAAAAGCAATTGACAGGGGAAGCTTTGGAATATGGTATGACCAAATGCCAGGAGGAAGCATGTGAACTGCCTAACAAAATGCTTCTTAGGAATGTTGCCTCAAATAATGATATGATTTTAATTTATGCACAAAATATGGAAGTGTGATTGAACAAGGCAGGGCAAGATACTCCATGAATAATAGGCCTTCTTATTGGATCTGGAACTAAATACACAAGAGGCGGTGATAGTTAATTCATGCATTCTAATTATTTTATTGATATGAATTGATTGGTTAATTATGAATTTATTATTACATTTATTGATCTGGGGATTTAATTTGGCTTGCAGGTAATTTCAGGTTCATGAATGAAGTGCACTGAGATGTGAAATCCATACATACGCTCTTTTAATATGCTTTAAATAATATTGGCAATCCATATGATTTGCAAATCTCACGTGCAAAGGGGATTTTTTTAAAATGATTATCAAACTAAGGGTGGACTGATAGTATGACAAACCCATTTTATATAACTTCTGGAAGAGGATATTTCTTTACATCGTGCAATACGGCGAACTCGGAGTTTAAATTGGAAATCACAAATTGTCATAAGAGTTAAATAGGAAATACAATGTTTGAATTGAAGACAATCCAAGTCAAGTAAAGGTTGAAATAGAAAGTTTTCAGTGAGAATAATGGCATGCATACAAAAGCTACGAATTTTGATGTCTCGATTTTGACAAGAACTATGCAATTGTTGAGCTATTTATTGGAAAATGAGGTTCATTTGAAGGGGGTTAGAATATTTTAGGTTAGATTTCAGGGTTAGAATTTTAGGAAATGAGTTGTACAATTTAGTTAGAAATTTTTCAACATTTTAGCAGTAGGATAGATGATGCATTTTTCTGATTTTCTTAGTTTAGTTGAGGTAATTTGAGGATATTGGTTTCCATACACTGTTGAATTTGTCAGAATTGTAAATGTTGTTTATCTATTTTTCAATAGTAGGAACAGTTAGATTCAAACCTGTCTTTAGTTATGCTCTAGAATGATATTTGTTTGGTTTATTGTTCAATTTGGAATTCTTTGAGGAATGAGTAAAGTTCGTCTTTTCTTTTGTTCGAATTATGATTTGTGATCTATTGTTAAAGTTTGCACTGTGAATGAATGTTCAGCTTTATATTGATTACGGGTTGGTTTGTTCTGTAGTTTGGTTTTAAGAATTCCTTGAAGAGTAATATGTTTGGTTAACTGAATGAATCAACATTTTTTTCTCTCTTGTGTCCTTGATCTATCTTTTTCCTTTTTTTATACCCCCTTGTTAGAGTAGGTTTAGATAGAATTTTGATTTTACAACAACCAAAATCTCAATAACTAGCAGGCCCCTTGAACATTACACCCTCACTGACCACTCAGAAAAACAACATAGTTGATAAGCAACTACAAAGACCTTGGAAGATAGGTGGTTTTAGATCAGTTCTCTTTTCAAGGAGAAATAGAGTAGAGATAATTTTTTTAAATGTTGCTATGTCAATTTGTCCATCAACATGTATTCCTTAAAGGTCTTGATGATGATGCTTGAAGGAGCCTAGATTTAATGGGAAAAAGGGATGTGTCTCAACTGTACCTCAAATAAATTATTGAACTATGTTGGAACTTCTCTCGTACTCGAGGAGGGATCCAGAAGTCTACCCTTTTCAAAGGTTCCAATGAGATAGGGAAACTATCTGAGGAGATAGCTAACCTTAAGACTGACATTATTGCTTAGTTGAATACCATGTTGGATGGAACATAGGCTAAAACATGATACCCAAAAACCTTATCCATCTACTGCCCGAGGTGCTAGAATAAACATCTATTAAGGGAATGTCCTTTGGACAAAGTTGGAAAAATTGTTGTTTATCAGGTTTTTGATAAGGACCATCCCACTGACAAGTGTGAGCTTGTAAATTCCATAAAGAACTCCAAAAAAATAACAACCCCAATGGAGGAAGAAGTCAACTTTGTAAATCAGAGAACTGGGGGAAATTTTTCTTATGGCCAAAATTCAAACCTTGCCTGGAGACCACAGAACAACTGGAATAATAATCAATGGGAAGAACCTTGGCCTCAGGATCAAACTCAAGCACCACCTAATTAGGGAACTCACCCTTGGGGACCACCTGAATGGGAAAATCAATCATGGTGAAATCCTCAATGGCCTAATCAGCCTCAACATCAGTGGTATCCTCAAAATTCTTCTCCTCAATGGTATCAAACTCAGAATCAATTTTACACTGTCCCCAAGAGAGGACCAAATCAACAAAAAAATCTCTTGCCACCTCACCAGAATACTCAAAAAATAGAGAAATTTAATCAACCACAAATTTTAGCGCAACCTATTCCAAACCGAAAGAATAACAAATAGAATGTCGCAGTGTATTCTACTGAATAGGATAATGTTACTGGATTAAATGCCATACATTGTGGAAACTTGCAACTAAGATCTAGAAAAAAACTTCAGCCCCTGACCATTGTTGAGATAGTGGATGAACCTATTGAGCAATCTGTTGAGCCCACGAAAACAACTCCCATACCTGTTGAACCAGCCCCAGAAATTACACAAGACAAAACTGTTCCCCTACCTTTAGCTAGAACTTCTGGCCTACCTCAGGAAGGGAAGGATCAGTCTCTAACTAGAACTATCAACAATTCACCTATCAAAAGCGAAAGATGCCTTTTTTGGAGCATCTTAAGCCAACCATTGCGAAAGATGCTCCAGAAATTCCCACTTCCACCGAAACTGTGTTGATTCAAGAAATTAAACAGTTGCAAATTGAGGTTCCCTTAATACAAGCCATCAAGGAGATTCCATAGTTAAACCAACTAATCAAAACATTGTGTATCAACACCTCGGGAAGGAAACCAAAGAAAATAAACATTATCCACATAAATGGTTATTTGGTTGACTTCTTCACTGGGAAGACTACTGCTCCAAAATATGATGATCTAGGTAGTCCACTGATAACAGTCACAATTAATGAAGTGGCAATACCTAATTCATTAGTCAACTTGGGAGCATCCATTAACATAATGATTGTTGATGTAATGGAAGAATTAGGGCTTACTGATTTATGCCCTAAAACTATAGTCTTACAGACGATGAATCAAGCCATAGCCATTCCAAAGGGTGTCCTTGAGAATGTTCTTGTCAAAGTCGATGGATGGGAATATCCTGTGGACTTTCAAGAAATTCAGTCTCTTACACCAAAAGACAGTTATCTTATAATCCTAGGGAGACCATGGATGGCAACAGTTGTAGCCAAAATTAATTGTAGGGAGGGAGGAATGACCATTTCACATGGTCTAGATAGTAAACATTTATTCTTGTATCCCCCTACCAAACATGCTGAATTTAATAAAGTCTGGGTTGATGAACCAGAAGGCCCCAATGGACAAGAAAATTTAGCTTCATTGGCCATGGAAGTCATCAAAAAACATGGTGAAGAATTGGAAGACAAATTAGAACACAATATGGAAAATATCACCATGGACTCAAGCGATGAGGAAAAGTTGGACGTAGAAGAAATCTTAGGACAACCCATTATCATAGGAGACTTTGAATTTGATAGTACCAATTTCATGGGATTGCCTTGTCCTTTGGAGAATATCATTCCAAAAATAGAACATTTCTTTGAGGATATTGCTAGACTCCATAAGAACATACCTCATAGCATCCCCCTTAACACTTTGACAAGACCTATGTATACTGTCACATCCAATCATTCGGGTGTTAAATCCATTATGCTGTTGCCAGGAAAAACTTTGAACATTAACAGTTGGTTGATCAAGCCGAAAGAACATAAACTCTTTGGTGTCTTAGTGAGTATATCTAAAGCCTTTACTTGGGACTACATGGATATGAGGGGAATACATGCTAGTGTGTGCACCCATCATATCTACACTTAAAATTTTTGGCATGTTCGCCAAGCTCAAAGAAGACTCAATCCTACCTTAAAAGATATTGTTAAAATTGAGATTGAGAAGCTCCTACAAGTGGGGTTTATTTATCCCATTTTTGATAGAAAATGGGTTTCACCGCTAGTTGTGGTTCCAAAAAAAATGGAAAGTGGAGAGTATGCATAGACTATAGGGAACTTAACAAGGCAACCCACAAAGATTATTTTCCCCTACCATTTGTAGACCAGGTTTTGGATAACTTGGATTGGAGAAAATATTTCTCATTTCTGGATGGATTTAGTGGGTATAACTAGATACAGGTTGCAGCAGAAGACCATACATGTCCATGGGGGACATTTGCATATAGGGTCCTTCCCTTTAGGTTGTGTAATGCTCCTACAACGTTCCAAATAGCCATCCTGGCTATATTTGCTAAGTTGGTAAATGAATGCATTGAGGTGTATATGGATGACTTCACTGTCTACGATTCAACTTTTTATGGAGCTCTTCAAAGCCTAGACAAGGTGTTGAAGCGATGTGAGGATCATCATTTGTCCCTAAGCCATGAGAAATTTCTAATAATGGTAGAATAAGGAATTGTGTTGGGACATCACATCTTTGTTGATGGAATAAAAGTTGACCCAAAGAAAATTGAAGTGATACAACAACTGGTCACCCCAAAAACCTAAGTCCTAGAGTGATGTTAGAAGTTTCTAAGGGCATGCTAGATACTACAAAAGGTTTATAGAAAACTTTAGAAAAATTGCTGCTCCTATGTTTTCTCTTCTCCAAAATAATGTGTTTACCTGGACACCCGATTGTCAGTCATCATTCAAAATTATTAAGGAGAAGCTTGTCTCGGATCCTATCCTTTGAGGACCTAACTGGAATTTATGATTCCATATTTATGTTGATGCATCTGATGATGCTATTGGAGCGGTCTTAGGACAAGAAGAAGAGAATGGAGGGAAGTATGCTATATACTTCATTAGTAAGAATTTGACTCCAACTCAAAGGAATTACACAATAATGGAGAAGGAATTCTTAGCTGTAATTCATGCAATTAAGAAATTTTGACACTACATCATAGGATATAAAGTAACAGTGTATACAAACCATTTAGCCATAAAATACCTTATGAATAAACCTATAGTGAATGGGACGGTAATCAGATGGTTGTTGCTTCTTCAGGAGTTCAACGTAAAAATTGTTGACAAACCAAGAAAATTCATTGTAGTTGCTGATTTTTTGTCCCGAATTAAACAAGATGATGGTGAATGTGCTCCAGTGTAGGATGAGTTCCCAAATGAGAATATGTTTGTCATCTCTACTAAGACTCTATGGTTTTCCAATATTGCCAATTATTTGGCCACCTCAAAAGTACCGCCTACTTTCACATCTAAACAGAAGAAACGCCTTATAAGAGAGAGCATCCCTTTCAAATGGATTAATGGGATCCTATTCAGATGCAGGATTGATATGTTTCTATGATTATATGTTAGGGAAGATGAAACCTATAGTATCCTAAGAGCTTGTCATGATGATCCCTCCAGAGGACATTATTCTACAAAGAGAACACCCCATAAGATCTTAGGTGCAGGGTACTACTAGCCCTCTATGCATAAATATGTCAAGAAATATGTCCACCATTGTGATGAATGTCAAAGGGTAGGGAGACCAACAAAATCTAATGAAATGCCCCTTCAACCCTAGGTAGTCCTTGAACCATTTGAAAAATGAGGATTGGACTTTATTGGTCCAATAGATCCAACCTCACAAGGGAAGGAGTACATTTTGGTTTGTATCGATTACCTAACTAAGTGGGCAGAAGTTCAAGCTCTATGAGTTGCTAGGGAGGAGCAGGTGGCTGATTTCCTCTACAATAAAATTTTCCTCTGATTTGGAGCTCCTAGGACAATTGTTACTAACCAAGGTGCTCAATTCATGTTCAAGGTTATGTTGGCCTTCAAAGACCATTTCTAAGTGAGTCATAAGAAATCATCACCCTATCACCCTTAGGAAAATGGTTAGGTGGAAGTTACCAATAGGGAGATTGAAAACATCTTGACAAAAACTATGTCATCAGGAAGAAAAGATTGGGCTAGAAGACTACCTGAAGCCGTCTGGGCTTATAACATGACGTGGACGTCAACCACTAGATTTAGTATGTATGAGCTAGTATTTGGGAAGAATCCTCTCTTGCCCAATGAATTTGAACTCCAAACATTGCGAACAACCATGGAGTTGGGAATAGATCCTAAACATGCCCAGATAGAAAGAGTCTTGCAGCTTAGCGAGTTGGATGAGCTTCACTTGGAGGTTATCCATCAAACTGAATTGGTGCAACAACAATTTAAGACCTGGAATGACAAACATATTAAGGAGAGAGAGTTTCATAATGGGGATTGGGCCATCTTGTTTGACTCCAAATACAAATATTACCAAGGCAAAATCATAACTCACTCACTCGGCCCATATGAAATTTTTGAGGTATTTTCAAATGGGTCAGTCCAGCTAAAACCCATCAATGGTGACACCCAAACCCTCCTAGTCAATGGGAATTGACTACGCATCTACCATAAACCGGACAATAAAGAGGAATTCACAAAGATGGTAGAGACATAGGGAGAAATCTGATGCATCGACTCTGCTCATGTAGAGTCAATATAGTTTTAGTTTACCTTAAAAAAAAAAGAGGGGGCATGTGAATAATTTTCCTTTCAAAGAATTTTTCTAAAAAAATTCATCTCTTGGATTTGGCTAAACATCGTTTTTACTTCCGCAGGACTTTATTTTTCCTTGAAAACAAATTCTAGAGCATTTCCACTAATGCTCCAGAACTTGTTGAGCAGTTGCTTAGGTTCTCTAGAACTTGTATTGTGGTTACTACAATGCTCTAGAGCCTATTGGATTTGTTTCTCCTATGCTCTGGAACTTGCATGACTCAAATGGTGACGTTTCGCATTTTTCTCCTATACTTCGGTCATCTCTCCTTGGTGCTCTGGAAAGTCAAGATCCAAGTTATAAATTTTCCTTTCTTCTTCCGACTACATCTTTCAACAATGCTCTAGAAATTTTTTTGTTGCATTTTGGCTCCATCCCTTACCGATGCTCCGGAATTGTTTTGATCTTCTTCTCTGAATGCATCTTTTGACGATGCTCTAGAAACTTTAAGTTTATGCTCTGATTGCATCTTCTGATGAAGTTCCAGAATTTTTCGTTACTCCATTTCGAGAGCATCTCCACTAATGCTCTAGAACCTTTTTGATGCCATGTTTCAATAGCATCTCCACTGATGCTCTGAAATGTTTCGGTACTCTGTTTTGAGAGCATCTCCATCGATGTTCTAAAACCTTTTTGCTGTCGTATTTTGATAGCATCTCCACCAATGCTCCAGAACTTATTCCACATTATTTTCTGGCCACATCTTCCACTAATGCTCTAAAAATTTGTAAATTTCCTTTTTGTTCCAATGCTTTGATCTGCTCGAGTTTCACACATGCTCATTCCCTAATTTTTTTACCTTGTAATCTACGCCATATATTTCCACTTCGCCTGATACTATCGAATCCTCTCATAACAAATGAAATCATTATGACAATCTTTTCATCATAACAAATTTTTTCAGCCCATCCATCTCATAATAAATGTCGCTGCCACCCTCACCAATTGTACATCTAATCTATTACGTCACCAAAGGTGAGTGAAATTAAAGTTAATGATAGGACATAAGGTAAGTACATTTTCACTTAAAGTTAGCAATTATTTTGAATAAAAGTTAATTAATTGGCATGAGCCCTTTCTTTTCCTGATTAAGTAAATTGTGCCATTGAGTGATCACTTGAAGTACAACTACACTTTCTCATTTTCTCATGCATAACTACCATAATTATACAGTAAGAACTCAAGAAAGATGAATTAATTATTTCCCTCCATCAGTTGTGTCAAAGTCATATTCTCTCTCTTCTATAATATATAGTTTTTTTTTAAGCATTCCTGCATAATTTAAGCAAAGAAATTGAGGAGAGATAAATGGGGGGAGCCAAGAAAAATTATGAACCAACTTTGGTAGAAAAATTGCTTGCCTTGGGGAATATTGCAAGCCTGTTTCAGAAATTTTGGTAGCTTGGATTCATTAAAAAATTTGTGGGATATTCAGAGTAGTTGGTGAAAGAATTTGTAGAGAACTTTGTAGATGGGAAAACAATGGTATGAGGAAAGTGATTTTGGGTCAATACAAAGATTATCTCCCATCTCTCTCATTTAGAAAAAAAGGGTATTAATTTAACTAAGACCACATAAATTACCTATCAAAAGATGGTAGAACTATTTCATATGGAGGGTGAGCCCCAATCTTTACTAACCATCATTACTAGGGGACAAAACAAAGGATTTCAAATAATGTCAATACCTAAACTATGGAGAACTCTTGTAGCATGGATAATTAAGTACTTCACTTGTGAAGGGAAAATAGCTCCTATAGTAGGGCCTCCTTTTCGGTTGCCGACCCATTTGTGCCATGGCATTGAAGACCCCGCTCTCAGGGTTAATGTCCTTACATTTTTGTGTGATTTGATTATTGGGATGATAGAAAGGTATAAGGTTGGAACTAGGCCACTTAAGCATCATGGCCTAATTCAATTCATTTGAAAATACCATTTTCACAAGAAACCAGAGGAAAAATAGAGGAAATTTCTACAAAAATTTGAAAGTTAAGGAGTCTGATAAATAGATTGAAGAAGGGGAGTCATCGAAACAAGTGGGACAGTCTATAGGGGAACCCTCCTTTGAGGCTCTTGATGCTCCTGAACTTCATCAGGCCTCAATTTCTCTCGATGATAATGCATAGAAAGTCTTGCTTAATGTCTTAGGGACTTGAAAATAGCCAAATGTAGAAGTTATACATTTTGATGAAGATGAACCTCCTCACAAGAGGAAAAAGAAGAATAAAACTTCCTCTTAGATAACCCCTCCTCTATGAAGAAGAAAATGATTATTTGTCGAGTCCAATGAGAATGTGCCTCTTGAAGTATTGAATGCCCCTAAAAAGAGAAAATCAAGGACTACAGATCATATTGTGGATATTGATACTCCACCTAATAATGAGGAAATAAGAGGAAGTGATCAGCAGCTTGACCAATCTCCTCAGGTGGAAGTGGAGACTCTGTCATCCTGAGAGAAGCAAGAAGAGGAAAGGGAATAGTCACCCCATGATGCGGATATTGATGATGAAACTGGAAGGAAATTTTCCTCTTTTGTTGATAAACTTGTTGAGTCCAGCTCATTTGATGTGATTGATAAAGAAAATGCACAATATGTTGAAGATGATGTAAATATAGAAAACCCCGATTTGACTTTTTCTAGTAGCATTGTAGATGAAGAAGTTGAGCAGAGAAAGGTAGAATTAGAAAAATTGACTGTAGAAATTGTTGAGTTAAAAAGTCAATTTCAAGGAAACAAGGAGCAAATAAATCAACAGCAAGAAGAACTTGAGGCACATAGTGCAATCATAAATAAAATGGATCAAGAAATTGTGAATTTAAAAATGAAAATTTAACAGAGAGACAAAATGATTGAACAACTACGATTTCAGATCTAGCAAGGAGATGACAAAAATAAAAATTATGTGTCTAAAATTTATGGAAGAGATGAAGAGATTAAGAAGTTAACCAAAAAATTTATGCAATTATTTTTTTCTTTTGAAGAAGAGAGAAACAACTAGAAAATTGAATTGAATGCTTCTACAAGTAGAATTGTGGAACTAGAGCAAGACCTACAAGAAAGCCACACTAAGCGTATCATGGAATCCAAGGAAATACAAACTGAGCCAGTTATGATAGAATGGTTTCAGGTGAGAATACCTCCATTACTCATGAAGTGGATGGAAATGTGTTACTTTCTAAAATAAATGGCTAAAGATAATGCTCAGTTAAAAAAGAAGTTGGTTTTGCTAAAAGAATCATTTGACAAGGTTTACAGAGCTAAACAAGATGCTTGCCAAATTGGTGAATTATTGTTGACTTGTAGAAGACCATATAGATTATATGCAATGTTTCTTAATGAACAAATTATGAGATGGAAATTGCTCCAAATTTATAATAATCAGTCATATAACCCTGATGACAAAGAATTTCTCAAAATATTTGTTGAATCAACTCTTGAATAGCAAGATATGCTATGTGAATTCTTTATCCATAACTTACTTGTAGAAGAGTGTACATATTTTTATGTTAAATTCTTTTTTGGGGAAGTACAGTTGAGATCATTTCTCTCAACCATGTGAAATCAAATTCAGTCGCAGGAAATATTGAAAGAATATCTCCATGCAGAGAGAACCATTGGGTTAAAGATGAGATATCAACACAGAAAACCTTTTTCCTTCAAGGCACAATTTTTGAATTTTAAGGTAAAGGAGGTTATAAAAACTAAGTATAACAACAATATTCAACTGTGCTATGACCATTTCTAGGAACAGGGACCAAAGATTATAGGGAAATCCTAGCATGGGTGTGAGGAAAGGTATACCCCTCTTCCCATGCACCATAGAAAGAGAGATAATATCACCCCTTAACATCAAGTGGTCATATAGAAGAGTTGTGGCACTAGCTGAAATTTTTACACAGTTGAAGACTAGTTGGATTGGTATGAGGTACAAACCTCCTTTGTTGCTTTCACCACCTCCTACCTTTTATGTTAACACGGATCAAAGTGATGACGATTTTGAAAGATGGAAAGAAAAGATTACTCTGCATCAGGTTTTTCTAAGGGAACCAGAGGACTTTGATAGAGAGGCAGATGAGGAGTATGATCTCAGTGCTAATTGTGAAGAGAAAAATGGGAACAGAGGAAATGCAGGACAAGGCCCACAATAGAGAGCAAGAGGACCTACTCAGGCTTAAGAAGGGGAGGAAATGATGAGGTAAAAATAACCTCATTGATAAAAATGACTAAATACCCCTCCCTATACTTTTCCAGCTCCTCTATACTCTGCCAATTAGTTATCTTTAGGAATAATAAGTGATTTTTTTTATAAAATTGTATAAACTTTATTTCTTGAAATTACTTGGAATTAACTAACCAGTGCTGACTTAATCAGTCATCATGCCCAACTAGAAAGAATTCAATGTAGAAGACTCAACACTGAAGACTCAATGCCAACTCCATAAAGTTGAAGGCAGGCTCCAGAAGTTTAGGCATTGGAATTCTAGGACATTTGATGCATCAAGACTTTATAGTGTTTCATTATTTTTTGTTAAAAAACTAATAGTTCATTACGAGCCTATTTAATGTTTTTATGTATTGACTTAAATTTTCTTAGTCTCTTTAGATTAGTTAAATACTTTTTCAAAGGTGTTTTCCACCAACTAAAATTTAGGATTCTGGTAAACAGTTTTTGTATAAATATGTAATTTTCATAAATGAAAAGAACAACTAGAGAATATCCTTATGTTGTCGTAATGATCTCTGAATTGTATTTTTGTATTAATCTCTCAATATGAATAAATCGAATCTTGTTTACCTTATTCATTTTTGTTAAGTGTTGAGAATGGAATTGTTCTAGATGGAGTAACTCTGGAGTTATTAGTTTATGTGACCCGCGTTAGATACAAAGGAACTCGTGAGCTGGCCACTCGAGGGATTGTAGGAATAGATAGATAAGTATTTTTACTTTCAGATTTTGTTGTTTTTGCTTTGTAAATGAAAAAGTGTGAAGTCAAGTCTCTTTTCAAGTCTGTTAATTAAAGTTTTGATGCACCTTTCCTCACTATTTAAGTTTTGTTAAGTTTGTTAATTTGTTGCTGGTTAAATGTTTCATAGTTTCTTTAGATATTTTTCTACTTCAGAAATTTATACATTCATTAGTTTAATCATCTCAATGCTTTCAATTTTATTTGTTATGCTTTTTAGACTAATAATTTCCTTCTTTCTACTTTAGTTATTTCGAAGCTTTCTAGTTTAGTGGCCTTTAGTTCAAGTCTTATTTTAGTTGTTCCATCTATTTAGAAAATTCGAGAGATAAATAGTCAAGAGGTATCCTATTGCATATAGCCTTGAACACTGCCTGGTTGATATTTGATGTACTTTTCAACTAAAGAGATAGGACCAACGATAGCCTATCAGAAATCACATCAAAAAAACCCTAATTCCTCTATTAATTTAATAATACGACATTATTTAATTAATTCACTTTTTCATCATTTTCTGACAAATTAAATAAATTACATTTATTTAATAAAGTCCTAAAAACCCTAATTCTACTATTGATTAAATAAAAAAACATTATTTGATTAATTCATGTTTCATCATTTCGACCAATTTGATAAATCACATTTATTTAATGAAGTACTAATCTCACTTTATTTTATCCTGATTGATTAAATAACACCAATTATTTAATTATGTCGATGAATCACTTTATTCGCCTAAGTTGATTAAATTATTAAATCATAATAATTTAATTTCGACACTTTCCCTCCAAAATTTGAATAGATAAATCAAACTATTCAAATCAATTATCAAAAATCAAATCAAATTAATACAACTTTTTTTGCAAAAGTCAAACTTGGTTTGCACATTCAAATCCAAAAAGGAATTAATTAATTAAATCAATTAATTCATATTTTGATGCAGACTCGGGAGGCTCAAACCCAATCAATTTGACAATCTGACTTTAAGATGCATCTAACAAGATTAATAAGACCTACTTGAACAGTCTTAACAACCCTCAAAGCCTCACAAACAATAGAGACCTGATTTCACAATTTCACTCCTTGAAGCCTAGTAGCAGTGGAAACTCAGTTTTTTTCCCAATAACTCAAATTTTCTCCAAAACACTAAACAAACTATTGATTGTTTCAAATACCCATTTCAGGGTTATAACACATATGTCAAATTCAGACTCAAGTCCTTTGGACCAACTCTCCAAAATCACCCTTCCTAGATTGGCTCAATTAGGGTGATTAGGCCTATTTTACAAAGCAACATGCCTTTAAACCTATCATAGGACCATGAAACCTTGAGGCATAAATTCATATTCTTTCAAACCTCCAAAATCCAAATATCATTCAACTGGTACGGACAAACACTTGCCAAACCTGAAAAACCTTATTTTAGGCACAATTCATGAGGGTTTATTGAAAATGATGCTTCAAAAGCCTCCCAGACCATGCCACCCACTCAGACACTCATATTTTATCCCCAATATTCTTAAAATTTCATAAAACAGCCATCCCTAACTTCCCATTGTCAAATTCAAGACTGTACCCATCAAACCATGCACCTTTCCAATGGAATCCACCCCAGAGACTCTCACAAAGTTATGAAAATCACTTACCCTGAACAAAAAAAAGTATTAACATGTTTATTAGGCCTATTTAATCCTATCCACTAAGTTACAGGTCTCCACAATGGGTGGAAGGCTTAGAATGGCATTTTGACTCCTCTCAAAACCCCAAAAATAGGGTAAATAGGTAGTTTCAGAAAAACAATAATTTCTCCCTCAATATGAACATTCAAACCCTCAAATAAAATGAATTTGAAAGATAACTCATATACCTACACATTCACAATTATTTTAGATCCAAAATCTATCGTACGGGTCCGTACCAATCCTACAAAGTTCAGGAAAACAAGGAAAACATGGGGTTTGAGACCACCCGGTAGTAAAATGGGGATATCTCACTCAATTTTTAATTAAATCACACCATTCCAATGCAAAAATAAATTTTATTCAATTATCTATCCAACCATTATAGTATTGGAGTGTGGGACAACATGTATAGACCATACAACATACGGGATCAGCAATTTCTCTATGAAAAACTCAAAAAAACAGCAACTTCTTATTTGAAACTCCTTCCCAACTTGTTCAACAGCCTCTCCTTCAAGATATTACAACAATATATCATTTTACCACCTTCAAACTACCTCTTTTTGTGTTCAACTACCATAACCACCCTTTAATTAGATTCTAAGATGACAATTTTGCCAATTTGCCCTTTAATCACTATCCTATTACAACTTGTCTTTATAAAAGCCTCTTAACTGACCTATTAAGCCTTTCAATACAGTTCACATGGTTATTGAGACCTTATTAATACATAAAAAATGAAACCCATCCTATTCTACTACCTATATTTTATTGTCATCATGACATTACATGGAAACTCATGACATGCAACTTATTTCATCATATTTTGCATAAAATTTTAAAAGTCTTCAAAGTCACTTGTTGAACCTTCAAGGTCCACCTCTCTATCTCTGCCAGGTATAGGTGCCCTTGCACCATATTCCTCACCTACTTTATGTTTGAGAAAATTACTATTGTTGACTGAGCAATCTAATTTGTTAACTAATCAATCTAAATTGTTAACTGAGAAATCTAAGTTGTTAACTAATCAATCAAATTCCTAAGTAAACCATTAATTTCCTAACTAAGCCATCTAAATCCTAATTGATCAATCTAAAATCTTGACTGATCAATCTAATCCTTGACTAGCCAATCTATTTCTCAATCATCCAAATTGTGCAATCAACTTCGCACAATCTTCTCATGTCTAAGTCCTCTCAACACACTTCGACTGTTGATCTGGATATTCTTCAACACGATCTTGATCGTCCATTTCAAATCTCATTTTCTATATAACAAATCCTTTTCCTCACAAATAAGTATTGGAGAATCAACATCATTTTCACAATGAAGTATTTCTGACATTCACAACCACCATTGTTAGTGCTTCAACCTCATTTCTTTGATCAACCAACATCAAGCAGTCATTCATCAAGCTTTTGCACATGAACTTTGGAGGTTTTGCAGTGATAAGAACAACCCAACATCAAGGTGAATACACTTCACTACGGGATGGTAACACTATGATTTTTGTCTACATTCCATTCTATAATCATAGATTCATTTGTGTATGTTCAAATAGCTTAGTTCCATTTTATATGTGTAGGATTAGATCTTAGATTAATATGTTTGATCTTAGCTTAGATTCCTAGATTAGCATGTTTGATCTCATTTTCAGTCTAACATTGTCCCCCTCACATAATATCCAAGACCACAACATTCTTCCAACTCAGACAAAGGGATTTTATGCTTCGAAGAAGGATTGACTTCTTCACGAGAACACAAATCCTTTTTAGGTTTATTAAAGTTATGTATTTTCCTCTCATGAGGGATGGGGGTTGGAGGGCCCCCATCATCACCATGGGGTGATGGTGTTTATGTAGAACCAAGTTGAGCACATGAAACACAAGGCTTTTTAGGTGTAGATTGTGAGATTTCATACTCTACCATAAAGGAGGGCGTAAAATCTAATGAACCCCAATCGTCACTAAAGCATGTGTCTGAAAATGAATCATTTCTATACGACTCTTTGGATTTTGAGGGTGATATTTTGGATTCTTCATTTAAATAATGCATAAAATCTAAATTAAAGTGCATTTAATGATGTTTAACAAGATTATTCTTTGAAACATACTTAAGTATGACTTGTAAGTTAATTAAGGGGCCATTTAAACATAAGAAAGGGTCAAATTATTGATGAAAAGCCTAGAAAAGTGTGATAGTTTGTTACAACTCCTTACAACACTTTTAAATAAGGCTTGGTAAGTGATAAAAATAGGTTATTTAAGTGAATTGTAATGAAAAGGTCCTAGAAAAGTGTGAAAGTGTGTTACAACACTTTTTTAAGACATCATTAGGTTTTTATTGATTTACAAGAGTTCAAGGCCTAATGTGAATGTGTTGGCCACATTGCAACATTAAATCTAGTAAAAACCTAAATGACCATAAAAATGTCCAAGGATACATTTTTCTATGTTACATTTAGCCCCCACTTTAGTGAGAGGATGAACTTGCTTCAAAATCACACTAAAGTAGCCAAACATGCATATCGAGAGGGATCCAAATGCAATCATGCTGGAAAGATGAGACAACAATAATCAAAAGTGATGATCAAGATCCTATGGAAAACCAGACATTAGCAAAAAGGAACACACAAGAAAGTGATGTAAAATAATGAAGGAAAAGAAAAACAGAAATTCAGATCAAGCTTTGATCATTTGTCCAACCCGTTGTGGATCAGATCTAGGTTGTTTGTCTGGAAAGATGCATACTCACTCTGAAGTGATGGAACTCATGGCTATATATCAGATGAGAAGGCCTAAAAGGTGAGAGACATACACTCATGCCTGGTATGCACTCACACACACAGGTGGCTATGGAGAAAGTCATGCCATTGGTTGGGCTTCCCGCTTAACCATACCAAAGTTATACCTTCTGATAACTTTAATAAGTCACCACAAAATAAAATGACATTTCAAGATTCATGAGACAAGAAAAATTTTGTATGCTTGGAGCTCATGAACAAACAAGATGGCACCATAGGCATGCAAGATGTGTTATGCAAGGTGGCTATATAAAAAATGTAAAATGCAAAATGTAAAAGAATGTTCAAAGGAGTCTTGCTTAGTTCATGTGAGGCCTTTAACTTAGGGAGCATTATTTTTAATGTCTCTAAGAGAGGACTAATCAAATAATAGATAACTCGCAACTTAGGGGATGCAATGTGTCACATTAGGCCACCAAGAGGAATATAATATGCTAAGATAGATCACACTTATGAAGGACATTACACCCAATGTCATCCACAAAGTGAAAAACGCATTGTATAAAGTAACAAGGCTGCACTAATAATCAAGCAAAGGAAAAATGCAAAAGAAATAATGCCAATATATGCCCCCACTTTACAGGAATTTCTACACACCATTCTATGAGCAATTAATTTAAAGTAGAAAAATGAAAAATGCAAAAATAAAGAAAGAACATGAGAACCAACTTGGAAAGCCCCTATGCTAAGTCATATATTTCCAAGGTTGTTTCATGTGAAGAAAAGGAAAGAAAAAAGGGAAGGGGTTACCCCAAAAATGAAAACACCAAACACATAAGGGATCTATGGAATTGGGGTCAGTATGTTCATTGCTGAAATATTTTTTAGAGAGCTCAGAACTGTCATCATCTCCCAAATACACATAGAATTGAAAGAATGACACAAAGAGAGCGAAAACAAAGAAAAAGAAAGATCTTTTTGGGTCAACATGGAAGAGACATAGGGTGTCTCAACACTTTGCATCATCCCCAAAAGGAAATAAAAATCCAAAAGAGAAAAAGAAAAGGTGAAATGAAGAGAAAAATTTTTTTGGGTCAACATGAAGGAGACATTGCGGTCTTAATGCCTTGCATCATCCCCAAAAAGGAAAATGCAAGAAAAAGGAAAAAAAGAAAAGGGGCCTTTTGGGTCAACATGAAAGGGATATTTCGGTCTCAATGCCTTGCATCATCCCTAAAAGGAGAATACAAGAAAGAGAAAAAGAAAAAGAAAAAGGCCTTCTGGGTCAACATGAAAGGGACATTTCGGTCTCAATGCCTTGCATCATCCCCAAAAGGGAAAAAAAAAAGAGAAAAGAGAAAAAGCAAAAGAAAGGCACGACATATAGAAGAATGAAGGTACAAATGGAGGAATGGTACAATGAGAGAGATACATCAAACATAATAGTAAAAAGGATCACCATACGCACATGAAAACACACAAAAGAAAAATAATTTAGGTAAAAGACTAGTAAGGAAAATGCAAGTGAACCATCTAACAAGTCATCCGCCTCCCAATCTTGATCAGTGTATAGTGAGGGTGGGTGACTAGCTAGAGGGACAATAGAAATTGTAGAACTAGTATCAAGTTCAATACTCGTCCTAGGAGAATTTTCATGCAAGCTCATGGAAGAGTAAAACATTGTGTTCAAATCATTATGCACCTCTTCATTGATTTTAGCAATCTCATCATCATCATCCAGATTAATCACAATGGGAGGATGAATGATGATGTATGTTGAAGAATGTAACTCTTGTTGTGATTGTTTTATAGGATTGGTTTATTGTGGTTGAGGGGGAGGATCATCATGCATTGCTTGTGTCAAGTGTGGATTATGATTTTTGTTAGTATCTTCTTCATGTAACTTGCGAGCAAGGGCATGACATCTACACCTAGACTCACTAGCGCCTCTATTTATTTTGATTTTTTTGTCAAGTTGTGTTTGTGAAGGAGAAATTTGATCAATCATAGGTTTTTTTTCATCTCTAAGGGGAGGAATAGAAGGGACCATGGAAGGTTGTTCATCCACTTTCTCCTTTGCTTTGTAAACTTATTTTATACGAGGAGGAATGACGGAGTTACTTTCACAGCCTTGTGGTCTCTTGGATGATGTCAGGGAAGTGTCAAGTGTTGGTTGAGCTTGGTTGTGTGGTTCTTTTTTAGGTTGGAGCATTGTTTCATTGAGGATGGGAGTTTCCGAAGTGGAAGGGGGCATGTTGCGGAGAAATAATTTGGTTATTTTCTTTGCTTTAAATTTTTGGTAAGAAATGAAAAATATATTTTTGAGGCATTATGGGTTACATGGGTTCGCACCAAAAGGCCTCTAAGAAAATGTTTCCTTTCGAAGACAAGGGGTTAAAGCTGCTATGGTGGAAAATGAATATGTCATTATCAAATGGAAACTTTAAGCATTTGTGAAGAGTCAAAGGGACAAATTTCATTGAGAGAAGCCATGGGTGGCCGAGCCTCAAACAAAACTAGTCTGATTGGGGATGATGGAGAATGTAACATCCAATTTTTTAGGTCCTATTTGTAATGGAAGGATGATTAATCCTATTGTAGGGGAAGCAAAACCATTGTGTGTTGTAATCCATGCTTGAAGTTTATCATAGTCATCTTGATAAAGATCATGTAATACCAAAAATTCCTCTGTGATCACGTTCTCTCCACAGGCGAGATCTAAAAGTATCCCATTAGTGGTCTTGTCATAGATACGACCAACTATGTAGACAGGACCATCGGGGAGATTTTTAAGTATGTCTTGAGAGGAGAAAGTGATATCAAGAGATTTCTTAGGTTGGCCCTTACGAGGGATAACGTCTATCACACCTACCATTTCATCCATAGGATTAACATGGATCACATGCAAGATAGGATTAGAATTTTCATCATCTTTAGCAACATTCATCACATCATTCTTTGTAGTTTCACTAGCTTTGACAAATGAAATATTATGTTTGGGCATTCGATTAGTGAAAATTTATAAGTTTTGATTTGGAGGGGCAACAAACTTATTTTCTTGATCATTAACATATGCAACAGATAGATATCCAAAATCAATGAGGTCTTGAAGAAGATGCTTAAGATGCTTGAATTGTTCTATGTCATGTCCAGTTTTTCTATGAAAATGGCAATAAGCATTGGAGAAAGTTTGGACGTAAAGGCTTAGTAGGATCGGGTGCATGAACAGTAGGTAAGGTAATCATGTGTAGTTGTAAAAGTTGAGACATTTTGTTATGAAGGGTGTCTGGTAAAGGTGTGAAGTGTCTTTTTGGATCTCCATAACCAAAAGGAACCACAGTTTTAATAGCTTCTATTTGATTGTTGACGGGTTGAGTTGTTTGTTGAGGGGGGTTGAACTGTAAGAACCCTTTGTTTTGCTTTCAAAATGGTTGGTAATTAGTTTGGTTGGCATTTTCAGATTTCTCAATTCGACTAGAAGTGGATCTTGTATCTCGACTACTTATCGAATTGTGGTAATCACAAAGGGTTGTGCATAAATGCATGAAAGAGGGAAATTTCATCATAGTGAGTTTGTCTTGAAGTTGAGTTTTCAAGTTTTCTATAAACATATTTTGGAGATGTGGGTCAGGGATCTTGACATTGATTTGGGAATAAAGCGATTGATAGTGTCAGATAAAATTAGTTATATTTCATCATATTTTTGCTTGCATCACATCAAATCAGCCAAGGTCTTCTTGGGATTCATATGAGCTTGTAAATTATTGATAAATGCATCAACAAGTTCATTAAATGAATGAATTGAATTGTTCAGTAAAGAAGAGAACCATTCCAAGGCAGTATCTTTTAAGGTCCTAGGAAACAATTTTGCTAACAATTTATCATCAAGGACAAAGTCACTACATAAAGCGATGTAGGAATTAACATGGTTAGAAGGATCTCCCTTTCTGCCATATTTCTCAAATCTAGGCATCTCCATTCTTTGTGGCATCAGGTTTCACAATATTTCCAAGGACAATGGTCTCTTGCAAACATAATATGTGGGTGGGCCATTCTGACTTTGTTTGATGGTAGATATTTGTTGTTGCATGGATGAGACAATTTGGAAAAGTTGTGTTATGAGAGGGTTAGTGTAAGTGGTATTGTAGAAGTTGATAATACAACCTCACATATCCCAATGAACACCTGCAAGCAAATAACCTATCACCAAAGGAGATCAAGAGACACAAGAATGGTGCTCTGCAAACATGAAGCAAAAGATGCATTACCCGATAAGTTAATAATTACAAAGAGATAAATCCTTAAGAAATGAGATTGAAACCTAAAGTGAGAACCCTAGGATGAAGATTAAATTATAATGTGACAAGTGTCAAGATCATAATGAACGAGACAACATGAATAATTTAATAATGCAAAATAAAGATTCCTAAGTTTATCTTAAGTGAAATAAAGTAAAGGTGACTTAATTAATTAATCAAGTAAACAACCTATTACTCCAATAGGTATGAGGTGGAAGAGAAAGTGGTGATGGATTGTATGTAGTGTTAGGGAAAGTGGATGGAATATTGATGGATGGTATGGTAGAAGAGGATAAAACATGTGATGCCACATATGAGCTAGGAATGCTAGTACGAATATCGATGGAAGGAATCACATTACTAACCAGTTGGATTGTGGTGGTGACATTAGGAGAAGCATAGGTAGGTATGGAGGTTATTGTTGAGGGAGGAGGATTTTGAGGCCCTCCTTGGCTAACCATAGTGTTGGATGGTTGAGAGACACTAGAGGTGGAAGGAACATGTTTTTGATATATGTCAACTATTTTTTTCACAACTTCTAAGCCTTTGTCACTGTCAAGCATGCAATGGATATTTTCTATAGTTGGAATTACGATGGCTAAAATAGTTTCAAGGTTCACTTGATGCTGCAAGTGTGCTAAGTCCTCATGAATTTGAATGATCTTGTCTTGTGGGATATCATCAAGCCCATGTTCAATATGCATACTACCTGAATGCAAAGAGTTATTAAGGGTATTTTCCATGCCTAGTGTACTATTATCAATACTACAAGTAGAAGCTCTAGATAACCCAAGATCTACAACGAGTGTGTTATCACGAGATGCCATGAGTATCAAACTTCTTCTCAGTAAGGTATTAGCAATAGGACACCAAACACTCATGCAAAGGTTTCTAAATGTGGGGTGGATGCAAAGGCAATGCAAACAAAGAGCACTAAAATATTGATAACTAAAATTTTGGAAAGCAACACAAAAATGTAGAAGCAACAAGTAGAAATGTAGAAACAACAAGAAAAAATGTAGAAAATGATAAATTCTAGAAATTGTAGTAAGAAATATGCAACTAGACTAAATTTCCTAGGGTGGCAAATTAGTCCAAGTAGTGAATTTTTTAACAATTTTTAAAAAATTTACTTGGTTTTTTATGATTTTTAGGTTTGCAGATACATATACAGTATGAAAATGAAGAATTTTTAAAAAATTAATGAAATGCAATATAGAAATGCAAGCTATATGAGCTTTTCACTAATGTAATTTTGAAAACCCTAGAATGTCAAACAATGCAAAACCTAATGCAATGTCGGTGCAAGCTTTTCCTAGGATGCACTTGAAATCAGAAGTAAAAATGTAATAAAGGCGGGTTCACCAAAATGAACCATATATTTTTGTGGAATAGGGCTTCCTTGCACTTCTAGGGCTTTTCACCTAAAAGCAGGAAGATATCCCACAAAGGAATCTAAGGGTTCATTCAAGACTAATGCAAATGTGATTGAAATAGAAGATCCTAAATGTAATAGACTGATAAAAGAAACTATCTAATAATGTGAAACTAATGAAATACAAGATGTTTGAAAACACGATGTAAAATGACCTAAGAAGGCATGTAAACTATAACACAAATGAAAGAGATTGGAGAGGTGCACCAGGAGACTGAAGCTTGATGTAGAGAGGCTCTGGAATCCTACAAAAATTATTATTGAGGACAATTGGGACACTTACACCAAGCTAGGTGACTTAGTCCTATTTCGGGGAGATTCTACTAGAACAGGTTTCAGGAAACTATGTATCCAAAACTGTAGAAAACACCTTTCAGGCCCATCAATGGGACTAATTCGCCACTACTGGCAACTTAGTCCACCTTCATCTTTTGAGAATCTCAAAGATGCAATATGTAGCTTTCAATCTGTACTTTAGCTCCTGGCAAGAATCTGGATCCGAATCCACAGACTTTGACATGTAGGTTATCTCCAAGCTTCTCATAGGGTTTTGTTGACTTTGAATGATGTTGACACCTTTTAACACCTTGCTCTTTGAAAAATATGCATACAAGACTTGCAAAACACATGCAAAGAGGGAAAAAGGGTTAAGGGTTAGAGAATAAGGGCTTTCCTTAGTCAAACCCCATTTTGGTAATCAAACCCTTGAAAGTGAAATGAAATGGAAAGAGAATGATGAATGAACAACATGCAAATACTACAACTCACCAAACCCTTGAAGTATAAATCTAAAGATATGCAAGTAGATGCTCCAATGGATGAATGCTTGAAAATTCCTTGAATGCTTGAAATCTTGGATGCTTGGATGCTTGAAGATTGCTTGATTAGGAAGGATGAAAATGAGGGGAAAACCCTTTATTTATACATGATTTTCCCTAATTCTCGAAAATACCTCATCACAGGCTGAACTCAAGGTTTAGAGAATAATATCCTACCAGAATTATAAAATAATTTTGATTTTTAAGCTAGATGGGACTAAGTCGCCCCAAGAGGTGACTTGGTCCCACTAGGGAAATTTTATTGGGTGTCGAAAATTAAAGTGCATTTAATAATGTTTAACAGGATTATTCTCCGAAACATACTTAAGTATGACTTGTATGTGCATTAAGGGGCCATTTAAACATAAGAAAGGGTTAAATTATTGATGACAAGCCTAGAAAAGTGTGATAGTTTGTTACAACTCCTTATAACACTTTAAAATGAGGCTTGGTAAGTGATAAAAAGAGGTTATTTAAGTGAATTGTAATCAAAGGGTCCTAGAAAAGTGTGAAAGTGTGTTACAACACTTCACAACACCTTTGTAAGACATCATTAGGTTTTGATTGATTTACAAGAGTTCAATGCCTAATGTGAATGTGTTGGCCACATTACAACATTAAATCTAGGAAAAATCAGATCAAAATCCATAGGAAAGGCCCAAATGAGCATGAAAATGTCCAAGGATACATTTTTCTACGTTACACCTTGAACCAACTTTTTAATTTTAGAATTGTATTATTATTTTTTATCTATGTGACCCAATCTATAGTGCCACAATATACATGTATTTTCAGTATCAATTACATTGGTAGTTATTTAAAGTAGAGACATTTAGCCTAAAAAAAATCCCTATTCTAGATCCTTTAGCTATCACGAAACTTCCTCTTACCAACCTGCAACCAAACTTATCGAATGTCACATGAATTCTAGAATAATTTAACATGGACACTAAAAGTAAATTTCTTGCAAATCCTACCTCTCCCTCCCACACACACTCTCATAGGGTTTATCATATAGTGTTTAGAGATTACGGCTTATGGTTTAGGGTGGTACCAACCTCTCTCACCTCTTTGTCCCCCCTCTCTCTACCTCTCCCTCCCACACACTCTCTCCCTCTCTGCATCTCTATGTTAGGAATATTGCATCATAAGATGCATAAAATAATTAGGTTTGTTATAGTTTGTTAAATAGGTTAATATGCAAGATGTATGAATGTGTTGAGTTGTTAAAACAACTCAATATCTTTAGGAAATATTTTTGGGAAGTTTCTTATAAAATGGGATATTGGAATCATATAAACATGTAATATATATGATTGAAAAAAAGTAGCATGTTTGTAAGAGTTGGTATAGAATAACTCTACATGCAAGATTTGGCTGAAGATTATAGCCACCCAAGATCTAGGCACTTCATGAAAGCACAAGAGAGATCAATATGCAATACTCAAGATTGCAATGGAATTGATTATCCAAGAATTCAATATTATAATATTATGAGACTAGCTGGTTATATAGCCAAGGTGAGACATAGGATTAAACAGGGTTATGACAAGTGTTTTCATCCTATGTCATGTAACAACTTATCACAACTACCTAGAACACATGTGTTATAATTCAAAAGATAAAATAAGATCTAATGACAACTAACACCTTCTAGAAAGATTCCATCCTAGGACCAAGGTAAACTTAACATGTAAATAAGTCTCCTAGTATTGAATTAACTAGGTACAAGACTTTATTTACACCAACACCACCCCTTAAGTGCAACTTAGGGAGCAGTTGATTATTATGCAAATGACACAAGGATGGGTCCCAGCTACTAGGCCATATTAGGTACTATTGTGCAACTTTTGCATACACGCCCCACCAGAGGAAGGGACCCCCTTTTTCCTTTTGCATCTCTGCATCTTGGCTTTGTCAATTTTTAGTTTTTCTCTTTTTGGGAGGTTATTTTGGGATTAAGTCCAGAGTTGATTTGATGAAAGCGATATTTTGAAGCATCTCAAGGGTCTAAGAGAAGTCCACCTATCATGGATTTCGGAATTGGGATTTTGGAGTGAATTTTCATTGTCATACATAAATCTCTTTGCACCTATGGATAGAGGATGAAAAATTAGGCCAGGTTACTTTTTGAACTTTTTAAAAATTCCTTCTAAAAAAAAGTTATGAGGTTTGGGGAATTTCGGAAAATTTGAGCCTTGGCGGATTTTCCCAAAGAACTAAACTAGGGAAAATCCGAGCCCTAGCAGATTTCCCCAAAGAATTAAACTAGGGAAAATCCTAGCCCTAGTGGATTTTCCATAAGAACTAAACTAGGGAAAATCCTAGCCTTGGTGGATTTTCCCCAAATCCTCGACGGATCAAAATTCTCAAAATTTCCATTTTCGAAAAATCCAAGACCCATCAAAAATCTCAAAATTTTCCAAAAATGGAAATTTATTTTCCCAAAATGCAATTTTTTCCCAAAATGGAAAATTTTCAAAAATGGGAATTTTTCTTGAAATTTTAAAATGTTCCTGAAAATGAAAAATTCTTGAAATGGAAAAAAAATTCAAAAAATTTAAAAGGCCAAAATTTTATTTGGAGATTTTATGGATGGGATTTTTAACATGTGAGCTACTAATGATGATATCTATTTTTTCAGGACTAAACAAATCAAAAGGGGACTTACATATGGAAGCGTGCTCAAGGGGTGGAGTTTCAAACTATTTTCACATGCACCTACATAAGAATTTGTGCCACAACTTGTCTACATCTAGAGGATATGTTTTCAAACAAAAGAGGACATGTGATGCTGCTTTATTTCTCCAATAATTTTTTTTTATCAATGTCAAGGTAGTAGGATGTTGATTTCTTATTTCTCCTAGTTGTAACAAAATGTATGTAATTGGTTGATGATGTATTATGAGCTACCAAACTTCATGTAACCTCTTGATGCTTCTAGAGGATTGATTTGGGCCCTTGGATTGATTTAATCCTAGCCATTGAAATAAAAATGTAATATCTATAAAAGGGCATGGCCTTCTAATTTTTAAGGAGTTAGAACTAGGGTTAGAAATCCAGAATTGGCTAAGTTAGGAGAAGTTAGATTTGCAAGTAGTTGTAGGAGAGGAGAGAGATGGAGATTGTTATGTAAATGTTAGAGAATATAATGAAAATGGGTTGTTGATTTGGCAATCATTGTGTTATGCTTCAACAATCGTATGGTTTCTTGTTCTTGATTCTCAATGTTAGATGTTATATTTCAGTTCTTTTGCAATGATGGTGAAATGTGAATGATGTTTGATCGATCTCCTGCTCATACTTTTAGCAATTTTCTGATTGTAAGTTATTGTGTAAAGTTAGTCTGGGCCCTATTTTGTGCTAAGTTCAACTGTGGATGTGAATGAATGTTCATAGTCTGAAAATCTTCTAATTTCCTTAAAAGATTGCACCATTTTTGTGGAGTTGTAGGCTTGTCCTTGATCAAGCAGAGATTGGTTTATTGGGGGATCTGTATTTTTGCAACATTCATCATTGTTGTGATTGATCTTAGGAGTTAGTATTAAAATATCTCTCTAAAACCCTTATCTCTTTTGCTATTTCTTTAAATCTGGATTAATTTTAGGATTGAAAGCATCACCACATTTCTATATCTGATGATAAGTACTTCCAACATTGTTAATTTGTAAGGCCCCTTGTGATTACCACCACTTTTACTTTTATCATTTTGTTGTTTTTTTGCATTGTCAAGACCTGATATTAGAGACCTTGGGGTTATCTCTTGGGGCTTGTTGATAGAGATTTACCTTTCAAGAGAGATAAGGATATTATATTCTTTCTGAGTTGTTGCTATGCAGAAAACACCATCAATAGATTCGTGCTAGAAGGAGAGAAGAACAAAGATATTGCTCCATTTATTTCATACCCTTCTCCTCCTAACGCCCATCAATAGATTGGTGCTAAAAGGAGGGTTGAGCATAAGTGACATTATTGGAAGTTGAATGAGTTTTCATGTTGAAAATTTGAGATGTAATAGATCTCAATCAAATCTAAGTGAGCAGAAATGTCTGACTCATGGAATTGGAGTAGGATCCAAATCACTTCACAAGGGGAACTTCTCTTTCTAGATGCTTCAATTGAAATTTTCACAGAATTTGTAGGAAGACAGTTCAGGCATGGTTTTTGTTTGGAATATTTTATTCTAAACCATTAGTGTAGATTGCATAAAGAGTATCATTCTAAGTTCACTTATCGATCATGTGTGGACATTATCATTAAGGTTGGGAAGCAACTAGAGTCAGAAGACCAGTCTTATACATAATGTACAATGGAGGAATCCATAAATTATGAATCTAGTGATGGTATGACAACTGATGTTGAGGTGGCCATGGAAGAGATTGAATGTAGAAAAGAGGAATCTGAGGTACCAGTAACATTAGGGGTAAATAATGAATGTTCAACTGAAGAGTAATCTATAGAGATAAAGGAGGATCAGATTTTTGAAATGGAAAATACAGCTAAGGATGAGCCCCAAGGAAAAGAGGTTATCATTCAGGCTTCCCCTATTCAGAATGTAGATTCATTGCAGACAAGTTATGATGATTTTATTGCAAAATTATTGAAGGATTGGTCAAACCTGAGCTGCACAGTACATCTAGAATATTTTTTGTTACCAACTTGGTGTAGGATACATGAGGAGAAACATTCTAAATTTACATGTTTTCAGTACCAGACAACAATTAAGGAGGTGGAAGAAAGAGTGCAGGTGTTAAAACATACAGAGGATTCACAAAAGGATACATCAAATAAGTCTCCAATACGAGAATTTCAACAAGCTACTGATGAATTCCTTGAAGAACAGAAGGTGGGATTGAATGAAGGAGTCAATGTTTTTATGGCGATGATCAAGAATCTGAATCAATACCAATAGAGGATAAATTCAAAGAGTTCTCTCATTTATCAAATTCTATTTTTCCTCTATCTATTGATGAATTGAGCATTGCAAAGTCACAAATATTATGTACTAATGATGAGGTAGCTAATATTGTTCATGATAATATGTAGGAAAATATAAATGATTCTAAGAATGGTAATTCTACAACCATCATTGATGGGCTTGAGCACATAGTTGTAGGTGAAAATGTATGAAAAGATCAGTTTGTGATGCCTCTTAATGACCACCCTATTGAGGACTTTGTTTCACATGAGGATGCTCTTGCATATTCATCATTAATCCCTCATGAAGATATGAAAGTTTCAAGTGCAAGAGGACTACTGTACCATTAGTGGAGACCTCTTGACGATACTAGGTTCAACTCTTTATGATTGGAAGGCCATCAACACAACATCCAATCTGTAGAAATTGAACAAGAGATTGTTTCTTTCCTTGTTGTGAATCCTGAAGTTTATCAATTTGATTATGAAAGTTTGGGGAAGATAACTTGCATATCGGTTGATTATGGTCCTAATAAGTTACCTTAGTTGTTAATCATTCCTGATTATAATGTAGATTCTGAATGTTGCAATGTTGAGGTTAACTTTGATGAATATAAGGATGAATTTTCATTCTTGAGGACTATTAATATCACCTTATTACTTTTCCATGCACTGTTGAACCATCTGGCGGAAGGCCTCAATCTACCCTATCTGATTATGAGTCACTTTGAGTCTCTTTGTACATAATGTTGATTTGAATAAATACAGCCTACTCAGCTTTCTTTGTTGTAGGTTTCCTTTATCTACCTTTACTTTCTTTAGTTTAGATTGCTTTAAGATTAGTTTGTTTTGGTTAGTTTAGGTTTTCTTTGGGTTTCGATTTGGTTGTTGCTTTGCTTCTCCGTCTTGGGTTCCCCTATTTTCTATTGGGAGTTTCTTATTCACACAACAAAAATTATTTTATCTGGAACTGTTTTAGGTATTTCTTTTACAAACTCTAATCATTTTTCCAAGAGCGATGGTGGAAGTCTTCTATTCACTATCACATGTGCTAAAAATTTAAAGGGAGAAGTCATTAGATTGAGCTAGTTCCTAAATGTGCTCAAATCTTATATTTTTTACATACATCTTAAGAATCTTGAGGTTGTTGTTTGGTTCCTTGTGAGGTTCGGTTAAGTCAAAAATCTTATATTATTCTTCAGTGCCACTATGATTCTTAGCCCTAAGGGTGAGTTTCATTGCTTACAGGTTGAAATGAAAAAGAAGCAAAAATAAATATCAAAAAGGAAAGAAAGAAAAGAAAAGAAAATATTGAAAAAAAAAAGTGAATTCAACTTTTCAAGAGGATCTGAATATCTCTATCGGGGCTATGGACACCTAGCTGGCAGTAGACCTATGTTTGGGAGAATCACAGTGATAACCTCGTCGGGGCTATGGATGCCTAAGTGGTAGCGAGGCTCTATCCAGGTTGCTTTTGAAGTTAGAATTTTTATGTAGCTTAACATGATTGAACTTGGTTTCTCGCAATAACTTAAGAAGGGGAATTAATACATTTACACACACTTGGATTTCTAGCACAAGAAGGGCTAGCTTGTTCATTGATTTTGAGACTTTAGTTTATTGGTTGACTTGATGTGAGGATCAAAACTAGAGATTTTGTGTTCTTGATTCCACTTTGTCATCAAAATTCTCTAGAACATTTTCCTAGTAGGAGTCACCATTTATTGTGCAATTTTTGCACACACGCCCCACCAGAGGCAGGGACCCCTTTTTTATTTTACATCTTCATGTCTTGGCTTTGTCAATTTTTTAGTTTTTCTCTTTTTAGGAGGTTATTTTGGGACTAAATCTAGATTTGATTTGATGAAAATGGTATTTTGAAGCATCTCAAGGGTCTAAGAGAAATCCACCTGTCATGGATTTTGGAAATGGGGATTTTGGAGTGAATTTTCAATGTCATACATAAATATTTTTGCACCTACGGATAGAGGATGAAAAATTAGGCCAGGTTGCTTTTAAAACTTTTCAAAAATTCCTTCTAAAGAAAAAGTTATGGGGTTTGGGGAATTTCGACCTGTCATGGATTTTAGAAAATTTGAGCCCTCGCAGATTTTCCCAAAGAACTAAACTAGGGAAAACCCAAGCCCTGGTGGATTTTCCCAAAGAACTAAACTAGGGAAAATCCTAGCCCTGGCGGATTTTCCCAAAGAACTAAACTAGGAAAAATCCTAGCCCTAGCGGATTTTCCCAAAGAACAAAACCAGGGAAAATCCTAGCCCTAGCGGATTTACCCGAAATCCACGATAGATCAAAATTCTTGAAATTTCCATTTTCGGATAATCCAAGACACATCAAAAATCCAAAAAATTTCCAAAAATGGAATTTTTTCCCAAAATGGAAAAAAAAATTCCCGAAATGCAATTTTTTTCTCAAAATGAAATTTTTCTTGAAATTTTAAAATGTTCCAAAATGAAAAATTCTTGAAATGGAAAAGAAATCGAAAAATAAAAATTTCCAAAAATGCAAAATTTTCTTAAAAGGCCAAAATTTTCAAAACTTTATTTGGATATTTTATGGATGGGATTTTTAACATGTGAGCTACTAATGAGGATATATGTTTTTTCGGGATTTAATAAGTTAAAAGGGGACTTGCATATGGAAGCATGCTCAAGGGGTGGAGTTTCAAACTATTTTCAAATGCACCTACCTAAGAATTTGTGCCACGACCTATCTACAACTGGAGGATATTTTTTCAAAAAAAAGAAGACATATGATGCGGCTTTATTTCTCCAATCAATATTTTTATCAATGTCAAGGTAGTAGGATGTTGATTTCTTATTGCTCCTAGCTGTATCAGAATGTATGTAATTGGTTGATGATGTATGATGAGCTACCAAACTTCATGTAACCTCTTGATGCTTCTAGAGGATTGATCTAGGCCCTTGGATTGATTTAATCCTAGCCATTGAAACAAAAATGTAATATCTATAAAAGGGCCAGACCTTTTCATTTGTAAGGACTTAGAACTAGGGTTAGAAAGCTAGAATTGGCTAAGTTAGGAGAAGTTATATTTGTAAGTAGCTATAGGAGAGGAGAGAGTTGGAGATTGTTATGTAAATTCTGGAGAAGAGAATGAAAATGGGTTGTTGATTTGGCAATCATTATGTTATGCTTTATCAGTCTTATGGTTTCTTGTTCTTGATTCTCAATGTTAGATGTTATATTTCAGTTCTTTTGCAATGATGGAGAAATGTGAATGATGTTTGATCAATCTCTTACTCATACTTTTAGCAATTTGTTGATTGTAAGTTGTTGTGTAAAGTTAGTTTGGGCCCTAATTTGTGCTAAATTCAATTGTGGATGCTTGTTTAAATTACGCCAATATGGGTATGTGAATGAATGTTCATAGTTTGAAAATATTTCGATTTCCTTAGAAGATTGCACTATTTATGTGGAGTTGTAGGCTTGTCCTTGATCAACAAGCGACTAGTTTATTGGGGATCTATCTATTTGCAACATTCATCATTGTTGTGATTAATCTTAGGATTTAGAATTAAAATATCTCTCTAAAACCCTTATCTCTTTTGTTATTTCTTTAAATTTGGGTTAATTTTAGGATTGAAAGCATCACCACATTGTTATATTTGATGATAAGTGATGGAGCTTCAAATTTTGTTCTTTGAATTCCATTATTATCCTACCTTTGTACTGGTCTGTCATGCTATTCGGAAGAAACCTAGGGTTGGGGGGTTTTTATTTTTTCCTTCATACAAATCCTAATGTTCTATCTAATACCTTGGGTAGGATCTATTATGTCGTTACCTTTTTGAAGGAGGTTTTAAAATGACTTATGTCCCATTGACTTGCCTAGGTCGGGCCCCTTTTAATAAACAGTGTTAAATATTCTGCCTAACTTTATTATCTCCTAAGTTTAGGTTGGTCTGTGACCCATTTTTAAGAACAACATTAAGCCATCATTTATCATTGATCTAGGAGGTGTCCCCTTGTCCCTTTAATAATTCTTTCATATTTCACAGGGAACGTTTTTTGGTGACCATCGATCATCCAACAGTTGATCCTGACCGTTCCCTGTGACCCCATGATGGCCTCACTGCTAAGTTTCAACTGATTGGGATATCACAGGAAGGCACCACGTGTCTCAGCTGCTGATGCCGAAAAATATTAACAAAGTGTTTTAAATTTTATGTTGGGCTTTAATACGTTATGTAGTGGGTTACTAAAACAACTGCGAGATGCATGTGCTCAAGATCGACGGTGGTGTTATAATCTTGATGAAAATTTTCTCAACGGTTATGGTCAGTACCGGTGATGGCTATGAATGAACATAATTGTTGATGGTGGCGATCAACGGTTACCCGCCATTATGTGATCCAAAGATGCAGGATGTTTAGTTATTACGGTAAACCGAGCGAGCGCCATGTGTACTCCTTTGGCGCTACATACTATGGTGGGCCTTCAATGCTGAGATGGGAATTACATCAGCCTTTTTTAAGGTGGTCGTTTGATCATCAGACGAGGGAAAAGGATCAACGGTCATATTTTAAATTCGCATTAAATGCAATTGGAGCTGTTGGCACGGCATGCAAATGAGATTTAATAGTGGATGAGACATTTACTAGCTCAATTCGAGTGACATAAAGCATTCTTCCTTCGTCTTATTTCACCACAAAGAATTCAAGCATTTTTGAAGCAGTTATAGAGCCAACAACGAGTTTTCGAGCAATCACAACGAGAGTTTGGTTTTCTGCAATGCGTAATCCCATGAGTTGTTCTTTGTATTGTTTTAGTTATTCTGGTTGTGGGTTTTGTGAAGGATTGTGGTGTGCTGGTCAAAGAGTTTATTGATTGTTATCGTAGGGTTACTGGTTTGATTGAATTGTGGGAAATTGCGAGGTTTTGTTGTAGTTTCGTTGTTTCAAGTAGCCCTAGTTTATTTGAGATGGCACCACCAAAGCAACATTCTGGCCATGTGGATTATTTACAGAGGAATTTGTATGATGATTTTCTGGATCAACTCCCATTATCAACAAATGACAGGAAGAGGGGTTTAGTTTTGATGAGTGGAGGAACCCTAGGTGAAGGACTAGTATGCAAGAGTTATAACATTGTAGATGTTAAGGTTCCTATGACTGGTTTGGAAATGTTTAGGTTGTGGTATGGACAGAAAAAATTACCTCACCCCTTTTCTAACGGCTGGATATATGACATGGGGAAGCTAGCAGTGCCAAATTTGTTCCCTTATGTGGACCTACTCGGAGCAATGGCAACACGATATGACCCTGTTACAAGAGTAATAAGGGATAATGATGGTGGGATTTTGCTGAGTATAAACACGGATGAAATTCAACAGGTGTTTGATTTGAGTGAATCTAGCTCATTTTTGGTTCCAATTGATCTCAAGGAGATGAAGCAGTAGTATGCAAGATCGAAGCCTCTTTTCAGATTGAAGTTGTTTCCTCCTCATTTGGCTAGGGCAGGTAGTTCAACAATTCATATCAACCCAAGTGACCAGGAGCCCTTTAGGCTAAGTTGCTTTGCCAATCACTTTTTGGATACATTTTATTCACTATGCCAGATTTTGGGATTCAGCCCTAATACTGTAATTCCAATTGCATACATGTTCATGGGGGCCCAAATTCAGCATCCCAATTTCTCTATGGTGTATGACTTTGCATCTTTTATGACAGAAAAGATACATGAGGGATTGTTGAAGTTGTAGGTGGGGGATACTGGCACTCCTTTCTTCTGGTATTCCCTATTAATGCACATGTTATTTTATAAGAATTTCAACTTCTTCTCAGAGAAGATGGATTTGAGGCAAGATGTAAATGGAGAAAGATTACCAGTACAAGTTTGGAGTGTTGATTTATCATACAATAGGGGAGGTGCCAGTTTTGTACAATTTGACAATTTATTTGCCTCCAGACTCAGGGCTCAGTTGGTAGTGAATGTGCCTAGAGTCCTTAAAGACCTACATGACTTCCTCAAACCAAAAGTGAGGAAGCCTGACTTAAAAATTTGCCACAATTGGGGTGACATCATCTTGTACCCTGTAAGTATTGTTCTAAGAGTATATGGTTTCCAAGGAGCCCCACATATCCTCCCATTTAATGTACCATCAAGAATGGGGTTTGTCGAGGTCATATGGCAAATAGGTTGTATTCATGAGGACAACCTGACAGGGAGGGGGAAAGGAACTTTGTTCCCTGATTACACTGTTGTTTCTGATTTTGTTTTCTCCAAGGGAGGATGGGTCCACTTTGGAAGATATTTTGATGACTTTCATTTCAGGAGTGGTCCTAGGAGGCAGCATGACCCTAAGGGTTTCTTTACCTTGTTTAGATAATGAATTAAAGGTGGCAGGTTTGTACATGAGTTCAATTTTCCTGAGGACCTAAATAGGAATGAATTCGATTTGAATAGATAGGAATTGAATAAGGAAAAGTGGATTGCATATGAGTAGTTGTTGGCTATGGTGCATAAAATGGATCCAAAATATGATCCATTACTGGAGTTCACTCCATTCCACAAGTGAATTGACTTCTTGATGGATAAATTTAAAGATATCATGGGCACCTTGGTGACCAAGAAGGTCAATTTGGAATTAGATTTTGGTATACAAAGACTAGAGGTGAGGCCTGAAGAAACAAGGCCAACTTATCAACCCTCAGTGAATCAGCCTCTTTACAAGAGAAAGAGGATTGGCAGTAGTGATGAGGAGGAGGGGGATAAGAAAGGAAAACAAATAATGAAGTCATCATCATAGCTAGGTCCAAGGATCAAAGCACATGGACGGATAAAAATTATTGATTTGGATTCACCACCGTAGAGTGATCTTGGATTACTACCGTCAGAGCCAAGCCCTAAGAGGTAAATATTTGAGGAAGCACAAGAGACTCTAACGGATGAGATAATTGTTACAGATCAAGACATGCAGGTTGGTATTCCTTCCCCTCCTAGATCAACACAGTTGGTGCTATCTGATATGGATGTGAAAGGACAATGTGTACAAGATGCCAGAAAGGAGGCCTGCAAGGCATTCTTGGATGATGATGCATTTGTGGAGACTCCAATTTTCTTGCAACTAGTGTGGAGGATGAAGTTAGAAGAATACCAAGAAAAATTCAACAAGAGGAGAGAATCAAGGCCTGATAGGTCTAATCAGGAGAATGATGATGAGGTGAAGGCCAAACTGATGGAAGAATTCAAAAGCATCACTCCTGAGGAAGGAAGAAAACTAGTGACTCAGGCTAGTGTCCTAATTTTTCCTGAGTGGGACATAGAAGATGCAGTGGCATTTAATGCTATTTTGAAGTCCAAGCATCCCATACAGAACAGTGAGGAAGAGGTTAAGGCAGCTCTGCAAGACTCTGCCTTTAGTGAGGAAAATGAAACTCTGATAATTTGGGCATTGGCACCCCAAGGCAGAAAGCCAAATGTGACTGATATTAGCCCAAACCTAAGGGGAGGGTTAACAATCAAGAGAGCTTCTGAAACTTCAATTACAGAAGCTACAAACTTGACTATAAATGTGGCCAAATTGGCCCAGAAGACAACTGAAAGAGAAGCTTAAAAGAAGAGTTTGATGGAGAAGTATAACACCATAATTGGAAAGTATAGTAGAATGCAGCAAAGGAATGTTGAGTTACAGACTGGGGCAAATAGGTTGAAGTACAGGCAAGTGGGGGAGTCTTCTAGTGCTCCTAGTACCTTGACCTTACCTTCTACATCAAGGTTTGTACCTCCAGCTTCTCCAATTCTTTTAACTCTGGGATCCCCCATCCAGACTATTTCTCCCAGTCCCTCATTAGAGCCAGTTGAAGAAGAGGTTGAATACTCTATGGATCCCACTAAGAAGTAGATGTTGAATAAGATCACAGAGTTACAGGTTTCTTTAAAAGAAAGTGAGGAGGGAGCAATTTCCAAATAGAATGAGGTTGTTGATACAGTTTTGAGGCACTTGAATGAGAAGGTTGATGGTAGATTACAATCAGTACATTCTTTATATTCTTTATTCTTGTATGAAATAGATATTAATAGGGATCGGGAAATATTTTTTCGCTTGGCTGAGAAGTGGATCCCTAGGTCCAATGATTTGGATATTATGTATAAGGCCTCTAGATTTGATGTAGATAACATGCCCTAATCATTGAGGCCTACTTAATTTTTTGTGAAATCATTGAAAGGTTTTCAGGCCCTACCTGATGATTTGAGTAGGAGAATTAAGGAACTGGTAAAGAGTTTTGATGATTGGAGTGATACATTTTTTCCAAATATAATTGATGCCCAAGTAAATTTTAAATTACTGCAACAGTGGCAGGATAGAGCAGATGAAGTCATCAACGCACAAATCAAGTTGATTTGTGATGATTCAGACTATGATTTGTTGGTGAGTAGCATGGATAAGATAATTAACACCAGCACATTTTTGGAGTCTTTTAAAAGAGAGGCTAATCAGATAGCAGTGAAATACACACCTTACAATACTAAGGTGAATGAGGTGGTAAATTTTGATTGGCCTACAGATGAAGAATATTAGAGATGGGTGGACAAATATTTAACCAAGGAGGAGTAGGACAGAGTCTACTTCTAGCAATTAACAGCTCAGCGGTTATGGTTATAAAAGTTTTTGGATATGTCTCGGTGGTGTTTTTGGCGTAAGTTTTGAGGTTTGGAAAATACAACAGCTATTCTCTAATGAGTGGGATTAACAAGAATATTCTACATGAACTCCTTGGTTGTAATATTTTTTGTGAAGTGTCATAGAACAGTTCAATTGACCGGTGACATGTGTATTTTTTGGCCCGATGCTTGTTTGCTCCTTCATTCTCTATAAGAAGGATTTCAAGGCTAGAAATATGAGTTAGCAAGTTAGATGTCTTGAGGTCGAGTCTAAGTAAAGTTGCAGAGCGAATTGTAAAGAGCCTAATGTATTAGTGGAAATGCTACTCTTAGGTTTTATGTTATTCTATTGTATGTTTTAGTTTCATGAGTGTTTGATGTTCTCAGGACAGTACTAGCATCTGAATGAAAATTACTCAGTTCGAGCTCATGTCTCTCCATTGTATGGATATATCATTATGTTGAATAAAATGATCAAGGGTTATTTTGTTCATCTCACTGTTGTGGTGTGTATGATTCTCATTTTAGCTTTATTCAAGGAATTAATTAAAATGCTTAAGTGAGGTTATAGATGGATGTGTTCATGTAAGGATTTGATAAGTAGTATTGAGTTAGAATACAGATTGATAGTATTGTAAGGAAATATTATCTGAGAATTTATATGCTATGTGTCTGAAATTTGTCATGGATCCTTAAATGCTTATGAATTTGACTCCTCCAATGGTATATGGCACTGGTCTAAGTTGTAATCGTCTGTAAGGTTTTGTATTTGTTTGTCTTGGCTTAGAGCTTGCTACAAATTGCAAATTAATGACTATCTTAAGTTGAGTAATATTATTGTAGTATCTCATGCTCCAAGTAGTTGGTATTATTGATGAATGGCCAATTCATTTCAATATTATCCTATTGTGTTGAGCTATTAAGTGAGATGATCTGTTATCATTGATGTTGTTTATAAGTTTAGTGTAAAGATTATAAACACATTATGGGGATCACCCTCCCGGGTTTTGCAAAGCCCAAAGTGTAGGAGGTTTATTAAAACCCTCATCAGTTGGTCCAAGTCCTTCGAGCTGCCCCTAATTGGGACTGGAAATTCCATAGGTAGATTAGAAGATAAACTTGGTTACAGTAAAAACAACCAAAAAAATGGCGACTCTACTGGGGATGGTAATTTAACTATTTCTTCTCAATGGTCGGTCGCCCATTTTGCATAGAGTTATCATAGTATTTTTGTGATTTGAAAGGTCGAGCACGTGGTTTTTTGTGTTTCATTTATCCATTTCTTCAATCATTCAATACCAATTAAAAGATCTTTGAACAAGAATGGAGAATCAAGAACACCAAGTCATTCGTGAAGAATCACCCGAAAAGAAACTGGAGGGTGAACTCCCTAAGATGAAGAAGAAGGACTAGATAAAGAAGAAAACATAATCCAATAGTGTTGCTCCCTCATCACAGAATCCTGTACACCAAGGTATAAGTAAGCCTTTACATCCTATCCCTGAGAATTTTGAGCAAGTGTCTAGACATTCAGAGTCAGATAGCTGTGGATTTTTTGATGCATTATTTAATACACCTGTCCAAGAGGATGTAGCATGTCATAATAAAGGGCCTGTTAGTGTCCAATATGCTGAAAAAAGAAGTAGGAGTAGAAGTCAAAGCCATCACAGAGAATGCACCAGTGATGTGCCTCCTCCTCCTGCTAAAGATGATGGAACTCCTTTATTATCTAGGCATGAATAAGTAAACCTAATAGACCTAAGTGATACATCAAGTTCTGAAATGACCTTGCCTGACCCTAATGATTTTTTTGGAGATACTTATTCTTTGAGACGAGAAATCCAAAAGCAAGTTGAACTTAGAATGAAAAAGGACAAGGAGAAGGAAACAAAACTGATGCATGTTGTAATTGAGAGGGATAGATTAATTATACAATTGGCAACAATGAAACTCCTGAACCAAAGTAGACCTGAGCCAGAAGAGGAAGGTCCTATTGTACGGTAATTTTTGATAAAGGGGAAAATTCAGTGTCTAAAGTGAGTCATGTAGGTCAGACCGATTTCCAACCAAAGCCTGCAGACCCAAAACCCTTGAACCCTGTTAAGCCCCAACCAAATAATTCAGATCCTAAACCTGTTTTGGACAAGGGAAAACAGAAGGCTGAAGGGATTAAGATAAATGAGAGGGTGGTGTAGACACATAAAAATGACCTAGGCCCGCAAGCTCTTCTTCTAACCCTAATTAGGACATTTTAATTATGTCCCTGACTCACTCTCAACTATTAATTAGATAACTCATAATTATTTAATTAATTCATATCTGTTTATTCCTCATGATTATTAAATAAATAATATTGTAATTATTTATTTAATGCGTCACTAATTATCTAAATATCCTCCTATAATTAAATAAATTTCTTAATTTATTTCCCCCTTTATGTCTTCCTAATTATTAAATAAATAATTTTATTTATTTATTTAATTATGTCACTAATTAAGTCCTCTTCTTCCTAAAATTAAATAAATTCTTATTTATTTAATCCACCTTCCACTATAATTAAATAATTATATTTAATTATCTAATTATTCATTAGCCTCTTCTCTCATAAATTAAATAAATTTTATTTATTTAATTTGGTCCACTCTCCTAAACTTTGAATTAAATCTTTATATTTAATTTAAAAGCTTACATTTGTCACATTCCTCTAATAATTAAATAATATCTTTATTATTTAATATTCCAACTAAATTAAATAACTTTAATTATTTAATTTTTTCTAAATCTTATTTATTTAAAATAAGTCCCAGCACCTAAATTAAATAATTTTATTATTTTATTTCTCCTCTTTTATTGTGCTCATTTTAAATAAAAATTATTTATTTAAAATAAATCCCGATTTAAATTCCCTCTTTTAGTAAATAATTTAAATTAAATTATTTACTGTCACATGACCCCACCCCTTTTGAATTAAAATAATTTTTAATTCAAAAATTCAACATCCCCCCTTGATTTAAATAATTTTAAATAATTATTTAATTCTCCAACGACTCCGTTTTTCGTGCCCATAATCTTTTGTCACATGCATTGTTAGCCATTGATTTGATTTTCTAGAAATCAGTCTTGACCCTTTATTTTGAATCTGACCTAATGTTTCCCTAACCCTAATTATGAGTTGCTATATGGAATCTCGTCCATTGATTCTAGGGCACTTGCTAACTTTCAATCTTGGCCATTCACACAAAATTGCATCTTCTATAAAAGAGCAATTTTGGTCACATCTTACATCTCTTATCTCTTGCGTTTTAGATAATCTTACATTTTCATATTTTCATCTCTTGCACTTTGATATCTTGCATTTGTTCTTCATTTTTGTCATAGCATATCTAGATTTCATAACTTAGACATTGTAAATGATTACTAGTTGCAGTAGGGCATAGTATTGCATTTAGGTTATTCAAATCCTTCAATATTTGCTTAGGGCTTGTCATTTTTATTGACTTGCTCTTCTTAAATCTGAGGGCAAACACACATATTTTCAGCAAATTAAGAAGGTGTAATGGAGGTTAGTCATGGAGGATGAAGACAATCTGTTATGATTGTTCATCTATTCCTTTGCACTTCATTACCCACTTTGGGTTTTATATTTCTCCATGTTACATTGCTAAAACTATAGAAAAATCCCTTAGTTACATTGGTGAACCCGACATTCCTTTTAACACATTTTTGCAGGTTATAGTATGGATTTTTTGTCATATTTTGCAGGTTAGGGTATGGATTTCTCGACATTCTTTTTTGTAGGTTGCAGGTGTACGGATCGATGCATATGCCAGTTTCTGCGACGCAAATGACATTCTGAGCCGCATATGCCTTCTAAAGATCCGCATCTGCTTCTCCAAATGATGCATTCACAGAGCCATGCCGCATCTGATAACCCGAAAGCCACATCTACATTCCTAAGCTGCATTTGATAACCCGAAAGCCGCATCTGCCTTCCTGAGCCGCAGTTGACTTTCCGCGATGCATTTGCAAGGTGAAATTTTTTTGTTAGTTTCTTTTTGCTTTTTTTCTTTTTTTTACTCTTTCTCCATTTAGTAGCTTAGAGATTTCGGGTTACTAATTTTTGTTTGCAGCTTGTGGCAAGGAGTCTAACCTTTTTTTTTCTTACTTGTTTATTTTCATAAATTTTGGACAAATCTGCATTTTACTTTCATGGGTTAAAATTAACATGCATGCATACTCATTGGGCTAAAAAGAACACAATCTTGCATTACAACTCATTGGTTTAAAATGAATTTGCATTTTCATAGCATTGGGTTAAAATGAATCTTTAGTTAGCTCACACTACAAATGGTTAAAATGAACCCCATGTCTGCTTTTTCTTTCAAGTTTGTGAAAACACATTTTGATTTGGGCTTAAAATGAACACCATGCGAGTGTGAGTTAGGGTATTCATGTTTTCACTCCTTGTTTTCAAACAAGGATTGATTGAACTATGAATAACCTAACTTGCTTTTGTTGAACCTTAGAAAATTGGGCCTGCTTTGGTGGGAAAAAAGTACTCACCCCAAAGCAACTCAAACCGGGAACGCGCTAAAGCCAAGCGACGCCCAATTGGTATATAAATTTTAATGTTAAGGAAAGCTTAGCATTACAGAAATTCTTGCGGACCAAAAATTGACTCCCCAGTACCCTTGTGGTGCATCAAAACCTATAGACCATAACCTCTACAGACTGGGATGATAATGCCTCTTGCGTGGCCTTCTGAATGGGTGCCTGAAATAAATCCTTTATTTTAACAAGCCAAAAACCTTCTATTCTTTGGTACAGCAACGGTCGTTGCGATGACACCTGCGCAGTTCTTAGTAGAGATGATCAATCTGCCATGGGAGTTTCATGGAGGTTGGAAGCTTGGTTTCCCTGAGAAGTGAGTGCACTGTAAGGGGGATCCTATGGGGCCAAGCTTCTAAATTCATCCACTAAGGATATGCGGTTAGTGGGATCCAAAAGAATACTGTCCTTGCAGCCATAAGATTTTGTAAAATGACTTCTATGTGGTTGATTATCATTTTTTTTTACAACACCATGTATTTGCCAAACTACTTTGAGACAAATAAAAATCAAACTTGCTAAAATCCACAACAAACATTATCAACTGAACCGCAACTACTAAGGCATGAGCTGCATTTGATCTGCTAAACCGCATTTGAGCAATACAGAGCCGCATCCGCTATATTAAGTCGCATCTGTAAAACCCTGAAATGCATTCGCTCTTACGCAATGCATATGCTAAATTTGAGACCAGTTCAGGTCTCTCTAAAATGCAATCGCACTCTTTAGCCGCATTTTCTCACCCATGAGGCACATTCGCCTTAAATGAGCCGCATTTGCTCAACCATGAACCGCATTTGCAATAATATGCCGCATTCGTTGTTGACCCGCATTTTGCTTGCCTGCTGAATACTTCTAGAATTGATTGATGTGACGCAAGTGCCCTATCAGACTACATTTTCATACGGAAATGCCACATTCATTGTGATTGGCCGCACTTGAGGTTGAGCCGCATTTGCCTGCTTGTTGAAACATTGCCAGAATTGATTCCTACAACACAATCATCCTATTATGTTGCATTTGACTTTCTGAACTGCATTTGCTATAGTGAGCCATATTTGACTTTCTAAACCACATTTTCCAGAGCGAGCTGCATGTGAACTGTTGCACCGCATTTTCCAGTTTTCACAAAAAAAATCCACCCACTGTCGAAACTTGTCTTTTTCCTGATTCCATCAAGTCCATCCTTTTTTGTTTCTGTCAAAACCAAATACTGATTTGCTCAACTTCCCTCATTATACACATCATTCTTAGGATCATCATAGGTTTCCAATTGTATTTGACTAGTTGCATTGTTAGTTTTACCATCTCCTTAGACACTCATTTTGCATATTTTAGGAATACACTCCTTACCATCTATTGTCAAAACTTTTCCTTCAAAAGTAGGTTATCATTGGACCCAATCACCCTTAGTCATTTAGTCAAAACTTTTGTGAATTATTTCCCACTCAATAGTCTAGTGTGGAAACTTCACTTTGTCCTCTTTTTAGTCCTATTATGGTACATTGATTTTCCAAACCTGAAGCATTGCAAATACTTTGTTTGGTCAAGTAGTCATCTCCTTAGATTTCTCAATAGTGAGTGCATCTTAGGCTCCTTTTTGCATATCTTTAGTCTCCTCATTTTAGTGTCATACCAGTTGCATCCACAAACCTTTAGATTCATTTTAATCTCATTTGCATTTCATAGCATTCCTTATTCTCAAAAATCCAAAAATATAGTGTCATATTAAGGTCATTATTACCCATTATCCCTCATCATCTCAAAGTTGAGCAAAACTTTTTATGGTTGAAACTAGGTTACAAAGAAAGAAGAGACTCATGGATTCTTTTGGTCAAGACACCAACTTTACCAATTTCGCCAATGACATGAATTTATTCCCTAGTAATATGCACACTCTTGCTAATGACATGGAAAATTCTAAAATCAATCCTTTTGGTGAGACATCTATTCCACACAACCCCTTTGAACAATTTGTCTGTAAAAACCAAAATGGAGAAGTTTTTGAAGAAGACATACAAGATGCTGCCCAAAACCCAGAAGTGGTCTCTTTTGTGGGAAAATTGGTCCTAAATGACTCATCCAGATATTTAGCCATGCTTCTTGACCAAGGGGCTAGGTTACCAAAAGGATTTGACCTCAACACTATTAGAGCAACATCTCCAAATCACCAATCACACAATACTTCCATGGGAGCCTCTCCACAAAACACCATTAACACCATCAATACTACCTCCCTTGGTCATACTACCACCACAACCAATGCAGCTACCATAACTAATGCATCCACCACAACCAACACAACATCCATTGGAGGATCATCTACCCAAACCAACACCACATCACAATCCATCCCCCAACAAACAACCGCTACCCCTTCACAAAAATTTGGATCAAAAATGGGTGCAACTACCTCAAACCTCTTTGGAACTTCATTTAATTCCATGGGTCCATCAACAAACCTGTTATTAGGTCCCTCAAATACTTTGGCAACTAACTCATCAAATCCTTTTGGGAGAAATAAACGAAGAGTTACCATCCAAGGAACCCAACCTAATTATTCACAGGTTAATACCAGCATTCCTTTAAGAGAAAACACCAACACTAATCAAGGCCATAATTTATTATTTGGTCAAGGCAATCAAGGCACCCAATCTTTTACTCCATTTGGACATCAACATACTCAAAATCAGCAAGGCCCACAAATTCAAACCAACATGGCAGGATCTCAAATCCCCACATATGCTACTCAAATACATACACAACAGTGTAATCCCAATCAATACACTTATTTCCAACAACCACAAAATTAGAACACCCACTTTTCTCACCAACAACACATTCCAAACCAACACATCTCATCACAAGAAGTGGGCAACCAATCCATACCTCTCACCAACATGTTTGATGCTACCAACAACCCCATTGTGGAAGCACTCACACTCCAACTAGTTGCTCTTCAAACACAAGTGGAGACCTTGCAACAATCCAACAAAAAGTCTTACATGTCACATGACTTGTGTCCATATCCATTCGACACCACCTTGTATATGCCACCCTTTCCTCATGGGTATTTGGTACCTCATTTTCCTAAATACAAAGGCAAAACAAACCCCATTGAACACATAAGAGAATTCACCACTAGTTGCATGGACATTGCATATGAACAAACCTATCTCATGAGACTCTTTTCAAGAAGCCTTGCAAGTCACGCATTAGAATGTTTCTCACTATTTCCTAAAGGAATCAAAACATGGGATGAATTGGCAAACAAATTTTTTGAAAACTATGCCTATAACATTGACATGGATATCGGCATTGCCTCCTTATGCAAACTCACCCAAGAGGATGCAGGAGAGACTTTTATTCCCTTCTTTAAAAGATGGTGAACCTTAGCAAGCAGATGTCTGGTAGAAATACCTGAAAAGGAGAAAGTCACCATGTTTGTACAAACTCTCCTAGGACCACTCAAATATGGCTTACAAGTCCATTGTTGCACCACCTTTGTTGACCTTGTTGAAAAAGGTGTTCAACTTGAAAAAGCCTTAATCGCTAAAGGTGAATTGAAATATGGTGGCAAAACCATCAACACCACCACAAATAATAACCCAAGTAGCTCAAATGACAAAACCAAATACTGGGTTAAGAATAAACATATCACCAATGATGGTGTGGTTGATGCAAAAAATCGTTAATACAACAAGTCATGTACTCACCGTCAAAGGAGTACAAAATCAAAACGCACCTGTAACTACACCAACACCAACTGCAAATGCTATCCAAAGCAATCCTACTCAAACTAATCAAAGGCAGCTACACCAACCACGACAATTCTAAAAACGTACATACACCCCTTTGGGTGAACCTATTGAAATTGTCTCGAAGAAACTTCTTCAAAATGGTGTCATAACATTGGAAGACCTTAAACCATATGACCTTGGTCAGTTCAAGCCAACGTGGTGGGACGATAATGCATTTTGTGATTTCCACCGCACCAAAGGGCACAAAACATCCTCTTATCGTCAATTGCGAAATCTGGTGCAAGACCTCATTGAGAACCACACCATCGAGCTAGGTGGTCAATCCTTCACATCTAATGCGGATCATACTATACACAAAAACCCATTGCAAGATCATGGTAAAGCCTCCTCATCTAGCACAATGAATACCAATAATCAACCAAACTGCATCTATCCCACCTACACTAATGGTCGTCCTACCTACAATTATCTCGATGGTACCATTATTAACAATCTTTGTGCTGCTAATGAAGATGAATGTGTTAATACCATTTCCATTAAAAAATCCCCAGAATGCAATGTGACAATGCATAAAGGCAAGGTCACTATCCCAGGTCCTTCGGCACGTCAGCCTAAAAATCACCATACCTGGTCCATCCGCCAGACAGTCAACACCCAAACCGGAGTTCAACATCATTGAGCAACTAAAAAAAACACCTGCTCAAATATCCATTCTCGAAATACTCCATATTACAACCACACACAAGGCCATCCTATCAACCACTTTGAGACTATGGTCGGATACCTAAATTTGCCTCATCACATCACCTTTTCGGACAACGACTATTCCTCGCCCAAACCATCGCATAATGATGCCCTTCACATCGAGGTTTTTGTCCACAAACACAAGGTTAGAAGAGTCTTAGTAGATGGCGAAGCAGGATTGAACATTTGCTCATTAAAATTGGTTAAGTCTCTTGGTTTCTCTGATGCATGTGTCGATGCTAGCAAGAGCATCATCATCAAGGCATACGATGATGAAGAACGTGCTTCTAAAGGTGTCATTACAATTCCACTCCGAGTAGGACCGGTTATCATAGATACAACATGCCAGGTCTTGGATCATGATATACACTACAACATCTTACTTGGTCAACCCTAGATTCATGCTCTAAAGGCCATTCCATCCACATACCACCAATGCCTAAAATTTTCTTTTGATGGTACTAAGATTACTATCCCGGGAGATCCCGATCCATTTCAATATTGCATAAATCTGTGAGCCACCGCTAAACATCAGGTACCCATCAATCAGGAGGCCTCCACTTCCACTTCATCCAAATATATTGACTCATCCACACTCACCAAATCATCCATTCCATCACCTTCCACAACACCATCTTCCTCAGCCCCCATACCAAGTAAAGATTTACAGATCTAGGACCTAGGCTGTGGGGAATTCAAATTGAATACAGCTTACTGTATTACAACAATACCCAAGCCGCCTAAAGTTTATGGTAGACCATGCTTTGCAGTCGAACCCAAGAAAACTTTTCAGGTTCCACCAAGAACAATTTTCATGCTATGGGGGGACATGGGTAATGAATTCATCATTGATATAGCTAACTGGCTCTACAAAGATCCAGAAGTGTCACCTCCCCTACCAATACATCTTTACGGAAAAGGCTATGATATATGCAAGGCACTAGCCTTCGATGGCACAAGTGGACTTGGAAAGAATAGCAACGGAAGGAGGGAACCTATTATAATAAAAGCAAGACCAAGGTACATGGGGCTAGGGTTTGGACAACTCAGAATTGACAATCGATGTACCTATGAATTTTCAAGTAAGGACGTGATGGCAACGGAAAGTGTTGAGACAAGCGAAGAATCCCTTATTGAAACTGACTCCAATGAATGGGAATGGGGATCTGACAAAACCCTAGGTGACTATGACATTGATGAACTATTCCTGGAACCTAGCCAGCTTCCCTTTGAAGAAAGATTCCGACAGGAATATAACATTGACCCTATTGACAAACATTCCAAAAAGAAAGAATGGGCAAGCATTCCTTGGAACCCGGAAGAACACAAGGTGTCATCAACATCACCAGAATCATCTCCCCTCATTCCCACACCCACCCACGAGCCTAACACACCTGAACCTACTATCCACACCTCCAAAACTCCATCCACTAGTCATGATGCAGATAGTTTTATCCCCTATTATGACTTTGAATTTGACTCATCTGACTCTGATTATGGGCCATCCATCTCATCTGACACGAAAGTTGAAATTGACAACTTTTCCATCACACTTGAGGCTTCAGTTGGCATGCTTTCTGCATCTTCCCCATCTTTTACCAACACTGACAATGGGATTTCACTTGTCTATCCACAACTGATCAACTGGGACCAACAAGAGCCACCAGTAATGGACATGTTTCAGAATGATGAGGCCATAGTGGAATTCATGGGGCTTAGAGAAGGCATAACATGGGGAGATCACAAAATAGGATTTTCCATTGATCTAGATTGTACAGCTTCCTTCGGGGAGACTATGCAATCCTCCAGTCGCAAGAATACAAAGAATAAGACTCAAAAAGAAACGTCTTTAGGTGAAAACCGCAAGGCACCTTCTGATGGTAAAATAGTAAAAATAAAGGATGTATCCGAAGGTGAAAACCTCTTTGAGGCACCTAAGGATGGAGGATTGGACTTTCTTCTCGTGACGCAGGAAAAATCAGCTATGCTCATTGAGGACACAATGGAAGTTAACATAGCCACACCAGAGAATCCCAAAATGATTCTCTTGGCCGCATCATTGTCAAGGGAACAAAAACACGAATTTGAACAATTCTTCACAGATAGGAAAGTTAACTTCGCATGGTCATATGCCGACATGCCGCACCTTTATCCTGAATTGGTTCTAGATCATCTTCCTCTCATCTTGGGAATCAAGCCATTGAAACAAAATTTGCGCAAAATGCATCCATAGATTGCACTCCTGGTAAAATCTGAACTAAAAAAATTACTAGATGTTGGGTTCATAAGGTCAATAGACTATGCTGATTGGATATCCAATATTGTTCTTGTTACAAAGCCAAATGGACAAATCCGTATCTGCACAGATTTTAGGGATCTGAACAAGGCTTGCCCAAAGGATGACTTCCCCCTACCAAACATAGATATGATTGTTGATCTCACAACAAGGTGCGAGATGCTATCCCTCATGGATGGTTTCTCGGGATATAACCAAATCCGAATTGCAACAGAAGATCAGCATAAAACGGCATTCACCTGCCCATGGGGAACGTATTGTTGGAACGTCATGCCTTTTGGCCTAAAGAACGTAGGTGCTACATACCAGAGGGCTATGACAACAATCTTCCATGGCATGATGCATATCCTAATGGAAGATTATGTAGATGACCTATTGGAAAAATCTTTGACAAGAAAAGAACATCTCAAAGTCTTGGACAAAATTTTTAGACAGCTTGAGGATTACAAGGTTCAATTGAACCCAAAGAAATGTGTCTTTGGAGTCACTTCAGGCAAGCTATTGGGATACATAGTTTCGTGACGAGGCATTGAGGTTGATCCCACAAAAGTAAAAGAAATTCTAGATATGCCTCCGCCAAAAGGGATCAGTGAGTTGTGAACACTTCAGGGCAGATTGCAGTCTATTCGTCGCTTCATCACACAGTTGGAAGACAAATGTCAACCATTCCAATACCTACTATGCAAAAGCATTCCTTTTGTATGGACAAATAAGTGCAACATAGCCTTTGACCAAATTAAAGAATATCTATTAACACCACCAATTTTAATGTCGCCTATTGAAGGAAAACCATTGATCCTATATGTCTCTGCAACAACAAATGCATTAGGGGCATTATTGGCACAAAATGACCATGAAAAAAAAGAAAGAGCCATATACTACATTAGCCGCACACTAATTGGATATGAGCTCAACTACACAACCATTGAAAGGGCATGCCTTGCAGTTGTTTTTTCGGCACAAAAACTAAGACACTATATGCTAAGCCACCAAACACATTTGGTAGCTAAGATTGACCCACTAAAATATCTCCTGAGTCAAGCAGCATTGATAGGCAATTTGGAAAAGTGGGTCATGATATTAAGCGATATGACATACAATATGTGGAGCACAAGGCAATAAAAGGTCAAGTAATAGCAGATCAACTGGAAGATGCACCAATCCAAGCCACTCATCCCCTGATAACTGATTTTTTGGATGAGTCTATCTTTCACATAGAACCAACTTCACCATGGAAACTATACTTTGATGGGTCCAACACTGGTCACGGCTCAAGAGCAGGCATATTATTTATCACACCACAAGGGGATTCAATTCCTAAATCATTTTGGATCACTTTCCCTTGTATAAATAATATGGCAGCATACGAGGCATTGGTCACAGGTCTCAAGATAGCAATAAAATGGAAAATTCAGACTTTGCTCCTATTTGGAGATTCCCAGTTAGTCATCAACCAAGTCAATGATGACTATGACACAAAAGTTGAGAAGTTGCTTCCCTATAAATGAATGGTGGATAGTTTCCTGATGTATTTCAAAATGATTGCATTTGAGCAAATCCCAAGGATGGAAAATAAGGTAGCCGATGCAATGGCTACCATTGGATCTCTCCTAGACATCCCTAAGAATGTGTCACAATTTGAATTCTTAGTGGAACAGCTGTTGATGCCCGCATACGATATTCCAGAGTCATAAATGGTGTGCGATATTGTTGATCCCAGTTTGCCTTGGTATCAAGACATATACAACTATCTTAAGTCCCAAACCCTCCCACCCAACCTGTCTAAAAACCAACAAAAACCCTTTATCTGAAAAGCGGCTAGACATACCATCGTCAATGACACCTTATACCGCCATGGCTTTGACAATACCCTTCTTCGATGTCTTGACACTGACGAAGCCCAAATGACTTTACGAGAAGTACATGAGGGTATATGCGGATCTCATTTGAGTGGTCCAACGTTAGCTCAAAAAGTCACCAGACTAGGGTACTACTGGCCGACATTAGAAAAAGATTCTCTTTAGTTTGTCAAAACATGTCAAAAATGCCAGGTGCATAGTGACCTAATTCATGCACCTGCACAGGAATTGAGACCAATCACTTCTCCATGGCCTTTCGCATAATGGGGACTCGACCTCATGGGCAAGATCCATCCATCCTCCTCTAACGGCCATAAATTCATAATCATCGCCACTGAGTATTTTACTAAGTGGATTGAAGTTGTCCCTCTCACTTACATCACTAGTAAACAAATATCCAAGTTTATTCTGAATTACATCATTTGCCGGTATGGTGTCCCATAATCCATCATCACAGATAATGGTATTCCATTCAAAAATTAGGATGTCCATGAACTCTGTGCACAATTCCACATCCAACACCATTTCTCCACCCCATATTACCCACAAGGTAATGGTCAAGCTGAGGCATCCAATAAAACAATCCTTCACATTTTGAAGAAGACCGTCAATGACGCTGGCCATGATTGGCACTTACAACTCAATCCTGATTTATGGGCCTACCGAACCAGCATTCGCACACCCACTAGAGCCACTCTATTTTCTCTTGTCTACGGATCTGAGGCCATACTGCCCATCGAGGTCGAGATTCCTTCTCTCTAGGTCTCCTTAAAAGGAATGATTGACGATGAAGAGTGCCAACAGTCTCACTTGCATGAGCTAGAAATGCTACAAGAAAGATGATAAAATGCCTTAAATCATCTACAGGCATATCAAAATCATCTCTATTGAAGTTATAACAAAAGAGTGATGGTAAGAAAGTTTGAAATCGGTGACTTGGTTCTCATGCAGAACCCCAGAAATCAGGTGGATCGTGAAAAGCTCAGAAAGTTTGAGGCTAATTGGCTTGGTCCTTATATCATTACTGCCACATTTAGTTCTGGAGCTTATTAGTTAGCCACACCTGATGGAGAATAGCTAATAGAACCCATCAACAGCTTACATCTGAGAAAGTTCACATAGCATCAGAGAGCTTGGCTAAAACCTAAAAATACAAAAAAAATGAAAAATAGAAAAAAAAATCATCCCTTGATGAAAACCTGGCAAACAGGCGTCTTGGTGACACCAAAAAAATCAAAAAATGGCAAAAACAATCAAAAGAAATAGTTTGATCCAATAGTGAAAACCTGGTAAATAGGCGCTTTGGATAAGTACCATGGTGAAAACCTAGCAAACAGGCACCATGTGTAGTCGATCATTGCTCTGCCATCTACTGTTACTCTAACTGACCCTTGTCCACTTTCCATCATCACAACAACATGGCATTCATGACATCCATCCTAAGTCCTATCAATTCCAGCCATGATTGCATTTGGTTGACATCACCCCTTGCATTATCCTTGTCGTTGGCCTTGTGACCGCATATCTCCGTGTCATTGTACTCGGGTGGACCTCGATCTGTCTGGGGGAAAAAACCTTTATCATGTAACTACAGTGGGTGTCGCTCATGATCTGACATTCGTATAAAGTCTTGAAAAAAGTCATAAAAATCTGAAAAAGTCCTGAAAAAATCCTAAAAATCATATAAGGTCTTGAAAAAAGTCCTAAAAATTGAAAAATATCTTGAGAAAATACAAAAGCATCCAAATCAATGTCAAAATCCCAAAAATAGAGTCAAAGTGTCTGTCTCATCAATCCAGACAGTCACGTCAATCAGTCTTTATCCTAGTCTAAACTACGTTGTCTCTGCGCATTTGCTATGTAGGCAAGATTCATCTTTGAATCCCCGAGACATTAGCTCGGTCTTTAGGTTTGTCAAAATAAAATCATGATTCAAACTTCTGTCCTTTGGACAAAGTCTTTCGGTCGTTTCGAACTACGAGGTCTCTGAGTGCACGACGTAAGCAAGGCCATCAATCGATGAGCCCCCGAGGCCGCACTAGGTTAGTCCATTAGGGTTCATGGCACAACGTTTTCACACACATCCAACTACCTTCAAATCATGCAAATCTTCCATCAATCCAGAGCAAAAAATCTATCAACCATTTGTTTCATCAGCAATTGCGGTCAATTCGGCATTGGCTTGTAATCAATTTTATCAAGACATTTAACCTGGTAAAGCTTTGGGTTCTTCTTCAGATGTGTCCTTCTGAAGAGAAACTCTCATCATTTCTTTTGGATTTTGGATGTGTCCTTCCTAAGCATTTTCCTCATCATCTAGCATTTTGGTGGATTCTCCTAACTCTGAGAATTGATCTCCTGGATATCAACGTCATTCAGGATGTGTCCTTCCTGCATTTGATATCGCTCGATAGTTGGCAACCTTGATCTTCAAACACTTGGAAAATACTTGGCAGTTGTCTTTGGCCTTTCCATCATGTTACTAGTTTTTCAGCGAGATCCTAATAACAAGATTTAGAGAAACAGCGACGTCTCATGACGTTTGTCTTATCTTTTGACACTCATGTTACTAGTTTCTCGGCGATGTCCTGACTACAGCGATGTATCATGGTGGTGGCTTTATTTTTATGCTTTTGGCAATCATATTGCTAGTTTCTCGAGGTTGTCCTGGAAACAGGATTTAGCAAAGCAACGGCGTTTCATGGTTTGTCCTTCTTGTCTTTTTCTGCTTACAATTGGTTATCACAAAAAGACTGGGGCAATTGCGCTTTTAGTATGAGTCATGATCATCCTTGTCTGCGACTGCTTGTCTTACGTGATGGTGTGACCTTGCACATCTTGATTTATGTCATATCACGATGTTTGTTGGCCATTATAATAATCTGCCCAATGATGATTAAAGAGCAACAAATATTAAAGTCCTATGGTAAATGTTGAAGGATTTAGTCTAGGAACTAACATGCATCTCATATAGGCATTGCATTCATATCATCATCCATATCTTTTTCACTAACATTTCTTTCTCTCCGTATTCTATTCTTCTCAGTCCATTTCGAGAGCACACCCATGTTCTGGGAACCCATATGTCCTCCCAAGGGGGCATACCACAACCCTCCTCATCATTCTTCCATATCCTATTTTGCACTGGAGCATATGTTTGACTTATTTTCTTTGCCACAATGTGACAAACTGCATTATGACAAAGAGGGGCAAATGTAGACACATAAAAATGACCTAGGCCCACAAGCTCTTCTTCTAACCCTAATTAGGACATTTTAATTATGTCCCTAACTCACTCTCAACTATTAATTAGATAATTCATAATTATTTAATTAATTCATATTTGTTTATTCCTCATGATTATTAAATAAATAATATTGTAATTATTTATTTAATGTGTCACTAATTGTCTAAATATCCTCCTATAATTAAATAAATTTCTTAATTTATTTCCCCCTTTATGTCTTCCTAATTATTAAATAAATAATTTTATTTATCTATTTAATTATGTCACTAATTAAGTCCTCTTCTTCCTAAAATTAAATAAATTCTTATTTATTTAATCCACCTTCCACTATAATTAAATAATTATATTTAATTGTCTAATTATTCATTAGCCTCTTCTCTCATAAATTAAATAAATTTTATTTATTTAATTTGGTCCACTCTCCTAAACTTTGAATTAAATCTTTATATTTAATTTAAAAGGTTCTATTTGTCACATTCCTCTAATAATTAAATAATATCTTTATTATTTAATATTCCAACTAAATTAAATAACTTTTATTATTTAATTTCTTCTAAATCTTATTTATTTAAAATAAGTCCCAACACCTAAATTAAATAATTTTATTATTTAATTTCTCCTCTTTTATTGTGCTCATTTTAAATAAATATTATTTATTTAAAATAAGTCCCCATTTAAATTCCCTCTTTTAGTAAATAATTTAAATTAAATTATTTACTATCACATGACCCCACCCCTTTTGAATTAAAATAATTTTTAATTCAAAAAGTCAACATCCCCCCTTGATTTAAATAATTTTAAATAATTATTTAATTCTCCAACGACTCTGTTTTCCGTGCCCAGAATCTTTTGTCACATGCATTGTCAATCATTGATTTGATTTTCTAGAAATCAGTCTTGACCCTTTATTTCGAATCTGACCTAATGTTGCCCTAACCCTAATTGTGGGTTGCTATATGGAATCTCATCCATTGCTTCTAGGGTACTTGCTAACTTTCAATCTTGGCCATTCACACAAAATTGCATCTTCTATAAAAGAGCAATTTTGGTCACATCTTGCATCTCTTATCTCTTGCATTTTAGATAATCTTACATTTTCATATTTTCATCTCTTGCACTTTGATATCTTGCATTTGTTCTTCATTTTTGTCATAGCATATCTAGATTTCATAACTTAGACATTGTAAATGATTACTAGTTGCAGTAGGGCATAGTATTGCATTTAGGTTATTCAAATCCTTCAATATTTGCGTAGGGCTTGTCATTTTTATTGGCTTTCTCTTCTTAAATCTGAGGGAAAACACACATATTTTCAGAAAATTAAGGTGTAATGGAGGTTAGTCATGGAGGATGAAGACAATCTGTTATGATTGTTCATCTATTCCTTTGCACTTCATTAACCACTTTGGGTTTTATATTTCTGCATGTTACATTGCTAAAACTATAGAAAAATCCCTTAGTTACAGGTGGCTTCTCACCATCCTAAACAAGATCCCCTTCCACATGTGTCATCACAAGTAGAGACTTCCTTGGAAAAGGTTAGGAGGGAAGGGGAAGCTCTAATAGAAGAGCTAGAAAGGACTGAAATTGAGGCTACAAATGCAGAAAAGAGAAGAAAAATAAGTTTCCTAAGAATGTTAAGTGTGGATGAGGTTATAGAAGCTACAACTTCATCAAGTCACCAAGATTTTTTGAAGAATGATCCTAAAAACAGTTTGGAAAATACCACAAATAATTCTGGCCCAAAATTTCATGCAACTAAATTTGTAAATTTACATCAAGATGGTCCTAAGACTCAGAATACACGGTCCGGTGATGACTCTCAAAGGACTGATGGACTATTTCAAAGGAGACCTATACAATTGGAAAGGTATAGGTAGTTATTCTTTGATGGTATTCCGGGTTATTTAAATCCCATCCCTGATGAGCTAAGAGAAAAGATGCATAAGTTTGCTGGAAACAATTATTTTTCAGCAGAGGAACATTTGAAAGCCTTCATGGATATGTTAAATGACTATGAGGTAGAGCATGAAGATGTAGTAATGAAATTATTTGTACAATCTTTGACAGAAGATGCAAGGGATTAGTACAAAGGTCTACCAAATGCTAGTATTGGTTCATGGGAAGAGTTTGAAAAATGCTTCAAAGAACAATATGGTGATAAGATTAATGCTAGTTTCATCCTAAATGAATTCCACAACATCAAAAAGTTAGTGAATGAACCTGCGACATAATTTAACCTTAGATTTCAAAAGGCAATGTATAAGCTGTTTCAGGTGATGAGACTTGATGAAAATGTTTGTTTAACAACTTATTTCAATGCTTTTGATGCCAAAATGGCATATCTCCTCAGAGATAAGGACCCTCAAACCATGAGGGATTCTTTTAGAGTGGCCATTAATATTGAAAGTAATAGGAAGGCTTTTGGAAAATATGGTAGGAGGGAGGAACCTACTCTTTTAAAAAATCCTAGGGATAAGAATGAGGTCTCTATCGCAAATGCTAAGGATGATGAAAAGTGGGATAAGGTCCTCAGCACTCTAAAGGACATAAAGTGTACTGTTGCTAAGCAAGAGAAGGGTCTTGGAAATGATAAGCAGTAGTATAATAAAAATGACAGACCTCCTAGACTTCAAAATTATCCTTACAATACAAATTGGAAGGATGGAAAACCAATACTACTAGCCTAGAAGCCTAAAACTAATCAGCAGACACCAGATCCTTTGCAGAAGCATTCTATAAATTTGGTACAAGATAGACCATGGTGTGAGGTGTGTGAACACCCATATGATCAAAATTATTGTGGCATTTCTCAGTTGCTTGTGGTTGAAGGAGAAGAAGAGGATTCTTATGAGCAAACTCCTAATTATGAGCATGGTGATGTAAATGTTTGTATGGCCCGGTCATATATTGATGAAGATGAATGTTCTTTTGACGAGGAATTGCAAGAAGCTGATGTGAATAATCGATGACAAAGAAGTGAGATTTATCATCAACAGATTTTTTCTGATGAGGAGGGTGATTTTGACCATCATGCCTGCAATATGGAGCAGATTGAAGATTCAGTGTCTCTAAGGAGACCATCAAAATATGAGATTGCTCAGTTGTCTGAGGAGATGGTTGCTCAGATGAGAAGTACACTTCAGCTAAGAAATAGAATTATGGGTGGCGAGCAGGGTAAACCTGCTGGCCTTTTTATTAAAGAATAGAAAGATAAAAACAAGGGTGTTAAAGTAGATAGCAAAAATGTTGCTGTCAAAATCAAGGAGGTCAAGAATGACAAGATATAGGTGAAAATAACTAAAATCTCAAAGCCTCATGAATATGTTACTCCTTTATTGGTAAAGACCAAAGTGATTACCAAGTCTGTTGAATCTTCTTTAGAAGAGAAGCAAAAGAAACTTGAAGCAAATCAACAACTGGAGAAGAAAGAAAATAATGAAGGTATGATTCCTGAACTGCCTAAGTACACACCCTTAGACATGTTTCAAGTACTATCCCAAGTTAAAGTTACTGTGCCTTTGCTGCAAATGATGAGAATAGTTGAGCATAAGGAAAAAATAATAGCCTTGATTACAGGAGTTGCTAGTAGTAAAATTGAACAAGGAAATTGTAAAGAAGCAAAGGACAAAGAAGAAATAAAAGATAAATAAGTGGAGGGAAATGTGACACAAATTCCCCCTGTGTATCTAGGGAATTCTATCAATATGTGCCTTGAGAATATAACACCCTTTTTCCTGAGTGTTGATATAAATGGAAAGACTCTGAGAAATTGTATGATAGACTCAGGGGTGTCAAATAATGTTATGGCAGTCAAGATCATGGAAGCAATGGGCTTAACAATAGACACTACTCAAGGTAAATGCTATGCATTAGATTCAAGAGAAGTGTTAGTTATTGGGACTATTTAAGCATTGCCTTACAAATTGACCCAATACCCTGAGAAGGTTCTGGCAATGATTGTTTTAGTTGCAGATATCCCACCTCATTTTGGGATGCTCTTGTCAAGTAAATGCAGTGCATCAATGGGAGGTAATATGCAATGTGATTTATCATTTTCTACCTTCTACATAGATGGGAAAGATGTCAAGATTGAAAGAGAGTCTAAAGTGCCTCATATGATTGAGCATGATCTGACTGAAAATTTGACATGTTTTACTAACAATGGCATAAGTGAATTTAGGGCTGAGGAATCCCCTAGTAATTGTGATAAACCTGTTGCACCAATTGATGCAAAAGTAAAAAATTTGTCACAGTCTAATGACTTGTGTACTATTTATTTTGATGGTGCAAGTTCAAAGGAAGGATCTGGTGCAGGTGTGTTGCTAAGGTCTCTGAGTGGAAAGAAATTCAGGTTTTCTTTCACTTTGTTATTTAAATGCACCAACAATGTGGCCAAATATGAATCCTTGTTACTAAGGCTAAGATTGGCTCAAAAAAATGGGATCAAGAAGCTCAAAGTGATTGGAGATTCTGAGCTAGTGATTTCCCAAGTCAGGTCTAGATATGTTTCAAAGAATAAAAGGTTGAAATAGTATAGAAATGTTGTTTGGGATGAATTGGATAACTTTGATGATTTTGGTATAAATTGGATGGAGAGAGGCCACAATAAGGTGGCAGATTTGCTAGAAAATATTGCATTGAAACCAAATGACATGACTTATGCTGGAATTTCAAAGGTTGAAGTGCAAACCAGACCATATGTTACTGATAATATCAAAAACTGGCAAGTTTTTGACAGTGATGATGATATATTGAGGTTCTTAAATTGTGTGGATAAGTATGAAAGTCAAGAAATTGATTTTGGAGATTTTGTTGAAAACATTGATGGTAAGGATATTGTGTTTGGGAATGAAGTTATCCAATTAAAGACCAATACAATTTCTAAAGGTTTAGTTGTTCTTGAAAGAGTGGTTGACAATCAAGATAGGATGAAGGCTAATTGTGTTGCTTCCCATCCTGATGACTTAGAGGAAATAAACCTTGGAATAGAAGCATCACCGAAAAGGTGTATATTGGAAAGAAATTATCACCAAAGGTGAGAAGGATGTTAGTTTATTTGTTAAGGAAATTCAGACATGTGTTTGCTTGGTCTTATGATGATCTCAAGGCTTATAGGGAGGATTTATTTCAACATGAAATTCCTTTGAATGATGATGCTAAACCATTTAGGCAAAATCAAAGGCCTATTAATCCTACCTTGGCCCCCAAAATGAAAGAAGAATCAATGAAGTTGAGAGATGTAGGGATTATCAAACCAATCAGACATTCATCTTGGGTATCAAATTTGGTGCCTGTCAGAAAGAAAAATGGAGACATTAAGTTATGTGTGGATTTCAGAAATTTGAATGTATCTTCATTAAAGGATAAGTACACATTACCAAATATGGAAGCCATGTTGCACAGAGTGACAGGTTGCGAGCTAATGTGTATGATGGATGGGTTTTCTAGCTATAACCAAGTTATGGTTAAGGAGTCTGAACAATTTAAGACAGCTTTCACTAGACCTTGGGGAACTTATGTATATGTGAGAATGCCTTTTGGTCTAACAAATGCAGGGGCTACTTTCCAGAGAACCATGGATGTGGCATTCTCAGATTTCATTAACTTGTTTTTGGTGATTTATCAGGATGATCTAATAGCATATTCCAAGAAAGAAGATGACCATTGTGAACATCTAGAAAAAGTATTCAGTAGGGCATTGGAATATGGTATTTCCTTGAATCCAAAGAAGTGTTCTTTTGGATTCAATGAAGGAAAGTTATTGGGACATATTATTTCTAAGGATGGGGTCAAAATTGATCCAAAAAGGGTAATTGCAATAGATATGGTCCCACAACCCTAAAATGTCAAGGGAATACAATATTTCTTTGGATAGATTAATTTCCTAAGGAGATTCATAACAAATTTTGCTGAGATAGTTCGCCCTATTTCTAAGATGCTTAAGAAAGGGGCCAAGGTTGAATGGGAAGAAGAGTTAGTACAGGCTTTTCAGGCCATTAAACAAGCTATAAAAGAAGCTACTATGTTAAGAACCCCTGATATTTCCAAGCCCTTATAGATTTTCTCGTTTGCTTCATTCCACACAATTGCAGTTGTGTCGTTACAAAAGAATGCTGAGGCTTTTGAACAACCTATAGCCTTTTTCAGAAAATCCTTGTAGGCTGCAAAACTCAAGTATGACATAAATGAAAAATAGGCATATGCAGTAGTAAAAGCAATAAAAGCTTTCAGTACATATCTGATGGGAGCTACTATAATTTCCTATGTACCTAGTGCTACTGTGAAGGACATTTACACACAGCAGGAAGTGTCAGGAAGAAGATGTAGATGGATCAACAGGATCCAAGAATTCAACATTGAAATCCAGATTACTAAGCTGGTGAGAGGACAAGGATTGGCCAAGCTTATGGCCCAGAGTAATCTAAAAGCAAATCAGATAAATTTGCTTGAAGAAGAGCACAAATCACACATATGTGATATGGAACATTCTGATTGGTACAAAGGTGTGACCTATTATTTACAAAAGATGATATGTCCTGATGATTTCAGTCAAAATGAAAAGAGGACATTGAAGTTGCGTGCTATTAAATATGTTATCATAGTAGGAAAGCTCTGGTGGAGAAATGGAGAAGGTGTTATGTTGAAATGTGTGGACCAAGACCAAGCACAAGAACTCTTAAATGAAATGCATAGTGGAGTTTGTGGAGGGCATTATATGGCCAAAAAAATTGCACACAAAGTGATGAGGGCTGTATTTTGGTGGCCTACTATTTTTAAGGATGCACATCAATTAGTGAAGACATGTGATGCTTGTCAACGTTTCTCTCGTAAGTTGAAATTCTCTAGTAACTTATCTTTAAAACCAGTTGCAGTGCAATCTCCATTCCAACAATGGGGTATTGATTTTATAGGAGAGGCAGCATGTAAATCAAGTGGAGGCCATTCATGGATATTGGTGGCCAATGATTACTTTACCAAGTGGGTGGAATCAATTCCAACAAAGAGAGCAACTAGTAAGGTGGTAATTGATTTCTTAATGAGTAACATAGTGATTAGATTTTGATTCCCAGAGAGGATAGTGTCAGACAATGCAATGTGTTTCAGGTTTGAAGAATACCTAGAGTTCTGTGAGAAGCATGGCATCCAAGTCTCTTACTCATCACCTTACCACCCACAAGGAAATGGACAAGCATAATCAAGCAATAAAATCTTGATGAAGATTATTAAAAGAATCCTAGATCAAAATAAGAAGGCATGGGATTCTAAATTGAGATTAGCAGTCTGAGCAGATAGGGTGACTATGAAGAAAGCAATAGGTTGTGCCCCATTTGACTTAGTTTATGGGATAAATACAAGGTTACCCCAGAATAATCTAATGGAAATGTATAAGTTTGTCCAGATGTATGATAATGAAATAGAAGATGAAATGCAGTTGAGGGTGGAAACTCTCATAAAATTGGATGAGACCAGGAGGGAAGCTCAAATGAAAAATGCCAAATTGCAGTTGCAAGTAAAAAAAATTCATGACAAAAGGACAACTGTAAGGATTTTTCAAGACCAAGATATGGTTTTGATGTGGAATGACAGATTGGAGGACAAAGGAAAACATGGAAAATTTGATGCAATTTGGCTATGTCCATTCTTGATAAGCAGTAAATGGGGAGAGGATTCATACATTCTTCAGGATTTGACTAGTGACATTCTAGAATTTCCAGTTCATGGACAATTCTTGAAATTATACTTTAATTGAAGTATTGTTTTCCATGAACAGTAGCTTAAGTTTGTATATATGTTAGTTGTAGGTTTCCTTCTTGTTGTATTGTCTTGTCTGGACAATCCTTTTCGGTTGTCTCTACAACTGGTCTGCTCTACCTGAGATTCTGAATTCTCACTTCATTCCAGTGGAATGAACGTCCCCAACTGGAGCCCTTGATGGATCTTCAAATTTTGTTCAGTGAATTCCATTATTATCCTGCCTTTGTACTGGTCTGTCATGCTATTCGAAAGAAATCTAGGGTTGGGGGGTTTTTATTTTTTCCTTCATATAAATCTGGATGTTCTATCTAATACCTTGGGTAGGATCTATTTCGCCATTACCTTTTTGAAGGAGGTTTTAAAATGACTTATGTCCCATTGACTCATCTAGGCTGAGCCCCTTTTAATAAACAGTGTTAAATATTTCGACTAACTTTATTATCTCCTAAGTTTAGGCTGGCCCGTGACCCATTTTTAAGAAAAACATTAAGCCATCATCTGTCGTTAACCTAGGAGGTGTCCCCTTGTCCCTTTAATAATTGTTTTATATTTCACAGGGAACATTTTTTGGTGATCGTCGATCATCCAATAGTTGATCTTGACCATTCCCTGCGACCCCATGATGGACTCACTGCTAAGTTTCAACTGATTACAATATCATGGGTGGACGCCATATGTCTTAGTTGCCGATGTCAAAAAAGATTAACAAAGTGTTTTAAATTTTATGTCGGGCTTTAATACATTATGGAGTGGGTTACTAAAACAGCTACGAGATGCACGTGCTCAAGATCGATGGTGGTGTTATAATCCTTATGAAAAGTTGCTTGACGATTATGTTCAGTACTAGTGATGGCTATGAATGAACACAATTGCTAATGGTGGTGATCAACGGTTGCCCTCCATCGCGTGATCCAAAGATGTAGGATGTTTAGTGATTACAATATAATGGACAAGCACCACGTGTACTCCATTGGCGCTGCATACTATGGTGGACCCTCGATGCTGAGATGGAGATTACATCAGCCTTTTTGAAGGTGACCATTCGATCATCATACGAGGGAAAAGGATCAACGGTCAGATTTTAAATTTGCATCAAATGCGATTGGAGTCATTGGCATGGCATGCAAATGAGCTTTGATGGTGGATGACACATTTACTGGCTCAATTTGAGTGACATAAAGCATTCTTCCTTTGTCTTATTTTACCACAAAGCATTCAAGCATTTTCGAAGCAGTTACAGAGCCAGTGACAAGTTTTGGACCAATCACAGTGAGAGTTTGGTTTTCTGCAAAGCATAATCCCATGAGTTGTTCTATGTATTATTTTAGTTATTCTGGTTGTGGTTTTTGCGAAGGATTGTGGTGTGCTGGTCAAAGGGTTTATTGATTGTTATCATAGGGTTACTGGTTTGATTGAATTGTGGGAAATTTTAAGGTTTTGTTGTAGTTTCTCTATTTCGAGTAGCCCTAGTCTGTTCAAATTTTAAGTTTTAAAGAAGCCCTAGTTTATTTGAGATGGCACCACCAAAGCAGCATTCTGGCCATGTGGATTATTTACAAAGGAATTTGTATGAATATTTTCTAGATCAACTCCCATTATCAACAAATGACAGGAAGAGGGGTTTAGTTTTGATGAGTGGAGGAACCCTAGGTGAAGGACTAGTATGAAAGAGTTATAACATTGCAAATGCTAGGGTTCCTATGAGTGGTTTGGAAATGTTTAGGCTGTGGTATGGATAGTGAAACTTACCTCACCCCTTTTCTAATGGTTGGAGATATGACATGGGGAACCTAGAAATGCCAAATGTGTTCCTTGATGTGGACCTTCTCAGAGCGGTGGCAACACGATATGACCCTGTTACAAGATTAATAAGGGATAATGATGGTGGGATTTTGCTGAGTATAAGCGCAGATGAAATTCAACAAGTGTTTGATTGGGTGAATATAGCTCATTTTTGGTTCTAGTTAATCTTGAGGAAATGAAGCAGGAGTATGCAAGATCGAAGCCTCTTTTCAGATTGAAGTTGCTTCCTCCTCATCTAGCTAGGGCAGGCAGTTCAACAATTCATATCAGCCCAAGTGACCAGGAGCCTTTTAGGCTGAGTTGCTTTGCCAATCACTTTTTGGCTACATTTTATTCACTATGCCATATTTTGGGATTCAACCCTAATACTGTAATTCCAATTGCATACATGTTCATGGGGGCCCAAATTCAGCATCCCAATTTCTCTATGGTGTATGACTTTGCATCTTTTATGGCAGAAAAGAGACATGAGGGATTGCTGAAGTTGCAGGTGGGGGATACTGGAACTCCTTTCTTTTGGTATTCCCTGTTAATGCACATGTTCTTGTATAAGAATGTCGACTTCTTCTCAGAGAATATGGATTTGAGGCAAGATGTAAATGGAGAAAGATTACCAGTACAGGTTTGGAGTGTTGATTTATCATACAATAGGGGAGGTGCCAGTTTTGTACAATTTGACAATTGCTTTGCCTCCAGACTCAGGGCTCGATTGGTAATGAATGTTCCTAGAGTCCTTGAAGACCTACATGACTTCCTCAAACCATAAGTAAGGAAGCCTGATTTAAAAACTTGCCACAATTCGGGTGACATCATCTTGTACCCTGTAAGTACTATTCGAAGAGTATATGGTTTCCAGGGAGCCCCACATATCCTCCTATTTAATGTGCCATATAGAATGGGATTTTTCAAGGTCATGTGGCAAATAGGTTGTATTCATGAGCACAACCTGACAGGGAGGGGAAAAAGAACTTTGTTCCTTGATTACACTGTTGTTTCTGATTTTGTTTTCTCCAAGGGAGGATGGGTCCACTTTGGAAGATATTTTGATGACTTTCATTTGAGGAGTGTTCCTGGGAGGCATCATGACCCTGAGGGTTTCTTTGCCTTGTTTAGGCAATGAATTAAAGGTGGTCATTTTGTACATGAGTTCAATTTTCTTGAGGACCTAATCAGGAATGAATTCGATTTGAATAGACAGGAATTGAATAAGGAAAAGTGGATTGCATATGAGAAGTTGGCTATGGTGCATAAAATGGATCCAAAATACGATCCATTAATGGAGTTCACTCTATTCCACAAGAGAATTGACTTCTTGATGGATAAATTCAAAGAGATCATGGGCACCTTGATGACCAAGAAGGTCAATTTGGAATTAGATTTTGGTATACAAAGACTAGAGGTGAGGCCTAAAGAAACAAGGCCAACTTATCAACCCTTGGTGAATTGGCCTCTTTACAAGAGAAATAGGATTGGCAGTAGTGATGAGGAGGGGGATAATAAAGGAAAACAAATAATGAAGACATCATCACATCTAGGTCCAAGGATCAGAGCACCTCGAGGGATACAAATTATTGATTTGGATTCACCACTGGAGAGTGATCCTACATTACTACCATCAGAGCCAAGCCCTAAGAGACAGAGAGATGAGGAAGCACGAGAGAATATAACGGATGAGATAATTGTTACAGATCAAGACATGTAGGTTAGTATTCCTTCCCCTCCTAGATCAACACAGTTGGTGCTATCTGATATGGATGTGAAAGGACAATTTGTACAAGATGCTAGAATGGAGGCCTGCAAGGCATTCTTGGATGATGATGCATTTGTGAAGACTCCATTTTTTTTGCAACTGGTGTGGAGGATGAAGTTAGAAGAATACCAAGACAAATGCAACAAGATGAGAGAATCAAGGCCTGATAGGTCTGATCAGGTGAATGATGATGAGGTGAAGGCCGAACTGATGCAAGAATTCAAAAGCATCACTCCTAAGGAAGGAAGGAAACTAGTGACTCGGGCTGGTGTCCTAATTTTTCCTGAGTGGGACAAAGAAGATGCAATGGCATTTGATTCTATTCTAAAGTCCAAGCATCCCATACAGAATAGTGAGGAAGAGGTTAAGGTAGCTCTGTAGGACTCTACCTTTAGTGAGGAATATGAAACTCTTGCGATTTTGGTATTGGCAACCCGGGGTAGAAAGCCAAATGTGACTGATATTAGCCCAAACCTAAGGGGAGGGTTAATAATCAAGAGAGCTTCTGAAACTTCAACTACAAAAGCTACAAACCTGACTGTAAATGTGGCCAAATTGGCCCAGAAAATAGCTGAAAGAGAAGAAGCTGAGAAGAAGAGTTTGATGGAGAAGTATAACACCATAATTGGAGAGTATAGTAGAATGCAAAAAATTAATGGTGAGTTGTAGACTGAGGTAGATAGGTTGAAGTACAAGCAAGTGAGGGAGTCTTCTAGTGCTCCTGGTACCTTGGCATTACCTTCTACATCAGGGTCTGTACCACAAGCTTCTCCAATTGTTTTAACTCTGGCTTCCCCCATCCAGAGTCTTGCTCCCAGTCCTTCATTAGATCTAGTTGAAGAAGAGGTTGAATACTCTGTGGATCCCACTAATAAGCAGATGTTAAATAATATCATAGAGTTACAGGCTTATTTACAAGAAAGTGAGGAGGGAGCAGTTGCCAAATAGAATGAGGTTGTTGATACAATTTTGAGGCACCTAAATGAGAAGGTTGATGGTAGATTACCATCAGTACATTCTTTATATTCTTTATTCTTGTATGAAATAAGAAATATTAATAGGGATCGAGAAATAGTTTTTCCTTTGGCTGAGAAGTGGATCCCTAGGGCCAATGATCTGGATATTATGTATAAGGACTCTAGATTTGATGCAGATAACAGGCCCCAATCATTGAGGCCTACTCAATTTTTTGTGAAATAATTGAAACGTTTCCAAGCCCTACCTGATGATTTGAGTAGGAGAATTAAGGAACTGGTAAATAGTTTTGATGATTGGAGTGATACATTTTTTCCAACTATAATTGATGCACAAGGAAATGTTAAATCACTGCAACAGTGGCAGGATAGAGCGGATGAAGTCATTAACGCACAAATCAAGTTGATTTGTGATGATTCAGACTATGATTTTTTGGTGAGTAGCATGGATAAGATAATTAACACCAACACATTTTTGGAGTCTTTTGAAAGAGAGGCCAATTAGGTAGCAGTGAAATACACACCTTACAGAAATACACACCTTACAATACTAAGGTGAATGAGGTGGTGAATTTTTAATGGCCAACAGATGAAGAATATTAGAGATGGGTGGACAAATATTTAACCGAGGAGGAGTATGACAGAGTCTACTTCCGGCGGATAACAACTCAGCAGTTATGGTTATAACAGTTTTTGGATATGTTTCGGTGGCATTTTTGGCACAGGTTTTGAGGTTTGGCAAATGCAGCAGCTATTCTCTAATGAGTGGGATTAACAAGAAGATTCTCCAAGGACTCAGTGGTTGTAATCATTTTTGTGAAGTGTCATAGAACGGTCCTATTGACCAGTGACATGTGTATTTTTTGGCCCGATGCTTGTTTGCTCCTTCATTCTCTATAAGAAGGATTTCAAGGCCAGAAATAAGAGTTAGCAAGTTATATTTCTTTAGGTCGATTCTAAGTAAAGCTGCAAAGCGAATTGTAAAGAGCCTGATGTACTAGTGGAAATACTACTCTTAGGTTTTGTTTTATTTTGTTTCATGAGTGTTTGATGTTCTCAGGACAGTACTAGCATCTAAAATAAAATTACTCATTTCGAGCTCATGTCTCTCCATTGTATGGATATATCATTATCTTGAATAAAATGATCAAGGGTTATTTTGTTCATCTCACTGTTATGGCGTGTATGATTCTCATTTTAGCTTTATTTCAAGGAATTAATTAAAATGCTTAAGTGAGATTATAGATGGATGTGTTCATGTAAGGATTTGATAAGTAGTATTGAGTTAGAATAAAGATTGATAGTATTGTAAGGCAATATTATCTGAGATTTTATATGCTATGTGTCTGAAATCTGTCATAGATCCTTAAATTCTTATGAATTTGAATCCTCCAATGGTATATGGCACTGGTCTGAGTTGTAATCATCTGTAAGGTTTTGTATTTAATTGTCTTGGCTTAGAGCTTGCTACAAATTGCAAATTAATGACTATCTTAAGTTGAGTAATATTGTTGTAGTATCTCATGCTCCAAGTAGTTGCTATTATTGATGAATGGCCAATTCATTTCAATATTATCCTATTTTGTTGAGCTATTAAGTGAGATGATCTATTATCATTGATGTTGTTTATAAGTTTGGTGCAGAGATTATAAACACATTATGGGGATCACCCTTCCGAGTTTTTCAAAGCCCAAAGTGTAGGAGGTTTATTAAAACCCTCGTCAGTTGGTCCAAGTCCTTCGAGCTGCCCCTAATTGGGATTGGCAATTCCATAGGTAGATTAGAAGATAAAGTTGGTTACAATAAAAACAAACAACAATAATTACTTCCAACATTGTTGATGTGTAAGGCCCCTTGTGATTACCAGCATTTTCACATTTATCACTAAATTGTTTTGTTGCATTGTCAAGACCTGACATTAAAGACCTTGGGCTTATCTCTTGAGGCTTGCTGATAGAAATTTACCTTCCAAGAGAGATAGGATATTATATTTTGTCTGAGTTGTTGCTATGCAGAAAAAACCACCAACAGGTATCCATGTATAAATTCAAATACAATCTCTCACAAACAGAGAAAAGGAGAAAACCTAGTGGGACAAAACTCCTCCCCAAAAGAGAGATGAAAACAAAATTCTCTCACTGAAGAATGAGAAGGAAAAAACCCCATGTGAGTAAAAATTCCCCCCACAAGAGAGAAGAAGAAGAGATACCATACATCTCCCCTAAATTTTCAGTCTCCTACAATGATGATAGAAGCTCAACATTCAATCCTTAAGATGATCCAAAAGCATCAAACAAAATTCCTCCCCTTAGGAAGAAACAAAACAAAGATGGTATGCAGGTTGTCTTCCCATTCCTAAAACGAAGATGTCAGAATATGGATGATATCTAATGATGTCTCTGAATAATGCTGAAGTGTCTCCATGTCGATGTTGAAATATGTCACACTCCAAACAGGTTTTCTAGGCCACACTATCGAAGAATACAATCTATAATCTCCTAGAAATGATTGTAGAACACAATCCAAAGATAAGGATACCTCCTCTGAAGGCAAAGAAGCATCCTCCAAATGTTGTCCAAAAAAATCCACACTCATATCATACTGTAAAGAATGATCATATAGAGAATATATAAGAGGGTTAGAGTGTTCCCTCACAACAACTGAAGAAGGATCATCTCCATCAAAGATAAGATGAATATAATAAATGATGTCTCCAAATCTAAAATACGAGACTCACAAAATAAACCAGCAATTTTTTGTCAAGTACTCATCCCCAGTAGCCATCTTTGGAAGATGATGTATGTCCTAGTGCACTAAATAAAAAGGAGCCATAACGGTGGAAACATAAGCATCCTAAGGTACAATAGTAGATGAAGGAGATATAATATCAGCACATATCACTAGATCCTCAGTAGATGAAATAATACCAAGATTCAAATGACCATATTGAATCTCCTCAAAAGTGTCCACACAAGATGCCTCAATGTGAACACCTTCTAAATCAATAGTAGAAGAAAAATGTGAGAAGGTGTAGACACAAGATTGGTGATCAACCCACCCAACTATAACTATATCTCTAATATGACATCTTGCATGCTCCACCATGTGTGATTTGATAGATAGAAAGGATATTGGTTGAAAATGAAGGCACATAAATAACATCATTGAATGCTCTTCCATCCATGTTAAGTACCCCTTCCCACAAACATGAACATATGTGGTGTTAGCCATGAGGATGTGTGGAGATGAACAAGTCTCAAATGAAGAGAACATACTCTCTGACGAAGCCTTGTGATGTGAGGCTCCTGAATTGAGTATCCACCTCTCTGACATAGAATTTGTAGCTGCCACAAGTGCTTGCCCCTTATGTCTATTGTTCTTTGTTGAAGAAGAATAAGATGAACCCTTTGATGATGAAGACTCATTGATTTTATGCTTCTAAAGAAGATGCTTCAACTCATCAATTTGTTTTGAATAACATTGATGTTCATCATGCCCTAATTTCTTGCAATATGCACATGTAGGCTTCTCCTTCTTAGATGATTCCCCTTTTGAGAGAGAGGATTCGGATTCTTTATGTAGCTTTTTCTTCTTTATCTATCAAGATTCCCTAATTATTTTTGTACCTTAGACTCACTAGCCAGCAATGCTTGTGACTTGGAAGACTTGATTAGACCCATATTAGTTAACTTATATTCCTCTTAGATTAGGAGATTTTTGAAGTCATCAAACTTAGGATCAACATATGATGCTCCCATAGAAATTTTATGGGTATGAAAGCTAGAAATGGAAATTGAATACTCAGGTCCAAGCTTGGATAACACATTTAGAGTTAATTGTAAATCCTCCTTATCAATATTGTAATATTTCAGTTGTGTTCTTAGTTGCTTAGCTTTGGAGATGTAGTCTTGGATATGGTCAAAACTTTTAGGATCAAGATTTATCGAATCATTATCAATCTAATATCCCCTAATCATATCTATTTTACCATACAATTTCTCAAAAGCCTCCCAAGCCTCTTTAGGTTTCTTGTATGATTCAACATGAAATTATAAATCAAATGAGACTAATGAACATATGCATCCAAGTATTTTTTCATGTAGGATTAGTACATTGAGAAATGGTTTCCTTTAGATATCCTATTAGACCCTTCCCCATGAGATAATTTCATACTAATTTTCTCCATGTAGCATAATTATGTGGAGTTAGGAGTTCAATTTGAGATTTCCCTATTGCAAGAACACAAACCAAGCAAAAGAAACCAATAAACCACTACAAGATTGCCCCCCCAAATTACTCAATCAAGAAACCCCCCAAGCAATATGATTTGTGGCACTTTATACTTAGTGTGTTTATAGGTCCCACTTTCCAACATCAATGAAGTGGACTCGATCTTAGTGCATACATATTACAAAATTTGGCCACAAGCTCAAAGTAGAAATTTTACAAAGAATGAGATCAATTTGATCACACCACTAGAAAGTACACAAAAAATATGCACTTTCAAAAAAAAACTCACTCAAAAATTTTAACATAGGAGCAAGAACGGAGCCCTGAAAAATCTGAAAATGAGAATGGATTAGCAACACTTATGAGAATCTGAAATTTCTAGACAAACCAGGCACAAAAATCAAAGTCGAATTGCACCAATGTGTAGAGTTAAAAATTCTACCCCAAATTTTAAAAAAAATATTGACAAAAGGAGGTCGTATGAGCAAGTTGTGGTCCTCTGAAGTTAGACTGTAAATTTATAAGCTCCAATAGAGAAGGGGGGAAAATTTTCAAAAAAAATCTCTAATGTCACCGCTGATGTAGGCTAACATTATCAGTTCATAGGATTAAATTTTATGGCCAAGGGGCCATCAAAAAATAATATGCACCTGGAATATGCTTTGACGTCATTGCCTAGATTCTGTGATGGAATCTTTCAAGATTCTACGGAATATTCTTTACAATCACTTGCAGAATCTTTGATTAATTTTTGGAATATTCATTATTATGCCAGTAATTTTAATTTTGACATTTGGGTATGGGATTTGTGGCCACACTATGTGGCATGCATTGGTGATGTTGTGTGGCCTATGGGCCCGCGGTTGGCCTACAATTGCAGGTCTACAATACCTACTTTTGCAGGTCTGAAAAAGTAAAAAAAAATTAAATAAAAATCTTTAGAAAACTATATAAAAAATTCTTGAATCTTTATTTAAAAAATACTTTTCACTTGTGAATTTTTTACCAAACCCATTGATTTCTTTCTTCAACTAAGTCATATGACTGGAATTAATGGTGACCTAGGGGCCATACAGCTCCCTGGGAAAAGAAAATTGCCTCGGTGGCTTCTGACTTGGATTTTGACAAATTGAAAGTTGATCTTAGGGTTTTTGGTCCTCTTGGACATGATGCCAAGGTTGGTTTTGACCCAAAGTGCTCCAAAATTGTAGCTACCTCCTAGATCTGGCAACCACTTTTGAACTTCAAACCCTCATAGATTTGGCCTCATATGTCTAATTTGGATGAAACAAAAGGAAAAAATGACTTTCTCAAACCCTTTGATCTCAATGTTGAGCTCATATTTTCACCAACAAGCTTTGATTTGAACTTGCAATAGAAATACACCAATAGGAAACCCCCAAATTTATTATTTCTTTCAATCTTTTCTAGTTCTCCAGGTCATCATTTAATGCAAGAGAAGACCATACGACAAGTTTTTAAGATCCACCAAGATTTGCAGCCTAGATCTCTCAATAATACTAACAAGAAGCAATCCCACAAGCTCTGATACCATGTAAGATCTGGTATAGAATAACTCTGCACCATGCAAAATTTGGTTGAAGATTATAGCCACCCAAGATCTAGGCACTTCATGAAAGCACAAGAGAGATCAATATGCAATACTCAAGATTGTAATGGAATTTGATTATCCAAGAATTCAATATTATAATATTATGAGGCCACCTGGTTCTATAGCCAAGGTGAGACATAGGATTAAACAAGATTATGACAAGTGTCTTAATCCTATTTCATTTGACAACTTATCACAACTACCTAGGAGACATGTGTTATAAGTCAAAAGATAAGATAAGATCTAATGAAAACTAACACCACCTAGAAATATTCCCTCCTAGGATCTAAGTAAACTTAACATGTAAATAAGTCCCCTAAGTCCCCTAGTATTGAATTAACTAGGTACAAGACTTTATTTACACCAACAATGTATTATCTTATGTTTAATTTTTTTCTTCTTTTGTCTCTACTCAAATTTAATTACATGGTATCAAAGATGGATTGGGTGTAATTCCCTCATGAGAGGTCCCAAGAACATGAGATAATTGTGAGTGTTACTCTATGTAGATTATGATTAATGTAGGAGGATAGATAGTATGGGAGAGTGAGTACAATTTCATCAAAAAGAAGAGAAAAATGGATTTCATAACAATGAGCAAGGTTGTAGGGGAAATTGTGCAACTTTCATGCAACACTTAGGCATAACTATAGTTGCACTATTAAAAGTGGGAAGAACGGGCGTGCACAAGCCATTTGTGTTGATTATGTCATAGAAGAGAGAAAAAGTGGTGAATTATGGTAGATTGTTGTGTGCAATGGATGAATAGCTATGAAGACAAAAATCATGCAAATTTTTCAAATCAGATATGAAAATTCTGCAATTGGAAAATATCTACAAGAAATGAAGGTTGTCATTGGTGAGGATGATGTCTCTAGAGAATCCAAAACTTACCTAGATTTTTTGGACAAGTTTGAATGAAAATTTATTACACAAGGAAAATCTAGAGTATTGTGCCATTGGAACAAGTGGTGCCACATGCTACCACTCTAATGATGGGTTTTTAGTTTTAAATCTTCATTGTAATGTTTTTTGTTAGAGAATTGTGAGGTGCACCAATTTATTTATCTCACCTCCATTGAAGACAACGATCATGAATTTGATCCTTTATATTCAAGAATATTATGGCATTCGTACTAATGGTGGGATCATGTAATTGCCTATGAATATGCAATATAATATTATTTTTCCATCATCAATCATTGGTTTAAATGGTGGGCAGTATAGTGACGCAACTTCCACATTCAATGGATCAATTATTTTAGTCTATTCTCAACCTTCAATAATGATCATTTCATGTATGCATCATTAAACAATAGAAATATTGTTGCACCAGTGCTTGTTCTACCTTTAGTTTTAGAGGTGTGCAAAGAAGGGTGGAAATCAGATGTATATCCATCCTCTAAGGAAGTCTCACTAACCTATTGTAGGCATGAACCAAATGTAATATCATAAAATTACCAGGTCTCTTCCATTTAGGCTATCACAAAGTAATTATGTGTTAAGTGAATAGTGATAGCATGTACCTCTATAAATGATCTTTCAAATTATATCGATAATTATAGACATTTTTATCTTAATCTTGTCCATCTCCATCGATAGGTGTCAAGTTGTATTAATTTATTTAAAATTGGATCCATTTTTTATGAGTCAAAAACTATCAATTTCATTAAAAGTATGTCTGTCAAAATTCAAAAGTATAATTTTTTTGTTAAATAAAATCACCTCAATTGTAAATGGATGCACTATCACTTGTATGTGACATCCATACTATGGGGGCATTCTAAAATTGATCTTCAAAGTCAAATTTTCTAAGTAGAAAACATACTATAGGATGGAGGCATAGGAGGTTGGAGGACATTCAGTGACCTCTCTTCACTCACTAGCGATAGGGAGTGAAATTGCATTAGTGACCAAACAAATTATACCAAAATGGCTAAAGTCAAGATCGATTTCTAGGTGGCAGTGGAAACCGTCTCATCTCATTTATTATTAGAGTGGAAACGATCTATAATGGTTGCTACATACATCATGAGGACTTAGTTCTCAAGATTTTTATGTTGTGGTTGGATGAGTATGTCCCCAATCACAATTCCTAGTTGTTAGTGGATGGATGTGTTTGTCCCCATTCACAAGATGGTGCAAATGATTGCAAGTGTTTGTCCCTAGACACATGAGTTGGTGATTATTATTGGATGTGTTTGTCCCCAATCATAATTGATGTGAGAATATGTGTGTGTCCTTTTTCATAAATTCGATGTTGGATAGATGTGATTGTCCCTATCCAAAATTGATGTAAGACCTTGGATAGATGTGTTAGTCCCTATCCTTGATTCCATAGTTAGATGTGTTTGTCTCTATCCTTGGATGAAAGCACAAACGTAGTGAGGCTAGTTCCACTATTGCTTCTCATGATTAGATGTGTATGCCCCTACTCATACCTTATGATGAACTAAAGAACATGGTCATCAAGTCTTGTTGGTCCAGTTATACCCATTTAGAGGATGATGTAATATAAGGGGTTTTAGGAACATTGTGTCATATGATGCATAAAATTATTATACATAAAATAATTAGTTTTTTTATAGTTTGTTAAATAGGTTAATATATGAGTGGTATGAATTTTTTGAGTTGTTAAAACAATTCAATATCTTTAGGAAATTTGTTTGTGGAGTTTCCTATAAAATAGGATATGAGAATCATATTAATATGTAATGTATTTGATTGAATAAGAAGAAGCGTGTATTACCTTATGTTTAAATTTTTCATATTCTTTTGTCTCTGCTCAAATTTATTTACACTCTCTTCATCACCTCTATATATATCCAATTTTCCTCAAGTCTCTTATGATTGGAATTCTTCATGCATATTATAACATGTTCATATTTTGAGGCTCTAATTTTCCTCAAGTCTCTTATGATTGGAATTCTTCATGCATATTATAACATGTTCATATTTTGAGGAGAAAAAAAAATGATAAAAAAGGCATGGAATCCCTATGGTTTAAGACCCACGTGCTCTCTTTTTCTTTTAATTTAATGCAATATCCAAAAAACAAAAACATTTTTATGATGTTGAGGATATATCAATCATTATTTTCATATTTCATCACCTTTTTTTGTTTTTTCAATGTAGAAGAAGTAAATTGCATGTTTTAGGCCAAATTTGGTTCTATGAACTAATATTTTCATGTTTTAGTGTTGGAATGTTAATTATCATTTTTTTTTAATTTGATAACATAGATCAGTATTTTCATAAATTTTACTAATTCTATTAGATCAATATATAGTTGAACATTGAATACGAAAGAAGTTGAAAAAATTATAATTTAGATGGTGTTTGAAGCCAAAAATGAAGAAAATATAATTGTGTAATTGGTGAAATCAATTCATGAAGTTTAACATATGTTATCTTTTTCTTTGTATGTTTTTTACATGTCACCTTGTCAGCATAGTTCATGTGCTACATATCATACTCTTCCTAGTGATAAATGTATTAATTTGGGATTTACGTATTTCTAATGACTATCATATATTGCTAAGACTTATGTTAGTCATCTTTCTTCTATCACTTGTGATATATATACCTTATACACATATCAAAGGAGATACACATACTTTAATTCTCCATGATCATTGTATACTAGGTACTCTAATGTGGAGTATGATAGTAGTGCGCTTATGTACATCATATTCTACTTTTTTTAGCACCTCTCTATATGCTTCAACTTATCGTACATCCACTATGAAAATGCACAAAATGTATGTATACCTTCTATATCTCTAGATGACACATCTTATGTTGAAAGTACATGGTATAGTGCATTTGATTCGCATCTGATACTAAGCCTAGTCCTATTTCTAGTTTCCATTCTTTTATTATGCCACAAACTAGTCCTACACTTAGGTATGTGCAATTAAGGTGTGAGTATGAACATTGATCTCTCCAACAATGTTAATTAGGTCTATGATGTCTTCTTGTATTGTGACCTAGCTACTTCATCCATGTATACATTTGATAAAGTTTCATTTATATCTATGAACCCTTCTTCATGTGTTTCTTTAGATTCATCCACACATAATTAGTTATTAATCTATATTTAATTTCACATACCTAGTACACCCATGGCATCAAGGTTTGATTAATCTATCTTTAATTGATTAATAGACTTGGTAAATTGACCTAAGAAATTCCTAAGAAACTTATGAAATTCTAAAGGTACTTATGGCAGTCCTAAGAAATCTATGATAGTCCTATTTCCTCCAATTTTTTAATAATTTTATGCCCTAATGATACCACCTCTCTATGTTTCAGGTTGGACTACCCTAGGAAACTAAAAAATATTTAGTTTTATAAAAATATAGTCAATTTAATCATTGGTTATTATGAATTTTCCATGGATTTTATAAGTGTTTTAACATGTAGCAATCTAAGTATGTGATTTCTATGATTTTAAAAAGGTGCCAAAAGTAATTTTGAAGGCTATAATGGAAAGTTTAAGGGATTAGTTTGAGAGTTGTGATGAATTTTGAAGGTTGCATCAAATGGTTGTCATTAGTGTCAGCAGGTTTTCATTGATGTCAACACGGTACTGTATGTATGACTCATTTATCGGAAGTTATTTCACATTAAAGATGGTCATTATATGTGGTCTAGTGTGTTTCCTTTTAGGTTCGGTTCCTACCGTTTGACAAACTATAAGTCAAATATTTAAAGATCTTGGCAAACTTTGTATCTTTTCAGGTTGGACATAGTATAAATATAGAATGTGTTAGCGATGAAAATTGTGCATAAGAAAAGATGGAAGATAAGTAAAAGAGCATACATGACTTTGATGCTATTCTGAAAGTGTGTGAGTTAGGTGTGTGGTTGATCAATGTGAAGCTTAACATTGAGTTTCTCTATGCAGTGAACAAAAGTAAAACTCTATCATTCATGCAAGTTGATCAGTGATTGTGGTGGAATCTTTGTTGCATTGGGATTGTTTTATCTCTATAATAAGTCTTCTTTCTCTTCTTTGTATCTTTGTGGCAGTGATCCATGTGGACACTGAGCCCTTATTTCAAGCAATGAGTCATATCTCAGGTAGTGAGCCTTTTTGTAATCGGTTTTGATATTCTCTATAGTGTGAGTTAATCCTTGTCGTGGTTTTTCCCTCATTGGGTTTTCCACATAAATCTAGTTTTATTATGTTTGTGCATTTTCATTTGATGGTTGATCACTTAATCAGTTTATGTGTTAGTTCTAGAAATTGAATTTAAGGTTATAATTTGTGACAATTGATTCACCCCCCCTCTCATTTGTCCTATCCAACAATTGGTATAAGAGCAAGGTCCTTTGGAATAAGTTTAACAAATTGAAGGATATCTTGGTAGGTTTAACTAAATGATGAAGGGTTCTGACTTAGATGAAGAATTGAGAGCAGAGACCTCAAAGTTTGAGAATGAAGATCTAAAAGAAAATGTCAAGCAAGCAGGTGAATCTATTCAAAAATTAAGAAACCAGATCTGTAAATTTAAGTTGAAACATAAAGAAGTTTACTAGGAACTAAAAGAAGCTAAGGAGACTATTGAAAATCTAAGGATGAAACTTGAAGAAAGAAAAAGAGTGGAAGAAAATCTGAAATTGGAAATTGGACAAAGCAAAGAAATTATCAATCAAAGGATAGAAAAATGTGACAAGCTTGAATAAGAAGTAGTAACTCTTAAATCTAATCTAGAAAAAGGAAAAAAGTTTTGAAGAAAAAATTAAGATAAGTTCAAGAATGCTTGATGAATTGATTTCATCTCAAAAGCCTACAAAGGATAAAGGTGGTCTAGGACTTGAAGAAGGAAAATTTTCAAAGACTAATCCAAGTTTCAAAAAAAAAATAGTCAAAGGAAATTTCAAGGCAAGAATAGAAGGATCAATACCAAAAGGATACCCAGCCGACAGCCTAATGATCAAAGGTACTCATCTTTTAATGGCTTTTTCTACTCATGCAACAAATTCAAATATAGAGAAATAGAGTATATAGAAGTATGATGAACTAGAATACATTAAGTCGGAATGTTGGATTCTTTTCTAGACAATGCTATGTTTGCAACAAGTTTGGACATAAATCTATAGAATGTAGAATTTGGATAATGATGAATTGATTCAATACCAGAAGAATATTTTATTATTTTCAAGGCTACTGTTACATGTGCAATATTTTTGGACACAAGGCTAATCAATGCAGGACAAAGATGAATACAAACTCTCTTGATCAAAGATTTGTTGTGTGTCACTCTTGCAAAAACCCAGGATATATCTCAAAATTTTTTAAGAGAAAAGTTGGGAAGAAATCGAATCTGGAATAGAAGAATAAGTTTATAAACAATATAAATCTAGAAGAAGTCAAGAAAGAAATGGTGAATATCTGGAGAAAGAAAGAAGAACCTGAGAACAAGGACAAATCAAATAATCATGTATCTGCACCCGGTTTAGATACCCCTTATGTGAACTGAATCCAATAATGGCTTCAGTGGGAGCAGTCACAGAAAGAACTATCAAACTCCCAATATAAGAGGTGTCATGCGATGACACAAGGATATGTGATGTGAATTTTCATTTTGAAGGTAATAAAGAAAATTCTAGCAGAAAACAAGCATTATAGAAGATTTGTGGAACCTTTTTCCTATAATACATTTCACAAAATCACTGACAACTTTAGTGGAAGATGGATCTGATAGACTAAAGTACAAATGATGATGTCACAAGTAATAAATTATTTGAAACCCTAAAAGCGATAAGTTAAATAAGGAAGATTGAGTGGTCATTTTCATTTTGAAGTGAACAAGTTGATAAATAAAGAGTTAGGGTTATTAGCAAGTGAAAGTATGGAGAACAAGGCTAAAGAAATGGTGGTATTTAATCCACACATAAATTAATTACAGAAATTGAGTAAGTTGTAGATTGATGTATTTGATCATGAAAATATTTGAAATCTTGAGACTTCTCTTTTAGTTGAGAAAATGAAAATGGTCAATAATTTAGGGCACAAGGGTTTAGACATTTGGAGCGAATTTCCATACTTTTTGAATGTGGACATTGTCTAGGTTATTTTAAGCAGAATTCAAGGTGATCAGATGATCTTTGAGAAACCCTATGAAATCTCGAAATAAGCAATTGCAGCAATAATAGGATTATGCAATAACGGACTCATCCTAATCAAGAAGTCCATAAAGAACAAATAGGTTGAAGCCCTAACTGGGGTAACAGGATATCAAAGGGCACTTATAATTCACACCAAAATCGATCTAGTGATAAGGTATGTAGCATATGCAATCTCAAATAAGATTTATTTCAGGAATAGGGAAGGTTCTACCTCAATGATTGTTGTTTATGTTGTGCATCAAATGGTTGAGAAAAAGGAGGATTTTGACTTGTGTGAGTTGCTGAGAAATAAATTAATGAAAAATATAACTATGAAAAAGAATGTCAATTATCCTTTTCACTTTGGATCTCTAGTTATATGCTTGATGATGTATTTTATGAATTCATTACCATTGAAAGAAAATGTTGTGTGGAAGTCAGCTATACTAGTTGGGAAGCAATTTTATTGATATCTAAATTGTCTATCAAAAAAGGAAAAGGTTTGTAAAGAGTATTTTGAAATCAAAATAAATGCATGGAATTATGGTGTTGTTTCCAATCTGGTTATGATGTCTAAAGAAGGATTCTCCTTTGGAAAGAGGAAAGCAAGAAGAACCAGTACATGTCCCCCTCATAAAATTAAGGAGTTGAAGACAAAGGAGAAGGAAGAAGATGTTACCAAAGATAAGGTGTTAAAGATTCTTGAGAAACCTGATGAAATGAAGAAGATTGGAGATATATGGTTTTCCCGACCATCATATGAATAGGATGAGATTATAGACACTCTGGCTATGTACATAATTCATAATGATATTGATCTAAGTGAATTGAAAATTATTTTACCAGAATTATTGATCGAGTAGATTGAAGACGGATTAAGGGAACAGTCACTTGGTGAAATAGTAAAACAAGACAAAATTCAATTGGCTTTGGAAAAAATATTTTGAAACACACAGAAGAGGTTGAATGAGATTATAAATGAGTTGAAGATCTACATCAAAAGTATAAATAGTGTATATAGGTATTGTCTCCAGTGGCCTACTACTATTGGGAACTATAGAACAAAGATCGACACTATTCAGCATGAATTGAACTCTTTTGGAAAAGCATATGATGTTCTTAATGACAAGGATGAAATGTAGAAGAAAAGGATCAATTCCTTACAATCCAATCTTGCAGAAATTATGAAACATAGGGATGGTATTGTGAAGGCCTTTTGGAAGTTCAAAGAGATAATTGAGTTAAGATTGGAATAGCTTTTCGGACTCTTAGTGGATGCTGAGAACAATACATAGAATATTGCTATTCTGGATACTCTTCCGGAAACAATTGATTCAATAGAAAAGAACAATAGTATTTGTTTATACATCAGGCTAGCAGTGGATTCTTGGAAGAAATTTCTTCCGGAACTGAAAGAAAAATACAAGGAAATATTTTAAGGAAAGAAGGATTGAGGTAATGAATCATTTTTATAACCTTTTTGTAAAACAATTTGAAGTAAAGGGGATATAGAACTTTTTTTTCATTGATGTCAAAGGGGGAGAGAGAGGACATGTGAAAAAGGGAGAGAGCTCGAGCATGTGAAAAAGGGAGGGAGAGAGCATGTGAAAAAGGGAGAAAGGAAGCATGTGAAAAATGAAAATCATTTCACCTCATCAGAAGATTTACAAAGGTTTTTGTTGTTGGCTTTTCACATCTTTTGTTGCCATCATTGACAAAGGCGGAGATTGTTGAAGATTGAACCTGTTACATCAAATGGGTGTCATTAATGTTAGTAGGTTTTCATTGATGTCAACATAGTACTATATGTATGACTCATTTACTTAAATTTATTTCACATTAAAGATGATCATTATATGTGGTCTAGTGTGTTGGTTTTTAGGTCTAATTTCTACCGTGTGACAAACTATAATTCAGATATTTGAAGATCTTGGCCGACTTTGTATGTTTTCAAGGTTGGAGATAGTATAAATACAGAATTTTCTAGCGATGAAAATTATACATAAGAAAATAAGGAAGATAAGTGAAAGAGAAGACATGACTTTGATGCTATTCTGAAAGTGTGTTAGTTGTGTGGTTGATCAGTGTGAAGCTTAATGTTGAGTTTCTTGATGTAGTGAGCAGAAGGAATACTCTATCATTCATGCAAGTTGATCAATGATTGTGGTGGAATCTCTATTACATTGGGATTGTTGTCTCTCTATAACAAGTCTTCTTTGTCTTCTTTGTATCTCTATGGAAGTGGGCCCTCTGGGTTGTAGCCTTGTTGACAGTGAGTCCTTATTTCAGGCAATGAGTCCTTATTTCAGGCAATGAGCCTTATCTTAGGTAGTGAGCCTTTTTGTAATCGGTTTTGATATTCTCTATAGTGTGAGTTAATCCTCATTATGGTTTTTCCCTCATTGGGTTTTCCACATAAATTTGGTGTTATTGTGTTTGTGCATTTGCATTTTATGGTTGATCACTTAATCATTTTATGTGTTAGTTCCAAAAATTGAATTTAAGGTTATAATTTGTGACAACTGATTCACCCCCCTCTCAGTTGTCCTATCCAAAAAGTTGTGTATGAGATTTATTTTACCTATTGTACCATGATGTAACTATTCTTTATGTCTTATTTATGATACATATAGAATTTTTCATCATGTTGAGGAAAAAATGAAATATTCAAACACTAGATGAGCATGAGGAATAAAATAGAAAGAAAAGAGAAAGAATGACACTACTCCATGAAATTAGGAAATTGAACAACATAGAAGAAGACATAGCATCATTTCCAATTGAATACCTACCTTTGACCTTCCCATACCTACATTCAATCCATGCTTGGACAATTCTCAACACAACTAAATTTGGTCAAGGGTCAACTATCCCCTAGTCAAAACTATGGTAGACTCAAAAGGCCTAGAGTTGAACCCTAAGCTCTGATACCAAATGTAATAACCCATTCTAATTTATTATTGAATTTATAATATTGAAAATTACATATGAATATATTCAAATTAAAAATACATAACCAAGTATCTATAGTCAATCATACCAACACATTTCTAATTAAAATGAGTCAAAGATTTATATATTCAATTCGAATGTCAATTATAATATCCAAGTTTGAATTGGCTCATAAGGCCACATAGTCAATATAATGTATATATTTACATCAAGGTTACATCATGGTTACATCATACACCAATGTATTCTTGTAAACATCCAAGGTTTCTCTTGACACTCGCCTCCACTAGTGGACAAGAACATGGTTGAAGCACTTTACCACCCAACCCTAAACCTTACGCTTCCCTAGAATTCTTCCAACTTGAAGAATACCTAACCTTGCACGAAAATTTTAGCAAGAGAACAATCTACAAGGTGGAATCTAGTGCATGCCCATACATCAACATGCATCTCTATCTACAAGTCAAAAAATAAAATGCAAGATCTATGCTATGAATGGCAGAGAATTTTATCATAAATTACATACATACATAATGTAATAAGTTGCTTGTCCAAGCACAAGAATAATGTTGCAAAAACAAACAACGGGTTTTGGTAAGTGAAAAAACATATAATCTCTAAACTCCATTTTGGAACCCGTCCTGCAAGGTAACTTTCTACAACACAATTATTTCATAACAACTATCTACCCTCTAGAAGCATCTACCTTAAGGTGCTCTAGTCTCCTTAAGTGTCATTGTTCTTATTCAAATAAAAGAATATTCTTCACACACATATCTACAGAAAAGTAAATCAATCTACTTATTTCCTCATTAAGAAAATAATCATATATATGATTCAAATGGAACTTTTCAATGCATTATTCAGTTATATCATACACATGACCCATGATTACATTCAACATAAATATTTATTCATTTAAGAATGAATTAAATAAGTAACAAAAGAAGGTATGTCACAAGTATGTGTATGTACATAGATGAAGGTCTATGTGCATACACATATATGTGCCAACTTATGTTATCGATTTGTGCATACATTTTGAAATAAAAACCATTAAATTAGATTGTTATCATTTAAATGATGTTCCATTTTGATGTTTCATTTGTTAGAGATTCAAGAAATAAATGAACTAGAACAAGTTTGTTGTAACAGTTTCTCACATATTGTTGTGCCATTTGTATCAAAACCAAGATGTGATATTCAAATGATGTTTTTTACAGATAAACACTCATTGTTTATAATAGAATGACTTTTTTACAACCAAACGATTACAAAACGATTTTGTTTACAAATAAAAACTCACTATTTATAATAGAATGATGTTGTTTCAACTAAACAAATACAAAACAATGTTGTTTACAAATAAACACTCACTGTTTATAACATAACAATGTTTTTTAGCTAAAAAAATATAGATAAATGTTGTTTGCAAATAAAATCTCACTGTTTATAACAGAACGATGTTGTTTCAACTAAATAATTACTTAATGATATTTTTTTCAAATAAACACATACTATTTATAATAGAACAATTTTTTTTTACAAATTACAATCATAGTTTATAACAAAACGATGTCTTTCATAGATAAACACATACTTTTTATAACATAACATTTGTTGTTTATAGTTTACAATCATGGTTTATAACAAAATGATTTTGTTCATAGACGTTTACAAGTTTCAGTACCCTTTTAAGTTTTCTATTTAGATTCGGGCTAATCATTACAACTTTTCAAGAACAGATTAACCATCATTTAGGTATTCAACGTATAATTGGTACTAATAACCTCAGTGTGAAAATAAGTGTAGAATGACATGCTTGTAGTTATGAAAACCCAAAATAATTGTACAAGTCAAGGAACAGTTTTCAATATTTCTAGGGTTTTAGAAAAGAACCCATATTCCTAATATTATCAGCAAGATAGAATAAATAATCAAACCACTAGTCCCTCTAGATAAAGACTTTTAGATAAATCAAAAGTTGTATTTTTACCTTAAGCAACATCAATGCCCTTCAATGGCATATACAAACTAGACATGCAAGGCTTAACCAGTGTTAAATCACTTATGGCTAGTCGATCTTGAAGATCAATTCAAACAAAATGCAAAGACATAAATAATACATTTGTTCCTCCCTCATTAGAGGTGAATGATGCCAACTCAAGAACATTGGAAATTGTCCTGATATGGCTCAGAGATTCTAAGTAAACTAGACATGCAAAGGGTATGGCCTCCTCCATTCGGCCTAGCTGAATGTAGCATCAAATATCATATTAAAAGGGAGAGACAACCATGAGTATGGCGATAACTAGTCATTTTCCTAAAGGGAATGATTGACATATATATCAATTTACATTTGATTGCAAATTATGCAAATTATTGCTAATCAAATTAAATTCGATAGCTATATAATGGCTCTGACATGCATGGCAAGACAGATAGTGGTGATAATATATTGATTCTTAGCTTGACCAAGACCAGCCAACATGCCCAAGGATTCAAAATATGCATAACAAGTAGCTTTGAGGTCGACCGATAGGCCTTGGTTACTTAGACCCACAGTCGATCAATTTTCATTTGATCAACATCGGCTATAAGCCGATTTCTATTACAATCACTTAATGATTGGAAATACATATTCTATCAAACTCGACAAACAGAAAGTATATTGCAATATTTTTAAAAAAAAACTTAGAGAAATCATGCATATTTCCAAGATTTTGTCTAGTTTTTCCCTCACAGACGAGTGCTTTCCCCTTGCCTTTTGCCTAAATACCAGTTTATACTATTTGTTCTTTTTTCCAAGGATATGTCTTTCAAAATGGAAAGATTTTTCATAGAATTGGGTTGTTTCCTCCATAATGGCATTAATTATATTGTCGCCCACTATATCCATTTTAATTAATAGGCCATAATTTGAATTAAGGCCACGACTTATGAAATTTCTCATGATTTCCATTAAATTTATTCAATTTGATAATGTAAAAATATCGATTTCAAATTCAATTGCTCAAAAATATAAATATATATATACCTTATACATATATTGGTATTCATATGCATTCCCTGACATATGTATGTTTTTTGATATATTTATATACATATATATTCACATATATAAACATGTGTATATATATGTGTGTGTTTGTATATAGATGTTTTCATGTTCATATTCAACATTAAATAAGAATGAACTTTTATTTTTATTTTGAACAATAATGTTTAAATGCATAAGTTTTTTTAAATACATACATTCATTCCATGTTAAGTCACACTTTCATTTTCTTTCAAACTCTCAAAACACAAGATTGAGATAAATAATTTAAATAAAAAAATTCCATTTATTGATTTTCACAAGTACATATTTTCAATCATCGAGTCAGTTCAAGTCAGATAAATATAATTCTCATATATGAATTTTAAATGTAGCTATCATGCTATTTGTGGTATGTCCACCTAGATTCCATCAAGCTTACCATTTGATTCAGATAAATGATCCCACTTCAACCATGTTCTTGTCCTTCAACCTATCACCCTACAATTGCACACACTTGCACTTGCAAAATTCATCAGTAATGTTTAATTCATGATAATATATAAGATAATTCAAAAGTATCACATAGTCAACGATGGTCAACTTCTTTCAATCTTTTCAAAAATATCAAAATTCATATTCAACATATTGAATTTCCTCAATAATTCAATTTATCGTGTTATAATTAAAAATGCAATAAATTTGGGTTATGACATCCTTCCCCTCTTGGAAGAGGCATTGTCCCGATGTATATTTAATCAAAATTCAAGAATATATGTATATTTCAACATCACATCAAATTGTTCTAAACTAAAACATCATAATATTTCAATCCAAAAAAATTCAAACAAAGTCATCAAAGTCTCTTTCTTAAGAAAGAAAATGTGGAAAGGAGCATTTTATTTCTTCTACATCCTCCTTGTTGCAAGTATGGATGTGTTTGGTGGTGTTGTCATTAATGTTGTCATTGATGGCAAAGGGGGAGAGAGAATCATGTGAAAATGCTTGGCAGGTTGTTGCTTCTGAAAATCATGTAGGATGTGGGAGAGAGAATCATGTGAAAACTATATGCTTGGCAGGTTGTCGCTTCTAAGAATCGTGTATATTGTCTTTGATGGATTTTCACATCATGTGTTGCCATCAATGACAAAGGGGGAGATTGTTGCAAGTATGGATGTTTTTGGTGGTGTTGTCATTAATGTTTTCATTGATGTCAACACTGTACAAGTTGAGTAAGTTGGTTTTTGCCAAGTTCTTTTGAGAAAATTTGAGAAATAATGAAAGTTGTGTTGAAGTGTGTTCTGAGCATGCTCTAGTATTGTGGTCTGCACTTTTTTTGTGTTAATCCTATGTCTATGCGGATCTGTAGGTGTGTTCATAAGCTTAAATGGATTGTATATTCTGATTTTTAGCTTCTTGTTTGATGAAGAGAAGAATATATGTTCACCATCGTGTGAACTAGTTTGCCAGAACTATTTGTTTGTGGACTGGGAGAAATTTTTTGGCTCTGCAATTTTTTGATATTTGGTTTCAGATCTTGCGGATCTAAGAGATGACTGTTTCTGATTATTTCTATGTTCTGACAAAACCTCTTGTGGTTTGGCACTCTGGAGTCTTTGTTTTTTTGTTGATTGTCCCGATTGAACTAGTGAAGTGTTCTCTATGAATGAAGTTTGTTGAAGTTATTGCAGATGTAACTAAGTTGTTCTCAGAGATGGTAAAATGATTGGTGAAGCTTGTTGAGCAATCCACATGTGTTTATCTTGTTGGAGATGTGCGTACTTCAAATATCATTGGTTTTTTCATTAGGTTTGGCTGACCTGGTGTCTACACGTTACATTTGGATTTTGCATCATCCAAAGGAAGCCTGTGTGAGCTTCAAGATGTTATTTGGGTCCTAAATTAAATATGTATTTGGTCCCCTCACATTATTATCCATGACGGGAATTTTGAGTAGCTAACCTAGTTTGAATTTATAAAATGAAATTGTATAGCCTACCTTGGAGAATGTTCCTGAGGTTGAAGATGGTATAAATACAAGTTAAGTTGTAGCGAATTTCATATCCATCCATCATTCAATCCAAGCAAGAGAAGAGTGTGCAAACAAGTGCGAAAATCAGAGTGTGGAAGAGCGAATTATGGCAACAGTACTCCATTGTATTCATAATCTTTTGATCAAGTTACAAAGTGTGTGGAACTCCTAGTGGTGGATCTTTATCTATTTCTTTGTATTTTTTTGTAGGCAGTGAGCCTCTCTTTCTGGACAGTGAGCCCTAAGGTAGTGAGCCCTTGATCTGGGTAGTGAGCCTTTGTATTTGGGCAGTGAGCCTTTTGTATCCGATACTGCATTACTACTATACTGTGAGTTAATCCTCACCGCAGTTTTTTCCTCATTAGGGTTTTCCATGTAAATCTGGTGTCTCTAGTGTTGTGTTTATGTTATTTTCATTTTCATGTTCACACTTATTAACAAATTGAAGATAAAGTGGAATTGATTAAGTTAAGAAGTAAAGAATTTGATACAACTGATTCACCCCTCCTCTTAGTTGTCTTGTGAAACACTCCCAAGTAGCATTGTCTTCGGAATACTAGTCCCATTGGACCGTAAACTAAGTAATATCTCTACTTTGCAACCTAACATTGCATCTATCTAGGATTATAATGGGCTCCACTAGCACCACTCTTGGATCCTATACCTACAAGGATTGCCAATCAAGCACATGAGTTGCATCAAGATGATATGGCTTAAGCAAAGAAACATGAAATACATTATGAAGTTGAGCTAGAGCAGGTGGTGGAGCAAGTCTATAAGCAATGGGTTTAATCACTTCCAAGACTTCAAATGGTCCCATATATCTCAGGGACAAATTGGAAGACTTTCCAAAGGCAAAGGAAATTTTATGAGGTATGACTCTTAAGAAGACTTTATCCCCTATCATGAACTGTCTAAGATTTCTATTCTTGTCGGTATAACTCTTTTGTCAATCTGTTGCCCCCTTTAGTCTGCTCTTAATGACTCCCATTTGTTCTTCCATCTCCTTAAGCATTTCAGGTCCTTCTATGATCCTATCCTCCAATCTATCCTAACTGATGGGTGTACGACACATTCACCCATAAAGAGCTTCAAATGGTGTCATACCTAGAGATGTGTGATAAGAGTTGTTGTAAGTAAACTCTACCAATGGTAAATATTCTTCCCATTTACACTGTTGGTCCATATAATACATTCGGAGGAGGTCTTCGACTACCTAATTCACCCTCTCTATCTGGAATTCAGTCTGAGGATGATAGGACAAGCTGAAATTCAACTTGGTTCCCAATGTGGAATTCAAGGTCATCCAAAATCTTGAGTTCATTTAAGTGTTTCTATAAAAAATGATAGTCTTTGGCACTCCATGCAAGCAAAAGATCTCCTGGACAAATTTCTTGGATAGGGTCAATGATCCATCCTTAAGGTTTCCTGGAATGAAGTGTGCAACCTTGGTCAACTTACCAACCACGACCAAGATAACATCATGTCGATTATTGCTCAATGGCAACCCCTATATGAAGTCCATACTGATTACCTGTCATTTATACTCAAGTATGTCATGAGGATACAATATCCTAGCTAGATGTGCATGCTCAACCTTGACTCATTGGCACTCTAAGCATATACCTACGTACTCTATGACATCCTTCTTGAGTTTAGGAAAAAACTACAAAATTTTCAATTTTGAAATCATCTTGGATACTCTTGGTGTCCTGAATAAGGTGCATTATGAACCTCCTCTTAGACGAACTTCCTCAACTCTCCAGAGTCTAGAATATACATTCTTTTCTAGTATCTCAAAATTCCATCCAGCTTGATCTCATACCCATCAAACCAATGGTCTGTAGGATTTTTTCTAGGGCACTCTTCACTCTCTCATAGTTCTCATCCCCTGGCAGATGTTGTATCACCTATTTTCTCAAATTTGACCTTGTCAAGATCATGGCTGCCAAATGTCTTCATCTACTAAGAGCATCAGCCACTTTGCTCTTTGTTCCCTTTATATACTCATTTTGAAGTCATACTCACTAAGGAATTCCTACCACCTTCTCTACCGTGCATTAAGATTTGGTTAAGTAAAAATTTATCTCAATCCCAAGTGGTCTATCTTGAGTTCAAATGGCTTTCCCAAGAGATAATGCCTCCACATTTGCAAGACATGAACTATTGCGGCCAATTCTAAATCATGTGGTGTGTAGTTCACCTCGTGATGCTTAAGCTTCCTTGATGAAAAGAAGAAAATGGTTGGTCTCTCTTTCACCTTTATGGTTTTGGACCTAAAAGGAGAGAGATAATTTTCACACTTCTCACTCAAGAACAAACCCTTGAGATTTTTATGCAAAGAAGATTGAAATCTTGCAAAGGGACTGTCATAAAGGTTGAATGATATCAAATGAGGGGTTCACCACCAAGTTTAGACTTGGAAAAGAAAATGTAATGCAAATTATAAAAATAAATCCCTAATTCAATGTAATGACCTAGAAAATGCCTTAGAAATGTGAGTAAACAAGAACATAAAAGAAAAAATGTAAATGGTGTGCACCTGGAAACCTTGAAGTGACAAGAAACAACTCTGAAATTCAAGAAATTTTAACTTTTTGACCAATTGGGACTCATTCGCCAACCTGGGTGAATCAGTCCCAGATCAGGGTTTTTGTACAGGAGTCCATTTTGAGAAAAAGGGTATCAAAATCTAAAAATAGATTCTGACAAACACCTACAGTGGGACTCATTCACCACTCTTGGTGAATCAGTCTCGTTATGTTTTTTTAGAAATTGAAAGATTTGATCTACACTTCAACACCTTCCCTTTCCTTCCAGCTTGAGTTTTGAATCCAAATCTGCTAAAAACACCTACAAAACATAATTTAACTTGATTTTCTAATGGGGGTTTTCCTCGATCAAACCCCTATTTTGGTAATTAAACCTTGATAGAAATAATGAAATGTGCATGAAAACCCTAGCCTTAAATGTGTCTAAGACTAGGAAATCTGAAATATGATGCAATCCTATTCTAATGTGCAAGAATACGATGCAAGAATGGAAATGTAAAAGATGAATGAATCACTTGTGATGATCTCTAATCACCCCAAGTGAGCTATAATGATGCATGTACCTTAGGTTGAATGTAGAGTGACAATGGAAGATGGAATCACTTAGGAAACAAGTCTTTAGTCCTGGCATGATGGCTAGTTGTATCTCCCCAACCTAGAATCCATCATGATTCGCCATCATGAGTGAAATGAGCCTTGAGATCCAAAATAATGGGTCTTAGGGGCCTATAAATGATTATTTGAAAGGATGATTAATGCACGGGTGCCAAAATAGGTCCAAATTAAGTATGAAATTTCCTTGCTTTTGAGAGCGTACAATTTTCTACACTACATTTAGCCCCCACTTTAGCACCCATATGACTCTAAGTGCATATGTAAGCTAAAGGAATCCAATGATGACCTATGTTTCATAAAGGATACACACATAAGTTCAATTATGAAATAGGAGAATGAAGCCCCCACTGTAGTCATCTGCAAAACCATAATGTTAGGAACCACTTCCTACAATACAAATCTAGTAGTTGTCCAAAAATCCTCTTATCAAACCTTTATCTAGAAATCGCATTCGAGGGTAGATGTATGCCCCCCCTTGATTTTTCTTGCTTTATGGAGGTGGAATCAAGGTAGCAATCTAGCCTCGTCGAATAGGGTAAGTCATATCATAGGTAATTTCCAAGTACCCTGCCATATAATGATAGATGATTGATGATGTCGAGAGTAGAATCATGATTGCAATGCAACAAATGATGTTGAAAATAGAGTTCTCTAGCACCCGTTATGTTGATTTGAGTGAAAATCACTTTTTAACACTAACATAGTAAAAACCCTAGTTTTAACCTACATAAGAGCAAAAAGTGAAGTAAATATCTAAAGCTTCAAAGTGATGGTACAATGAAAAGAGATGTTCAATATGAAATGTGTCGAGGAATTTCTTCACGTCATTATTCTTAAATGGTGTCCCATTGTCTGAAACTAATGCAAAAGGAAGTCCAAAGTGAGCAATAATGTGTTCCAATATGAAATGGCATATTACATCAGCAGTTTTGGATCGAAGAGGAATAGCTTCTACCCATTTTGTGAAATAATCTATCATTGTGATTATAAATGTATGTCCAGTAGATGAAGGTGGTGAGATTTTTCCAATTAGATCCAATCCCCACACTGAGAATGGTCAAATAGGAATTTGGGCACGAAGCTCAAAAGCAGGAGTATGAATCAAATTTCTATGTTCATCACATTTGTGACATCTCTTACCATACACAAAGCAATCTTTCTCCATATATCTCCAGTAATATCCCATTCGAATGAGTTTTTGCACTAAGGATCTCCCTCCAAAATGACCTCCACAGGCACCCAAATGAGCCTCTTTGAGTGCTATAGGGATTTCAGATTCATTAAGACATCTAATAAAAATGTCGTTGAAGGATCTTATATATAATACATCAGTGAGGATGATGTACTTGGTTGCTAGTTTTCACAAGCAATTTTAGGTGTTCCTTGTTGGCTCAGGAATGGTACCATATTTCAAATAGTTAAATATTGTATCATACCATTTACTCGAGTGTTCCTTCATAGTTAATACTTCTTCATTTTCAGTGTCAATTGATGGTTGCATGATTGGGTGAACAATAAATGTGAAATATTTGGAAGGATCTTGAGGTGATATAAGAGAGGTTGCACTCGCCATTGCATCCACATGCTAATTATCTTTTCATGGGATGTTGTCAATGGTAAATGACTCAAACTTCTCTGACAAGTTCATTGTGAGATCCTTGTATTTTGATAATTTTTCATGCTTTTCTTGATATGTCCCATTTATTTTTTTGATTACTAATTATGAATCACCAAATATCTTAATGTCTTTTGCAACCATGATTAAAGCAACATGTAACCCAGTGAGTGACGCTTCATTCTTAGCAGTGTTGTTTGTACATAGGAAGTTTAGCTGATATGACAAAGGAATAGATTGTCTTGCGGGCGGAACTAGTATACCCTAGCATTGGAGCCTATTCTACACTTAGATCCATCAAAGTATAATTACCATGTATTAGATTTGATTGTCAACACATTATCATCGAGGAAATAGTAATTGCTAGTTAATGTCAAAGGGGAAGGAGCATCAACCAATTGGCCGGTCAAGGCTTGACCCTTAATTTATTTTTGTGAAACAAACTTAAGGTCAAACTCAGTTAACAACATCACCCACTTAGCTAGACGTCTTGATAAATCTGTTTTATTGAAAAGATGTTTGAGAGGGTCAAATTTTGTCATCACATGTATCTCCACATTCAGTAAGTGATGTCACAATTTACTAGTAGCGAATACAAGAGCCAAACATTTTTTTTCTATTGTTGTGTATCATTTCTCATAATCTATCAAGGTTCGGCTAAGGTAATAGACCGGATGCTCTTTACCATTTTCATTTTGTCGAGCCAACAATGTCGCAAGGGCATGGGTTGATGCGGCTATATAAAGTATGAATAGTTTGTTTTGCATAGCGGGTTATAAAATAGGTGGTGTTGCAAGGTATTCCTTCAAACTCTCAAAATCCTATTTACAATCCTTGTTCCAATCAAAGTGCACATCCTTTTTGAGGAGATGTGTAAATGGTAATGTTCAATTAGCTAAAGATGCAACAAAATGATGGATGGCTTGAATTCTTCCTTGTAACATGCGCAACTAAGAAATTTTTTTAGGAGGTGGCATGTTGACGATAGCATCAATCTTCTTTGTATCCACCTCGATGCCTCTATGAGATACGATAAAACCTAGAATTTTCCCACTATCTGCACTGAAGACACATTTTTTTGTATTCAATCTCATGTTGTATTTTCACATCCGCTCAAAGATTTTTTGTAGGATATTCATGTTGTCTTGTCTTGTTAATGATTTGGATAGAATTTCATCAATGTAATCTTCCAAAATATTATGTATATAATCATGGAATATCAGTGTCATAGCTCATTGATATGTTGCTCCTGCATTCTTCAATCCAAAAGGCATCATAACCCAACAAAATTTTCCCCAAACAGTCGTAAATGTTATTTTGTACTGATCTTGAGGGTTAATGAAAATTTGATTGTATCTAGAAAATCCATCCATGAATGACAAAAAAACATGTCCCACAGTCAAGTCTACTATCATGTCAATATTAGGAAGGGGAAAGTCATCTTTTAAAGATGCTTTATTCAAATCCTAAAAATATGTACACATCCTAATATGATTATCAGGTTTCTTGATTGCGACAATGTTTGAGATCCAAGAAGAATAATCTATAGGTCTTATGAAACCAGCCTCGAGGAGCTTTTCAATTTTGTCCTTAACTAGCAAGGCTATTTTAGGGTTCATTTTTTAATCTTTTATCTAACGGGCTTAGCATTTTCAGCGAGGACTATGTTGTGTGTTACAATCTTAGGGTTAATTCTTGGCATGTCCAAATAAGTCCAAGCAAAACATTTAGGAAAGTCATGAAGCAAGGTTGTAGTATCCTCTTGTTCTCCCTCATCAAGACATTGTACTATTTTAATGAATTTCCCTTAATCATTGATGTCCATTTCTATATCCACTGTATCTCCTAAAGGAAGTGTGATTGATCTTGGAAATCCAGGATTGTATTCTTCATTATTCATGTCAATCTCACCGTTCTCTTTTTCTCCATCTCTTTGTTTGGTGCTTATCATAGCACATGTAACCTTTTTCTTGTGAGGAGGATTATATGGTTTATCATAAACTCCTAGTATGTGTTTCAAGGCTTCATCATCTTCAATGTACTCCCATGATGGTGGTAAATCCATATCAAGCAATTCAAGATGCTTCATAGTGAAGTTGATTTTTGGTTTGCACATGATAGTGTTGATGTTTAATGATGTGCTCTTTGTTGATTGTGTAATTTTAGAAGGACAATATACCAAACCAGTATTTGTCTCTTGTGTGTTAGGCTCTATAGGAACTTGAATTCCTTGTTCTTTCTTTCCACATCCTTTACCATTGTAACCCAATTTTTTCACAAGCTCATAAACTCTCCCATAAAGTTTTTCCATTTCTTTCAGGTTTGGTGGTTGTTCATAGTCTGTCTCATCAAAGTTAAATGTATAACTTGTATCTTCTTCAAGAGTGGATGAGGTAGATGATTATGAATGTTCTTCCATGTTCTGAGTTGACATGACCATTGGTTGCTTTTGTTTCTCATCTTATTTTCTTATGATTATGTATTCTCCCATAAACGAGGGTGTGAACTCCAAGGATCCCCAATCATCATCTAATAATTTTGACACTGTCTCCATTTCTTTCTTGTCTTCTTTTAAAGGTTCTATGTTGGATGTTGGAATCAATGTACTCAGAGGACTTGTAATCAACTTTCAAGCTTGTCTATTTCAACTTGGTATACCTTGTTGAAATAGACATATTTCATGATATGAAGAAGGGTTGAAGGCACCACATACATCTCATGAATCCATGGTCTTCCCAAAAGAATATTGTATGAAAGGTCATGAGGCATAAAATGAATAGGAGTTTGTAAGGTTTCCTTTCCTACTGTAATAGGTAAAATCACACCAAGCAATTGCTTTTTGACATTGTCAAATCTTTGAATTTTTGAAGATTCAGGTTCCATCTTTGATTTGTCTACTTGCAACCTATCTAATATTTTCACACTGCACACATTAACGATTGAGCCATTATCAACAAGGGTCCTTTTTATGCCTATTCTATTGAATTGGGATATTATCATAAAGGCCTCATTTTTATTTCTCAATTCCAAGGGAGGGAGCTCATGTTGGTGAAAGGTAATGTCTAGATTAACTATATTCATTCCTTGTATTAGAACTTACACATCATTTGCATTTATTCTAGGAGGAACCACTACTTGTTGTAAGGTTTTTTGAAGCATACTGTGATAGTTTGGTAAATTATTAATGAGGTACCATAGGGATATTTTTGCAAGAGTATTCTTAAGTTTTTCAACAAGATCATACTCCTTCCCACTATGTGAAGTTAAACGAGGAGCACTAAAGAAAATGTGATTAGGCAAAGGTAAGGGTGCCAGGGTTGGTTGTTGTGGTTGTAGATTATTTCTAGTGTTGTATGTATGAGAAACAGTATTATGACTCAGTTTTTGCAAGACATTACTCTTAGGTGGATAAAGGATAAACTCGGGCTTGTTTTTAGGTTGGGGTTTGTGTGAATGTGGGTAGAGGATGAGCTGAGGTTGAATCACGTTGACTTCTCTTTTTTTTGGTTTCTCATAACAAGCCTTAGTGGATGAGATTTTTGAGAGGAAGTCCTCAAGGGCTTCATCTAATATGTCAAATTCATCACTAGTAAAAGGCTTGGGTTTGTTACTAAGTTGAGGTTGGATGACATTTACTTTGCGTTGTTTAGGTTTGTTTGAACAAGCCTTAATGGATGAACCTTGTGAGGTGAAGTCCTCGAGGGCTTCATCTAACATATCAAAGTCATCATGACTAAAAGGCTTGAGGGTTAAGCTAGAAAAGGGTTTCAACATGCTTAAGTAACTATACATCTATTCTTGTTTAAGATTAATGTTTTTGGTTTTTCTTTCTGATCTATGTCTAATGTAGTCTAATCTAAATGCTGAAAATGAAAATTGCAAAAAGCTACTTCTATCCACAATTTTAATGAATGTAGATGATGTTATTTCTAATGATTGCAGTATAACAGAAAGCAACTAAACTAAAATAGAAAAGTAATGAGAGCAAACAGAAGCTTAAAAACTAGAAATTTAACTCAGTAAATAGCAGTTCAAAATTTGCACTAGGATTGATTCACCCAAGGTGACGAATGAGTCCTGGTAGGGATTTTTTTTAGAATTTTCAGATTTTTTTGGTTGTTTTTTATGCTATATGATATAATTCTAAGATGAAAATGTAGTTTTCCAATAATTTTAATTAAATTAAGTGCAAAAATCCAAGCTACATGAGCTTTCACTAATGCAAAAATGGAAACCCTAGGAAGCAAATTAACCAATGCAAAATGAAATGCAATGTTAATGCAAACTAAATCTAGGATGAAAATGCACTCCAAATCAGAATTTCAATTTCCTAAATGCAGGTTCACCAAAATAAAAAGAAGAAAATGGTTGGTCTCTCTTTGACCTTTAGGGTTTTGGACCTAAAAGGAGAGAGATAATTTTCACACTTCTCACTCAAGAACAAACCCTTGATATTTAAATGCAAAGAAGATTGAAATCTTGCAAAGAAACTATCCTAAAGGTTGAATGATATCAAATGAGGGGTTCACCACCAATTTTAGACTTGGAAAAGACAATGTAATGCAAATTGTAAAATAAAACCCTAATTCAATGCAATGACCTAGAAAATGCCTTAGAAATGTGAGTAAAACAAAATAGAAAAGAAAAAATGTGAATGATGTGCACCTGGAAACCTTGAAGTGACTAGAAATAGCTCTAAAAATTTGAAAATTTTGACTTTTTGACCAACAAGGACTCATTCACCAACCTAGGTGAATTAGTCCCAAATCAAGGTTTTTGTGCGAGAGTCTCTTTTAGGAAAAAGGGTATCAAAATCTGTAAACATATCTAACAAACATCTACAGTGGGACTCATTCACAACTCTTGGTGAATCAATCCCATTCTACGTTTTTAGAAATTGAAAGCTCTGATTTGCACCTCAACACATGCTCTTTCCTTCCAGCTTGAGTTACGGATCCAAATCTACTAAAAAAACTTGCAAAACAGAATTCAACTTGATTTACTAATGAGGGTTTTCCTCAATCAAACCCCTAGTTTGGTAATTAAACCTTGATAGGAATAATGAAATGTGCATGAAAACCCTAGCCTTAAACGTGTCTAAGACTAGGAAATCTGAAATATGATGCAATCCTATTCTAATGTGTAGGAATATGATGCAAGAATGGAAATGTAAACAATGAATGACTCACTTGTGATGATCTCTAATCACCCCAAGTGATCTCTAATGATGATTGTACCTTCCTTAGGTTGAATGTAGAGTGACAATGGAAGATGGAATCACTTAGGAAACAAGTCTTTAGGCTTGGCTTGATGGCTAGTTGTATCTCCCCAACCTAGAATCCATCATGATTAACCGTAGGCATCCATGATCAACCCTTGAAAATGATAGATCTTGATTCAAAGTGAGCTTGAAGACCTTCAAAAATACTTTAATGTTGCTCTAATGCTTCAACTTTACTTGCTTTTGGAATTAGAATGCTCTTGTGAAAGCTTTCTTGAAGATTCTTGATGCTTTTCTCTTGAAAAATTCTTGCTCAAAAATGCTTAGAGTTGGTAAAAATGACTTAGAAGCTTGCTTTTATAGGAATTAACACCTAACTGACTGTTATTTAGATCTCAAATGCCGACATCCACCAAAATTTTAGTGAAAATGGTGAATTCTTGCTCAAATTTGAAAAAGACCCCAAATGGGACTCATCCGCCACCCATGGTGAATGGGTCCCACCTAAGCAGACTCATTCGCTCAAGGTGGCAAATGAGTCCCACCTTAGCTTTTTGAGGTGGGTTTTCAGGATTTTTGGGGATTTGAGTGATTTTATGGGGATTTTGAGTGAAATGAGCCTCGAGATTTGAAATAATGGGTCTTGGGGGCCCATAAATGATTATTTGAAAGAATGATTAATGCAAGGGTGCCGAAATAGTTCCAAATTAAGTGTGCAATTGCCTCTCTTTTGAGAGCGCACAATTTTCTACACTACACTTGATTCATACACTACAACTGTCCATCTTGCATTAGCACTACTTCCAATCCCTCTCTTGAAGCATCTATGGTTATTGTGAATCTTCCATTAGGATCAAGAATGGTCAGCACTAGTGTTGTCATGAGCCTCTCCTTCAAGTATTAGAATGCTTGTTCACATTTCTCGGTCCATTCAAATCATTTCCCCTTTCTTTGGAGTAATGTAATTGGAGATGCAATATTGGGGAACCATTGCCAAAATTTCTATAATATCTTGCGAGGCCCATGAAGATATGGAATTCTGACACATTCTAAGGCATCGGCCATTCCATGATCACCTTGATCTTCTCGGGGTCTACTGAGACTCCCTCAGCTAAAATGATATGACCTAAATAGTGCACCATGTCTTGATAGAATGAACACTTAGATAGCTTCCCAAAGATTTTATTTTCTCTCAGCCACTACAAGGCTATCCTCAAGTGCATATCATTCTCTTCCATTGAATTTGAGTAAACTATGATTTCATTAATGAAGATCAAAACAGAGTCCTCCAAAAAGTCTATGAGCACACTATTCATAAGGTTCATGAAAGTTGCAGGTACATTAGTCAAACCAAACGGTACCACGGTGAACTAGTAATGTCCATATTGAGTTCAAAAAGTAGTCTTCAAAATATCTTCTTCATTTAATCCCAACTGATGGTACTATAACCTAAGATCAATTTTAGAGAACATTGTCACTCCCTTCATCTGGTCAAACAACTCATCGATCCTCAAGAGTGGATATCATCTCTTGATGGTCGCCTTGTTCAACATCTGATAGTCTATAATAGATGCAAGGTTCCATCCTTCTTTTTCACAAAGATAACTAGTGCTCCCCACGAAGACACACTAGGTTGTATGAGCCCTTTGTTCAGAAATTACATTAACTGTGCCTTCAACTCATAAATTTTGGTGGTGGTCATCCTATAAGGTGCTTTAGATTGTGGCTCAGCTCCTAGTACAATTTCAATAGAGAAATTAAATTCTCGTTTTGAGGGTAACTCCATGCTTTCATCTGGGAATACATCTTAGAAATCCTTGAGAATAGGGTAGTCATCTAGATATGGTTCCTTCAATCGGGGTTACTGATATGCAAAACATAAATAACACACTCCTTCCGAAAAGCCTTTTTTAGCTACATAATAGAAATATTTCTAAGCTCTAAGGGTCTGTATTCCACAAATCTTGACTGGGTTCCTGTAATCATCCAGATAGTTAACTACCTTATCCTCATAGTTCACTATAGTCGTATGCTCACTTAACCAATGTATTCCCAAAACTACATCATATGAGCCTAAAGGTGCCACATACAGATTGACCTAGGTTTGAAAGTTTGGAAGCTCTAACTCACTGCAAAAGAGATAGGTATCTACCCTCCGCTCTGTTTGATTACCAAACTAGACTATCCATGATTTTTCCATGTATCCAGGTCTAATAGGTATCTTGGATATTATTCTAGGAGCTATGAAACATTCGGTAGCTCTGGTATCAATTAAAATAGAGATAGTTTGGCCATAGAGCTTACCCATCAACTAAATTGTCAAAGCTTGAAACTCTACCTATTTGTTATCCACTGCAGCATGGATCTGATGATGTTGGGTCTGCTGATAGTTTCCTTCCTTTTGTGACTTCGATCGTTGTGGACAAGTTGAGGCATAATGATTTCCTCCACAAGTATAGCACCCATCATGAGGCCCTTTGCGACCTCCTAGCTTGTTCTCCTTGAAGCCTTTCTACTTTTGGTTGTCTTTACCTTTTTTTTTGTTTTCCTTCTTGTTCTTTCCACCATTACCATCTCCACCTTTCTCCTATGACTCACTTCCCCTCTTGAGATTATGGATCTAATGGTTCTTGTCTCCTTTATGAAATTTTTTGTTACCAAACCATGACTTACGATTTGCATTATTATGGTAGTTGGATAACTACTACAATTTTTTCTCCTGTTTAGTTGCTTTTAGGAAGATTTTGTTCATGGTAAGAGGGTCATGCATGTCCACTTCAGCTCTAATGTGGGGTCTCATCCCTAATATAAATTTTTGGATTAGGAAACGTTCATCTCTCTAATACTAGGGCACATACTTCAGTAGGTTGCTGAACTTTTCCCAATACTATGTCACAGTCATGCTCCCCTGAGTTAGGGTTTGAAATTTTGTCACCTTCTAGTTGAAAAAGAGCTACAGTACCCATCTCTTCCTAAAATATTGGAGGAAGAGTTCCGAAGTAATATTAGTAGGTTGCAGATTCCTTTTTGACTTTTAATTATCCCACCAAGTAGCTTCTTCACTTGAGATCCGATACGTAGCCCATGTCGCTCTAGTCTAGTCAGATAGGTTATAAAGCCCAAGGTATTTTTCCATCTCAATAATCCATGCCTCTACTCCTCTCTAATAGACTTACCATCAAACTTAGGCGGTGCTACTCTTTTGAGAACTTTTCCAAGCTCTTGCTCAATTCAACCTCGAGGTCTTGCTCTTGGACCACCATCTCCTTGATTGACTTTTTCATTCCTTTGGTCTCGATCCTCATGTGTCACTCGAACCTCTTGTTCTATGTGATTCATACAAGCCTCTTTCTAGTTCAGAAGCTCTAGAATCTGTCTCAGCCTCTTGTTTGGTTTGTTGTCTGACCCACTACCACCCATCTCTTACTTTGTGGTCACCATGCTGATTCAAGTTTGACCTACATCACATTTCACTTTTATCGCAACTTAACTCTGGGTTCTACGAATAAACATTCTTATTCTACATCATATTACATACACATGCATATATCCCTTATTCATAGAAGACATACACATTCACGCACATGAATCATATTTTGGAATTATTAATTTGAACGCACCAAAAATATCATCTTGTTTTATTTATATTAAATGTGGGTCAATAGACCCTTATTTATAAAGGCTTCTTGTTGCATTATTCAGTTTTCTCATCATCAAAAAGAGGACATTCCTTTGGGTCCTCATCTGAATTTACATCAAATTTTACAGAAGAGGATGGTTGAGCATGAAAGCTCTCCTTTTCCTCCTTAGTTAACGAGGGTGTGTTGGGTCCTCACCCTAGAGGCCAGTCTCTGATTGTGAAAAGATTTTTGATCTTAGGTATTTGCTTCTCCTCAATCTTCTTACCTCTCTAGATTTAGTTGTGTGAGGGCTTGAGGTATAGTCTCTTCATCGAGAATTTTGGGTTGAACCTCCATCTTCTCATTTTCTTCCATTATGACTTTCTTATGTGAGGTCCTAATGGTATTCCCTTTCTTTCGTCTTGCCTTTGACCCTCCCATACATGCATTCAATCTAGGCTCAAACAATTATCAGGACAACTAAATTTGTTAAAGGGTCAACTATCCCCTATTCAAGACTATGGTAGACTCAAAAGGCCTAGAGTTGAACCCTAAGGTCTAATACCAAATGTAATAACCCATTCTAAATTATTACTAATTTTATAATATTACAAATGATATATGAATATATTCAAATTAAAAATACATAACTAAGTAGCTATAGTCAATCATAGCAACACATTTCTAATTAAAATGAGTCAAATATTTATATATTCAATTCAAATGTCAATTACAATATCCAAGTTTGACTTGGCCCATAAGGCCACATAGTCAATACAATGTATATATTTACATCAAGGTTACATCATAGACAAAGATAGTCTTGTAAACATCCAAGGTTTCTCTTGATGCTCACCTCCACTGGTGAATGAGAACATGGTTGAAGCGCTTTACTGCCCAAACACGAAGCTTACGCTTCCCTAGAATTCTTCCAACTTGAAGAATACCTAACCCTACATGAAAATTTTAGCAAGAGAAAAATTTGCAAGGTGGAATCTGGTGTGTGCCCATACATCAACATGCATCTCTTTCTACAAGTTAGAAAAGAATATGCAAGATCTATGCTAAGAATGGTAGAGAGTGTTATCACAAATTCCATACATACATAATGAACTAAATTACTTGGATAAGCATAAGAATAATGTTGCAACAACAAACAATAAGTTTTGGTAAAAGAAAAAACCTATACTCTCTAAACTCCATTTCGACACCTGTCCTGGAAGATGACTTTCTACAACATAATTATTTCATAATAGCTATCTACCCTCTAGCATCATCTACCCTTAGGTGATCTAGTCTACTTAGGTGTCACTGTTCTTATTCAAATAAAAGAATATTCTTCACACACATCTACGAAAAATTAAATCTGTCTACTTATTTCCTCATTAAGCAAATAATCAGATACATGATTAAAATGGAACTATTCAATACATTATTTATTCATATCATACACATGACCCATGATTACATTCAATGTAAATTATTATTCATTTAAGAATGAATTAAATAAGTAACAAAAAAGGTATGTCACAAGTATGTGTATGTACATAGACAAAGGTCTATGTGCATACACATATATGTGCCAACTTATGTTATTGATTTGTGCATACATTTTGAAATAAAAACTATTAAATCAGATTGCTATCATTTAAATGACGTTCCATTTTGACGTTTCATTTGTTAGAGATTCAAGAAATAAATGAACTAGAAAAAGTTTTTTGTAACAGTTTCTCACATATTGTTGTGTCATTTGTATCAAAACTAAACTATGATATTCAAATGATGTTGTTTACAGATAAACACTCATTGTTTATAATAGAATGGTGTTTTTTACAACCAAACGATTATAGAATGATGTTGTTTACAAATAAACACTCACTATTTATAACAGAACGATGTTGTTTCAACTAAACAAATATAGAACAATATTGTTTACAAATAAACACTCACTGTTTATAACAGAATGATGTTGTTTTAGCTAAACAAATACAAAACAATGTTGTTTACAAATAAAATCTCACTATTTATAACATAACGATATTGTTTCAACTAAACAATTACTGAATAATGTTGTTTTCAAATAAACACATACTATTTATAACAAAACAATTGTTGTTTATGGATTATAATAATAGTTTATAACAAAATGATGTTGTTCAAAGATAAACACATACTGTTTATAACAAAACAATTGTTGTTTACGGATTATAATAATAGTTTATAACAAAATGATGTTGTTCAAAGATAAACACATAATGTTTATAATAGAACATTTTTTGTTTACAGTTTACAATCATGGTTTATAACAAAACGATGTCATTCACAGAGGTTTACAAGTTTCAGTGCCCTTTTAAGTTTTCTATTTAGATTCAAGCTAATTAGTACAACTTTTCAAGAATAGAATAACCATCATTCAAGTATTCAACATATAGTACTAATAACCTCAGTGTAAAACTAACTTTAGAATAACATGCTTGTCGTTGTGAAAACCCAAAATAATTGTACAAGTCAAAGAACAATTTTTAGTATTTCCAAGGTTTTAGAAAAGAACCCATATTCCTAATATTATCGGAAAGATAGAAGGAATAATCAAACCACTAGTTGCTCCAAATAATGACTTTCAGATAAATAAAAAGTTTTAGTTTTACCTTAAGAAACATCGATTCCCTTCAATGGCATAAACAAACTAGACATGCAAGGCTTAACTTGTGTTAAATCACTTATGGCTAGTCAATCTTAAAGATCGATTCAAACAAAATGCAAAGACATAAATAATGCATTCATTCATCCCTCATTAGAGGTGAACAATGCCAACTCAAGAACATTGGTGGTAGTTCTAATATGGCTCAAAGATTCTAAGCAAACTAGACATGCAAAGGGCGTAACCTCCTCCACTCGGCCTAGCCGAATGTAGTGTCAAATATCATATTAAAAGGGAGAGACAACCATAAGGATGGTAATAACCAATCGTTTCCCTAAAGGGAATGATTGAAATATATATCAATTTACATTTGATTGCAAATGATGTAAATTACTACTAATCAGATTAAATTTGTAGCCATCTAATGGCTCTTATATGCATAGCAAGACAGATAGAGGTGATAATATATACCGAGTCTTGGCTTGACCAAGATCGGCTAGCATGCCCAAGGATTCAAAATATGCATAACGAGTAGCTTCAAGGTCGGTTGATAGGCCTTGGTTACTTAGACCCATAGTTGATCGATTTTTATTTGATCGACATCAACTATAAGTCGATTTCTATTACAATCACTTAATGATTGGAAATACTGATTCTATCAAACTCAACAAACAGAAAGTATATTGCAAGATTTTTTAAATAAAAGTACAGAGAAATCATGTGTATTTCTAGAGAAAAAATATCAATTACCTAAATTCGATATTTTTCCAAGCTTTTGTCTGATTTTTCCCTCACAACCGAGTTCTTTCCCCTTTCCTTTTGCCTGAATACCATTCAATACTAGACTCGTATTTTTTGCCAAAGATATGTCTTTCAAAATGGAAATATTTTGCATGGAATTGGGTTGTTTCCTCCATAATGGCATTAATTCTATTGCCTCCCACTATATCCATTTTAATTAATCAGCCATAATTTGAATTCAGGCCATGACTTATGGAATCTTCTCATGATTTCCATTCAATTTCTTATCAATTCGATAACGCAAAAATATCAATTTCAAATTGAATTGCTCAGAAATATAAATATATATATATATATATATATATATATATATATATATATATATATATGTATATATATATATATATTTATATTCATATAGATTCACTCACATATGTATGTTTTTTGATATATTTATGTACATACATACATACATACATATATATATATATATATATATATATATATATATATATATATATATATATATATATATACATATATGTATGTATTGCCATATATATACATGTGTGTGTATATATGTGTGTGTGTGTTTATATATAGATGTTTTCATGTTCATATTCAGCATTAAATAAGAATGAACTTTTATTTTCATTTCGAACAATAATGTTTAAATGCATAAGCTTTTTTTTGAAGTACATACATTCATTCCATGTTAAGTCACACTTTTGTTTTCTTTCAAACTCTCAAAACACAAGATTAAGATAAACAATTTAAATAAAAAATTCACAAGTATTGCTTTTCACAAGTACATCTTTCCAATCATTGAGTCAATTCAAGCCAGATAAATATAATTCTCTTATATAAATTTTAAATGCAATTATCATACTATTTATGGTGTGTGCACCCAGATTCCATCAAGCTTACCGTTTGATCCAGATAAACGATCCTACTTCAATCCTGTTCTCATCCTTCAACCTGTCACCCTACAACTGCACACACTTGCACTTGCAGAATTCATCAGTAACGTTCAATTTATGATAATATATAAGATAATTCAAAAATACCACATAGTCAATTATGGTCAACTTCTTTCAATCTTTTCAAAAATATAAAAATTTATATTCAACATATTGAATTTCCTCAATAATTCAATTTATCATATTATAATTAAAAATGTGCTAAATTTGGGTTATGACACAAATTAATAAAATGACTTGGATATTTTGAAGGCATCATTGATCCTTAAAAGAAAATCACTATCAAAACGTATGATGATGTCAAACATGAGTAAGTGGGAACTATAAAACTGCACATTCAAGTTGGACTCATTATCATGGAGACCATATTTTAAAATTTAGACTTTGATCTCCCTTATAACATTCTTCTTGTCTAACCATGGATATACACCATGCAAGTTGTCCATTCTACATATCATTGTCCTTGTTGATTGAAAAACTTTTCATTATTGTAAGTTTCAGGAAAAGGAATTTATAACCGTTATCATCATTGTCTAATAAATTATGTTGCATCCTTTTCATCATCCTACATAGATCCATATTCACTCAAGTAGGTCACTTTCATTGTTCATCTTTCATTTTAACATCCTCTTCATCATCCTACATAGATCAAGTGACCTACTTGTGTCAAAGTGGGACACTTTGTGCCAAAGTGGAACACCTTGCGACAAAGAGAGACGCTTTGTGCCAATATTTTCCAGGGTCCTAAAATTACTCTAATTACATGAAAAAGTACACAAAATCATGAAAATGATGAAAAAGCAGAGCAAAATCCACTTACCGTCTTTTTTCGTGTACCTCGTGCCACCTCACTACGAATCACGTCCAATCTAGGGGGCTTGTAGGTCCTTTGGCTTGGCATCCTCAATCACTTTGCACCTAGGTGATTTGCAAAAAGTTAAATGTCAAATGAATAATGAAAAGTGTCATTTTTTTTAGTATATAGTAAAACCCTAGTAAATAAAGCTTATTCATTTAAAGGAAATTTCATTCAAATTAGCATATTGGGGAATAGAGAACTTCGTTTTCAATGTTGTTTGTTGTGTCAAATTTATAATTTCGCTCCCAATCTCATCAAATGTCCATCATTATGTGGTATGGTATTTGTAAATACCCTATGATACAACTTCATTAATTTGATGTGGTTTCATATTCACCCTGATTCCACCTCCATAAAGCAAGCATCTAATTAGGGGGCATACATCTACCCTCAAATTTAATTCTTCATAGAAGTTTGATAAGATGATTTTTGGAGTAACTACCAAATTTGTGTTGTAGGATGTGGGTCCTTTAACATTGCACGGTTTTGTAGGTAACTACAGTGGGGGCTTCATTCTCCCTAATAAATCCATATGAGTATCCTTTTTTTTGTAGAAGTTTATTTCATTCTCCCCAATGCATATGCACGAAGTATCATATGGCAACTAAAGTGGGGGCTAAATTTAGTGTTGAAAAAAGAAACCCTTTCTCACACTTAATTTGGGAGTAATTAATATTAAATTAACTTAATGTCTTGATTTAGTGTTGTAATCTGTTTTACACATTCACATTAAGTCTAGGACCCTTTTTGATAAAATGGACTTAATGGTGCCTTATTTAGGATATTGCAAAGTGTTTTCTTACACTTTCACACTAATCTAGGGATTTATTAAATAATTAAGGTTAATTAGAACTTAATTGGCCCCTTTAACTCAAATCCAAGCCTTATTTATTGCATTTTTCGAAGGATCTATCCTAACACTCATTAATAATGTTGCATAACACTTAATTTTACAAGGTTTGAGTCCTAGGATAGTGACTTGGGACCCATTCGCCACTTGGAAAATGGGTCCTCACTATGTCCTATTACACCCTTTTTACATATCATTTCACCTCCCCAAAACTTGGTCCTAGATAATTATGCTAGGACCCACTCGTCCAAGTTGGAAAATGGGTCCTTCTTACCTAGGACACCCCTTTTTGAACTTATTTGTGGCAGGATTTTAGTAATTTTGAATCATAGATCTAATGTCGTCTTGTGCTATTTTAATTTAAGGATTAAATCTTGTTATGTATAAATATAAGCTTATTTTACATAATTTCACCTAGAAGGTTTCAAGCAAGTTAAAAATCAAGAGAATTTTCATGAGATCAAACATTCATATTCAAGAAGCAAACAAGAGTGAAGTCTTGGAGTAGCATTATAGGTCTTCAAGCTCATTTTGTGTCAAAGATCAAGCATTATTTGAAAGGGAGATGATAGATGCCTATGGATAATCATGATGGATTCTAGGTGTTGGGAGATGCACAAGATATACAACCAAGCCTAATTATTTGTTTCTTAAGTGATTCCATCTTCTAAGATCATTCTATTTGCAGCCTAAAAAGAGGTATATTCAGATTTGTGGCTTATTAAAGGGATTTGGGATCTTCTAAAGTAGGCCACTTGCATTGTTCATGTTTCATTTTAGGATCCTATTCTAACACACTTGAATAGGATTTCTTTGCATCATTTAGGATGTTAATCTTAGACACACTTAAGGTTAGAATTGCACACACATTTCATGTTTCAGATTTTCATTCATCGTCAAGGTTTAATTACCAAACTTGGGGTTTGACTAAGGAAAACCTCTATCCACCAACAAGCTTCAAAATTTGTTTTACGGATTATTAGTAGATTTGGATCCAAAAGCGGGAGTTCCAAGTTACAGAGAAGGAGTGCAGACCTGGAAGTTAAAGATCAGATTTAGAGTTTTTTGAAAGAGCCTACCAAGACCCATTTGCAACCTAGTGAATGATTCCATGTTAGAGCTTTAAGGGTAGCAAATTTTTACTATTTTCAAGCTTTATTTATAGATTTAGAGTTCTCTGAATAGGTACACCAGGACGAATTCACCACCTAGAGAATGAATCCTTGATAGAGTGGTAGAAACAACAAGATTTGGTCAGGTGCACAGTATTCCCTATTCTCATTTTTTCTGGAAAAGCTTTTGTTTCTCTCTATTTTATATTAGATTCATTCATTACATTTGATAGACCTAGAATTAGGGTTAATTTACTATTCCTATTTATTCTCTCCAAATTGTGATTTAGCTCACCGCCACATCCTTGTATAAAGGAGAGATTGCAAGATCTCCCTAATCTTGATTTGGCTTACCTTTTGGGGTTGATAGTCTCTTCAAGGTTTTGGGGATCTCATTTCTTGAATGAAAAACTAGAAAAGAGGGTTAGACATTATAGCCCCCTTTTTCTTCATTTCATTTTGGTGAAATTGACCTTCTTGAACATCCTCATTTTTTATTTGGAATACATTAAAACCCTATATCCTAGTTTGCATTAGGTTTGCATTAATTATTTGGCATTTAGGGTCCTTTCATTTTTCATTAGTGAACATTGCATTTAGGATAAATTTACATGCTTGCATTGCTTATATTCACTAAAAATTAAATAAGTGCTTTACATCTAATTTCGTTTTTCATTTTGCTTATCATTCAAACATTTAGATTCAAATTGCATACTCAATTTGGTCACCTTATTCATCATTAACCTTAGTAAACATTACAGTTAGAGACTTTGTATCTAGTAAATCTGTTATAGAATTAATTGTTATAGACCTAAGATAGAAAACACATAGGATTAACTCAGAAAATAGAAATCAAATTCAGAAAACCCTAAACTAGGACCCATTCACCATAGGGTGAATGAGTCCCTGTATACACCTGATCAGAAAAGTTTCTTAGTGTTTTCTGGTGTTTGGTATGCTATTCTCTTCTTACTCTTAGCCTTGATCTAGGACCCATTCACCATAGGTAAAATGGGTCCCTGTACACCTTGTAACAACAAAAATTCTAAGTTCTTTTCAATTTTTGATAAGAATTTTGGATTATGTTCTTAGATCTGAGAAGTGGTTGTCTGAAATAGATTGTTTGTATATTTAATTTTGTGTTCCTTTAGTTAGATTTTCTTGCATATTTCAAGTAGCATTAGATTTCTGCAATTTCATTAATTTTCCGGCATTATTGCATCATTCGATACATTAGTTTACATTTTCCAACCATTAGAAAACAAAAAAAAAACATCAAAAACATCAAACAAGACCCTTGAAGAAAGCATAGTTATTTGATTATGTCAAATCTCTTTTTTAAAGTTAACCTATCCCTCAAGCCCTTTAGTAGTGATGAATTTGACATGTTAGATGAAGCCCTTGAGGACTTCATCTCTCAAGGTTCATCCACTAAGGCTTTCTATGATAAACCAAAACATAAATATGTCAATGCAATCACACCACAACTTATATTTTACCCTCTTTCACAAAAACCTCAACTTCAAAACAAACCTGTGCTTATCCTTGAACCACCTAAAAACAAGCCTTCACTTGATGATAGAAATGCTTCACAACAAATGGGTTATAATACCATTGTGCATACCTACAATACAAGTAACAATAGGCAACAACAAATGACTCATGTTTCATTACCTTTTCCTAACCCTATATTACCTAGTGCTACTCATTTACCCGTGAACAATGGAAAGGAATACAACCTTATTGAAAAACTTAAGAATACTCCTACTAAAATATCCCTATGGGATACTATTCAAGCCTCACAAAATTACCATAGTATGCTGCAAATGACCTTACAACAAGTTATGGTTCCTCTTAATACTACTTCAAACAACGTGGCAGTGCTAGTTCAAGGAATGAATGACATAAATTTAGACATTGTTTTTCACCAAAAAGAGTTACCTTCCTTGGAAATTCAAAAGAAAAATGAGGCTTTCATGATAATCGCTTATGTTAATCGATTTGGTATAAAGAGAAAGCTTGTTGACAATGGTTCAGCCCTTAATGTGTGTAGTGTGAGCATATTGGAAAAACTCCATATGGATAGGAGTGATATCACCCCTAATTCTTTATCTATCCATAGATTTAATAATATAGGAAAACAACCGCTTGGATTCATCACATTACCTATTAGAGTTGGGAAAGTAATATTACAAACTCTAGTCCATGTTATGCCTCACAATATTTCATACAATCTCCTCCTAGGAATACCTTGGATTCATGAAATGAATGGAGTTCCTTCTACCCTACATCATGTAATGAAATGCATTTATGATAATAAAGTTTACAAGCTAAAGTTTGAACCCGAACCTAAAAGCTGCTTGATTATTGAGAAATATGGAAGAGATCCCTTAAAATAATCGAAGTCAAATACAAAAGTGGAAGTTAAGAAAGATGAATAACATGATATGAAGATGGATGAAACTACTAAGCTATTAGAATATGAATGGGGCTCCTTAGATTTCACACCAACATTTATGGGAGAATACAAAATCACAACAAAAGAAACTGAAAAGAAAAAACAACCAATGGTAATGTCAACACATAATTCAGAATAAAACTCACAAGCACCTACCTCATCTACTCTCGAAGAAGACACAAGCTATACAATGAATTTGATGAGATAGATTATCAACAACAACCAAACCCAAAAGAAATGGAGAGACTTTATGGAAGAGGTTATGAGCTCGTAAAACAACTTGGTTATAGTGGAAAAGGATGTGGAAGAAAAGAACAAGGCATCTGTATTCCTATAGAGCCTAATACACAAGAAGCAAAAAGTGGTTTGGGCTATTTTCCTTCTAAAATAATGCAAGCAACGAAAAGAACTTCACTCAACATCAACATTGTTGTATGTAACCCTAATGAACCAACTCTCGCCTTGAAGCATTCGGAATTGATTGATACAACTTGTGAAAAATAATTGGAATACTTTGAAGATGATGAAGCTTTGAAAGAAATGTTAGGATTTTATGATAAGTCATTTACTCCTCCTAAAAAGAAACAGGTTACATGTGCTATGGTTAGTACTAAACAAGTTGATGAAGACACGGGAAGTAATGAAAGTAACAAGGACAAAGAAGAATATAATCCTAAAATTTTGAGACAATATGCACTTCCTTTGGGAGATACAATCAACATACCAATGGACACAACTAATGAGGAAAAAGTAATTCAAATAGGAAAGTTCCTTGATGAAGATGAACAAGAAGACAATGCAACCTTACTCCATGACTTTCCTAAACTCTTCACTTGGACTTATTCAAATATATCGAGAATTGATGCTAAAATGGTCCTTGTAGAGGATGCTAAACTAGTGTGAAAAAAATACAAAAGATGAATCCTAAGATAGCTATATCGGTTAAGGATGAGATTGAGAAACTCCTTGAAGCCGGTTTTATCTGACCTATTGATTATTCTCCTTGGATCTCGAACATTGTTACAATTGCAAAACCTGATAATCGTATTAGGATGTGTATGGACTTTCATGATTTGAATAAAGCATCTTTATAAGATGATTTTCCGCTTCCTAATATTGACATGATAGTAGATTCCACTATCGGACATGCTTTGTTGTCATTTATGGATAGATTTTCTGGATACAATAAAATCTTTATTAACCCTCAATATCAATACAAGATAGCATTTACTACATCTTGGGGAACAATTTGTTGGGTATTTATGCCTTTTGGATTAAAGAACGTAGGTGCAACATATCAAAGAGCTATGACATTGATATTTCACAATTACATACATAATATTTTGGAGGATTACGGTGATGATATTCTAGCCAAATCTTTAACTCGACAAGACAATGTGAAAATTCTTTGAAAAATCTTTGAGTGAATGCGAAAATATAACATGAGATTGAACCTAAAGAAGTGTGTCTTTGGTGTAGATAGTGGAAAATTTTTGGGTTTTATAGTATCTCACAGAGGCATTAAGGTGGACACAAATAAAATTTATGCTATAGTTAACATTCCACCTCCTAGAACTATTTATCAATTGCACACTCTACAAGGAAGAATTCAAGATATTCATCATTTTGTAGCATCTTTAATTGATCGAACATTACCCTTTACACAAATCCTTAAGAAATAGATTCACTTCAATTGGAATGAGGATTGTAAATAGGCTTTTGAGAGTTTGAAATATTATCTTGCTATTCCACCTATTTTACAACCCGCTAACAAATTGTTTATCCTTTATACAACAACATCAGCCCATTCTCTCACAGCATTGTTGGCTCAATAGGATGATAGTGGTAAAGAACATCCTATTTATTACATTAGCCAAACTATGATTGATTATGAGACATGATATACAATGATAGAAAAAAATTTTTAACTCTGGTGTTCACTACTAGAAAATTGAGACATTATTTACTGAACGCTAAAATCCATGTGATGATGAAGTGTGATCCCTAAAAACACCTTTTTGCTAAAATGGATTTACCGGGATGCTTAGCTAAGTAGGTTATGTTGTTAATTGAGTTTTATCTTAATTTTGTCTCTCAAAGGCCATTAAAGGACAATCCCTGACAAACTAATTAGATGATGCTCCCTCTCCTCTAGCTTTACCTAATATAGACTCATTCCCCGATGAGAATGTGTTGACTATTCAAAAAGACAAGGAAACGTGGGAATTGTACTTTGATAGTTCTAAGTGTTGATCTGGCTCCAGAGCAGGGGTTATATTAATTCCTCCTTTAGGTAAGCTTATTCCCTTATCTTTCCATTTAAACTTCCTATGTACAAATAACACTACGGAGTATGAAGCTTTAATAGCTGGTATACATGCCGCATTAGCATTAAATGTCAAACACATTTCTATATTTGGTGATTCCCTCTAAAAATGGTTCATATCAAGCAAAGAACGATAAGCTCATTTGATATAGAGACCTCACGATGACATTATTAGACAAATTTCAATCATATATGATAGATAACGTACCACAAAAGGATAATTGGCATGAAGATGCAATGGCAAGTGTTGCTTCTCTTGTATCTCCTGAGGATCCTTTTTTTGATTTCACATTTATATTCCAAATGATCCCTAAACCGTCAATAGAAGATAAAAGCAAAGAAGTCTTATTGATCGATACTGACAACTCTAGCAAATGGTATACAATGATATTCAACTATTTAAAATATGGTACCTTTCCTGAGCCTACAACCAAGAACACTCAAGCCCATCTTCAGAAACTTGCATCTAAGTATATAATCCTTACAGACATTTTATATAGAAGATCATTCAATGGTCTTTTACTTAGATGTCTAAAATAATCTGAAATCCCTATAGCACTTGAAGAAGCTCATGTAAGTGCTTGTGGAGGGAATTTTGGAGGAAGACTGTTAGTTCAAAATTGGTTCGTATATAGGATATTACTGGAGACAAGTGGAACAAGATTATTTTGATTACATGAATAAATGTCATAAATGTCAAGAACATAACAATTTGATTCATGTTCCTACTTTTGAAGTTCATGCCCAAGTTTATACTTGTCCATTCTCAGTTTGGGGTTTGGATCTTATTGAAAAGATGTCACCTCCTTATTCCACTAGACACGTGTTTATCATTACCGCAACTGACTACTTCACAAAATGGGTAGAATCTATCCCTCTTCTTTTCACGATAGCTAACACAATATGTCGTTTCATATTAGAACATATTATTGCTCGCTTCGGTCTCCCTTCCACATTAGTTTCATATAATGGAACTTTTTTTAAGAACAATGAGGTGAAGAAATTCCTAGAAACATTCAATATTCAACATTGCTTTTCAACACCATATTATCCATAATCAAATGGGCAAGCGGGATCGACTAACAAGACTATTGAAATTTTTTATGAAAAAAAATGAGTAAACATAACAAAGATTGGCATACTCAACTAACTTATGTGTTATGGGCTTACCGTACAAGCATTAGAACATCTACTGGAAACACCCCTTATAACCTTGTTTATGGTGTTGAAGCAATAATTCCCTTAGAATTAGAAATTCCTTCTCTAATAATTACTCTTAAAGGGATTATTGATGATACTACTTATAAGAAACAATGATTAAATCAGCTTGAAATGCTTGATGAACAATGTATCAACGCTCTTGATCATATTCAATATTATTCCAAAAGAATGCAACTTGATTACAATGATAATTTCATCCCTTGTGCATTTAATGAGGGTGACTTGGTGTTATATGGAAATCAACGTAATTTCAATGCTCTCCTGAATGAAAAAGGAAAATTTAGCCCTAATAGGTTAGGACCTTATATCATTAAGGAAAAGTATGGGTCTGGAGCCTACACATTAACGAAAATGGATGGTACATATCTAAAAGAACCTATCAATGTCATGCATTTGCATCGGTATTACATATAGCATTCTCTATTTTTAATTTAGTGTGTTAGAGAAGTGTTGTTAGATTAAGTGGATAGTTTATATTTTATGTCGTATTTCTTCATTCTTTGACACACAATAATAGTGTGTGTCTTAGAGTATAAGGTGATTGTTCAAATGATTTGAATAATTCCTTTAGCTTCCATACTATTCAAAACTTTGTGTGTGTTATGTTAATTTAGATCCTTATATGCATTTAATGTTATTAGATCATAGGTGTATTTAAGTTGACATAGCATACTTAATTACAATGCAACATCTAACATAAACTAAAATGGTTTAATTAGATCACATAAAACATTAAATCATGGAGATATTTATTAGATATTCCTACACAAGACATTTGATAAATCCCATTGACATTTAATTCAACACAAGATCATAAAAACAAAAACATCAAAGCTCTTATATATATCATCAAAAAATTTAAGTACATATACATCACTGAATATAATGCTAATAGTGTATGTGACTTCTAGACTCCTTAGGGGCCAGTGACCTTTGTGGCCGTCACGATATAGTAGTATGTGATTGCTACCTACTCGGGGATAGTTGCATGCCCTCCAATAGTCTAGATACTCTCACCTCCCATACGAGTGCCTTGGCATTCTCTCAGTCTATCCACTCCTTATCTGCCTATACCCTAGCAAGCTTCTCCTGTAGCCTCGAGATCTCTTCTCGTAGGTCACCCTCCATCCTACTATCAGTAGAGACTCGAGATGTTAGGATTGCTAAAAGCTCTACCTAAAGTTGGTCGACACATCTGGTGGCTCTCTCGTATGTTGCACCTAATCTCATAACTAACTCAAAGAGGTCTGCATGTGGCCCCACAGAAGGTGGGGGCATGTACTCTAGGAGTGTATCATCCTCTGCATGCAGTAGAGGCACTATCTCAATGATCACTCATTGATAGAGCATGTGCCACTCTCATGTGGATCCTGCAAGATAGAAATCATAAGAATATCAGTAAACATCATAAACATATATAAGGCATATGCATAAAACATAAAAGTGTAAGGAAATAGCATAAATATCAAATCATCACATGGATCCCCAGTCCACTAGTCAGGGTATGACTGTACAATGGTGGTCCCCCTCTATGCTAGAGGTCTAAGTGGTCTACTGCTACTGGCCTCCCCATGCTTGTGCATATGGATCTCTGATGTGGTTGTGGCATGTGATCTAGTAGAACTAGTAGGGAGTGTCTCTCCCTATCAATGGCAACTGCGCCCTCCTGTCTCATTAGTATCCTCACTCATAGAATGGGTCTCATCCTCCTCATCCCCCTCACCCTCATCATCCTCATATCCTCATATGAACCTATAAATATGTTAGGAATGTTGTCATCCTCATCTTTATCCCCATCTACTTGCTCATCATATTTATCCTCCTTGTGAGCTGGAAGAGGTTTGATGCGACCTACAGGGTGGTGTATAGAGAAGACTGGAGCTAGCTGAGTTGCAACCCATCATGTCATAGGCCTAAGTGGTACCTACATCATCAGCCTCAAAGACTGGGGGTAGGTCATGGTCCTCGTCCTCTAAATCACTAATGTTTACATCCTCGATAGTGAGACGATGATTGTCCCTAAGTCTAGAAGCACTTCATGTTGATCATCAGTAGATCGGTTTGTCTTGTGGTGGTACCTGGATGTGTCCAAAACTACCTCATGACACAATCATAGTAGAATGGTCTGACTATGTAATTGTTTTTTCCTAGAAGAAATCGGTCCAGTTGTAATTCGTGTAGCTCATGCTTGTCATCTTCCCACTAGGGAATCCTGAGATATGGTCTCCAACTGATATCATCCTCATCCAATTGATCAAACCTAATTTTCCAATGTAGTAGATCCCCCTCCTACCATGGTTGTCTCAGTGGATAATTGAAGACTCGTGGATATCCCATGGCTGTTATGGTAGGAAACCCCGTTGGCCTCATACATGTGATATGCTTGAAGCACCAAACCTACAGAAGTGTATAATGTACAATATTGTTGAGCTCCTAGTATACAAATCATCCCAAATCATAGTACAGATAAGAAAGCATATTGCAACCCCATGAATAGATGGTCCTCTCCTCCTCCATTCCCCTTATAGTATGTACAATTCCACTGTCTAAATAAGCTCCTCGACCATCTGGTACCAATGTGAGCACTATAGTCATGATCAGGATCTGTCACAAAAGAGGTGTATGTGCATGTAGAAGCCATTTAAGCTCCATGCATGGACCGATAATCGAGTGATAGATAGGTTGATCTACATAATATAAAATAACATATCTCATATGTCCAAATGATCTATCCTCTACTAGGCGTACATGCTCGCCTCAAATGTGAATTCGTAGGATGCGATGCACATCCTCTAAAGTCAAGGTCATCTCCTCGATAGGAAGATGGAAGGTACATGTGTCTTCATTCCACCTCTCTACTAGGGCTAGCAGCATATCATCATGGTACCTCATAGGTGGCATGAGGTATACCCAAAATAGGCCAACATCCTGAAGAAGTCTGATCTCCTCCTATGATAGTCTAGCGATAGAATATGGAATGAAACAGAACTATCTCCCTCTGAGGTGCTGTCAAGCTCGAGGAGGAATCTAAAAAGAAAAATGCATGACATAAATCCTAAATTCATTTATTAAATAGCATTACAGTTGTTCTAAGACACTTTATGACCAATGTAGACACTTCTACCATTTTTGGATGGGTCTTGGACACTTTGGACAATTTTGGACACTTTGCGCCAAAGTGGGACACTTGCGCCAAAGTGGGACACTTGCGCCAAAGTGGGACACTTTGCGCCAAACTGGGACACTTTGCGCCAAACTGGTACACTTTGCGCCAAAGTGGGACACTTTGTTCCAATATTTTCCAAGGTCCTAATATTACTCTAATTACATGAAAAAGTACACAAAAGCATGAAAATGGTGAAAAAGCAGAGCAAAATCCACTTACCATCTTTCGTCGTGTACCTCATGCCACCTCACTATGAATCACGTCCAATCTAGGGGGCTTGTAGGTCCTTTGGCTTGGAATCCTCAATCACTTTGCACCTAGGTGATTTGCAAAAAGGTAAATGTCAAATGAATAGTAAAAAGTGAAATTTTTATTAGTATATAGTAAAACCCTAGTAAATAAAGCTTATTCATTTAAAGGAAATTTCATTCAAATTAGCATATTGGGGGCTAGAGAACTTTGTTTTCGATGTCGTTTGTTGCGTCAGATTTTTAATTACGCTCCCAATCTCATCAAATTTCCATCATTATGTGGTATGGTATTTGGAAATACCCTATGATACGGCCTCATTAATTTGATGTGGTTTCATATTCACCCTGATTCCACCTCCATAAAGCAAGCAGAATCAGAGGGCATACATCTACCCTCGAAATCAATTCTTTGTAGAAGTTTGATAAGAGGGATTTTGGAGTAACTAACAAATCTATGTTGTAGGATGTGGGTCCTTTAACATTGTGGTTTTGTAGGTAACTACAGTGGGGGCTTCATTCTCCCTAATAAATCCATATGAGTATCCTTTTTTTGTAGAAGTTTATTTCAATCTCCCTAATGCATATGCGCGAACTATCATATGGCAGCTAAAGTGGGGGCTAAATGTAGTGTTGAAAAAAGAAACCCTTTTTCACACTTAATTTGGGAGTAATTAATATTAAATTAACTTAATGTCTTGATTTAGTGTTCTAATCTGTTTTACACATTCACATTAAGTCTAGGACCCTTTTTGATAAAATGTACTTAATTGTGCCTTATTTAGGATGTTGCAAAGTGTTTTCTTACACTTTCACACTAATCTAGGGATTTATTAAATAATTGAGGTTAATTAGAACTTAATTGGCCCCTTTAATTCAAATCCAAGCCTATACTCATTAATAATGTTGCATAACACTTAATTTTACAAGGTTTGAGTCCTAGGATAGTGACTTGGGACCCATTTTCCACTTGGTGAATGGGTCCTCACTATGTCCTAGGACACCCTTTTTACATATCATTTCACCTCCCCAAAACTTGGTCCTAGATAATTATGCTAGGACCCATTCGCCCAAGGTGGCAAATGGGTCCTCCTTACCTAGGACACCCCTTTTTGACCTTATTTGTGGTAGAATTTTAGTAATTTTGAATCCTAGATCTAATGTCGGCTTGTGCTATTTTAATTTAAGGATTAAATCTTGTTATTGTAAGAATATAAGATTATTTTACATAATTTCACCTGGAAGGTTTCAATCAAGTTAAGAAGCAAGAGAATTTTCATGAGATCCAACATTCATATTCAAGAATCAAACAAGAGTGAAGTCTTGGAGTAACATTATAGGTCTTCAAGCTCATTTTGTGTCAAAGATCAAGCATTATTTGAAAGGGTGATGATAGATGCCTATGGATAATCATGATGGATTCTAGGTGTTAGGAGATGCACAAGACATACAACCAAGCCTAAGGACATGTTTCCTAAGTGATTCCATCTTCTATGATCATTCTATTTGTAGCCTAAAAAGAGGTATGTTCATATTTGTGGCTTATTAAAGGGATTTGGGATCTTCTAAAGTAGGTCACTTGCATTGTTCATTTTTCATTTTAGGATCCTATTCTAACACACTTGAATAGGACTGATTTGCATCATTTAGGATCTTAATCTTAGACACACTTAAGCTTAGGATTACAAACACATTCATGTTTCAGATTTTCATTCATCATCAAGTTTTAATTACCAAACTTGCGGTTTGACTAAGGCAAACCCCTATCCACAAACAAGCTTCAAATTTTGTTTTGTAAATTCTTAGCAGACCTAGATCTGAAAGTGGGAGTTCCGAGTTACAGGGAAGGAGTGCAAACCTAGAAGTTAAAGATCAAATTCAGAGTTTTCCAGAAGAGCCTACCAAGACCCACTAACCACCTAGAAAATGATTCCATGTTAGGGCTTTAAGGGTAGCAGATTTTCACTATTTTCAAGCTTCATTTCCAAATTCAGAGTTCCTTAGATAGGTAGACAAGGACCCATTCACCACCTAGCGAATGAGTACCTGATAGAGTGGTAGAAATAGTAAGATTTGATCAGGTGCATAGTATTCCCTATTCTCTATTTTTCCAGAAAAGCTTTTGTTTCTCTCTGATTTATATTAGATTCATTCATTGCATTTGATAGACCTAGAATTAGGGTTAATTTACTAATCCTATTTCCTCTCCCCAAATTGTGATTTAGCTCACCACCCCATCCTTGTATAAAGGAGAGATTGCAAGATCTCCCTAATCTTGATTTTTCTTACCTTTTGGGGTTGATAATCTCTTCAAGGTTTTGGGGATCTCATTTCTTGAATGAAAAACTAGAAAAGAGGGTTAGACATTATAGCCCCCTTTTTTTTTGTTTCAAAGGCTAAAATCACTAGCACAAGATGCAAAGAGTATGAACTACATGATTATTTCTATGTAGGACAATTCTTTCTCTCACCCAAGTCTCATGGTCAACCATGTCCTCCTAAGATAGCTCTCGAGGTTACCTTCCAAAGTTTCAAAATGTTGGGAGCTCTTGGAAAAATAAAAAATTATGGAATAAATAACATAATGGCTCTACATAGATGAAAAAGAGCACTCACTAGAGTCAAAATGATTCATTCGTTGATAAATCTATTCCGGTTTCATCTTATCCCACCAATCATTGAAATATTCTATCTCAGACAACTATTCTTCCCACCCAAAAGTAGTTGTTCCACTTTATATCCTACCTTAGCCTCTGATTAAATTATGTATGGGGAAGTAGGCCTCTCCCACCTTCAAATAATGGTACATCGTAGACCTCCTAGTCTAGGACGAAGGGCCCCATGTTACGTAGATAATCTCACCTTGATGGAGCCACAACTAGAATAAATAAATCAACGATAGTTGACCAACCAAAACTATTTTGTAGGTAGATTCTATACATAACATGGTTGCCATAAACTTTGACTAAGGCCCTTCTTTCCCCAGCTCCTGGGACCCCCCACCCTTTAGTAAAGTTCCTGAAATGTTTTGAAGGGCAAGTGGGAAGAGCCAAGGCCCTCTACACATATTGTTAATTACTCCCCATTGGCACAACATCTATTCCTTCTTCTATGCCTCAGAAATAATATTGAGCCCAATCATACAACAAGTTCTATTTCCCCCACCCGAGTGGGCCTTACCTAGCTAATAGAACAGATGGATAGACCTAGAAATTAAGACTATATTGGATGCATTTTCATTCCAGCTTCTAGCCATTACTGCCTCCAAACCATTTGGCCCAAGTCCTAGTCTAACATGAATAAAGTTGGGAGGATGCCCAGTGATTAGTTGTCCAATTCCCCTTTGATCTAGACCTCTCATTCGACACTGATAACCCTTATTATTCCTACCAAACTAGGAAGGACCACTCATAGAATTATTTCTCATCGCTTATTGGATATGATGCTCCTACAAATGTAATGTAGTTTACCAGACCAACCTATTCCCTCAACTCTTAGAATTGATCATTGACTCCAATAGGCATACCAACCAGGGGGTAGGAGGAGATAGATGTAAGCAATTGAAAGAAAAATTCATTCACACATATTTTACACTAGTCAGTCCAGTCAGGGTGGGTGGGATAATTAAGTGGTGAATCTGAGATAGGAAGGGATTCTCTGATCAACATTTAATCGACTTGTTTAACACTAAAGATTTAGTGGGAATAGGAGATCAAATCAACAGTTTCAAGAATGAGTGAACCTTTCTTAGAGTGGAGATATTTACCCAATTCCATGGGAATAATGGAACCAGCTTATTTGGTCAAGTCATGTTATCAATATTTATTTTCAAAGAATCTGGAATGGATGGATGGAAAATGGCTCTGCCAAAAACAAAAGGGTTCATGCTCCCCTCTATCTACACTTTTAGTGCTTCATAGTGAGTTTCCCTTCTGGGTGCATCTTTCAAAAATACTATATCTACCCACCCACCCTAGAGAGGATGGGATTAAATCTTGATGGTTCCAATTTATTCAACCTCAATCTCAAGTTCATTAGCCAAACTTCACCCTACCAACCTCAGCCTAGGGGCCTAATCGTTTGTCTAATTCCAGTGTTGGGGCTTTCCTAACCATTATTTTAAATTGATGGCTACTAGAGTGACACAAAGCAAGGTCTCGCATCTGAGTTGAATTTCCTTGCCTAGTAGGGTGGGAATGAGAACCAATGTCAATGGGAAAGGGGATTGAATCATAAGGACCCCTAACAACCAGACTCGATTGATTTCAAAAAACCACTTTGCAACCCCACCAATCTATGTTGATCCTATGAGTGATGGCTCTCTCTATTAGATATGTATTAATGGACATCAAGAGGTGCAAAGCATAAAACACAAGGTGATACTAAGTAGAGGATATTAGAAGTGGGGATGACACAACCAAAATTAGCTGCATCCATGGGTATCGAAATATGTTCTATGTGGGTCGATTAGGCCCCATACCAGCTGGCTCACTTAGTTGAAAGTCATCTTGATTTTAGTTATCATTTGGGTGGGTAGTTTCCCTGTCACTTTCTAGAACAATAGTTTCCTACCCATCCAAATTCTAGTTGGTGGTATGAATGGATCAAAATATTTGGAATTGTAGATATCTATATCCCACCTCAAAAGTAGGCTACAGGCACTCTCCAACATTGGTTGGGCTCTCAATTATCTGGCTTGAATTAGTTTTGAAGTTGATAAGCTCGAATAGAACTTAGTGGATATCTTGGAAATCATAAGATGGGAAGAGAATGATAAAAGTAAACCAATTCCCCTTCATTAACTAGTTGTTTAGGAAGATCTTGTTGACTTCTTTTGTGGCATTTTTCCTTGATGTCAAAACTGCCCTGGGTTGGTGCCTAGGCATTTCTCAATCTGGTCTTATTATGGCATTTGATTGCCACAGTTGATATTTGGTATTCATTTGACATTGGCATATTTACTTCAGGTTGATTATTTAAGGGCTTCATCACTATTTCGCTTATGGCTTTGTGAACTATGCATGAATTTAGTCCTTATCACTTCTCAAGGTATTGGATAGTATCTTTGGAACACTATATGGAATTGGATTTTAATATGATGGAAAATTGGCTTTGATTAAAGTCATAAAGTTTGACCTCTCATTAGCATTTGAATCGGGTCTATTGTTTGATATTTATTTGGGCCTAAAGGCCAACAGCGGGTAAAGGCATTGGTTAATATTTTAATGTCACATTGGATGTGACCTAGCCTTGATCATTTGGAAATCGGCATGTGATGAGTAATTTGGTCATCGAAATACTCTTCAAAGGTTTTCTTGGTCAATATTTATTCACTGTCTAAATCAGTCAATTGATATAATGCCTGTCGGCATGCAAGTCACTGTTTTCTCATGGTTTTGAAAAGGCATTATGAGTTTGTTTTTTTTCGGCATGATTGACTTTGGTAAGACCGCGGACTTCAAGGTCTTATCATGGTACCGCTGGTAGTTAAGCCAGTGACCGCGGTAGTGCGGTGGAAACCGTTAGCGGCAAGCAAAACAGCTACCTCTACACCGTAGGCTGTCATTAAGGAAACTGCGGTAGTGCGGTCAAAACAGTTAGTGGCAAGCAAAACGGCTACCGCTATACCGCGGACTGCCAGAAGTGTAACCGTGGTAGCATGGTGGAAACAATTAGCGGTTAGCAAGGAGCTACCGCTATACCGCAGGTAGTCCAAAGGGCAACTGCGGTTGAGCGGTAAAGGAAGCGGTAACAGTCAGTGCTAGTCACCGCTATACCACGAGTAAATAGAATGATGGGTGTAGTAGCACAGTTGAGGAAGAAAATAATGTCTTGGTTCTTTTGGGAAGCTTAGGTCATTATTTCGCTTCTCTTGTTCGAAGGGTTTGGAACCCTAGTTTGGCTGCCACCATGGAATCACTCTCTCGGTCATTTTAGTGTGCATGTTGTTCGTTTCATGGTCTCTCGGTCATTTTACTGACAGCATATAGGAAAGATTGGAAGACCATGATAATGGTCGATTCACCTGTCAATCTCCTGCCATCGGGTAAGAGCTCGAATAAGGGAGAAGCTCGGGCTGCTAAGCTACTTTGCAGGTCTGGTAAAATTGCTACATGCAACATCTATTTAGATATTCTCAGGTATTCAATTTTTTCAATTGGTTTGCAGAACCGTTACTTCTAAATGGAAGGTGGAAAATTGGTTAAATATTTTCCTTGTCAGAACTAAAATGATTGCATATAATAGTAACTACATTTTACAATAGATTTATCATATAAGTTTTATGAAACAGTGGTATTTGTTTGGGGGAAATCATGATGACTTTGAATCTGTTCAGTTTCTTACTTGGATTCTTTCATAACGGTTATTGAATGCATCATTTTGAAGTTTCGGTTACATTGCACTATTGTGGCAGTTAGTTTTTCGAGGGTATTGTTCATGAATTTCATACATGCTTTAATGGTTCTTGTTTTTAGCACTACTTGTGCAGGATACTTGAGAGGACAGGTTTCAGTCTGCCTTCTATATTTGCATAATGCTTGGATATTCCTGTCAGAAGAACTTCTTCATATTGATCTTTCACACATGGACACTGCAACACCTAGCATTGTTGGTCGACTGAAGCTTGGTAACCTGATAATCATCTTTGTTTTATTCTTTGAAATAGAAAAATGAGCAACTGTTGTAACCTTCCTTGAATGTAATGATGAAATCTATAATCAGAAGAAAACGGAGAGATTAGGGCTTTATCCTTACTGCAAAACTTGAAAACACTATGAGACAAAAGAAGTGCAATATATAATAGTTTGGTATGAGATATAAAATATAGAATCCTTTTGCTGAAAAAATTGGAAAACACAGTGTGTTAACTGTTTTGAACAGTATCATGAGAAAAGGATAAAAACAGAAAGAAAGAGTTAATTGTTTGATGAAGAACAATGAGAAAAGTATGAAACAAAAAGAGAAACAAAGAGATCCTCTGTATCATTGTGTAATCTTATGAAAATAGAAAAGGGGTTGGTGCTCCTTGAGATTGGTGTCTCTAAATAAGGGGTTGGTGCTCCTTGAGATTGGTGTCTCTAAATGAGGGGATGGTTCTCCTTGAGTTGGTGCTCAGAAATTAGCCTATAAGGCATTGTAAGCAGTGGTTTTGAAATTAAGCCATTAAGGCAATTTAGGAGTGGTTTTCCTACCCCAGGAGGGTTTTCCACTCAGCAAATTTATGTGTCTCTCATTGGTGTGATTTATGTTTATCTTGCATACTCTTTCCTTCAACCATTTATGTTATTGTGCTCATTATGTTGGTCAATGCTCTGATACTTTAAGGCTATTTAAAATTCTAAAGTCAATTTGCTCAAGTCTGTCATGCAAATTTAGATTGTGCAAATCTGAAGCAAAATGTCTTTCATAAAGTGAATTAACTTCTGCATTTTGTGCTCATTATATGAATGCTCAAAATTTTGTCAAAAGAAAGTCAAAGTTGCATATTATGAAGTTTTATAGTTCTGATGATAAAGCCTAGCAAGATTGTTCATAAAGCTTTAATTGAACAATATCATATGTTGCTTTTAATATGGATTTTAAATGTTAGTCAAGTCTCATGTCAATCTGATCTAAAGTGTTAATGTTCACTTGCTAAAACAAATATGTCACTTTGGGTTAAATGAGTAAAAGTTTCATTGTGCTTTCAAAGTTAAAAGTTAAAATTACTCCACTTTGATTCACCCCCCCTCTCAGAGTGAATCCACTTCCAACAAATCTTCCATGAGAATTGTGCCTGCTACACCCCAACATACAAGAGATGCATAAAGGCATGAATCATCTCTAGTTTGTGAATCGGATCGCATGTTCATTCAACACCCGAAACTTTTGGCATCATCCTTCTATCTAGGTGTGAGTAATCAACAACATTCATGAATGATCCTGTACCAACAACCAATTGAGGAGTAAAGGGAGCAATCAACTAGGAGGCTAAGGGTTTGATTTGTGATATCAAGAAGGGGCGGGTATGTCAAGTCTTCACAAAGATGGTTCATCCATCCAAGGCTTTGATATTCTGGTAGCTAGATGGGGGCAATATAAGCCCTCCACTCACTCCCACTATCCTATCTTTAATCCAATTCCCTATCCATTTCAATTTTGCACATATTATGTAATAAGATACTTAACCTTCCTATAGAACAAACCATCCAACTATATCCCCTCGAATGCTACTTTTGGAACACATAGCATTTTAGGAGGATGCTCGGGGGTTGACTGACAAGCAACTCGGATAGGCAGGAAGATCACAACCAACACTCAAATCCATCCCTTGTTTGAATTCCTAGTTGGGGTTGGAACAACGACATCCACCCACCCACTCAAAGTAGGACCATAACCTTAGCAAGTAGAACTAGAATCCCCCCACTGATCTAGGTGGATCTCCAAAACCCTAAAAATTTAACTATCCCAAATCAGACTAAAACCTATAATATTGCATAGAGCTCGTTGACAACTTTCCAACAGTATGTGGAACGTAAGGAACATAGATCATTTGCTCCTGATGCAAAGGGTTGATTGGATATAAGGTCAATTGGTTGCTTTGTTACACAAATGATTCAATCTATGGAGAAGTTGAGCGATGAACTTCTATTTCCAAGTGGGCGAATTCACAAATTTGAATATCATGCTTACAATAATAGAATGTGAGGGGCCTATAACTACATCATTCCCCACTCCAATGGGATGAACGAATTCACTTATATTCTCCACTATAGATTGATCGATTGTTAATACATTTGTAATGAATGGTGCCCATATCACTGTAGAGTCGAGAGTTGGCCTCACTCCTACTGGTATATAATGGTATATAACAACAAGCCAATTCGAGAGTTGGGATCAATAGATACAATTGGATCACTACTCCAACTTATCCTCCAAAGGTGGGTGAAGCAACAATAGTGGTTTACAATTCAAGTGAGGAAGGAAAACTCACAAAAAATTCCCAAGGCAAAAAATGTGATTTTGGGGGTTCATACGAACCTACTGGCTCGACTGAACCAATAAGGAGTTCGTGCGAACCAGGGTTCGAGCAAACCCCTTTGAATCTTGGCCACCAAAAACAAACAAAAAATGCATTGAAAAGGGGTTTGAGTGAACCCCTATTGGTTCACTCGAACCCCTAGGGGTTCGTATGAACCCCCCTTATCCCTCATCCCCCCCTGAGACACAAAAAAAACTTAAATTTTGGCACTTCAAAGCTCGGGTTGAGGATGAAAATGGAGGAATCTTCACAAACCCAACTGGAATTAGGTAGTCCTCAGAATGAGCTATCCAACAAATATAATTTTAATATGTTTTGGTTTTATTATGTATTTGTTTTTTTAGTTTTATTAAACATAGGTTTTTAATGGAAAATGAATGTCTCTGTTCTACACATGTGGAAAAATAGAAGATTATCAAAAAAAAAAATTAAAAATATGAGTGCACCAGATATTGAAATCCTTGATCCAACAAAAAAAAAATTGAATTTTGATATATACAAAAAAAATTATGCATTATACGGTCGCGCTATGTCTGAATTGTAATTGGTTTGACTTCGAAACTTGATTAAAGAAAAAATATTCAATAAAAAACTATCTAACTAAGTGGAAGCACTAGATATCAGAGTTACAAATCTAAATTAGAAAGAATTGGAATTTTATCCTTCATGGAAAAACGTTATGTGTTATACAATATGCGTTACTTTTTAAAAATGCTATTTTCTGAAAAAAACTAGTTTTCGTGGGAGATGGAAAAAGAAGTACAATCTGATTCCAAAAATTTTGAAAAAAATATTTTTAGAATCTACAAACAAAATTTGATGAGACTCTAGTTTGCATCATCTTCAAATTCCTCACAGTTTAGCCGCTATAGGTGCCCAAATGTGAAGATTTAGTTAAAAATAATAATTTCAATGTCTAGTTTGGCAAAAAATTGTAAACCACTATTGTGGGATCACCCAGGTCAACTATCTCCATAAATATAGTTTCCCACCCACCCAAATCATAGGGTTCTTGTGGAAATAAGAAGTGTTTTCATTGAGGCAGGCACTAGCGTTTCAAAACTTGGGCACAGTGGGATGTGTGGACGATATGATGCACCCTTATTTGAAGTATCCTAGTGGGTGAAAAGCTCACTAAAATTAGGGTGGGAGGAAACTATAGTTCTAGGAATTCTAGCTTTCTATAGTGTATTAATAGTAGGGATTTTTGATATACAAAATGACTAGACTCGGCCTTAAAAATCTCCCCATCTCAAAAGGCACTATCCCCCAACAACCTTAAGAGTTCATTTATGCACTCTGCTATCTCCTCCCACCCACCTCAGGGAGAAGGGGGAGGTCTCTTGAGTTTCTATGGGTTGAGTGGGAGATTCCCCACCCCATTCCATCTCATTCCCACTCATTATTATTAAGTGAGTCATTCCACAATCGAGATATCTGCCTAGGTGGAAGGATTCAGTGAATTGTTGCTACCATTTCTCCCACCATCAAATGAGAGCTAGAGACCTCAATCAAGAGAAATATTTCTTCTCTATTCCAATACCATTTGTTCAAGAGGGAGGGGGAGGTACTACTCTCTAGAGTAGGAGAAGCAACATTCATTATCTTTTGATCTGTGAATGGGTTGTTCAAGAGCTTCTTCCATCTGACAACAGGGCATATAGCATTCTAATAGGTGAGTGTGTGATGGACTAAAGATTAGGGAAATGGTTTGATCCACACTCAACCATTTTGATCGAATGAAGAGAGGGAGAGGTAGGCCTAACCTCATTGATATGTGTATGAGACCACTCAACCAATAGTTGCTTGATTTGCACCTAGGTTTGACATTCTCAAGCTGGCAAACTACCCAGTTCACATCATATAATTCAATGCAATAAATTTTCATTCAATGCTTGCATCTGTAGATAGAGAACCCAGTAACATGCCCAATGGTAAAATACTTGTGCCTTCTTATTGATGGTCAAATGCCAGAAACAAAACGACCAGTAAAATCTATTCAATATAAGAAGGGTCATTCAGGAGTGTTGTCTTGAGTAGTAGACTTGAACATTAAAGATGAATCTTGTTCTGAGGGCCAACAACCCTATTGATCCTATATTCTCCTCTCGATCATATATAAATCCTCTTATTGATGAAGAAGGCTCTCGGTAGAGTGATCTAGAGTTGCCCTATTATCACGACTTTTGCCTGGTATCTACCGATGACAGCTCTCGAAAATGGCCACTCCTCGTCAAAGAGATCGACATTTATGCTAGCCAAGAGATAGCTAGAACTCTACTTCTTAGAGATAGAAAGGGGGGATTGAGAAAAGGTCACCTCGAGTGGGAGGCCCAATATAGAGAAGAAAGGTTGCTCGGACCGATGTTGTATTTGAGTTATTATTTTCTCTCCAAGCGAAAGAGCTCAAAATTCTAAGAAGGAGGGCAGGGAAAGAGGTTTCTCTAACTCCTAGGTTCCTCTGAGTACAAGGTGTGGTTCATTCCTACACTCCCCTTTGTTCAATTATCCACCCAAGGGGAAGAAAGGTTCTAATGGAATACTATTGATAAAGCAATCACATTCTAAAATAAAGTTCTTTTGTTTGTCTCGATCTTTAGTTAGGGTAGGGGCTCTTCCACCATTGAGAAATGCATGATGGATTGAGTCAAGTTGCTATTACGTATCTAAATAGATAGCTAAACCCCCTCCCACTCAAGGAAACCTATGATTCCCTCCCACTTGGCAACTATATTTAGAACTATAGTTTTTGTGATGTTTCCAAGGTTCCAAAAGTTGTTGGTGAGATGGGATTTGATTGATGTTTGAGGGATGGGTGAAGTGTTTGACTTGATCCTAGATGAACCTAAGAGGACTTGTTTATAAGACCAAGTTTTTGAAGAACATGTTTTTCCCTAAAAGTGGTTCAAACCAAAAGACTAATGTTTGCATGAAAACCAAATGACTCAAAAGGGACCAAGCACATGTGTGGTTCAATTGTCTGTTATCTTGCTTAGGTTTGGTTCTTTTTACCACAAACACTTTATTGATTATGTTTCAAAATGAATGTCCAATGTCCTAATTTTCTTCCATCCCATAAAATGCATTATGTGGAAATCAAGGAAATCAAGGCAAAGGTTTCCTAATGTTGACTTTGGGAGAAACAAATGATGATTAAACCCAAGCACTTAGAAACCTCTAAGGATATAATCCCTAGGGCAAGCAAGAGCACTTAGATTCGTCAAAGGATATTTGTTTCCTCAAAGGGTTTGAAATTTCAAAGCTCTTGTGAATGTTTGTTTTCAAATGTTTTGAGGACCAAGCAATGTATTTTTTGATTCCAAGCACATGTACAACCCTAGGATGAAGAGACAATATTTGTTAGGATTCCACTTGGACGAATCCAGCAGCACATATTCAATGTGGATGATTAGATGCTTGACCACACAGGCTCCCCCTTACAGTGCACTCGCTTCTCGGGTCAGCCAAGCATTAGTACCTATGAATCTCCCATGGCATACTTTTCATCTCTACAACAGAACCGCATGTATAACGTGGGGCGGCTTCAAAGGACATGACCTTTTGCACCAACAAATAGTTAAGGATTTTGGTCTTTGCTAAACAATGGATTTTAATGCGGGCATTCCATTCGTGGGGGACCATCCATGCGGCGAGAGACCATTGTTGCCCTTCTCGTCGGAACAATCCTCGTGATTCTCGAACTTTCCTCGAGAATCCATACTTATATACCAATTGGAAGTCGCTTGGCTTTAGCGTGTTCTCAGTTGGGTCATTCCCTTGGGTGATTACTTTTTCCCATAAGGCAGGCCCACTAAGATAAACAAAAGCAAGCAAACATATCCCGTAGTTCAATCGACCTTCGTTGAAAAACAAAGGGAGAACACTCGCAATATACCGTGCTCACACTCGCATGATTGGTTCAATTTTAATTCCAAAATGAAATGTGGAGGCAATTATTTTATTCAACTTAAGATCATCAAAAGAATTTTTGATTCTCAAGATCATCGTGAGGCACGAGAGAAGCGCATACGCCCTTTTGATGATATTATCTTGAATAAATAATTACAAAAAAAAATAGCACTTGTTCATTTTAAACCCTCAAAGCAAAAATGAATTCTTTTTAAAGCACCAATTCAAATGTGGAAGTTGCCTTGTTCAATTTGTAAACCTCAACCAAATCTAGTAAGATTGTTTCTAAGGTTCTTTTTAAGTCCCTTTGTTTAGAAACTTTTGAAAGAAAATTTGTGTTGTTCTTTTTAGAGCCCAAAAGGAAAAATTAGTGTGTCCTAAAATCATGAAGGGATAAAATCCTTAAACTTGGAATTATAATTGCTTCCAAGAGTGTCTAAAGACACTTGATACAATAGAGAAACGATGTCATAAGAAGCTTTGATTTTGTTTCCTCCTCCCCTTTTTGATTTCCTAACCTGCAAAAGTGCTCAAAATGAGATGAGATCAAGAAACAAGAATATATAAGGGTTAGATGAATCATCAAGCATAAAAACCTTAAAACTTAGACCAAGTTTCATGGTGTTTTGAGATTCTATGAAAATTTAAAAAATTTAACTCTATCAAAGTTGAGAAAAACCTACACCATTGGATAACTTATGAAATTCTACCCTGTTTCAAAAACAAAAGCTCTGAAAAAGACCAAAAAATAACCAAGATACGGCCATTTTAAGTTTGGGTAAACAAAACAAGAAATAAAAGGTGGCGATGTTTGTAGCAGTGATGTTTGCAGCGGCGCTGTTTGCAAATGCAGCATTGTTTGAGTTTCAAGCGACGCTCTGGTGAAGTTAGCGGCTCTGTTTGAGAAAACAGAGACCAAAAATGCGGTGCAATTCCTTCCAGCAGCTCTGTTTGACTTCCAACGACGTTGTTTGACCTAGGAGTGGCTCTATTTGACCTCCAATGGCTCTATTTGACCTAGGAAGACAAAAAATACCAAAATTTAACCAAAAAACCGTGTTAGATTCTTCAAGTTCGCTCTCCTAGAGCCAAAATGTGAACCCTTATTTTGTACCTACACAAATACAACAAACAAACACAATATTAGATCATATTCAAGGTAAAACAAGGATTCCCCATGAAATCCATTTACAAAAGCTTAAACTAGGAAAATGAAGAACAAGATACGAAAATGAAAGTAAAATCCTAATTAAGCCAAGAAAACTCTTGATCCCATGGGGGAGTTGGTGCCAATTGGTGTGTTGAAATTATCCCTTTCCCAACTCCTTTGTAAGCTTGATAATGATTTGATCCACCTTGGTTGAATTCCTACATAACCTAGCTAAGAATTTGATAAAGAAAGATGAAAATGGCTATGTTTGAGGATGAAGTTGAGTAGAGTAAGTTTACTCAAGTTGTGGATGATAGAATGAGAGAAAGAGTCTCTCATTCATAGATTTCAAAATTTGGAAGAATAAGCAAGATTTGAACAATGTGGGATAAAAGTTAATCCAATGGCATTGTGCCACTTGTCCACATGGGATTGGAGGAGGAATGAGCACATTTTGGTCAATGTGCATGATAAATGCTGTGAAATTCAAATTTGAAATTTGAATGTGACATGTTGGAAGGAGAAAAAAATGGAGTTAATGTCATTTGGCTCAAGGCCAAGGACATGTAAGAGACATTAAATGCCTTGTTGGAAGGACCAAGCCCATTTGAATTTGAATTCAAATTTGAGGGAATATTCCCCTTTTATGCCATGTGAGGGAAAATAAGAGATTTAATAAATCAAATTAATTGATTTATTGTGCAAGTTGCATTCTCTAGAGGATGTGACATAGATTAAGATTAAATTACTCACAGATTAATTAATTTAAAGAGAGATTAGGGGATGTGACAACTTTGACTTGAATTTATGAGTTAATTTAAATCAAAAATTGAGAAGAAAGAGTTTAATTAAATAAATGATTTGATTTATTTAATTAAAGGAGATAATCTTAGATTAAATTAAATAAGGTTTAATTTATTCAATTTAATAAGAAGACTTTAGAGACTTGATTTAAATAAAATGAATTATTTAAATAAACAAAGATATAACGTTAATTAAATTAAATTGATTAATTTAATCAACAGAGAAGAAAGACTTAATTAAATAAATAATGATTAATTTAATTAAGATGAAAAGTGTTGATAAGCTGAGAGTATGATTCAGAACGAAAACGATGTTAGTAAATCAAGATCAAGCGTGTCGGTACATTTTCCATGTCTACAATTTTCCATCCACCCAACAAATTATAGGGTTTTTGTGGGAATTATAATCGATAGATTAGTTGAGCGGACCCCTTTTACCAGTGATAAGTAGAATATAGGTCATATCACTCGCTTTTCTGCCTTCCCAATGGTGGCTATTTAGAGTAGATAAGTTACCATAGGGCACCTTCAATGGCATGTACCTCACGTAATATTCCATCCATACGTAATATGGAGTGTTTCTATTGTTGGGAAATTCTAGTTAGTACTAGTCATGCCCCAATACATACAAGGAAAAATTACCCTTATCCCCCCTACTCTCGCTCACCCCTACTTTTATCCCATTTTCCTTCGTGAAATGATTAATCTATATAGTTTTTGTAGCGAGGATTCGATCCTCCACCTAAACAACCTGCGGTATCTACCATTTACCAGCATTGTCTCCCCCACCCAGGAGGGAATTTTCTAAGGGGGATGGCTAGGTGGCAACAACTATCTCCTTCGTCCCACAATAATAAAGAGGGTAAGCCTTCCTCAATTATTGTGGGCAGGGGTAGGTTTGAATACTGGATCTATAATGTAATATGCCTGGGTACACCCTTCCCTTCTCTTCCTCACACCTCCCCGCACCACTGACTATAGTTGTAGGTATGATTGATCATTAGAAGGGAAGGGTTGAGGGAGACATGTTACATATAGATCATTCCTCACTTGGAGCAGCGAAACCATGTTACATATAGATTATTCCTCACTTGCAGCAGCGAAACTAGTATAAGCAGTCATTAATTTTGTTGATTCAATTCCATATCCTCCTTGCCAGGTCCTCCATCCCAGGGAGGAAGAGACAGATGTTATACTTCATAATCCCACCGAGCTGGTTGAGCAATTCCCACGGAGCAGCTAGACTCCACCAATGAAAATCCTGCATGCCTGTCTTTCAAGTAGATTTCTCCGCGCAACTATTCCCTCCCACTCAAACAGGTGGGGGGAATTTTAGTGTTGGTTTTCCTTCCTCTATCATTCGATACTTTCATCCTTCCATGACCCCCACATATGGGTAGGCATAACACCTTCCTTCCTTCCTTCATAAGTCCCTCTCCTGGTGCGGTTAGTTGTCAATCGGATTCAACATCATGTGCATTTCTGTTACTCAGATTTAATCCTATCTTCATTGCTGTGGGGATGGGTGGGTGGTATAGTTGATGGTTGGAACCATGATTTTGGCTTAACTTTATGCAAGAATGTACCGCTTTTGACTCTATCACACTCCTTTCTTTGAAACCTACCATCCCTGGCACGAGGAGACAAAATCAGTCAAATCAGTTCCCCTCTACTTTCAAGAGTAGAAGAAAGGGCCCAGCAAGAAATAATAGGCGATCGAGGATTGATTCTTATAAGCAAGAAAAGGGGGCATATGATCCTTTAGTGATATCCGATGAGATTGATACAGGTTTGGTTGGGTCCAGGCCCATAGAGAAAAGGCTATTTTGGACCACTCGAGCTGCACTTCTGAACCTTTCTCGCTCAATTCCTTCCCCTTCCAACTGCATCAGAATCTCCCAACTATGATTCCTCGCAACTGTGTCGGTTCTTTCCAGAGGGGTACGAGTAAGTTTTACAAGCATTGCTAGTGGCTCCCGCCACCTGTAAGACATCAAGAAAGAGAGAGAGACAGACTTGGTTGTGACCACCTTGCCTTCTTGATGATAGAGGGGGACTCAATTCGACCGATTATTGAATGATTGGGTGGGGGATTGTAGTTGTTTCTTGTCGGTGATAATAGAAAGGTGTTAATCTGTTTATAATAGGCAGTGCATTTAATCCCTCTCTACACCGACACAGTTTGCTTGATGTTGGGAAGCATGTGGCTTTAGCAAGGAGTTAATGGAAAGCAAGCAAGGAGTTAACAAAAAGCAAGGGATAGTAATAAGTGTATAGATAGAGCCCCACTTCAGTAGAGTATCTGTCGTTAATCGAGTGATAGATAGTGTCGAAATCAAGTCAGATATAGAGTGTCAAAGTAAAGTAAAGTCCCTTCATTTTGTTCAGATGCGGAGAGGAGTGGATCCTCTATTTCTCATTCTTCCTTTGCCTGAGCGGTTGATCAGATCGGAACTGATTCATCGTTAAAGCCACTATTTATACCTGATACCGGATCATAGCCTTGGATGCCTTTCCCTTTACTCAACGCTTGGGTAGGTTCAACATAAACTGAAGCCTTCCAGTCGACAATTTTGAAAATAGAGGGGGGCGGATCTCAAACTCTTATAGACGTAATATGATGAATGGATGGATGGGTCACATAATACCTTGCCTCTCCTGCCATAGATATATAGGGTTGGCTCCTTGCCATATATATATAGGGCTTGATTTCTTTCTTTTGAAGCACCACTAGCGACCTGGAAGGATGGGGTCGATCAAATAACTTAACTGCCTTTCCCCTCTTGGGTTTTGGGTGGGTTCACTCGATCTTAGCCACAATTGACTATCAAAGAAAACCATTTCTAGAACCCCACCCCCACCTAGATAAATGGCTAGAACCCTAATTATGTCCACCCAGCCATCCCAAAGTAGGCAATCAGTCCAAATCAATAGTAATATGTATATAGATCTAAATGGAGGTAGGAAGGTCAAGTATTAAGTTTTTGAGTTCAAGCAATCGATAGGTAAGGCAATTTGAAAGGGAGGTTGGGGGTATGTCCACAATAAATCACTCAATGGCCTTTTCCCACCCAATCAAGTTATGAAAGATATCTATTGGGTATTCAATCTTATTTATTTATGGGTTTACAATTCAGTCGTTACCCTATCATTTGGGTTGGGCGAGAAGAGAAATTTCCCGAGTGGGAAGAGTTTGAGTCAAGTGGTTTTACATGTATTATGATTGAAGGGGGTATGGCTCCAATCACACCTAAACTTTTAGTTGGCAGGTCGAGGAGATAGAGTGAAATCATATTACATATGTAAGAACATGTTCCCAAACCAACCATATCTTATAATTCCTGGGGGGGGCCTACTATTCGATGGGAAATCTTCCCCTTGGATATAGGGAGTTCGGGTGGGTGGGAAGCAATCCATATATCCTCCCACCCACCCAATGCTAAATTTCCCTGGCTTTGGAGGGACAGGTAGGGGGCTTCATTTTTTTTTGTGTTGTTTTGTGGATTGGGTGAAGCCTTCTGAGGATGTTTTCTCTTCATTCATATCAGTTGTGTCGAGGTGGGTGGAAGGAGATATTGAACGAAGTGATGATGAAGGCTACCTTGGGTATGCCCCTACCTAACTAAACATAAGTGATATCAAACAACCACAAAGGCTGCCCCATTAGATGAGAACGGAGTAGAATCCATTCAATCTTCATTGATACACATTATGTAGATGGTGTTCTTACTTCACCATTAGTCAGTGAGGGAACTCAAGCCCACCCTGAAACACAGAACCATAGGGAACAAAACATGATTGATCCACTTGTTTTCCCAAGTGCCTAAAGAAACAATAGGGTATTTCTATTGGGGGCTAAGACTCTCCCATAGTCAAGTCACGAGTGGGGGTGCATATTGATTGATGCATACTTATGTATGGTATACTTACCAACTGACCATGAATGACCTCACTTGCTCTTGGCCTTTCTTGATGGCCCCTCCCCTTTATTATTGTTATTGGTCAACAAAAAGATCGTCATGAATATATTAAGGTAGGGATGGGTTTAGATGATTTTTTCTCCTTTTGTCGGCAACCCCCCAGGCGAGCACAAGAAATATTGTTTCACTAACCATACAAACATTGACAATATCCTAAAAGACATCATATATGTGAAAACATGGACTACAAAGGAAAAGGTTTGGGATTGCATTAACAAGGAATAATAGAACCAATCAAGCCAAAAATCAATGAGAGTCACCAAGGTCTTGGGCATGGATCATCTAACAATATCGCTTTAGAACTCAAACGTGTAAAAGCTTCTCTTGTTGTTAATAGTACCAATTGGGGCACCCTTGAGCACTCCTTTGAACATATTATCGAGTTATTCCAAGACATAAGAATTAACACCATCATACCTACATCATCCACTTTCATCAATCTTCCACTCATTTATCTTAACCTAATAGCTTGGGACCAAAAAGGACCTCCTATTCTTGATACATTTCAGAATTATGAGGCAATTATCGAGCTTACATGGGAAACTGGGAACGCATACCCCTTGGAGATCATAAATCCAAATTTGAAATCAAATTAAATAATGTTGCATAATTTGGGGAACAAGTCAGTTGCCTTAATTGTAAAATTAAAAAAGGAAAAAATAAAGGTCCCCTAGTGAAAACCTCAATGAGGCACTTTTGGACTATGAAAAAGTAAAAACAAAAGATGTATCCTAGCTAGTGAAAACCTTTCCATGGTGTTGGAGGATGAGGCATCTAATTTAGTACCTCATTATCAAGAGAAATCTATAATATTGGTTGAAGAGACAAGAGAAATAAATTTGGGAACTAAAGAGATTACTAAAATCACTTTCATGGCCACATCACTCACCATTGAAGAGAAATATAATATAGCAGCTTTTCTCAAGAGGAGATATAAGAATTTTGCATGGTCTTATTCAAATATTTTAGGATTTGAACCATCATTAGTGGTACACCACTTGGTGGTATATCCTGATGCTAAACCATTGAAGCAAAAACTAAGAAAGACGCATCCACAAATCGCCCTCCTAGTAAAAGAAGAATTTCAAAAACTTCTAAAAGTGGGATTTATTCATCCTATTGATTATCTTGAATGGGTCTCCAATATTGTACCAATCACAAAGCCAACTAGGGGCATCCACAATCACATATGTAGAAATTTCAAGGATTTTAATAAAGCATGTCTAAAAGATGATTTATTGTTTTCTAACATTGATATCAAAGTTGATCTAAAAACAGGACATGAGATGTCGTTAGTCAACGATTTTTGAGGATATAATAGATAAAAATAGCCATTGAAGACCAACATAAAACTAGTTTCATTACTCCTTGAGGTACTTTTTGCTACCAAGTATTGCCTTGTCGACTTAAAAATGTGGGGGCTACAAATTAGAGATCCATGACTGTGATATTCCATGATTTACCCCATATCCCCATGCGGCTACTTCAGTGCATTTTTGCTTAAATTTAAACAGTTGGAATGTTCCCATGCAAATTTAAAATTGTGGGAAAAGGAAAGTTTTGAATCTTTCTTGCTTTAGTGGAGCAACTACTAATTAAGAATTGAAAAATAGGTTGCAAAAGAAAAGGGGCTAAAAATAAGAAACAGTTGCATATTGAGAAAAATGTCAAGTGACTCCATAAAAAAAAATCCCTCTTTTTCATTGTCTTCAATTTTTTCCCTCCAAATTTTTATCATGAAAACTTATTATTGATATTATTCATTCATACATGTAAATAAACAATAACTACATATTTTAAGATGACTGCTTCAAAATAAACAGCAAAATAAATATTGATGGGACCACCAACCCTACAAATTACTCCTAAAAAAATAATAATTAAACAGCCCATGAAGACCTGCCCTTAGTGTAAAACTATGTTGATGAACTTTTTTTGGAAAAAATCCAAAATAAGAAAGGGGCATGTGCAAGTCTTAGAACGAATCTTTGACCGATTAGATAAATATCAACTACAGTTAAATCCAAAAACGTGTGTTTGGCGTTATTATTTCTATATTTTGTTGGCAGTGTGGTGGAGCGGAGTAGGGAATTTGACAATGGCAGCGCTTGCAGAGAAAGAGAAGCGGCCGTTACCATTTTAATATTAATTTAAACCATATGACTTTGAATGGTAGATGTACTTAATCTCTTATATTTATTGGGAGTGCAGGAGAGCAGATGAGTAAGAATTTTGACAATGGCGGCGCCTGTAGGGAAAGAGAAGCGGCATGTGGCCTTGTTCCCCTCGGCCGAAATGGGTCATTTCATGCCCTTCCTTCATCTGGCCCGAACTTTAGCAATTCACCACGGCTTCACCGTCACCTTCATCACCGCCAGCCAGAACGTTTCACCGACGGAAACTGCACACGCCCAGCGGCTGGCTACCTCCGGCCTTGACATTCATGTCGTGAAGCTCCACATCGAAGTGCAGGAAGGCAAAGAAGACCCATTTTTGGCTCAATGGGAGGCCATGAGAGCCTCCATGACCGCCTTCGAAAACCTCCTCGCTGCAGATCTGCTTCAACAGACTCCTCCCGTTTCCGCTATCATAACGGATCCCGTACTGACTCCCACTTTGTCCATCGCCGCTAAGTTCAATATCCCAAATTATGTTCTATTCACTGCTTCCGCATTCACCCTGGGTCTCATGCTCCACGCCCCCCATGCAGAGGCGCAGGGCTTCGATTTTAACGACGACAAAGCGGTTCTACAGATCCCGGGTTTTCCTCCGCTGCACGCCGCGCAGATCCCTCAGGCGCTCAAGATTAAAAACCACGTATTCCGCAAGCTATTTCTCGCCAGCGGATCGGAGGTCCCAAAGGCCTCGGGTATTTTAGTAAATACTCTCGAGAAGCTTGAACAACAGTGTCTCCAAAGTCTCCGGTGCAGACATGCCCTGCCGCCTGTGTATGCCATTGGACCCCTCTTTTTGCCCTCTGATAATTCGTCCACGTTGGATGACGAAGCCGAGAGACAGTGCCTGACCTGGCTGGACGCGCAGCCTGCCAAGTCGGTTGTCTATGTGAGCTTCGGCAGCCGCTCGGCTATGTCAGCGGCACAAATCAGCGAGCTGGCGTTGGGGTTGGAAGCCAGTCAACAGCGCTTTTTGTGGGTTGTAAGGACGTCCATCGTGGATGGTGCTGGCTCAGCGCAGGCACCTCTTCCTGCCTTGTTTGAGGAGCGTGTCGGACAGCGGGGGATTATCGTTTCTTCTTGGGTTCCTCAGGTGAAAATCTTGCGCCACATGTCGACTGGTGCTTTTGTGAGTCACTGTGGGTGGAATTCTGTTGTGGAAGGTTTGTGTTGTGGGATTCCTATACTTGCATGGCCTCTAGCTGGAGACCAGATGATTAATGCCACCATTGTGGTGGAGAATGCCAAGGCAGGGATTGAGGTGAGGAAAAGGGAAGATGGAATTGTGAGCAGAGAGGAGGTTGCGAGCACTGTGAAGGCAATTGTTGAGAGGAAGGACCTGACGATGGCAGCAATCCGCTTCCAACAGCTTGGGAGAATGGCCATAATAGAAGAGGGCTTGTCCTATAAGAGCCTTAAGGTAGCATTTCAGCTTTCAAACTGATTGCATTTCATTTCTTCATCATGGGATTGGATGGATCATAGATCCAAAATATTGAAGTACGCTTAACTTGATCTTATTATTTCAATATCAAAGATGACAACTTCGATCTCACTGAATGACTTGACTTTGTTTAATGAAGGGATGAAATACATTTATTACTCAACAACTCTAATAATATAATGCATATTGATTATCATTAACTGCCATTTCACGGAATTATAGCCACATGTTGTCTTTAAAGCAAAGTTAATTGTTCTGTCATTAGAATGAAAAATAGGATGAATTTGGGTTTTTTTCTCATGCATTTGTTATAATATTTATTCAACTGTAATTGTGTTCATGTTTTATTCAGAAATTGGAAGAAAATAGATTAAAAAAATATTTTTAAATTATCTATTTGGATAAAAACTTTTGAATCTTGTGGTTTGCTTCATGTAGATTAAGACATGGAATGTATGTTTAATAATATATATGATAGGGTTTTCAATCAGATAAAGAAAGATTCAAAATATTCATGTAAGAAAACTTCAATCTAGAAGGAGTATTGGCTACCCATGTCCTCTAACAAGAAAGTTTAGGTGTAACATCTTTCTAAACACTTGGCACCTAAAATTTGTGTCATTAACCATATGATTCACCATGATTATTGACTTCTCACACCACCACTAACTATTCAAATCATTTCCTATTGCTTATGTAAGAAAATAAATTATGGGCACTTAATATTGTTCGTGCAAAAGTGTGGCCTTGTTGAATTGTATAATTGTCTATACTTTGTGACTTGGTTTTTTCTTCTAAAAATCGGTCATTTGTATAGCTAGAATGATGGTCAAATTTGGTCAATGTATTATGTAAATCTATTATATTTATTTACCTACAAATAGATTATTATATTGTGTGTTTTTTTCATGATCATGAGAGTCTAGGCCAAAATGTATAAATATCAATGGTGCTAGTGTTAAGCCACAAATTGAAGAAATCCTAAAGTTTTTTCTCGAATGCAAAAGTCATATCAACCTAATTCATTGAAAACTACTTTAGAGTTTAGATTGAAGATATGAAAATAACTAAGGATAAAAAATTTAAAGATTCAAATTAGTAAATGGAATATTTTACGTTGTTTTGTTCTCTTTCTCCTTCGATTAAGTAAAAATAGAGTGCACCTAATGCTCCACTTGATGTGTTGATGGAGGGAATTTTCTTTCTTAGCAAACCAACAACATGATGCTTGGATTAGGATGGTATATCATGAGGAAAATCAAGGGCCAAGATGCAATGTCTAATGGATGATTAGGATTTGAGGAAGATGAATGCATGGATTAAATCCTTAGCCTTGTGAAAAGTGTCACAAGAAGAATGGAGTTAAACCTTTCACTTATCAACTAATGACAAGTTTAAATTTTGATCCATGTTGTTGTATTCAATGGCTAGGATTAAATGGACAAGGATTGAGGGAGGTGTCGAATTAAATATTGGAGTAAATAGTAATGAAGGTTAATTAGCTTAAATCGATTAATTAGATAGATGTTGATTAATTGATTTAGTTGGAGGATTTGGGGGATAAGGTTGAACTTAATTAAATAAATACAAATTTATTTAATCAAGGGGGTGGAAGAATAAAGGTGAAGGGTTAAACTTAATTAAATAAATGTAAATTTATTTAATTAAGGGTGAGGGATAAGGTAGAGGATGGATTAATTAAATAAATAAATATTTATTATTTATTTTGTTGGCCCACAATTGTCATTGCACCAAAAGATCGACCTTTTAATACCTGATACAACTGCCAAAGTTAATGGATCCATGGGAGGCGGTTAGTCTATGTCATGAATCCTGAGGGGAGCGTTGACCATCTGCCAACAAACTCCCCCTCAGTGTTACCCGACGAGATTCGAACCCGACACTTTTGGCTCTAATACCATTTGTTGGCCCACAATTGTCGTTGCACCAAAAGATCAACCTGTTAATGCTCGATACAACTATCAGAGTTAATGGATTCACAGGAGGTGGTTAGTCCATGGCACGAATCCTGAGGGGAGCGCTGACCATCTGCCAACATAATCAATTGGCCAGGATAAGGTAAAGTAAAATATGGTTAGGTATGGATGTAATTTTAGGTGTCTACACAAACCACTCAATCTTTAATTGTTTTTTTTAATTCTTTTCTTTTCTTTTCAACAATTCTAGATTGACCAAAATCTCACATTCACTGATAATAAATGGCTTGCAAACCACCTTTACTATTTCTAAACTACATAGTTTGAAATGGTATGGAGGAAATTCATGTCGCTTGGTTATGTATGATCCTATCATGGTAAGAAAAACAATCTAGGCTTCAAAAGTTATGACAGGAGATTTTGTTTTGCTATCATCTCAAAAATTTGGATGTAAAGGTTAAATTGACAAAATCATTTATAATAAAATTTAATCCAAAACTATGAAATTAATTCCAGCAAGATTTTTTTTTATAACAACCATGTTTCTTATGTTCATAGGAAGAAAAAATTATACTACATTTGACATAAATTAAAAATTATTTGTCCTTGAAATAAATCAAAAATAACCTTGAAAAAGTCAAAAATACTATAGTAACAACCACCACACTAATCTTCTTCACACTAAGATATCTCTTCTTCTACAAATGCTTAATTCTTTGTGTGACTAAATGATGCCAATTATTATGACTAAGTGACATATTACTATTATGAAAAAAATGTGTAATTAATGTAAACATGTAGCTTAGTTTAGTATTTCATAACACCTTTACATTTTAAAATGTTGTGATTGTGCATAATTTTTTTTTTAAATCTAATATTTTTCTAGAAATAAAATAATAATATGTGGCAATCACCTTATCTATTCTACTAAAACTTAGAAGTATTCCTTTCCTAGAAATTAGGTTTAGGTGGTAATTAGAGAATATTTTTGTTTAACATAGATTTATTGTGTTCAAACTATAACCATTTCATCTTATTCATTAAATTTTTGGAGTTCTAGATAGTATATCTCGAGAGCTTGTATTTTTTAGAAATCATCAAAAACCTTGTTGGCTTCATCAAAACCCAGGTAAATGTACTTTGCTTCATATATAAATATTATAGTATTTTTCCCGAATATATAATTATGAAAGACGTACATAAATTTAGATATTATTAAATGTTTAACTTTTGTTCTAAATCACATACTTTTATTTCTAAGGATAGTCCTTGCAATATTGGTAGGAACTTTCTCCCATTGTAGCTCTTGTTGACTCTGCTACTATAAAATTGTTTACTTAATATTTTCAAGAAATAAATACTTTTAAGACTTAATAATCATAATTAAATGAATGGATATTTCTGAATTGGAGCATTGGAGAATCATTTGTTATTTTGTTAGTAGTTTCAAGAGAAATAATTTTTGGAATTTATAATCATAATGAAAATATAGGATCGTGTGTCATAGGCCAACCATTTTCTAGTTTCAATAGATGGAATAATTTTAGCAATTTATAATCATAATGAAAAAAATGTGAATTTTTTATTGATAGGACCATTGAGCAATGAATTTTTTTACTAAAATAGCCAATTTTATTTTTATATGGTAGTAAAATCTAATACTTATATTGAATGTTCCAATTATTCCACCTATGAGTAAAGGGCATACAAACTTTATTATTGTTTTTTTTTTCATTGTCTTGTTTTTGTAATGATGAAATTTGTATATATATCCATGCTAATTCTCATTTAGGTTCAAGGTTTATTTTAATAGAATATTTCATACAATTATATATTATAAATGGAACTCTCTTGTGTTAAGTTGAGTTTATTTTCTAATATTTTATGCTTATTCATGCATACTTCCACACATTTAGCTTTATTCTATCTTCATTTGGATTTATTACCTCACACTTATTATTAGTTATTTATTATCTTAAATGTTGCACCCACATTTACATATTTATTCTTCACCTCAATATTTACATTTCACTATCTTATATCAAACATGTAGACCTTGGTTTCACCTCAAGCTACTCAAATTTTAAACCCAATTTAATTTTTTAAAAATTTAAATTGTCAAATCCCACACTTGCCTACTAGTTGTTGGGATCCAACTTCATACATATGTTTGTGCTACTATCATTGTTTCTTGGTATTTAACAATATTTTTTGGTGAATTTAAACAAATGAATGAATCATCATAGGTTATTTAAAATCATTATCACTACAAAGAGCATTTGTTGGAAGAATAAGGAGTTTTTCATTGATATGTTTGTTGGCAACATGAGCATGAGATATGAATGTATAAGTTGTATAGTATGTAACTTATAGTGTTGTCGTTGATGTCAACATTGTGATCCGATATGAAAATCATTGTGAAAAACATTTTATATAGCTTGAGCATGTTTGAAGATGGTTATCCAATGGATATTTACAAGAAGGTTCGATTCGGTGAAGACAGATAAAAGGGAAAAATGGCTAAGTGTCGAAACAGTGTTTTCAATGTACAAGACATTTGGTATTTTAGTTCACATTGGTCCACTGTGTAGAATCTTTCTCTATTGATTTGGTGTAATTATTTTAGATGCTAGAGTCTAAATTCAGAGTTTCACAGTGTTTCAATCTCCGGTGTTGAAGTTATGAATGACAAACATTTTGGTCTAGCAGTTACAGTATTACTAGTACAGTGTGTATGTTATGGAGGATCTACATCACTCCATGGATTGGTATCTAGCTTTGTGGATTTATGGAGATGTTGATAGGTTTCGGTAGTTCCCATGCTCCAAGTGGAATGAATTGTTGAGTTATGTGTGTTGGTTTGAGGTTGAACAGTTGATGAATTTTGATGTTAGGTCTTTTTCGGTGTTGATCTAACAAATTTTAGGTATTGTAAAGTTTTGAGAAGTATTGATTCATTATGTGGGAGCTATTATAGGTCCATGTCGACCTATTTGGACTTGTTATAAGTTTTGAATCATGGCACAAAGTATGTATATGTGTATGATGAGCTGACAAGGTATATTTTGTATAATACATCTAATTAGGCCAACCTAATTGATGTTGTAGGTGTTTGTGAATAAAGTGGATATATATGTAATATTTTTTTAATTTTTTTGGATGAATATATGTATAATAAATATATGTTGATGTGAATTATGCAAGTGTGAGGTGAATGTAGAGAAATGTAGAGTGTTAGTGCAGATCGGTATGAAGTGTGTAAAGTCAATTATTGAGCTTCAATGGAACTATATTCCAACATGTTGTAGATGCATCTATAATATTTCAAATCTTGGTTGTGTTCAACCACTCTCTTCTACCTTTTCTTATTCCAGTGGATAGGGAGTCCACTTGGATAATGAGTCCACCTACAATGAGCACTTATGTAATATTTTATAATCGGTTATAATATATTGTGAGCTAACCCTCACTGTGGTTTTTCCCATTTTGGGTTTTCCACATAAAAATCTAGTGTTCATGTGTAATTTGCTTTGATGGTTATTTTCATGATTTCCTTTCTTATTATAAATTGAATATATGTTATTTGGATTGAATGTTTAAATGTTTAAGTGGTTTCAAAGAATAATGATTCACCCCCCTCTCAGTATTATGGGTGTTCAACAACATTAATATTAGGAATATTTTAATTTGGAGCACTAGAATAAGTATATTTACAATAAAATCAACATATTGGACGTTACATATTTTTGTTTAATAGCTTCAATTATTAGTGCAAGGTCATATAGTTGGTCTATCATGTAGACATAATAAGGGGAACTTAACCTGCAATTGAGCAACTTCCCTAAGGTAATTTGAAATACCGCCAATCCATATGCATTAGCAAATAGTAGCTCGGTCAACATAATTCAAGTTTCAAAAGTACATGTATAGTTTGTTAAATTGATCCAAGGGGTTACATGATAGTTTTGCACACTATAATATTTACATAGAGAATAAGATTGATCCTAAGGATCTCATATTCAACCTAAGAATAATTTTTTGTATGCTCTAATGTTGGGGTAATAAGTAAATCAAAGGCATTTGATTATATATATTGATGAATCAATTTTGTACAACATCAATAATTATTCTTCAACATTGTTCAATAAATAAGTATCGTATCCTCTTATGATTAATTTGTAAAACTAACATTTCAATATATCAAATCCCAACTTTATGTTTATAATTTATCTAGGTTTATTGTGCTTTATTATTGTGTGTATTTAGTTAACCTAGGTTAACCCTAATAAAAGGGTATTTAGTCCCTTAATTTTTTGTAAATATATCCACTCTTATACCCACTAGAGTTTGGTTTTAGGTTTATACACTTATTTATTTTAGGATTTTAGATATATACTTCATGTTCTTTTTATCCTTCCTTAGATCTTATTAAGGTTTTTTTTCCATTTATTTATAGTTGATTTTACTATCCTTCATTTTAATATTTGAGCTTTATTTTGAGGCATTCCTTTTGTCTACCATACCCACCCTTTATTCTTCTTTACAATTTTATTTTCATCACTATTTTTTTATTTTAAAATTTAATATTGCTTTATATTGTCTTATATTTATCTCTTTTAATATTACTTTGTTCATTCCATAAGCTAAGTTTGAGATCTTAATCTTCCATTGAGAAGGAGTGTTCATCTTAACCCCACTAGGTAAGTACATGGAAATGAGAAAAAAATTAATGGAAAATCTTGGAATTTTTAAAAAATATTTACATGTTATGTAAAATGCATACATGCTATAATGCATATGCATTTTTTCCTTGAACTAGATCCAATCCATAGCACTTATGTGTTATGTTTTACAAAAATTAATACAAAGCATAACACATATGTCATGTATAATGTGTGCATATATTTAATTCCTTGAACTTATATTATATATTATCCCAGCCCTAAGCATTGAACATCTTTATTGGCTCCTAATTTTATGTTTTCAACATAAAACAATGAATTGTAAGTTTAACCTCGTTAACTTTATATTTTTTGCAAAAAAAATTATTAAACACCACAAAAATGACATGCTACTTCTTAGCTTTCTATTTATACAATTTTTTTTAGTATTTTTAATAAGTTAATTTATTTATTTTATTTTATTTGATTAGTGTGCTTAGATTCCTCTAATACATATGTAAATTTATTTTCCTATTTGAATTGTCACCTACTTATCTAAATTTTAAAAATATTAGGTAGGGTTTTTATACTCTTCAAGTTGTACAAATTAAAAAAAAAAGTTTATACTTTTTATTAACTTTGTGCAAGTTATGTGACATGCATATTTAGTAATAAAATTTTCCAAGATGCATCCACTCTTAAAAGTTATAAAAAAAAAATGATTAAAATAATATAAAAATTTACATAACTTGCAATGCTCACTCTTAGATATATTTCTACAAAATATTTTTTTATATACCTATTGCAACAAAAAATAGGGGTACATTCTAGACACTATGTTATGTTTTAGTGAAAAATATAAATAGCGATCAAAATTTCACCCCTTTAAATTCGGCCATTTTTTTTAAATATTATTTTAGAAACTAGATTCAGAGTATTGCAAGTCATGTTCTTATCATTTCTTTAAATTTTGAGTGTACACATCTCAAATTACTTTCCCTAGTTTAGGTTTAGCTAATTTCAAGAAAAAAGAGGCCACTTTTGACACTCTTTTTCTCACACTTTCATGCACTTACCCTCATATGGTTTCCCACTATAATGATAATTAATTTTTATTGGATGCTCATATTGAGAACCATTTCTATGACAATTAATATTATGATCGTGATGTTTATGTTGATCAACCAAATTATGCAAGTTTGAACTTTCTACTTTAGCTAATGTTGAAAATCTTACACAACCAATAAATATGATTCATAACATGTTCATCAACAAGGATTAGAGGTCTTTCAAGCTATTAGTACAAAAAAATCTCCATTTAGGTACTTTCTATCTTCCCTCCTTTGACTATGTACCTAATTCCAACTTTGTTCCAACCCCTAGCATTACCCCTACTTCCATTATTGTACCACCTCATAGTTTTCATCCTTCCAAATTTACTCCTCTTTGTGATCTTCCTCCTAACTACACCCCTCTTATTTTTCCCATATCCTACATTATTTTTTACATCTCTATTGTTATTTCATCAACCACTAGCTAAGCTATTTTATCTGCCACTCCTCTCACTTGTTTCATCTCTACTTCTACCATTTTATTATCTACCGTGACCACTCCTCATTTAATTCCTCTAACCATGACCATGCACATAACTCAATACGTTTTTTTCTATGCTAATTTCCCAACCAATTACCTCATCCATTCCTCATTGGAACCATGCCCTTACCTATTCCATAGATCTTACATATACTCTTATTAGTTTCTCCCAATCTTCCCTTTCCACTATAACTTCCTCTACCTTTGATACACTACTCAAAATATAGATCAAGGTAAGAAATAACCATATACAAGACACACTAGACAAGAAAATGATGAATTTAAGGATGATAGGCATACACAATTGGTATTTAAAAAATTTACACATCATTTACCTATAAATTTCTTTGCATATCAATTTAATATGTATAATTAAAAAGGTTACCCAAATATAAGACACGCTAGAAAAGACAGTGATGAATTTAAGGATGATAAGCATACATAATTGACATTTAAAAAATTTACACATCATTTACCTATAAATTTATTTTCATATCAATTTAATATGTATAATTGAAAAGGTTACCCAAATACACACTTAATTCACTATATTGTTGGATAGGTTATCTACAAGTACTTTAAGTGACTATGATATTGAACAAATCTTATCATTACCTCATGGATTTAAATAAATGAACTTAATGATTTGACTAAAGTGTTTTAAAATAAATTCAAAGTCAATATGGATCTTAGAGTTTTTATTTATGATCTATTTGAGTGTGCCCAAGGATGAAATAAACATACCAATGGTTATGAGATAAGATTTTATTTCTTATGTTAAATATTTACTATTCTTGTACATGATCTTAAGATACAAAACATCCATATTAAGGGATCGCTTAAGCCAATGTTTAATAGTGTCCATTTCAATAACTTTATATTTCATGGATCTACACATGCACATGTGATAATAGTTGAAAATCCAAGTTATTAGCAAGAAATGTCTTCAAATATGGATCATCAAATCCAAATTCTTCTTCATATGGACTTTAACATTTAGAAAGTCACATAATTTTCAAAACGCTATGATTCAAAAGAAAAATTTAACACATATGTGAATAAACAAAATGTTCCTATGAATTTTACAAAATTACAATAGTCCTATATTTTTGTGCTTCAAAGTTTATTAAAAGATAATTTTTTAATCTTCCTCTTATATATCCACTAGATCAAAACAAACCACTTCTAAAGGGATATAAAGAGAAATCATTTTGGAAATTTCACAAAGTGAAAACTAATATAATCATCATGATTGATCTAGAATATAAATTACTAGATATTATTGATAACAACGTGATATATGTTGAGGGTCTTAATGGTGGTGTGAATACTTCAAATTTACCTTTAAATAGGTTCTTAGAAATATATACCAACCCACTCCCTACTCATACAATTTAAGATTAAGGCATAGGACAATATTGAACTATATATGATAATACATGAGGATGATGATATTATCCATAAATATCATGTTTCAAATTATCTCAATATTTATCACATTTAAATACCTTGTGTGGGAATAATTAAAATAAAGTATATATCTTCTCTTTATCCTCTTGATCCCTTGATCACATTTTTAGAGAATGATATCCCATAATACAACTACTATTGCACATTATGCATAGCCCAAAATCTTAAAGGTTCATCACATACTCAATTTATTATCAATTGGTAACGTCAATATACCACATGTAATGAGGATATTTTATTTGATATTCATGTTCAAAATAAATAGTATGAACATTAGGATTTCATTGAATATGACTAATAGAATGTTGATTAATATATTGTGATGTATGATGCAACTAAGAGTGGGACCTAAAGAGTTACCCTTTTATATTATATCATCCTTTGATAGATATGGTGCATTACTTAATTAACCATGAATGGTCAATGTTAAGTTATTCCTTCTATTTTGTATCTACTTACAAAATTTATATATGAAGGAAAAGTGGTAACAATTGAAAGAGCTCATTACAATCCCAAGTCAAATGTCAATCAATTTACACTATATATTTTTACATGTAGTGTAGAAAAATGTACGCTCTTGAAAGCAATGCAATTTCACACTTAATTTGGACCTATTTTGGCACCCTTGCATTAATTACCCCTTTAAAATCATCATTAATAGGTCCCTAAAACCCATTAAAAACCCAACAAAATCATTTAAAAGATCAAAAATCCTAAAAACCCACCTCAAAAAGCTAGGGTGGGACACATTCACCACCTTGGGTGAATGAGTCCCATCCCATTTGGGGTCTTTTTAAGTTTTGAGCAAAAAAATCGCCTTTTTAATTCAGATTTTTGGTTTTTGTTGGCCTTTGAGATCTAAATAACGGTCAATTAGGTGTTAATGCCTATATAAGAAAGTTTCTAATTCATTTTTATCATCTAGCTAATCTATGCAAGCATTCTCAAGAGAAATTTTTAAGATTTGAGCATTCAAGAGTCTTCACAATCAGTAAAGTTGAAGCTTTGGAGCAGCATTAAAGTGTTTTTGCGGGTCTTCAATCTCACTTTCATTCAAGATCTAGCATTGTTAAGGGTTGATCATGGTTGTCTATGGTGAATCATGATGTATTCTACATTGGGGAGATGCAACTAGCCATCAAGACAAGCCTAAGGACTTATCTCCTAAGTGATTACATCCTCCATTATCACTCTACTTTCAGCCTAAGAAAGGTACAAGCATCATTAATGCTCATTTGGGTGATTAGAGATCTCTCAAAGTGAGTCATCCATCTTCATGTTTCCATTCATGCATCATATTATTACACATTAGAATAGGATTGCATTATGTTTCAGATTTCTTAGTCTTAGACACACTTAAGGCTAGGGTTTACATTCCTATTTACATGCATGTTTCATTATTTCTATCAAGGTTTACTTACCAAACTAAGGGTTTGATCGAGGCAAACCCCCCATAAGAAAATCAAGTTTATATTTTGTTTTGCAAGTCTTTTCACATATTAGGATTTGGAATTCAATTTGGAAGGAAAGAGCAAGTGTTGAAGTGTAGATCAAAACTTTGAATCCCCAAAAAAGTGGAATGGAAATGATTTTCCCAAGGTGGTGAATGAGTCCCAATGTAGGTTTTTTCAGAACTATTTGCTGGTGATCCCATAATGCTGGTTTAAAATTTCTGGGAGATTCTGTTTTTTGTTGAAATCACATATTTTTAGAAAATATAATGATTTAAGCCTTAAAAAGTTTCATTTTAAGGATTCCAATTGAAGACGATTTGATCGAACCACCGTAGATCAAACCCCCTTAGATAGAACCATTTTAGTATTAAACCATACCTATAACGGAGTCTCCTTTACATCTATCAAAATGTTGATTAAAAACCACTTTTGATTTACCTTTTGGGGGATCAAATGAATTCATTTAAAATTTATTTTTTGTAAGTATGTATTCCTTATTATAAGCTTCCCAAAAAGTATAATTTTAAATAAATTTATTTTTATTATTATATTTATTTTTCATTTCTTGTGAATGTAGGTTTTTCACCGATAATCAAACTCTTTATTCTGCACATGTGGAAATATAACAGATTATTAAAAAAATGAAAAATATGAGTGCACCAGATATTGAAGTCCTTGATCCAACAAAAAAAAATGACTTTCAGTACATAGAAAAAAAGTAATGTGTTATATGGTCTGCCTATGTCTGAATTGTAATTGGTTTGACTTTGAAACTTGATTAAGGAAATAATATTCAATAAAATGCTATGAAACCAATTGGAAGCACTAGATATCGTTGTTACAAATCTAAATTTTAAAAAAATAGAATTTTATCCTTCATGGAAAAAAGGTTGTGTTATACGATGAGCATCACTCCTTAAAAATGTTTATTGAAAAAAACTAGTTTTCGAAGGAGATGGAAAAGGAGTGCAATCTGATTCCAAAAAATTTGAAATATATATATTTAGAATCTACAGACAAAATGTCACAAATCACTAGTTTGCATCATCTTCAAATTCATCACATTTAGTCACTATAGGTGTCTGAAAGTGAAGATTTAGTTAGAAAAAATTAGTTCAATGTCCAGTTTGGCCAAAAATTGTAAACCAGTATTGTGGGATCACTGTTGCATATTCAGATACCCTTTTTCCTGAAACAGATTCCTACATAGAAATCTAGATCTTGGACTAATTCACCTAGATTGGCGAATGAGTCCCAATTGGTCAAAAAGTCAAATTTTCTAGCAATCCAGAACTTCAATCAGTCATTCCTAGATTTCTAGGTGCACACCATTCATCTTACTACTTTCTATTTAGTTTCATTTACTTTTCTAGGTTATTTTGTAGATCATTGCATTGAATTAGGGTTTAGAGTTGCATATTGCATTTCATTTATCTTTCCAAGTCTAAACTTGGTGGTGAACCCCTTATTAGCTTATATTCAGCCCCTAGGACAGCCCTCTTGCAAGATCTATTTCCCCTTTGCATTGACATCTCAAGGGTTTTTTCTTGAGTGAAATTTAGTGAAGATTGTTCTTCTAGGTCCTAAACCCTAGAAGCTAATCCAAAAAAAAATTCCACCTTTCATTTTGGTGAACCTACATTTAGAACATCATAAGTATGTTTTGGAGTGCATCATCATCCTAGATTTGGCTTGCATTAACATTGCATTAGGGTTTGCATTAGTTAATTGACATTCTAGGGTTTCTAATTTTGCATTAGTGAAAGCTCATATAGCTTGCATTATTGCATCTCATTTCATTGAAAATCAAACAAAATCTGCATTTGCATCTAAGATATAGATCATAAAACATAAAAAGCATAAAATCCAATTGAAAATTTTGGAAAAAAATCTCATTGGGACTCATTTGTCACCTTGGGTGAATCAGTCCCAATGCAGATTTTGCACTACATTTTCGGGCATTTAAAGCTCTATTTCTAAGTTTTTGTTTTTGTTATTGTCTTTTTGTTTTAGTTTGAATACTTTTTGTTACATTCAAATCATTTGAAGTGGCATAATTTACATTCATTGCAATTGTGGATAGAATTAGATTCTTGCACTTTTCATTTTCAGTATTAGTTCATAGTTCAATTAGATTAGATTACACAAGACATACATTAGAAAACAAAACCAAAAACAAGATCAAACACCTAAACCACTTGGAGAAAGTATAGTTATTTGACTATGTCAAATCTCTCTTTCCAAGTTAACCTAACCCTCAAGCCTTTTAGTAGTGATTACTTTGACATGTTAGATGAAGCCCTTGAGGATTTCATCTCACAAAGTTCATCCACTAAGGCTTCTTATGAAGAACCAAAACTAAGAGAAGTTAACGTGATTCAACCTCAACTTATCCTTTACCCACCTTCGCACAAACCTCAACCTAAAAAAAAATCTAAATTTACTCTTTACCTACCTAAGAACAATGTTTTGCAGCAATCAAATAATAATACCATTTCTCATACATACAACACTCGAAATAATCCACAACCAAAACAACCAAATCCGACAAGCTTACCTTTTCCTAATCCTATTTTTCCTAGTGCTCCTTGTTTAACTTCACATAGTGGTAAGGAGTATGATCTTTTTGAACAACTTAAAAATACTCTTGCAAAGACATCCCTATGGGACTTACTTTAGAATTCACCTAAGTATCACACCATGCTTCAAACAACCTTACAACAAATAGTGGCTCCTCCTAGTACAAATACAAATGATTGGGTAGCTCTAATACAAGGAATGAATACAGTTAATGTAGACATCACCTTTCACCAACATGAGCTCCCTCCCTTGGAGATGAGAAAGAGAAATGATGCCTTCATGATAACAGCCAAATACAATAAAACAAGAATCAAAAGGGCCCTTGTTGATAATGGCTCAACCCTTAATGTGTGCAATGTGAAACTTTTAGAAATATTGTGCATAGACAAATCAAAAATTGAACCTAAATCCCTATCGATTAAAGGATTTGAAAATATAGGAAAGCAACCATTAGGTGTGATTACTTTACCTATTATAGTTGGAAAGGCAACCTTGTAGACCCCTATTCATGTAATGCCTGATAATCTTGCATATAATCTTCTTTTAGGAAGACCATGGATTCATGAGATGCATGTGGTGCCTTCGACTCTTCATCATATCATGAAATATGTCTATAACAACAAGGTATACCAAGTTGAAATAGACCCCAATCCTGAGAGTTGTTTACAAGTTGAAAAAGGAACGATAAGTCCTCTAAGAACATTAATTCAAACATCAAACATAGAACCTATAAAAGAAGAGAAACAAGAAACAGAAATAGTATCAAAATTATTGGATGATGATTGAGGTTATTTGGAATTCACGAACTTGTTTATGGAAGAATACATAGTCACAAATAAATAAGATGAGAAGCAAAAAAAACCAATGGTAATGTCAACACAAAATTCAGAAGAACAATCACAAGCATCTACCTCATCCACTTTAGAAGAAGACACAAGTTACACAACAAACTTTAATGAGAGATTATCGACAACCACCAAACCCAAAAGAAATGGAAGTAATTTATGGGAGACGTTATGAACTTACGAAACAATTGGGTTATAATGGAAAAGGATGTAGAAAGAAAGAACAAGGAATTTGTGTTCCTATAGAACCTAACACACAAGAGAAAAAAAAATGGTTTTGGTTATTGTCCTTCTAAGATTATGTAAGCAAGTAAAATACCTTCATTAAACATCAACACCATCATGTGTAAACCTAAAATCAATATCACCTTGAAACATTTTGAATTGCTTGATATGAATTTTGAACCATCATAGGAATACTTTGAAGATGATGAAGCCTTGAAACAAATGCTAGGAGTTTATGACAAACCATCTACTCCTCAAAATAAAAAGGTTATGTGCGCTATGATTAGCTCCAAACAAAAAGATGCAAAAGAGGAAAGTAATGAGACAGACATGAGTAAAGAAGAATACAACCATGAATTTCCAAAGCCAAGTGCACTTCCTCTAGGAGATACAATTGACATACAAATGGACATCAATGATATAGAGAAAGTAACTAAGATAAGAAAGTTTCTTGATGATGAAGAACAAGAAGATCACACAATCTTACTCCATGACTTTCCTAAACTTTTTTATTGGAAATATTCAGATATGCTAGGAATCGATGCTAAGCTAGTGGCACACAACATAGTCCTTGCTGAAAATTCTAAGATGGTTAGACAAAAGATACGAAAGATAAATCCTAAGATAGACTTGCTAGCTAAAGGAGAGATTGAAAAACTCCTTGAGGTTGGTTTCATAAGACCTATAGATTATTCTCCTTAGATTTCAAACATTGTTGCAATCACAAAACCTGACAATCGTATTAGGATGTGTATGGATTTTCGTGATTTGAACAAGACATCTTTGAAAGATGATTTTACCCTTCCTAATATTGACATGATAGTAGACTCAACTGAGGGATATGCTTTTTTGTCATTTATGGATGTATTTTCTGGATACAATCAAATCTTTATCAACCCTCAAGTTCAATATAAAATATCATTTACAATAGCTTGGGGAACATTTTTTTGGGTCATGATGCCTTTTGGATTAAAGAATGAGAGAGCAATGTATCAACAAGCTATGACATTAATATTTCATGATTACATATATAAGATTTTGGAAGACTATGTTGATGATATTCTAGCCAATTATTTAATGAGAAAAGACAATGTGACTATCCTTCACAAAATATTTGAGTGAATGCAAAAATATAACATGAGATTGAATCCAAAAAATGTGTCTTTGGTGTAGATAGTGGAAAACTTCCAAGTTTTATCATATCTCACAAAGGCATCAAGGTGGACACGAAGAAAATTGATGTTATAGTTAACATTCCACCTCCTAAAAACATCTCTCAATTGTGCACATTACAAGGAATAATTCAAGCTATCTATCATTTTGTAGCATCTTTAGTTGATCGAATGTTACCATTGACACATCTCCTCAAGAAAGATGTGCACTTTTATTAGAACGAGGATTATAAACAGGATTTTGAGAGTTTGAAGGATTACCTTGCAACTCCAGCTATTTTACAACCCGCTATGCAAAAAAAACCGTTCATCCTTTTCACAGATGCATCAGCCCATGCTCACACATCTTTGTTGGCTCAACAAGACGAAAATGGAAAAGAGCATCATGTTTATTACATTAGCCAAAATTTGATTCATTATGAGAAACGATACACAACAATAGAAAAATAATGTTTGGCCCCTATATTCACTACAAGTAAACTAAGACATTACTTAGTGAATGTGGAAATACATGTGATGAAAAAAATTGATCCTCTAAAACATCTTTACAATAAAACAAATTTATCAGGACACTTGGCTAAATGGGTTATGTTGTTAATAAAGTTTGACCTTAAGTTTGTTTCACAAAAAGAAATTAAAGGACAAGCATTAACCAACCACTTAGCAGATGCTCCCTCACCCCTGGTATTACCTAATGTGGAAATGTTTCCTGATGAGAACGTGTGGACTATTCAGAAATATGAAGAGGCATGTGAATTATACTTTGATGGATCTAAGTGTAGAATAGGCTCTAGTGTCAGGGTTATAATAGTTCTACCTGTAGGAAAGCCTATTCCCTTATCATACCGCTTAAACTTCCTATGCACCAACAACATGGCAGAATATAAAGCATTAATTACTAGTTTGCACACTACGTTAGCTTTAGGAGTTCAAAATATCAAGATATTCGGTGATTCATAATTAGTCATTAAGAAAATAAATGGAACGTATCAAGCAAAGCATGACAAGTTATCGAAATACAAGGATATCACAATGAATTTGTTAGAGAATTTTGAATCATTTACCATTAACAACATCCCACGAAAGGATAATCCACATGTGAATGCAATGGAAAGTGCAGCTTCTCTTATATCACCTCAAACAACTATGGAAGGCTCTAGTGAATTGTATACCCCAATATTTAATTATTTAAAAGAAGGTACCTTTCCTGAGCTAACAACTAAAAATACTCAAGATCATCTTCGCAAACTTGCAACTACGTATATAATTCTCTCCAATGTGTTATACTGAAGATCCTTTAATGGACTTTTACTTAGATGCCTGAAAGAATCTGATATCCCCATAGCACTTGAAGAGACTCATGCAGGTGCCTGTGGAGGTCATTTTGGAGGAAGATCATTAGTTCAAAAACTCGTTCGCATGGGATATTATTGGAGACATATGGAAAAATATTTCTTTGAATATGTTAAGAGATTTCACAAATGTCAGGAACATAGCAATTTGATTCACGCTCCTAATTCTGAGCTTCGGGCCCAAATTCCTATTTTTCCATTCTCAGTATGGGACTAGATCTGATTGGAAAAATCTCACCACCTTCCTCCACTGGACATACTTTTATAATCACCACGATAGATTATTTCACAAAATGGGTAGAATCTATTCCTCTTCGATCAACAACTGTTGATGTAATATGTCATTTCATATTGGACCACATTATTGCTCACTTTGGACTTCCTTCCACATTGATTTCAAACAATGGGACACCATTTAAGAATAATGATGTGAAGAAATTCTTAGAAACATTTAACATGCAGCATCGCTTTTCAACACCTTATTACCCGCAATCTAATGGCCAAGCTAAATCAACTAATAAGAATCTCGAACAAATCCTAAGGAAGATAATAAATAAACACAATAAGGATTGGCACACATAATTGACATATACATTATGGGCTTATTGTACTAGTATCAAAAAATCCATCGGGACTACTCCCTATAACCTTGTCTATGGTACCAAGGTGATTATTCCCTTGGACTTCGAAATCCCTACGTTAAGGATTTCTCTTCAAGGGCTTATTAATGATAACACTTATAAAGAACAATGATTGCACCAACTTGAGATGCTTGATGAATAGTACATTAGCGCTCTTGATCATCTCCAAGCTTATGCTAGAAAATTGCAACGTAGTTATAGTGATCATGTCATCCCTCGTGTATTCAACAAAGGTGATTTGGTCTTATTCAAAAATCAACGTAATGTTAATATTGACCTGACTGAAAAAGGAAAATTCAGTCCTAATTGGTTAGGACCTTATATAATTAATTAAATTTATAGGTCTAGTGCATACATGTTAACAGAAATGGATGGTGCACCTATCAAAGAACCTATGAATGTCGTGCATTTGTGTTAGTAGTATGTCTAAATTGAATAGCGTGCATGATAAAGCAGTGATGTTAGAGTTAGTAGATGATACTCTATGTGATCTCACATTGCTTCATTCTTGAAAAACAATTATTTGTGTGTCTTGAATACTAAGGTAATTATTTAAATTAACTTTTAGATGGTTACTTTAGATTTCATACTATTCAATATTATCTTGTGTGTTATTTTAGATTAGATCCTTATATGCATTTAATGTTCTTTAATTAGATCATATGTGCATTTAATTTAGCATAACATACTTTTAAATCACAATGTTGCATCTAAGAAAAACTAGAATAAGTTTTAATTAGATCACATAAAACATGTTAAATCATGGAGACATTCATTAAATAATCTTACAAAGATTATTTAATTAATCACATTGTCATTTAACATTTACCACATAAACACAAGTAATAAAACATCAAATGCTTATATATATATTTATATATATCAAAGTTTTGTGTACATGTCATAAATATATACAATGTTAATGAGGTCTATGACTGCTAGATCCCTCAGGATCTAGTGCTTGCATTTGTCTAGTGGCAGTCTGTCAGGAGATGGTGGTATGAGATCATGATCATGATCCTTCGTGTGTACTAAGAGAAAACTGTAAGCCTAGTACCTATCCAAGGGCCTCCTAATGCTCCCCTACTATCTTATATCTCTCCACCTATAGTCTAGCTATCTCTTACTGTAGTCTCTCGAACTCTATTGTGGTTTGAGATGACTGTGCCTACTAGGTAGCCTTGGCTCAGTGGATGCACCTCCTAAGACTCTCATATGCTACCCACAGTCTGACGTACGGCCCGAACAACTCTGAATCCCTCTCCACGATGGGTGGGGGCACATAGTTTGTATCAATGGCCTCCTCGTCGACTGATGGGAGCACTATCTCTATAGCCACATGACGATAGAGATCATGAAGATCTCTCACAACTCCTGCAAGGTAGAAACCATAAATATAATTAGTACACATCATGATATATATATATATATGTATACATTAAATTAAAGCATAAAACATAACCATAAGCATACAACAATGCAGTAGATAAAATATCATTACCTATCTCTCTAGTAGGTTGTGGGAATTCAGCCTCATCATGTGCAGGGGGCATGGAGGACGTGCTAGCCTCTCCATGGTTGTGATCACTAGTGCCTGTTGTAGCTATTGGCCGTGATCTAGTAACATGAATGGGAGATGACTCTCCCCACTCATGGCCGACTGATGTTCATCCACTGCCTTGCCACCCTCATTCATTAGTTGCTCCTCCTCCTCATCCTCCTCCTTGTCATCCTCCTCATCCTCCTCCTTGTCATCCTCCTCATCCTCCTCCTTGTCATCCTCCTCATCCTACTCCTCCTAGCCATCATAGTCAGAATCTATAGTCTCATCATACTCTGCATATATCACAACTGTGAATATTTCTATAGCCCTATAGTGTGTCTCCTTATCCCTATCCTCCCCCTTGTCTCCTTGATTTGGGAGTGGCCCTACATCACCTATCAGCTCATCCATCGAGAATACGGGAGCCGATCATGATACTACCCACCACTCCTTGTAGGCATCTATGGTACTTGCATCATCAGCATCGGAGACTAGAGGCATATCATGATCTAAGAACTCAAAGTCACTGTAGACAACATCCTCGAAATTGAACCGTCTAGAATCATCGAGACTCTAGGCACTTCGTACTGATCTCTTGAAAAAGGGTCATTTCCTAGGTGTTATTTGAACCTGACTAGATTGACGCATGATGTGATCATAGTAAAAAGGTCATACTATGTAATCATGTCTACCTATTAAGAACTTGTCCATATACAATCCCCTCATCTACCGAGTCTCATCTATCCACTGTAGCATAATATGGTAAGGTCTCCAAAGGATCTCCTCCTCATCCAGTCAATCAAATCGGACTCTCCAAAAATGTAATTCACCATACTACCATGTAGTCGTCATAATGGATAGTTGAAGGCTTGAGGATACCCTAGGTTTTCCACACATGGAAACCCTATCGGTCTGGTACATGTGATATGATCTAGGTACCACACCTATAGCAGTGTATAGTGTACCATGTTATTGACCTCCCGAAATGAAAACCATCCAAGATCATAATATAGATGTGCTAGGATGTTGTGCCCCGAGGCATACACTGTCTTGTGTTTTGCCATCCCTTGAATCATGTGTACTAGTCCACCCTCTACGTGTGCTCCTCAACCATAGGGATGAGTACTAGTGCTACTATAAACATCATAATCCATGCAACCAGTGGGGCCCATGAGTATAGTAGCATCGCTAGATCGATCGATGGCCTCACCATCTCATCATGCACTGGACCTCCAAGGCAGTACTACATGTCATATTTCATCTCCCAGAATAACCACTCTACTAGGAAATGTACTCTCTCATCTTGAATCAAAACTTGGAGTATGTGATGTACGTCCTCTAGTGTAATGGTCATCTCTCCAGTATGAATATGAATCGTGCATGTGTTTGCATTCCATCACTATGCTAATTCCATCAACATAGGATTGTGATACCTCATGGGGGCATGAGGTATTCCTAGTATAATCTTGTAGTCTGCAAGATCTTTGTCTCCTCTATTGAAAGAGTGGGGACTAGGTCTCGAAGGTGGCTAATTTGTCTACCACCTAGATGTTGCCACAAACAAGTAGGAATCTAACAAAAAAGCAAAAATCTGCCCTATATGCATGCTAAAATCTTAAATCTATACATCAATAATCAAACAAAAGTGTACTAAAATTATTCTAGTGTACTCTCCTAAAGGTCCTAAACACTTTAGACCCCTTTTGGGACACTTTGTGAAAAAGTGGGACACTTCGAGAAAAAAGGGACACTTCACGAAAAAAAGGGACACTTTGCGAAAAAGGGGACACTGCAAAAAAAAGGGACGCTTTGTGAAAAAAATTCCAAGGCCCTCAATTGACCTATAAATGTGTATAAATCATAAAATAAATGTGTAAGGACAACACGAAGATAGAAAAATAAACTCACCTGATGATAATGCTCGTCGTGGACCACCTAATCTCGCAGAACGCCTAGTCTCGCAGGCTCATAGTCTCGTTGACTCGATATATTCAATCACTCTTCAATCACTCTCAAGATACAAAAAGGTAAATTAAAAAATAGTTAAAATTTACTTCACTTTTTGCTCTTATATAAGTTAAAATTAGTGTTTTTGCTATATTAGGGTTAAAAAGTGTCTTTCATTCAAATCAACATAATGGGTGCTAGAGAGCTTCATTTTTTACATCGTTTGTTGTGTTGGAATCATGGTTCCACCCTCGTTCTCATAAAATGTCTATAATCATGAGGTATGGTACTTGGAAATACCCTATGATATGACTTAATTTATTCGATGTGGTTAGATTGCTACATTGATTTCACCTCCATAAAGCAAGCAAAATCAAGGGGGGAATACATCTACCCTCGAGTTTCATTTCTAGAAGAAGTCAAATGAGAGGATTTTTGGATAGCTAACAAATTTGTGTTGTAGGATGTGGTTCCTAACATTATGGTTTTATAGATAGCTACAGTGGGGGCTTCATTCTCTCATATTATGAATGAACTTATATGTGTATCGTTTTATGAAACAAAGGTTATTTTTGGAGTCCTTTAGCTTGCATATGCACATAGAGTCATATGGGCACTAAAGTGGGGGCTAAATGTAGTGTAGAAAAGTGTACACTCTTGAAAGCGATGCAATTTCACACTTAATTTGGACCTATTTTGGCACCCTTGCATTAATTTCCCCTTTAAAATCATCGTTAATAGGCCCCTGAGACCCATTATTTCAGATCTTGAGGCTTATTTTAGCTAAAAACCCAACAAAAAAATTTAAAACATCAAAAATCTTGAAAACCCACCTCTAAAAGCTAGGGTGGGACTCATTTGCCACCTTTGGCGAATGAGTCCTCCTAGGTGGGACCCATTTGCCACCTTGGAGTATGAGTCCCATTTGGGGTCTTTTTAAGTTTTGAGTGGGAAAATCACCTTTTTAATTCAAATTTTTAGTTGTTTTTGGCCTTTGAGATCTAAATAATAGTAAATTAGGTGTTAATTCCTATATAAGCAAGTTTCTAAGTCATTTTTATCATCTAGCTAATCTATGCAAGCATTCTCAAGAGAAATTTTCAAGATCTAGACATTCAAGAGTCTTCACAAGAGCATTCAAGAGCAAGTAATTAGAAAATTTGAAGCTTTGGAGCAGCATTAAAGTGTTTTTGTAGGTCTTCAAGCTCACTTTCATTCAAGATCTAGTATTGTTAAGGGTTGATCATGGTTGTCTAGATGGTGAATCATGATGGATTCTACATTGGGGAGATACAACTAGCCATCAAGCCAATCCTAAGGACTTATCTCCTAAGTGATTTCATCCTCAATTATCACTCTAATTTCAGCCTAAGAAAGGTACAAGAATCATTAAGGCTCATTTAGGTGATTAGAGATCTCTCAAAGTGAGTCATCCATCTTCATGTTTCCATTCATACATCATATTCTTACACAGTAGAATAGGATTGCATTGTGTTTCAGATTTATTAGTCTTAGACACACTTAAGGATAGGGTTTACATTCCTATTTACATGCATGTTTCATTATTTCTATCAAGCTTTAATTCTCAAACTAGGGGTTTGACCGAGGCAAATCCCCCATAAGCAAATCAAGTTAATATTTTGTTTTACAAGTCTTTTCGTAGATTCGGATCTAAAATTCAATTTGAAAGGAAAGAGCAGGTGTTGAAGTGCAGATCAGAACTTTGAATCCTCAAAAAAGTTGAGGGAGACTAATTTTCCCAAGGTGGTGAATGAGTCCCACTGTCGGTGTTTTTCAGTACTATTCGCATATTCAGATACCCTTTTTCCCGAAATAGGTTCTTGTGTAAAAATCTAGATCTGGGATTAATTCACCCAGATTGGTGAATGAGTCCCAATTGGTCAAAAAGTCAAATTTTCCAAAAATCCAGAACTTCAATCAATCATTCCTATATTTCCAGGTTCACACCATTCATCTTACTACTTTCTATTCAGTTTCATTTACTTTTCTAGGTCATTTTATAGATTGTGTTGAATTAGGGTTTAGTGTTGCATCTTGCATTTCATTTATCTTTCCAAGTCTAAACTTGGTGGTGAACCCCTTATTAGCTTATATTCGGCCCTTAGGACAACCCTCTTGCAATATCTCTTTCCCCTTTGCATTGAGATCTCAAGGGTTTCTTCTTGAGTGAAAGTTAGTGAAGATTTTTCTTCTAGTTCCTAAACCCTAGAAGCTAAGCCAAAACAATTTTCCACCTTTCAATGTGTAAGTGAACCAAAAATTTATTATGAGGAATGGAATTATCCATGATTTATATATAATACATTTGGATAAAATAGAATTAAAAAGAGATTGAAACATGAAGCATGTTCTCCAAAGCATGAAGATATTCACAATACAAAACCTAGATTCTCTAATGATCACCATGAAAAAAAATGTGTCAAAGAAAGAAATAAAAGAAACTATAAAACTAAACAAAAACCAAGAAATGGGTGCCAAATTGAGAGGAATAAATGATGAAAAATTCGTCTCCTACACTAATTCATGAGAGGATATATATGTAAAAATAAACTAATAACGTAGCTAAAAGGAAATAAACACAAAATAAATATATCATAACGTATTAAAATGCATGAGAAACCCCTTTTAGGAGAAAAAAATCACACTATAGATAAAATATACATAGTATTTAGTGATCAAAGATTGTAATATACTTACAAAGTATAAGCCTTTATAAGTATCATTAACTAGAGATCTAGTGTCATTTTGGTAGCATAATAATAAATATAAAACTCACAATCAAAACCTCCATCCCAAGAACCCAATAAATATTAAAATTCAATAGATGAAACTATCAAATGGTAATTAGAAAACCATAAATTAAAACCAATCAAAATTTGACACATAAATCCTAATTAGAAATCCAACACCGGAATCCCAAGATGAGTCTATAGGGCCTACTAAAATAAAATATCCTTCTACCTAGCTTAAGTTTTTCATAATCCACTCACAAATTTAGGCACTCCATTTTGGCACCATCACCTATTTTTAATTATGCCTTATGACATATCATAACACATGTTATAAGTTGATCAACAATTCTAACTCTCCCTTATTTCTCTTTCATACGTCATAGATGTTTTTACACTTCCAATATGGTAGGCCCAACTTCCAAGGAACATAAATTTTGACCTAGGATGCCATTTGGACCTTTCTTTTAAATTGTAGAGCTTGAAGAGATCTATGTACCACAATTTCATATAAGTGATTTCAAACAAGCTAGAATTATTTTGGTGGCCTAAAATGACCTCTATATTCTAGAAGTTAATTGTTTTTGTAATATAGTCTAAAAATTACATTTTTTACATTCTTACCATTAGGAGAAAGGTTGAGACACTTTTCCTAAAATTATCACACTTTTTAAACACATTACAAAAGAAAAGAGAGTACGAAAACTATCAAATAATTGTTAGGAAATAAGATTCCTATAAAAGTGTAGCACCATGTGATATTTTTGTACTCGGCTTTTTTATGTATCTTGATAAGCCCTATAGAATCACCAAGGAAGAAATTAGAATTGTTATTGGTTTGAGTTCTATTAGACCAATTCCAGTGATGAAAGCTATCAAAAATGAGAGAGTTACAGAACTGACTAGGGAAAATTTTAACAAAAGGACCCTAAGTGTAAATGACATAACCAATCTAGGGCTTTGGTTTGTAGAAATGGGCATTGAATATAAGTTTTATTACACAAATAGAGATGAATCATCCATTGGTACCACAATTCACATTGCATACCAAATGGTAAAGGAAGGAAAATACTTTGACCTCTATGAGGTCATGAGAGAGCATCTAATGGAAAATATAAAGAGAATAAAGGAAATAGACTACAACTTCAAATATGGTACCCTTATCATTTTCCTTGAATTTTACTTTCTAAATGAATTGTCTAGTTTTAAGGGTAAGGTCTGGAAACAACACATTCTTGATTCTACACAAATTAAAAACCATATGAGAGGTTTTAGTGATAATAATATTTGTAGCACAATGTATTGGTGATTTTTGAAAACCCTACAAAATGACATGAAAGTCAGAGACAGAATCCCTTCCAGCATTGTACAGAGATACAAAGGAAAAATCACATTTGTGGTAGACAAAGATTATATGAACATGGAATCTGTAGAGCCAAGGACAGCTTGGATTCCAAGATTTCCTTATGAGGTCTCTATAGAGGAGATAAAAACATGTTGATATTCTTCTCAGCAAACCCAAAGACACAACAACATAAATATCTAGGACTTATGATGAAATCATGGATAAGATGCATAAAATAAGTGTGGAGGATCACCTTAACAAACATAGAGATGAATTGCATAAGAAATGGGGTATTCCACCAAATTCTAATTTAGAAACCCCTACAAAGGATCCCCAACCTAACCCTAATAATATGCCAGTCTCCCAAGGACCTAGAAGGACCAGTAGGTCCACATTTGCAGCTACAAATGCTCTCCAACCCTTTAGATATATACAAATTGCTTCTATTGGAAGAAGAGCTACATTTGAAACCTTGGCATAGATGAAAACTATATAGAAGAAACATGCAAGGCCTAAATAGTCTTCTAGAAGGAAGAAGGTTCAGATAGAGGATATTGGAGAGGAAGAAGAAGGGGAGGAAGGAACCTGTAAACTAAAGAAGAAAGAAAATAAAACTAAGAAAACTCCTCTAGTGGAACCTCCACATGAGCCTATATAATTAAAGGCAATATTTAATGGGATTTTGCATCATGGTATGCTAAAGGAAATAGAAAATCTTCATCCAGATATGTCTCTTATAGATCATAATACTATTGAGAAGGCTATAGTGATGTATATGATCAAACATAATGTGCCTCTAAGTGATATTATTGAAAAGGTTTCAAAGAATCTTGCTTAGGCCTTGAGGAAAAAGAGATAAAAATCTATAGAATTGGATGAAGATTTGAGAAAACAAGCTCTTGACAAGACCGGATCTTCTATTTCTCAAGAAAAGGATAAAATATCTCAAATTCAAGCTTGGGAGATAAGTACAAAGCATAGAGTAGATTTTCGTATGAGCATGGAGAAAGAGGACAGGGATAAGATTCATATGGAGATTTAAGAAGTGACAAATAAAATTCTTGAATAAGTGAAAGAAGTTGACAATGTGGAGCAACCACATATGTATCTAGCCCATAGCGTAATGGCTCCTCTGAATAACATAGATCAGTTGAATGTTGTGCATAATATTCTTCCTCTAAAAAATATAGAGAAATAGGGTGACCCTAATCAACAAAAGGATCAGGTAAATATTAGTATAGGGGAGAATTTTGAGAAAGGATAGGAAACATATTTCTCATCCTCTCCTATAGATTCAATCAAGGATTTTTTTACACAATAAATGTAGATTAAACCAGTGGTCACTCTGTAATTATTACAATTGATAGTGCTTGATGGACAAGTTAACTTGTTCAGCATATATCCTCTCCACAAGTTACAACTAGGAGATATACTTCAATCCACCACAAGGCAAGAGATTCTTTAGCAACAAGTTGAGGGAGCTAAATTGTTGGAAGAAGAAAATAAAATAATCCAGGACCTAAATTTCTTGAGGCAAAAAGAGATCCATCTTTTCCTCCCACACCCCAAATGAATCTTCTATTGGAATCTTTCAAATCTCACTCATCTTATCTAGAGAAGAAGGTAGAGAAAAAGGTGACTGAACAATTTAATAACAAAATAAAGGTTTATGCCTTTGGGAGATGTGCTAAGGCGCATAATAAATTGCAAGAGAATATGAAAAGCATTCAAAAATTCTTATAGGATGCTAAAATGTTGTATCATTTTTGTTTAAAATGGCTAGCAAATACAAAGGAAATAAAGGATCAAATTGACTCTATTGAGTCACAAATAACTCAAGTGGCCAATGTATATGATCTAATGAAGGACAAAGATGGTGCCACAAGGGCACAAATAGAGTTTTCACACTCTTAGCTAAAGCAGCTTCTAGACCAAAGAGAGAATATCAAAGGAGAAACTGGTCAGCTAAGGGGAGTTGTGAATCTGTGGTTAGCATCCTTGACTAGAATTTTGACCGAGGTAGAAAAATTTGTTCAAAAATTAAAGGTGTTAGCTACTTTGGTAGAAGCAGAAGAATTGTATATTCAGCTTGAAAGTCAAATGCACGTTTTGTCTTCTCCAAAGGAGCACTGGGATACAACTCTTTCCCAACTTAAGGTAATTTATAAGAATGTTCTACCTTCTAATTAAATAGAATATTTATTGAAAGTAAGAAAATTTATGATGTTGTGTAGATATACAAAGAGTAAGACAGGAATAAACAATGCTACTTTTTATTTGAACAAGGCACTATGTATATATATATTATCTATGTATATCATAAGGAAAATGAAGAATAGTTTTTCTACATCAGTTTAGAAGTGACAAAGGCTACTTCTCAGAGGGAATGAACTAATAAAGAATAATAAGGTTTGTATAGACAAGGGGGTCCTATATGTTTTTCCAACACAGAGGAATAGCACTAGCCCTTTTCCCTTGACGTCAAAGGGGGAGAAATTGTATATCAAGTTGGTGTTTCCATCAATGATAAAGGGGGATATTGTTGCATATGTTTTCATTAATATCAACTGAGTGGTGATGTCAAAGGAGAAAATCAAAGGAGTGATGATGAGTAGTGTCATATGTGCATAGTTATACCTTATCTTATAAACTTCATGTGTAAGTTCATATAAGTGTATGTTATGAATATATTTGATGAGTTTCATTGATAATGAATATCATGGAATTTATGAAGTTATGTGACTTGGCACTAGATAAATAAAGTTACAAAAAAATTGAATAATTTTGGTTAAGTGAAATGTTAAAAAAGGGAAATATATTTTAGGGTTTTGTCACCTTCTTTATTTCATTAGAGAGGGGACTTGTTTTGTTTATGATTGTGGGGGTTTTATGGATTTGGACAAGATATAGGACTAACTTACAACCTAAGATGTGAGACAACCTACCCTTGACCAAACTTAGAATGGATTTTGGAATGAAATACAATGATTTTACTAGGCTAAGTATGCAAACAACTATTTTGATGCAAAAATAGTAGATCTATAAAGCAATAGACAGATTTAGACTACAAAAATGAATGAACAGAGTATTGTGCACCTCTGATATAAATTTAGGGCTGAAAATGTGGGACCAATTCACCCAAGGCACCTATGTTTATGTGGATGAAATTTATATTTGATTTCATAGTCCTTAGATGTGAGATCAGAGCCTTTTATTTCTATGTGTCACACTATCATATCACTATCGGATACTGAAATAATTGATTTTCTTTGAGTTGTCAAGGTGTAGGGTTTATTTGCAATAATTAACAATTGACTTTCAAGCTTCTCCCAATCTTCTTCAAACTTGAAACCTACACATTCAAAGAGAGAGGAAGGTTTGTTTCATTTAGGGGATTTCCTTAGTCAAACCTTGTGTTAATGTTTCCACTTCCACAATGGCAATGTCAATGATAAAAAACCTATCCTTTTGAAGGATAGGGCTAAATGATAAAAATAAATGATGAGTCAATAATGGATTGCAACTCACCACCCTCCAATGGCTTCCTTGAAGGATTGAACTCATACAAATATCTTCAAGGCTTGAATGTTGTTTTCTCAATTTTCTTGGAGACCTACAAGGGTTAATATTCACAAATAATAGGATAATGTAAACATGAATAAAACTCACACACTTTGACATGATGCTTTTATATTGAATTTTTGCATAAAATCTCTAAAATTCTCTCTTGACTTGCTTGATAATGCTCTTGACAATAATTCTTGCTCAATTTTCTCCTTAGTTTTCAAATGGTGAAATGACTAGGTATTTATATGTAATCATTCTAATTTATTGCAAATTAGATTTTGATAGCCAACAATGGAATCTTGAAATTCAAATTATAAAATTCCAACTTCAACATACTCAATTTTGGAGGAAAACTAAGGGGACATGGGTGCCCTAGGCGTTAGTGTCCTAGACCTATTTTTTGGGAATTAAGGTGTCAAAGGCAAAATATTAATGAATGCATTGGTTTTCCATTTGCAATTTGTTAGAAAATGTTTAAATGGTCTACAAAATGCATAATTTAGGTAATTAGATGTACTATTAGGTCCAATTAATTAAGGGGGAGAAAAACATAGTGTGAAATTATCAAGGGTGACAATTTATGATGTTACATTTAGCACTCACTTTAGTGAGAGTATGAGCATATGCTCAAACTCACACTAAAGTAGAAAATATGTCAAGACGGGTCCGCTTATCCAAATGTTGAAGAGATAGGATGACAAAGGATCAAGGGGGGGTGCACAAGCTCCTAGGATCTAAGATCCCATGGAAAACTAACATAAGCACAAAGGAACACATATCTATGAAATGCAGCAAGACAACACAAAACATACATGATGAAAATATGAAGCGTACATGATGAAAACACATGATGAAACATAACATAAATATGATAACAAACTAAACACAAACACAATGCAAACACAATGCAAAATCGAATAAGAAACATAAGGTTAGTACTAAAGGGATTCGATTCAATAAGGCAAAGAGACCTCAATCTTAAATTTGTCTCAAATACCAAACATCATCCATCGAATGTGTTATCTAACAAAATGATACTCAAAAGGATGTAAAATCACTTATGAGCTACAAATTTGCGCTTTAGGAAGTGTTGCCAAAATTTCACTTATAGCTCAATTTGGTAGAGCTAAAGCCATTTTATTTTATTTTAAGGTGAAAAAGTTCCTAACACATTTTTGCTTTGCTTAACCATTTCATACGTTAAGTTTAAAAAAAGAGTTCAATTTATTTTCCAATGTGTTACAAAAAAAGAAAGGATTTAGTTTGCCATTCAATGCTTTGTAGCATAAAGGAGAATACATGAATTATAAGAGGTTGCTTCATTCTTTTTGCAATGATTTATTCACTTTACAATGTTTCATTCATCTTATAAATGAGATATATACAAAATTGTACAAATGTTGCATTTATATTCATTGGAAAGAAAAGAGAAATAAAATGTCTCACACAAGCCGTGGGAATAACTGAATCAACACAACATAAAGAATATACTATGCATCTGAAGATAAAGAAAGGAAAAGAAGCATATAAAAAGAAACATAGCCAACATTGCTTGATTGAAGTCTTTTGTTGGTCTTCATTGTTGTCACTCCTCCTCACTCCCGATCTTTGGAAAAACTTACATCATGATGAGAAAATTTGTTAGAGCTCTGGATATGAGTCTTCATATGTGCTCTACGAACATAAATATAGTGCATTACCTATGATGCATTGAGTCAATTGAACAAATATCAAATGTATGCAAGAGAGCTTGAAAAATAAAATATCACACGAGCATTGAGCTTCACTGTTTTTTTATCTAGCATGTTTGTTCACTATGCAGGTATAGGAGAAATCATGTTGTTGATTCATTTTTGAAGACATCATATCATGTGGTGTAAAAATGGGCTCCCACAAGGGTTGACCCTAGCATGTTGCCCCTTAATTTCAAGAGGGGATTTTAGGTTTAGAGAGATAACTGAAAATAAAAAATCCTAAACTCCTAAAGGTGATACACCAGAACTTTTCTTATTTTGATGATTTTACTCACACCCAATTTCTCAAAACATTTAACCTTCACAATCCCAATTAAAACATACAACTCATATTTTCGGAAATTTTCCATTTTCGAAAAAAAATTATTTTCAATTTTTTTTTCTCCATCTCAAGAATTTCATTTTCGGGACTATTTTAAAATTTCAAGAAAAAATTACCTTTTTGGGAAAAATTACATTTTGAAGGGGGACTTGGAAATTTCCAAAAAAAGAAATTTTGGGATTTTGAGGGCCTGAAGGAATTTCAAGAATTTGAGGGCCTGAAGGAATTTCGGGGATTTGAGGGCCTAAAGGGAATTCGGGGATTTCCATAGAACATGGAATTCCGCGAAGAGCCAAAATCCCCAAAGTACAATACAAAGTAGTCTTCGTCGGGTATCCAAGGCATGGATGAAATCGGGGAATTTCACCTAGGAAGGAAAATCCTGAAATTCCAAGCAAGGTCAAAATCCCCTAAACCTCATAACTTTTTTTCTAGAAGGAATTTTCAAAAAATTCAAAAAACTACCCCACCTAATTTTTCATCCTCTATCCATGGGTGCAAAAAAAAAATCATATGATGCTGAAAATTTCCATTTTTGGTAATTTTTGGGATTTTGAGGGAGGCATGGCAATTTCAGGGATTTCCATCAAGGACAGAAATACTCAGATTTCCAAGCAGGGTCAAAATCCTTGAAACCTCATAACTTTTTTTCTAGAAGGAATTTTCAAAAAATTCAAAAAGCAACTTGGCCTAATTTTTCGTCTTTTATCCATTGGTGCAAAAATATTTACATATAACATTGAAAATTCACTTCAAAAATCCCCATTTCTAAAATCCAAGGCCTCAACACATCTCAAAATACCACTCTTATCAAATCAAATCCAAACTTAATCCCAAAATAACCTCCCAAGAAGAGAAAAATTGAAAATTGGCAAAGCCAAGGTGTAGAGATGTAGAAGAGAGAGAGGGTCCTTGCCTCCGGTGGGACGTGTGTGCAAAAAATGTACAACAAACAGGAAGCACATAAATTTTAACATCTAAGAGGACAAATGAAAAACTCCTAAGAAGGTGCATAAATGTCCAAGAGGACAAATTGATAACGCCTCAAGGGTGTTATAAACAACACCACCACCAAGGGGGTATGTCAATAAGTCAAATCTCACAAGATTTGTATGAAATGGATAGGGGTAATATATGCCCCCCTTAAAATATCAACATACTTGTTATGTTGGTATTTTAAGGAGAAAAGAATGCACACCTTAAAAACTAGTTATCCTTGCCCCCAAGTGTAGAGGAAAAGATAACCACACAAGAGACTATCATGTTGCTACCATGAAAAATATGGTTACACTTAGGGTTGTATCACCATGAATGACAATGAGAAAACATGATGAATCTAAAAATACCACATGATGAACACCATAAAATAAAGATCATTATTTTTTAGAGTGATTAGGTGCATTAACATATGGAAGAGCACCACAATCCTTAAGTTGTTGAATTTATTACTCAAGGCATGGCATTCATTGGTAGAATGACCATGCACTCAATGATATGCACAAAATTTGTTATATGATTTCTTTTTGTGTTTTTAGAGGAAGAGTAATCAAGCAGGCTTTGAGAAGCCTCAACAAAATATGCTCTTGCTTAATAGTGGAAGATATTTTTTCTCTTGTGAAGAAAATCTTACTTGCTTACCACAAGATCTCATACATACAATAGATGATAAAGAATTATATGAAGGTGAAGGTGAAGGTTGGAAACCTAGACCTTGTTTGGAAAAGTGTGGTATAGACTTCACTTGATCCCTAGAATTTTGTTGCATGTTTGCATTATATCCATGTTTAGAAATAATTTTTTACCCAAGGCCATAACATTTTTCCAACTCAGATGAAGAGATCGTGTCTGCATCCTCCCGAGAAGAATTATCTTTTTCCTAAGCACACAAATCCTTTTTAAGCTTTTTAAATTTAGGAATCTTACACTCAGGATGGACATAAGTTAAAGATCCCCCATCGCCATCATGGGGTGATTTTTTTGGATTTTTTGATGTAGAACTAGATACAAAATAAGACTCTTTAGTTTTATATTGTGAGATTTTGTATTCTTCCATAAAGGAGGATGTAAAATATAATGAACCCCAATCATCATCTAAGAGTTTTGTTATAGATGACATACAATCAATATTATCATCAATTTGTATACATTATTTGGACTTTGATGGAAATATTTTAGACTCCCCTTTGAAACAAGGTGTAAAATATAACAGCCCCCAATCATCATCCAAAGATTTCATCATGGGTAAAACACACTCTTCTTTGTGTTCGCCATGTATGGGTTCTACTTTTGAAGTTGGAATCAAAGTATTAATAGATTTGAAAAGTATCATGTTTGGCTTCGGCTTGTGAATTGTAATTTTTTTTATCTGCTTTAACTATATATATCTTGTTATTATATTCATACTTCATCTCATGGTGAAGAGTAAATGAGACTCCCATCATGGCATGAATATGTGGTCTACCTAGGATAAGATTGTATGAAAGAGGTCTTGGCATGACATAAATAGGTGTAGATAAAGTCATGGGTCCTACCTTGATGGGTAACATGATCACTCCTAATGGTTTATTATCAACATTATCAAAGCCAAGAATTGAAATATCATTAGGTTCTATAAGGTTCTTATCCATACCAATCTTATCAAAAAGATTGACGCTACAAATATTAAGACATGGGTTGATCCCACATAAGTGGTTAACAATTTGAGAGAGGAAGCAAAAACGAATTTTTGGCCCATCAACAAATTCAAGGGGTTCGCTCAGTTCGAGAAAACCCCATAGTTCGCTCGAACCCCATAACGTTTATTTTTAAAATAATAAAAAAATGGGTTCGAACGAACATGGGTTCGCTTGAACCCCTGAATTAAGATTAAAAAAAAAATTAGTCTACCGATCATTTTCACCTGCGAACGTTCGAACGAACTCGATGAACATTTGGAATAGTCCATCACCCTCCAGCTCGGCGAACACGGGTTGGTTCATGCTTCTTTCAATGGCTTTGAATTTGAAAAATTGCATTTGCTTGAAAGTTTCTAAACCCTAAAAATGAATTTTGTGTGAATTTTGTTGGTTGTAGAATTTGGCTTTACAGCTGCCAATTGCATTTGCTTGAAAGTTTCTAAAGCCTTTTCAACAAATTCATTTTGTATATACCCTTCAATGGTCGTCCATACCCTATTCCAATGCTCCCATTTTGGCGCAGGCGGGGAGGATAATGGTGATGGTAGTGGAATTTGGCTTTACACCCACCAATTACATTTGCTTGAAAGTTTCTAAAGCCTTTTTCAATAAACCCATTTACACCTGCCAACTACATTTTCTTTAAAGTTTCTAAAGTATTTTCAAAAAATCCATTTTGAGAATATCCTACACTCAGGGCATTCCATGAGAACGCATTTCTCGGAGGCACTTTATCAAATAGTTCATGTGTCTTGTCTATTCTTCCACATTTTGTATACATGTCTACCAACGCAATTTTAACTACAACATTTGACAAAATTCCCCTATCCTTTATGCTTTGATGGATTCCCATACCTTGTTCCAAAGCTCTCACAATAACTCACACAATTTTATCATGGAAGGAATAAATTGATGGTCAAAGCATATATTTGATGGATTATGTAGTTTTTTATGTAATGCCCACCACACAACCCTAGAGGAAGTTGCAAACAACAAATTAAATAGGCTAAAAAAAAAATTGTTTAAGTACAATTAACAAGTAAGTTCGCTAACTAATGCCAACATCCTCTAAGGTTACGAGACAGAGGTTATATAGAACCTCAACAAAAAACATGAATATAAACCATGTCAATTATTTAATTAATAAAATAACACATATTTAATTATTTAATTATCAATTCTATAATATTATAAAATATAATATTAAATATTAACATATATTATATTAATATTTTAATATTATACTATATAATAATGCAAATTAATATATTTATTTTATACTAACATTTTAATATTATATATTATAATAAAAAATACTAATATTTAATATTATAAAATATATAACATTAAAATATTAAATAAAAATAAAATAAAATAAAAAAGGCAACCCCAAGTTTACCTCGGTCCATGCACGGTTTGAAATGGGTGGCTACCTTGGTTCGTGGGCCATGCACCACATAGGGTCGGTTGGTTGTGTTTACACATAGTCAACCCCCATAAATGGGGGTGGCGACTATGTGTAAACACAGTCATCCCCTCTGTGGGCGGCGACAGGAGGTATGGGAAGTGTGGGGAGCACGTTGGGTGCGGCTCCCTCCACCCACCTCCCATGGGGCACGGTGGGGGTGAGCCCCAAGCGACCTCCCCCAAATATTTTATCATAAAAACCTCAACAAAAAAAAACGTAAAAACATTTTTTCAACTGCAGATTCTAAAAAGGAAAATTGCCCATTTTTAATTTTGGTTTCCTTCAATAATAACATTTTTACCAGTAAGAGTATATGCATATATATATATACTCCTCAATGTATATATATATGCATTTTTGGTTTATATGAACAGAACAAATTGAGAAACCAGAATAATATATATATGAGAAACAAACATTTACACTCAAAAGCATCATTTCCTTTGAAGCAATTTAATTTAAAAAGGGTCTTCTTGCTAATTTGGAGAACAGAATTCCAACTTTGTTTCATTTGCATTCAAACAATAGAATTCAAAACTCTTTCCACAAGATCTTCAACCATAATATTTTAAAATTCAAAAATTTCAAAAGCCAAACATTTAAAAGACATGAACCTGATTTTTTTGAAGATGATAGAAGACCCTGTTGGTGCCCTTGTTTCCCTTTTCAACTCCACAGATTCTTTCAGCTTTCTCCAAAAACCAACAAATTTAACAATCTCTTCCTCTTTTTCTTTTAATTTTCTCCAAAACTCATGAACATTCAAATTGTGAAGCAAAATTCAATCATAAGGAAAAAAACCCTAAAAATTCCTACAACCAACCTCATCAATTTTCCAAAACAGAAAATGGAAATATCTCATTTTTCAATTTTTGAATTTCAAATTTCCTAAATTGACTTTTTAAAACATTTTCTTTTTATTTTCAATTTCCAAACCAAATAACAATAATTTCAAAATGAACAACTTAACTTATTTCAACAACATAAATTTAATTAATTAATAAATAGATTTAATCAACAATTAAATTATTTATTAATCAAATTAAATTAATAATAAAATAAATTTCATTTCAACCTAAACCAAATAAGGTAATTGTCAATTTAACTAAAAGAGCATATATTTTAACATTTTTCTAACTTGCACTATAAACTGAAATCAAAGCCAAATGACACAATTAAGGCAACTTAACCCAACTAACACCAAACGACACACTATGACTAGGGTAACAACTTGGCATGAAAAACCTAGCTACTATCTCCCAATTGAATACTGTTGGGCAATGGACACGCTCAAACCTGTGAAACTAGGTGGAGTCAATGTACTATACCTATTAACCTACGAACAAAGAGTATATCCACATGTATAATTATGTCATAAATAAAACACACCGTGAAGAGGAGATCTTGGAATCGCAGGGCGCTCGCAAGCAAGTGATGTGATGTCGTCCCCTTCACCAATACAGTGTAACTAACTGACAAATCTAACATACTAATATAATCCAAAGCATAAACATCATTAATTCGAATATCCATTTATGTTAATTCAAAACATTCCATAAAGATAACATAATATAAAATACCATCACATCAAAATATAACATTAACGTCGCTTTGTAGATAGCGATCAAATAACAGTTGGGTACCATAGTCAAGGTACTAACAGAAAGTACAACATAAGAGAGCATAACACTGTTCGATCAAAAGGACAAAACAGAGGGGTATTATATTTTACCTCATCTCCTCTAAGAATAATAAACTTTGGGATGATGTTATTGATCACTATAACTAAGTTGTTTCATGTATTAGATAAATAATGCAGTCCTAATATTATGCAATTATATTCCTTTTCCATTCATCTATAAACACCAATTGAATCACCATAATGTTGAACCCATTCAAATTCTCTAGATCATTATAAATTCCTAAATTTGAGTATTCATACATTTCAAAGTTTGATGATGATTTGGTGGCCTAGCACACAACCCTACATGGAATGTACATAACAATAAAAATTTATCCCCAAACTAATCTTGAGTTGATGGAAGTTTCTAGATAACCTCTAGAAACCTTCCCCTTATAGTTTTATTTTTGTTTAACCATTTTCATTTCTATTTCCTTTATTTTCATTTTTTTTCCTATTTGAATGGTAGCACACTCCTTTTCTATCAATCTACACCTCAATGACCATTCATCCACCAAAGAAAAATAGGGTGAACACACTATTTTTTATTTAATTCATCCTTTCCTTCCATGACTTTGTACCTTGTTCTAAAGCTCCCACAATAACCACAATGTTGAGAATTCCATCCACAATGAAATTAGCCTAATTTTACTTTCCCCCAAGATTGTGGCATACTATTTTAGATAAATTGTTAAATCAACATGTGAACAATAGATGATACATGTAATACCCCTCCGTTTTTCATTTTGGTTGAACAGTGCTCTGCCCTGTTGTGTTGTACTTTCTATTTGTACCCTAACTTTGGTACTCGGCTGTTATTTGATCGCTATCTGTAAAGCGACGTTATTGTAATCGTTTGATGTGATGATATTTTAATATGATGTTATCTTATGGCTTGTTTTGGATTAACAAAATGGATATTCAAATTAATGATGATTATGTCTTGGATTATACTAGCATGTTAGAATTGTCAGTTATTTGCAGTTTATTGGTGAAGGGGACGGTATCGTATCACTCGCTTGCGAGTGCCCTACGATCCCGTGATTACCTCTTCACGGTGTGTATTTTATGTTGTTCATATTATATGTTGTTATTACTTAATTTGCAGGTTGACAGGTACAGGACATCGACTCCACCTGGTTTCACAGGTGAGAGCATGTTCAATATCCAACAGTATTCGATTGGGAGATAGTAGCTAGGTTTCCGTGTCAGGTCGTCACCCTAGTCTTGTGTGTCGTCTGGTGTTGTCGGGTTGTGCGGTTTTGATTATCCTTTTCCCCTCTTCGTTATTTAATTGCAAATTGAATTGGGTGATTTAAATAGCTTAATGTATTTATGTTGTGGATTATTGTGTTCTGGAATTATGCTGAAATATAATTTATTTTAGTATTAATTTAATTTAATTAATAAATAATTTAATCTTTGATTAAATCTATTTATTAATTGATTAAATTTATTTGGTTGAAAGAAGTTAATCTATCTTTGTTAAAGTTATTGATTTAATTGTTGAAATTGGAAATAAAGAAAATGCATAAAAAGTCAATTGGAAATTTGAAAAATTCAAAAAAAATATTAAAAGAAAAATGTTTAGAAAGTCAAATTTGAAATTTGCATTCAAAATTGAAAAAATGAGATATTTTGGAAATTTGAAAATTAAAATTATTTAAAAATTAGATATTTTTCATTTTCTGTTTTAGAGAATTTATGATGGTGGTTGAAGGATTTAGGGCAAAATCCTTATGTTTTGAAATTTGGCTTCAATTTTTGGATCTGGGAGTTTTTGTAAAAGTTTGAATTAGTGAGTGGAAGAATTCTTCAACTTTGTGAGTTTTTGGATTGGGTTTGTGAAAATTTGTGGGGTTGGAGGGAGCCGCGCCCAGCGCGCCCTCCCCTCCTCCCCTTACCTTCGCTCCTACCGGTCGTCGCTGCCACCATGGGTGTGACGACTATGTTCACACACAGTTGCCGCCCTCATTAATGGGGGTCGGCTGTGTGTGAACACAACCGGTCGACTCGTGGGAGGCGCGGCTTCCCTGTGTTTTTCGTGACCCATGGACCGATGCGGACGCCTTGAACAGCGCGCGAACCAAAGTGTTAATTTCGCCTTTTTCTAATTAATTATAAAAATATATATATTTTAATATATGTTTAATATTATAATATATATAATATTTATATTATTATATTATAATATTATATATATATTAATATTTATATATTTTGTTGCATAATATATAATATTATTTTATAATATGATATTAATATATTAATATGTATTATTTGAAGAATAATATGTATTAATTATTAATATTATATTGTATAATATTATAATATTATTTTGGATGAATTGAATCTTTATTTAAATGGATTTATGCATAGTTGTGAAATAAATTTATAATGCATAGGAAATTATTGTTTTCTTTTGAGCATGACTTAAGGTTAATTGGAGAAATGAAAACATATTGACTCTAGTTAAACCATTGTTCAATTATAAACAATATTTTATTGAGAATAGCGTTGATTTAAAATATTATATCTATGCAAATCAAGTTAATTATTTTATAGGGTTACATTGAAATGTGGAAACAATTACTTCATGATTATGGGGTTTTTGATTAGTAGCATCAATTGATTATTTTATTATTAATGAAATGCAAGTAGGAGATTAAGTAGTAAATATTAACTTTCTCCCATGCCTGGAAAAGACGTATTTTGTACCGGTTTATATAATGCAAGAAATTCTTGAATGTTAGCATGAGGACATGGATTTAGAATATCCAAAGCAGATTTAATTCTTGTTTGACTTTTATCTGATTCTTGTCATCAATTGGAAATTGAGTCATTGCATTGAACAAAGCTTTCAGTTGAGTTTTCCGTTTAGTGGTTGTCGGTTTGTTATGTCGGCCTGTTTTGTGTTCCTTGGGTGGGGCATGTGAAGTTATATGTTATTACTCGATTTCTACGAACGAGTATGTTTTGTATCTCCTTGGTTTAGGAGCGGATTATGGGATCCATGTCTCCTTGTAAGGAGTGACCTGGTTATGTGGTTAGTGCCTCCTATGTTGGAGTGGTTTTATCTTTATCGCCTCCTGAGAAAGGAGTGGATTTTGTTATGTGTGTTTCCTTGTCAGGAGCTGTCAGGAGCAGTTTTGTTACCTTGTTACCTCCAGTTTTTGGAGAGGGTTTTGACTTAGGTTGCCTCCTGAGAAAGGAGTGGTTGTAATACCTTGTGTGTTGCTCATTGTACCCTTGATGTTTGGATGTTATTTGTGTGTTGTCAAGTAGAAGAGTGGCTTCCGTTGGGGCCAGAGCCCGAAAGAGGCAAGATTCGGTAACCTTCGGAAGTGATATAATTAAGTGATAACTAAATTAACATACTTAGGGTTTGGGTAGTACTTCACACTAAAAAGATAAGTATCCCTCACTCATAGGTGCAAGGGCTTGTTTAGACTTGGGATGAGTGAGAAGGCCATGGGATGGCAAGGTCATCTATCTTGTCTGTACGAAAGGTATTTGGCTCCGCATTAGTAAGTGTGAGGGCTAAGGGTCGGTTTGGGTTACCTTCCTTACGATCCGCTGGGTAACTCAGGATGAGCTGTGCGATGACACTCTGTCTAGGACAACAGTTAACCTTTGGTTTTGCTCTAGTAGGTATGAGGTCCAATGATCGATTAGGGCCACTATCTTGACGATCAATGTGGGTAACTCATGATGTGCTGTGAGATGGCACTTTGTGTGACCATAGTTGGTACTTGTTTATTGTGGGTATGGTTTCTGTAACATACCTGATGTGACCATGGTTGGTATTTGATTTTATGTGGTATGGTTCTCGTAACATGTTTGTTCTGCTTTATTCGTGGAAGCAATGTGATCATGTAGTGTTGTACTTATGTTGTACTTGCATGGTATTTGATGTGTACTTTGGGATGTACTTGTGAGGTTCATGTGATTGGATGTTTCAGTTTGGTTCAGTTATGTTAGCCTATGTCTAGAGGTGGATTGTCTTGACTAGGATTCCTAGTTACTATCTCCTAGCATGGGGGGTGGGCTTTTGGGTTCCACTTGGTTGGGTGGCGTGCACCTAAATCCATTGGGTTCCTTCTTCATGTTCGTGTGGACGAGACTTCTAGTTGGAGAGCTCGTTGGTTTCAGTATCCGTTCTTGCTGTATTTCATTTTAGTTGATATTGTATTATTTTACCCCTCAGTTGTATCGAGGTGGAAGTGTAATTGTAATTATGTCTTTTGGACTTACCTCATTCAGGGAATGAGAGATGTAACTATAATATTTAATGATGGATTAATGCAATGGAAAGTTATCTTTACGCTTTGATGTAATTCTTCTTCTTGGATGTATGTGCTTTAATTATTGGTTAGTTAATTGACATGGTTTAAATCATGTTTTTTGTTTGGGTTCTATTTAACCTTTGTCTCATAACCTTAGAGGATGTTGGAATTAGTTAGTGAACTTGCTTATTAATTATACTTTAAAAAAAAGAAAAAATTATTTTGTTTAAGTAGTTTAATTCAACTTCCTCTAGGGTTGCATGGCGGGGCATTACAAGACAAATATTTATGCTTCCACTCTTTTGTTTTTTTATTTTTAAGCAAGTAAAATAAGGATATATTTGAAATAGGCCCCCCTCACAATTTAGTAAGTTTAAACTTCTAATATAATATAGGATGCTCAATTTTTTTTAATCAAATAAATATCTTTGTATGTACTTGGGAAAATAATTCCAATCTAATAATATTAGTGTATGCTACATGATGTATCCATAGATAGAGGGTCTAATGAAAGACAATCCATTCTTTCAACACAAAACATGAAAACAATAAATACCAATAAGAGTACACAATATAAGAAATTTGACATGAAAATTCATGGAAATAGTTCAATAATGAGTATGTATGACACAATACATGATTGTTGAGATAATATTGCAATATTATGTGAGCCGACAATATTCTATGCAATCCTTTGTTCTACCTTTAAATCTTAAGGAACGTGTTCTCTTATTTATATTGGTTTGTTCTTGAGTGAGTATACTATCAAATAAAGATCATGATGCTCCCTATATTTCAGACAACACTTGTTTTAAAAGTAATACAAACCATTTTCATGTTGTACATATGTCACTTTTATTTTGATTCTTGTCTCTATTAAATGAATATATGAACATATGTTTATTATTAGAATCATCTTCTTTATGTTGTATTTCTTTCAGAGAGATAATTAAGGGTTATTTTCCTCTCCATTCTCATGTTTAAAATTGAATTATCAGCTCAAGTGTTTAAAGAATATCATAAATATTTCATAGATGATCTAATAGGGAATTTTATTATCTTAAAGGTTTATTAATTAGGATCATATAACAAGGCCATAATTATTAGTGTTATTGAACTAAGTTTCATTTTGTGTTTCTTACTAATTAGAATATTAGCTCTTATTATTTGATTCAACCAAACCAATTTAACTTGGGGCGTTAATAATAATTTAGGCCAAAATTTTCAACCAAACCTTTGGAAATCAATATAGTTTGAGAACAATAATTAGAATGTGTACATGAATATTAACATCTTAACATTAATATTGAACAAAGCTTCTTGATCCAACAAACTAGATTTCTTGTTATTGCAAGTAATTAAGCATCTTTCCCACAATGATCACAATAACTCTAGTAGGATTTACTTTGTAGCACTTTCCTTGTTTATCTCAAGTGGATATAGCTCCAATTATTTTTGAGGACCTAATAGAGAAATTTGAGCAAGTACACATTATTCAAGCTCATGAAGATGGAAGAAGAAACAAATTATAGTAAAACTTAAACTAAACAACAAACATTTTAAAAACATAATATTTGACCTCAAAATCATTTATACCTAAAAGAGTTTGAGAAGAATTTAGGAAGTGAATAGTCTATGATCTACCCCTTTAACATTGATCTTGTGGATGGTACTTCCATTTCTATGGTTGGAAATTGGAGAAATATTGAAGCTGATTTAATGGGAATCAAGAAAAAAGCAGACTTTGAAGTAATAGAGATGAAGGAACTCTTTAATACCTTCAACATTTTACTAAATTTAGAATGGTTTGTAAACTATAATGGGACAATTAACTCCTATAAAGAATAAATCTCATTCTTTGACAAAAAAATTAATACATATACCCCTATACATTGATATGAGTAAGGCATACATAAAGAAGATATCATAAGAATAAATTGGAGAAGAAGAATTAAAATCACTACATTCTTTAAGAATAATAGTCTAAGACACCATGCATGAGGCTAACTCAAGAGGATAAATCATACTTGATATCAATAGTTAGAACATCGATAATGAATATGCTATGGAAGAATGGGTTTGGGATGAGCTAGAAGTAAGATCTAGAAAGATATTAGATGTGAGGATGATCCTGAAACTTAAGAAAAGTTTAAAAAAAATCCACTCAAGATATTTCAAATGATGAAAACCCACCACATAATACAAAAGGAAACTATAAAAATAGACAACGTAGTAAAAGTCAAAACAATTTAACCACATTTCACATGGAATTTCTCATATTAAGCTTCCTTGGTAATATAGGGTGGGAATTTTTTTAACATGTATAGAATACATGGAAAAATTATTTAAGAAAAAAAAATTGAGATTATAATCTCTTGAAGATACTTTGTAGCATGACAAGATGGTGGTACACCCACAAACCTAATATCCTAATTGGGAAGACATTTTTGGTCCTTATAAGATTCAAGTACTTATCAAAAAGAGACTATAAACCCAATCTAAAATATTGTGGCAAGATGAAACTTGAAATAAACCTTCAAATTTGCATTATAGAATGGACAAATAGAAGAGAATATGATGAAAGGCTTTACAGGTACCAACTTTTCTATTGGACATTAGATCACCTATTGCAAAAAAAAGGTATATTAACTAAGACAAGAGAGGAGGAACCAACAATTGGATGATGGGACAAAATAATTTTGTAAAAAATTTGCATTCCATGATATTGACAAGCTAATCCACAATGTACTAAAATTGAGCACATTATTGTATCTCTAGTAGAAATAGTCCTTCACAAAGAACATTAGAGTATATTGCCAAAGGAGACAAGCGTTTGGAACTTGATAAAGTGGATGGATAAGGTTGAAACACCATAGTAGAAGTTAAGTGGTGCGTCTAAGAATAAATTATGGAATCCAAAGGAGAAGAAAATCCTAAAAACATAAAAAAATATAAGTTGAAGAAGGGGAAAATGAAATAGCCACTAATAATGCACTAAAAAATAAATATGTCAACATGAACCATTGAGGACTAGAGAACAAAATATAATTTTAGAAGGAACCATAAGATGGAAAAAAATTGAGATTAATGGGATGAAAGATAAGTGATGCAAGTGGAAAATTTAAAAAAATATGAAGAATTTTTTCCTAGAATATTTACTAACCTAAAAGGTATAAAAGAAGAGGTAGGAACCATGCATATAGAACTAAAATAAGTATCCAAATCATAAAGGAAAATAAAATATTAACTTAAAACCTTAATCCATACTATTTTGTATTTTCATTAAGCTAGTTATATGCTAACAATTTAGGCTTTCCTATTGTCACTACATTTGACACTTTGCATCAACTCCTATGTGTTATTGTTTTATACATGTACATCATCACCATGCTCAGATAGAAAAGGATTTTTTCTATACCCTTTTTATTTGTGACCTATATTCATCTCTCTTTTCTTTTAACTTATCATGTTACTTGGGAATACACACACTTGTAGGTCCATATTGAAAGTATCTATTGTCTTATAACTTGGTGATTCCTCTTACCTAGTAAACCCAAAAATAGTACCTGTGCATACCATAAGACAATCTTGTTTCAAAATCAAATCTACACCATCCATAATTCAATCAATAGAGAATAAGGCACCTAGAATTAACAATAATAATTTCAATCACAAAACTAGTAACCCTCGGTTCCTTCAACTTAGTCTAGTTCAAGTTTTGTTCCAAGATGAAGAAGAAATCAAGTGACTCTTTTTAAAGCTTTTGTTACACACTTGGTCATCCTAAATTTTAATGTACATTTATAGAATGTATGCATTAGATAAATCCATTCATCAACATAAAACTTATATTTCTTCCTCCTCTTTAACCAATCATATGTGGAGTTCAATTTTTATCTAAATAAAAAAGGTAGAGTGGACCTAGATGGAAAATAATGAGTGTATACAAAGAAGCTAGATATTTTGGCATGAATAAATCTTAGGAATCCAATTATATAACCTTTAATTATCATCCCATCATTTGTGATTCATTCATCGCACTTCAGGTTATTAATGGAATGAGGGGGGGGGGGATCATTTAAGGAGTTACATGCCACATGATTGTATGATATAGACAAATTTTCATATAATTTCCAATTATTAAATCATTCATGCTATAAATCCCTTGATTTGAAAAGAAACATGTCTTGTTTCATTTATGTTAGTAACATAGACAATAATTTGAGAAGAAGCATGTCTAATCTATACATGTGTGCTTTCAAATCTCAAGCTAATTTAGAACTTGTTGGCCCTTGTGATTTATTCATGTGGATCATATATTTAAGATCATTTTATATATTTAAATGTATAGTTAGAAGTTTCTACATTTTGGTGAAATGAGTTCCTGCATGACTTTGTTCATTATGTAAATTTAAAGATTTATTAATATTTCAAATTGATTTACTTGTTGCACAAACTTGTTTAGTAATAAATGTATCTAAAAGTTACATTAAATTTATTGAATGTATGTATGCACAAGTGAGAAATATTATCTAGATATCTAGTGTTCATGTTTAATACATTCTATATCATGTGCACACTTGTAAATTTATTTAGAACTATTTTAGATTTATATTCTCTAGATCTAGATATATTAAACCAAGGTCTCATTGCTCCTTTAGGTACATACATATCACAATGGAAAATGCACCTATTCCACCTCCAGAAACAATCTTTGCAAATACTAATAGCGAGATTAGGAGATTGAGAGAGTCATTAACTGATGGTATAGATGTGGGCATATATTCAAAATTTTGCATGTCCATTTTACAAAGCTTAGAACAATTAAGAGATAAACTTGGACAAGCTAGTATTTTTTCCCTTGATAGAGTAGTTGTGATTATTTCCCACATGTAGGAAGAAGAACATGGTGAGGTTCCTTATAAACAAATACAGGAGGTTGTGACCAAAGAAATGATCAAAAACACTTATTTTCCATTCTATCAAAATATACGTAAGGTGAAGGGATACCAGGTCACCAAATGCGTGGATCCTTTTATGGCCCCATTGATCTACCCATGATTTCTTGCAGCACATGGTAAGTATCCAAACAATGATCAAATTCCATTATATTTTGTTCAGTAGTTGTATGCCGAGGTCCATTTGGGCCTCAAAGTCAACTACTTGGACATTCCACCATATGTTGGTCAAGGGCGTGGTAGGATTGTCGATAGGCCCACCTATCATCAAGCGAATAGACCAGCCCTAGTTTTTAGGGTATTGTTTGGTGATAGGTCTCCTATTCTCACCCCATCTTTGGCCCCCTTAGCGAACCAGGTTATCATTTCTTCCCAAAAGGAAGCAATTGATAGTGTAGATGACATTGCATCTACAACCACTCAGATATCTACTGATCATGTGGGTCAATATTTGATGTCTCGACATTCGCAATCCATACCATTTACAACATAGGACAACAGAAAAGATCATTTTACAGTGGCAGGCATCCCTAGACCCACACTACTCAATGGACTTATAGGAGACATGGCACATAGGACTATGAGTTCTTTGGTTGAGGACCTCTTGGAGGCATATGCCTACATCGCATCAGACTATGGGATCCTTATAGACCATGTCAGAGGTCATTTGTCTCTATGAGCTCATTCACGTCTAGGATCCCATCATTCTCATCACTCTCATCCTAGAAGTAGTGCACATGAGGATCAACCTATATATCATTCAACTGCTACACAAATATGTGTTTTATGGAGTTGTTGATCGGTCTCAGTTCATCGTTGATGCCATCTCAGCTGCATAGTCCCCTTGACTCATCATTTATGGCACGCCATATGACAGGACATCAAATTGACACATCGACTGAGCATTTAGTTGATTTGGTGGAGATAACTATGTCAGAGGACCTAGAGCATCCAATACCGCATGATGTGCATGTATTTGTGCATGTGCATGTTTCAATTTTTTTTTTAATTCTTTTTAAATTTTAGTTTTAACTACATATTCATGTAATATATATGTATATATATTGTAGATGGACATGCCTCGTGTTACTACAAGCCTTGGTCCAGATCGTGTACGTCATCGTGACTCTATGGATGATTTTGTTGGCAGTGGACATGTGAGTTTTTAATTTTTATATATAGACATGCATATGTATGTATAGATCTAGATAGATATTTAAAAACTCATGTACATCCTTAAAAATAACTTTCATAAAATTTATAATATATTATATGTATTTAACATATTTTGTACACAATTTTATCTATAGGGCTCGGCACATCCTTCAGAGCAAGGTTCTCATTCAAATGATCGTTCGACTAGGAGTCTACATTCATATTAGGCTGATCTGGATTTATGAGTTTCTTATGTTCATTATATATGACTTGGGCTACATGTTTTATGCTCATTTTATGTTCATTATATATGACTTGGGCTACATTTTTTAGATTGTTAATACATTGTTATAGGTACATTTGATGATCTCTAGTACATTTTCTTATATGATATACATATGTGCAATATTGATATTACCAATTTCTAAATTTGAACATTCATTTTGAGCTTGTAATGATTGTGGTTTGAATAACAATGATATTATGATTATGATGATCATGTGGAAAATTGTGGTTTAATTAATGAGTTTTGTGGTTTGTCTAACATAGACAACTAGATGATATAATCTATAATTTATTCATTAGAAAACTATATGAATTAAAGATCTTAAAAGTCTTTAGTGCTAATATTGCATCATCTACTATGGTTAGTGCATTTACTATCTCTCATACTTCTACCACTTACACTATTGATTATCATATTTCAACCATTACTAATAATAATATCCCACCACATATTTTTTTCTCATCTCTACCTTCCATCCCATTTATATCCTACTCACTAATTATAACTACCTAAGATACCCACATGCCATATGATGTACTAAAACTCTATACTATTCATCTACAAATATCTTGCCTATCATTAACCCTCTTACTATTAAAATTACTAAATCCACTATTAAGGTATTTATTTATACAATTTTAGGATAATTTGCACCTCAATATCTTTGTATATTTTATGTATTTATAGACATTGAAAAATAATTATTTCAAAATTCAAATAAATATTATTATGTAAATATGGTTCACCAAGTAAAAGTGATTCATACCCTTTAAATTATCAAATTATCTAAGCAACCTTTTGAAGGGTAATGACAAAAAGGAAATTGTTCATCAATTTGATAATTCATGTAAATTACTTTATTTCAACAAAATGCTCTTATGACTCTTACTAATCTTCAAAAATACATTAAAAATGTTTATCAGATATTGTTGAATATTAAATTAATCAATATTTCTCACATTTTTCATTTGGATCCCAATAAACTAGAACTAAAACATAAAATAGCCAGTAATTTTATGATATTTATCATGTTAAGTGTCATTCTATACTATCATAAAGTTGTACAAGAAAGGTACACTATTTGTCACCAAAAATAACATAATTAAATTCAAATAAATTAATGACAATAGGAATCAATCAATTTCACCTCCTAATGGTTGATTGTAAAATTAATCAAATATATTCAAGTGATTCATTCACATAATGTTTATGTACTTGAAACACATGAGGGAAATACCATCTAAACATATCAAGAAGATATAAATAAATAAGCATGCTCTTTTGGGGATCATTGAAACTAACACTAAATTTTCTTCTACTCCCACCATCACTCTTCCAATGACTTTTTTTATGAAAATTAGATACTATAGAATACTCATTATGGACCAATAAATTTATTATAGAAAATATTCATTGTTTAAATACTCATGATGCTGATATTAAACTCAAAATTACTACAACTAAGATGAGGCCCTAATCAAAAGTACTACAAGTTACAAGCCCTAATATGCACCCTATCAAAAGTAATACAAGTACAAAAGAACTAGATTCTTTAAAGGTTCTATTTAATTTCTATATAAAGGACAATACAATAATATTTTCACCTTTAAATAGATAGTAATATTAAATAGATATAAACTTTTCAATTGTTGTAACAAGGTTTGCACATTATGTACATAACATAAAATTAAGCATTGAATTCTTTAATCAATTTATAATAACTTTTCCAGCTATAAGTGGAGTTGAAATTTTAAATGAAATCAAAGATTCTTGAACTTAAGAATTCCATGGAACAAATATTGTATATAATTGAAATTTAGGCTAAATGATTTTTAAAAACTTCACTAGGTTTCAAACAAGTATTGAAAGCATATTTATGAGTTTACATGAAAACTGAAAAAAGTGAGAGATGATGTTATAAGTGGAGTTGAACTTTCAAACAGAAATCAAAGATTTTTGAACATAAGAATTTCATGGAACAAATAATTGAAATTTAGGCTCGCTATAAGTGGAGATGAACTTTTAAATGAAATCAAATATTCTTGAACAAGTACTTGAATTCCATGGAACAAATATGTAATTGGAAATATCTACTCAATTTAAGGTTCCCAATGTGTTTCAACCACTAATTTGTGTCCAACCAAATTTAAAACACTTGTCATCAACATATATTATAAGTAACTAAAACAATCCAGAGTTAAAACAAGTTACTATAAGTTCTCACTTGAACATGTATGTACATGTACAAGTGAACTTGAAAATCATGGATATAATCTAACTCAAACATTTTGGTTCAACCCGCTCTTGAATAACATGTAAAAAAATTTGATGGTCATCACTATCTAGTCTCCATTTTTTTCGTCCACATGCATGTGGAACTGCATGAAGATGTAGGGTGGTAGCAATTATTAGGTGGCTATATTGATATACCTTGTTATCAACTTGATAGTCAACAAAATTAATCCCATGTTGGACAAATTTGACTTGTTTTAGATACATCCCTTGCACTACAACAAAACTTGCACAACAAACATGAACCTGAGGTAATACATGTGCACGTGTACAACATTTTTGTGCTCAAGGTTTGTACAATATATATTTAATATTTTTAAGGTAATGTACACAAGTACACAATTTATATATATAATTTTAAATTCAAACTCACCTGTGGTAAATAAAATTCCATCGCTTGTTTCAGGTTGTGTTAGCTTATTCCTCTCTTTTGTGCAATGCAGTAAATAATAGCTAACACCTTCTATGTTTTCGGGATCTGCTATGATTGCAAAAACATCTCTTGTAAACCAAATTTACACAATAAAATTCTAAAAAAAATAGAATTGTCTCTAGACTTTAAAGATCATTAAATTTATATAATATTTAAATTATTGAAAACTTACACATGTACCTTTTCTAACCAATCCTGAAATATGGTCATAATCAATTGAAAACAAAGGAATGTCTTGAAATCTTTCATCCTCGTTTTTGTTGTATGTGTCTGAAACGAATAGTGGCACCATATCCCATTTACTAACATATTCAAGTTCTTGGTTGTTGCATGCATGAGAGTTTCCTGCAATGCACTCATTGTAGAAACAAGAGTAATCCCTCGTGTACAATGTCCATCCAAGGTGACTATTTGAACTCATAACACAATGCAAAGATCTTGTTTTGTCTACCCTCTTGCATTCATGCATTGATCTTCTATCCACACCTAGATACATTTACTTGCAACAAACTTATGTGAACAAACATGTGTATATATATAAATTTTAAATTTAAATAAATTTAATTTTTTGAAAATGTAATTTATACATACCCGATATCTCCCAAAACACCCTATGTGGAATATTTTAGTGTGTTCTTGAAGATGTGCCAACCTCATTTGATGCAAAGTTTTTCTTGCATCATTCAACAACATCATGTGCATTGTCTATACAATCTCCTGAATAACTCATTTGATGCTTTCTTAAAGCATGTTTGATGCAAGCCCCTGCGCCATCATGCTCACCCTTTCCATGCCCACTCTTAAAGAAACTCCAAACATGTGGTATGCTATAAATTTTATGATATCTAGATAGTGCATAAAATTTTCGTGATAATTTGAATTGTGTCGCACATCCATCTAACCATACAAAATTCTTTTCAAATTTTACACCCCTGCTTCTCAAATTCTGAAAAAAACATTTTGTAAAGAAATGTTGTACAAAAAGTGTGTCATGCTCTTTATCATCACTAATATAAAAGTGATATTCTTTCTTGATGGCCCGTTGTTCATTTGTACTCTCAACGCCATCCAATTCCAATTGTGCATATCGATAACACACATGAACCATAATAGTGATCTACTTTGAAAAGTAATATTCTGATTGAATCTCTTTTTGATGTACACAAAAGAGTAATTTTTTGTAAAGTCAAATACTAAAAGAACTGTTCCAAGTGGAAAAGTATCTCTTAATGTTTGAATTTTTTGTGCTTGCCACTTAGCATAAAAGGAATGTTGTATGTATGGTTGTATCAATTTTTGAAAATCTTCCATAAACTCCCCAATAGGTATCTCCTCTTCTACATAGTTTAACCTTGTGGATTATTTCCCAAAATTTGTTTGAAACTTTACATACTTGTAACTCTTACAATTTATTGTCTTTGTTAGGTCAGCATCTTCATTTGTTGAAGGAAAGTTAGCCAAATTTCCACATGTTTCACAAAGTCCTTTTATGCATTTTATTTGAGGTCCATTTTCATGGTCACATAACAGATCATTTATGAACAAACTTACCTGTTTAGGAGGTGCCTTTTGAAAACCATAACTTTCTTCTCTCATCTTTTGAAACACCTAATAGTAGAGATCAAATTCAATATGATAACAACAACAACAAGTTTCAAAAAAATTGTTTATCTTCACATAATATGGCTTTAACCTTTCAAACATTGTTTGCCCAATATTTATATGAGGATACATATTACAAAAGTTCATATACATCTCAAGTTGTGTTATGTCTATCCAATGTTTAATATGTTCTTCATAAATACTAGGCCCAATCTTGTGCCTCATAACATCTCTAGTATTTGATGACGGATGGGTCTGATCATTTCAAAAACTTGAGATCAAGTTCCTAACAACATCTTCAATCATGTCAAGATGGGGATCTCTACACATAATTTCCCAATTGCCTTCAGAACTAGCATCCAAAACCTTTCTCTATTTCTCATATTTTATTAGTGTGGTTCTACTATAACCAAATTTAGTGGAAAGTGCTAACATTTTCCTTTTTCTTGATATTTCTTTATTTAAAATAGATGTCAAAATCACCCTTCTTGCAATGGCCTTATCCACTGATCGAGATCCTTTCCTGATGGAATCTAAACCTTTTTTAACATTTTCAACAATATATTTTTCTAGTCTCATGTGTTTCCTCTTATTTGATGCAGAATGTACACCCAACAATTGTAATGACTCTTTCAGCTCATTACAAAGAAATAAATGTGATAACAATTGGGTTTTTTCAAGTGTTTCAAGATGATTGAAATGATCATGGATTATTCCATTTACAAATTTAGTCATTGACCTCTTACTCCTATTTTTAGGTTGGTCAGCATAACATTTCAGTTTCTCCATATCCTTTTCAAGTAAATGATCTAAATTTCTATAAGAAAATTGTTTTCCCACCTTTTCAGTTACTTTTATATGCTCATCCATACCAGTAGAAGGAAGTGATCTTGACCCCTCTCCAACATGCATTTTTTGAACTTGGGCCTCCTCCCTATCTTCAAGTTCCATGTATTCTTCAGCTAATTCGTTTGGTCCAATATCTAGATTTGTCTCAACTTTTGCTTGATAACTTCCTGCTTGTTGAGCCATTTCTAAATGTCACAAAATATTGTGCAAAGAAAGTGAGAGATGATGATATATAAGTGGATTTGAACATATGAAATCAAATGAAATCAGATATTTTTGAACTTAAGAATTCCGTGGAAAAAATGCATTTGAAAATAGATGATAAGCAATTATTAGGCTCTAAATGAAGAATAGAGGATAAGGGTGATAAGTGGACACTTGAACTATGGATTAATGGCATGGATTGTGTTAGGTGACTCTTGATGGTGAAGGTAGGTGGATAGAGGATGAAATCTTATGCATGGTTGGTATGGAGGAAATTGATGAATTTTCTTTTCAAGTCTAGGGATTTTTGGGCTTGACATGTTGTGGATTAATTGGCATTCAACTTGACTAAGGAGCATATCAGGGGAAATTGTAGAGATGGTGGTGAGGTCTAAATGACAATGCAATAGCTAGGATGAAAATGAGGATGATAAGTTTGACTTGGAGATGATGTGGAAAATTTGACTTGGAGGACACATAGATTTGTTTGTTTTTGAAATGTTTCTAATGTTTTTGGATTTTTTACTCTTCTTGTTGACCAAATTTGAGGTGATTTTGTGAAGTGTGATTATGGAAAACACTATAAGCAGTTTAAAAACACTTGTCTTTTGTCTTCAAATATGTAAAAATATTTAAATGGGATCGATGGATGATCCAGACTAGGATAGGGCATGGAGGCATGGAATGGATTGAAAGATGATGGACTAGGATAGGACATGGAGGCTTGGAATGGATTAGTGGAAGGTTGGTTTCCCTTATCAAGGCTAAGATAAAGGTGATAAGTGGACACTTGAACTGCGGATTAATGGCATGGATTGTGTTAGGCGACTCTTGATGGTGAAGGTAGGTGGATGGAGGATGAAAGCTTATGCATGGTTGGTATGGAGGAAATTGATGAATTTTCTTTTCAAGTCTAGGTCTTTTTGGGATTGACGTGTTGTGGATTAATTGGCATTCAACTTGACTAAGGAGCATATTAGGGTAAATTATAGAGATGGTGGTGAGGTCTAAATGACAATGCAATGGCTAGGATGAAAATGAGGATGAGAAGTTTGACTTGGAGGACACATAGATTTGTTTGTTTTTTAAATGTTTCTAATGTTTTTGGATTTTTGACTCTTCTTGTTGACCAAATTTGAGGTGATTTTGTGAAGTGTGATTGTTCTAATTTTCAACCCAAGATAATGTATGAAACCTAATACTAGGATGCAATGAAAAGGATATGATTCTAAGATGGGATATGAAAATGGTATGATATGATGTGATAAGCTAAGAATGCAAGAGCTCAAAGGAAACTCTAGGTCCAAAGTTGGTTACGATGCAAGGCTTGACTTTTGTTATGATGGATAAACACAAGGGACCAATGATCAAGAGAGGGTATGTAGGAGATGGTGGACTCCAAAAGGATTTCCCTGCTCAAGGATAATGGTATGTTCCCTAACTCAAGGATGATAAACCTTAAGTGATGTGGGTGATAGATAGCCAATGGGTTGATTTTGAGACCTAGGAAGAGTAGTCGAAGTGCAAGCTAAGGGTTTGATTTGATCAATGATGAATATGAAAAGGACTAAATTCATGGAACATGCAAAGGTTAGGTGAGATGATCTTGATATGTAAGCAGTTGTACATGCAATAATTAGGTGGAATGATATATGTATGCAAGGACTATGTGATGTGATCTATGTATGCAAGACTAGGAATATGTAAGGACTAGGATGAAAGGGCTATGAATATGCAAGGACTATATGGGATGGAAAGACTAGGTGGAATGCAAGGATTAAAAAATTAGAACTAAAGGATGATGGCCCCAAGAAATCTAAGTGATAGGTTCATGTTGTATGTTTTTGTTGTTTGATGTTTTGGGATTTTGCAAGGTTTAAGGTGTTTCCAAGTACTAGGTGTGATGTTTGTTTGAGGTCTATTTTTAAACACACACACATAAGACATAGCAGACAAAATGTTTGATTTTAACAATACAAGCACAAATCCTAAGGTTGGCAAGGACTATATTCACTGGATTCCACGTGGGTTTCCCCAACTGCACTTATTCTTAGCGGGTGACTTAGAATTTTGGCCACACTGGCTCCCCAAACATGTAACTCACTTCTCAATTCAACCAAGCTTTGAGCCCTCATGAATCTCCCATGACAGACTCTTCACCTTTACTAAGAACTGCGAGAATGTGGATGCCTTGGTAATGACCGTTGTTGCACCAGCGAATAGAAGGGATTTTGGCTTTCTAAAACAAGAGGGTTCTAGTGAATACTCGAGGACATTGCACCTTGTGAGCGTATAGCAAGCCACTTAAGGCTTTAACCATTCTACTAGGGGCTCTTATACCTTTAAAAGAAAAGGTAGGTACCCATTTTTAAATGGAATTGCATGGCTAAGACCTACATACCATGAGGACTTGATAGTTTAGTCTCATCCTTTTATATACCGGCCTGAGCGAAAAAATGGTTGGAGTCATTCCCTCTTGTGAGGCAGGCCCCTCTAAGGTATTAAACACATAAAAAGACGATGGGTTTGGTTTCTTATCACCAAGTTTGCACAAGGTGAGAGCATACTCCCTACCATCTCAAGCATAAAAAATAATGTTCATTCACCCCCTAATTATATCTATATGATGGAAGACAGATATTTGTTTTAAAGCACCAATCAAAATGTGTTCTAAGCTAAAAGACAGTTGGTTTCAAAATCAAGTCTTCAATCAATCGTCTTGCACCAAATTAGTTAGTAGTTCCAATTTTCAGTCTTCGACAAGACGTCCCGAAGTAAAAATATGCAAGAGTAGTGTGTAGTGTAATGTGGAGTATGGTGGGAAAAATGAGAGGAAAAGATCCTTAAATGGATGTTTTCAAGGATGGATAGATTGAGATAAATGGATGTGGGACAAAATATTTGCAAAAAGGAGATTTTAAAATCCCACATTGCATAGTAAAATGAGATGCATGTAAGTGAAAATGATAAAAGGAAAACAAATGCATGGTGAATGATAAAATGAAGTGACTAAATGCATTTCTAAATGTGAATGAAAATGATTTAATAATGTTTTATTATGGATTTAATGGAATATGGATTATGTAAATGACTTATGTAACATTGATTTTAATTTTTTAAATGATGATTTATGAAAATCCAATGAAAATGATTGTCGAAACGATATCATGATTAATGATTTAAAACAGCTTATGAATGATCATGAAATGTTTATGATTTATTATGCACTATGAATGGTAATGAGATGATAATTATTTAATATTTTAATCATCTAATAATTTAATGATTCATGCAAATGAAATTATTAATGATATTTAGTTTATTATGAAATTATATTTGATGGTTATGATAATGGATTTATTATGATAATGAACGATTATGCTTTATTATGGAAATGGGCGTGAATGATAATGCAAACGAACATGAACGATAATGCAAACAGACATGAATGATAATGCAAATGAACATGAACGATAATGCAAACAATAATGAAAACGGACATGAAGGATAATGCAATGATTGCGAGGAAAAATTTGAGTGTCTATAGTTTCTTGGCTTTCACATGTTTACATGATAATTTTATTTCATACTATTCATGAGCTCACTATATATATCTAAAATTTGTCCACCTGTATTTATGTTCTTTTAGATTGAATATTTTATAGATATTATAAACTCAAATGATGTTACAAAATCTTTCCAATGCATATTTTTTACATTTATATTTTTTTAAGATTTCTACTAATGTTTGAAGTTCCATTTTGTTATTTTTGAGACACCCTAAAATCTATACTCGATAATCACAAGAATTCCTTGGAATTGATGGAGGAAATTGAGGGGGTTATTTTATGCATTTCATTCAACATAAAATTTACCGTGCATAATTTATTGATTAGATGAGTGTTTGGAGGTGTCGACAAATTCAAATTTTCTAGTAATTAAAAAATGATTCAACATAAATGAAAATAAAAGTGATTTAATTTTGAACTCAAATTGCTAAAAAATTAAAGAAACTTGCCCCTTCCATGTTATAGAGAAATGATTCATTAAATTAAAACTACCCCAAATCAACAAAAATACACTCACACAATAATTCTATCCTATTATGAAGAAAATAACACACATTACTCATGACTATTTTTCATCAAAAATATGAGTGTGTTACAACATGGTAGCACTATTATATTTTCATGTTTTAATGCAATTGAATTTATGCATGCTAGTGACTAAGCTTTAGACTTGTTATTGTCAAACTATAATTCAATCATGTTATAACATAAGAATGTTATGGTTTCCATAAAATTAGCATGTTTTGATTAAGGGTAAAAAATGGGTTTTGATGGGGCTTGAAACCCACTACAAAGGAAAGAAAGTTGCGCATAAGATAAACCATAAACCAACATCAGCACTACAATAGCCTCAACAAGATAAGTGTGACTACATACTTCAAAAAACAAACAAGCAAGGGCCTGAGACCCTTACACAACCTGATTTTAACTGGGACCAGCAACCCTTTTATTCGGGCCTGGAAACCCATAAAAGTGTGAATAACATGTCTACATCTTCTAGGCATCAACATACCAGTCACTTATGGAATTCACCCCAGAGCCAAAGGACATAGTCACCATGGAATACACCATAGATCCAAGAATAACCAAATTAATGGTGTAAGCCACCATCAAACCCCAAATCAACTCACCCTGTTGGGACAAAGAGGGAAACATAGAATATCACCCAGCCTTCATCTGCCAAGCATCAACACACCATTCGCTCATGGAAATCACCCTAGAGCCAAAGAAAATAACCATCTTAATAGTGTAAAACACCATCCACCCATTAACCAAAAACACCAGTACCTCCACCAAGCCCACCATAAAAGTGGGGTAAGAGAGCCCAGCAATCCGCGGGAACCCAAAAAAGAAATCAGCAAACCTACAGCACAAAAACATCCAGTCCCAAGAAACTGACTCAGCCTCCACCTCAAGAGGAGGGAGATTTCCTCTACTAAATAGGAAACCCTACTCAACAAACCCACCATAGCCCTTAAACTCTAGCCCCCTCACCCTCCACCTCCATAGGAACCGCAACTGAGGGACCCAGAAACCATCTCCATCCAATTCCACCTCAAAAGGAAAAGAACCCACCAGCATAGGGTCTGAGGAGATAGCCAGCATAGCGACAGGAAGCACGAACGAGGACTCCTTCAACAGCCTCAGTACCAGAACCAACACTAGGAACACAACACTCTTCAGGGTCACCAAAAGAGAGTTCCACCACTGAGCCAACGAAAAATAAAAAGGAAATAGCACGTTCCAAGCACAAGACTCAAACCCCAACAGCAACATCCACCTGAGGGACAAGAGGAAGGAGGGACCACAAATAACCAATCAGAGAGAACAAGGTAGCAAGAAGCCCCCAGTCAGAGAGAACAAAGCCCCAACAAAAATAGCAACAAACCAAAACAAAGGCCACCAAGCCACCAGAAGAAAATTCTTAGACTCAGATTAAACAGGAACAGTCAAACCCCATGAGGAACAAGGGGCCCCAAGCAAGAAAAAAGTAAGAAGAAGAGCCAACAGGAAAGAACACCAAGCTACCCTAACATTCTAGTTAGGGCCAAAAATGGGCCAAAGCTCCTTACAATCAACCAGAGGAAGCCACCACCAAACCAAAGAGAGGGAAATTGAACCTAAAACAAACAAATAACAAAAAATCCCACAAGAGAGCCACCAAATACGCAATAGGTAGAAGTGAATGCAAACCAAGGAAAAACAAGAAGCGGGACGAGCTAGCAAAGAAAACCACCAATCCCTCCAACTACACTGAGTCAGAGTAAAAAATAGCCCAAACTGCAACCAGTCATCCTCAAAGAGACAAACGCTCACCCACAGCCGGGAAGGCAACCAAAGGACAAATAGGAAGGTCACCTGCACTAGCCTCACAAAAATAGAGGGAAGAATAGACCAACACCCCAAAACATCCACCACAGTAGTGACAGTGAATGGAGAGGAAATCGACTCCACCAAACACGCCTCCCTACAGTCCACAAAGCCCGCACTAACCACAACCGCACCAGAAGCAGCAGAATAGTCTGCAAAGGGCGCAGTCATCATAGTACAAACACCCACCAAAGAGCACCTAGCGGGAATACCAAAACTTTTTCCATCCAGGTCTCCCACAGTAGCACAAGTAACATCAACAAATAAGAATTTTTTGCCTCCTGTCGACCTCCCAGTGCTTGTCGCAGCCAAAACTTTGCCCAGGAACACCGGTCTCCAAACAATCTGAAGACCCAAGGACCAGCCTAAGGGAGGTCGGAAGCAAGAGTCTTCATCACCATCAGGATCGTCTTCACCATCACCTGAGTCATCTTCAGTTTTCAAAAAACTCCCTCCACTACGATTCCCGCTCCTCACCATCGCTACTTGTTGATTGATAGGTCATAATAAAATTAGCATGTTATTAGATAGTGTGGTAAGTCTATGAGCCTCTTTGTACCTAAGTAGATAGTTGATCATATTTAAATATTTTATTTTTATTCTAAGGTATCCCATTACAGGAGATCGTTAGGATTTGTGCCTCAACCTTGAGTCCCTATATTAATACCACAAAATATAATTTTCAAGTTATAAAACAACAAATATATATAAATTTCAACACTCAAATAATTTAATTTTTGGCTTGGAACATGTTAGAATAGACATTAATTAGAACAAGATAGTTACAACAAAATGCATCTCTTTCACATCTTAATATTTTTAAATGGGCACAATCATATAGAACTCATTTTTATGGATGAAAAATATATTAATAAACTTGGGAGTAGATGTTAAAATTATTCTTAAAATAAATTGGGAGGAGTTTGGGAAACCAAATTTATATGATACTCCCTATGATATAGTACTAGATGAGGGAGCATCCAAAATTTTCATTAGCACATGGTAGAATATAAAGATCAACCTCTTGAGTTTAAAGGAGAAATAAATTTTGAGGTGTTTGAGATGAAAGGACTCTTGGATGCTTTTAAAACTTTTCTTAATCTCAAATTGGTTTGTAGAATGTAATAAAATATTTGACTCCCAAAAAGAAGAATTGACATTTTATGTGGAGGGCTAGATAGTGCATATATCATTTAATATGAATATGGAATAAGATTATGACAAGGAGATAGAAAAAGAAAGACATGTAGAAGAAGATGATGTATTTAGATGGTTATATTCATCGAGGAAGCTGCCTAAGATTGATACAAATGGATATACCAAGATAGAGGGGGAAATATTGGTGAAAGATGGTGATTCTACCATAGATATTGATTATGCACAATTGGATGAAATAAATATAAGGATAAAGAAGGACCTAAACACAGATAGATACAAAATTGGGTCCTACAAAAAAATACAAATAAAGAGAATATATTGTAGATCAAAACTAGTAGAGAATTTAGTATAAGGATTCATAAAAGAGTAGTAGTAGGCACCACAAATATGTTTGCAATTGATATGGAGATTAGATAGAGTACTGCAAATTTAGAAACCTATTTTAGGAGGTAGGAGATATATGGAATATTATTAATAGAATGCAAAAAAAAGGTGGGGCACTACATATTGGTTGTTTCCAAGTAAGGAAGGAAGATGAAGGCCTTAGGATCAAAATGTGTATTTCAAGAAGGAGGAGACACTAGTAGAGAATGCAAAAGGGATGCTAAGTGAAATTGAAGAAGAATGCACATCAGCTCATGTAACAATAATAAATACATTCAAGATAAGAAATATGAAGAAATAATAAATTGTGATGATGTAGAATAAAAAAATCAAGGATGTGCAAGAAAGGATAGATGGTGATAAAAAGAAAGGTTGTAGCATAGAAGAAGAATATAGAGTTGTGATAAATTATCATGGGTCTAATGAAGAAAATTTGAAAGTAAGAATGTATAAAGATGAACCATTGATTTTATAAATAATTATTTATGAAGAAAGAGAGGAAATTGAGAGTAATGTAGTACTATGAAATCTAGTGATAACTTGAGACGTTTAGAAATTTGACCCAAGAATTCATTGCAACAAACGGCTTGGAAAAACTTATGGCGTCGATGGTTTCTCTGAGCCACGCTAGGGCACCCGTTCCCTAGTGCGTTCCTGTCATTTCTGGTCTATGCAAGAGTGGGGGGTTGTTTTCGCTTTGAGGGGGGTGTTTCCTACTGATTCGTCCATTCTTTTTTGTGCTTGTTGTGTGTCCTTGTTCTCGTGCACTCTCTCTTTGTTGATTTTCGTTGTTTGAGGGGTTCGTTACCCGCGTGGAGATTAGTTGTTTTGGGGTGCAAGTTTTCTTCTTGTTCCCTCATCTTCTTTCTCTTGGTTGGTGTTGGGTGGGGTTAATGGGGTCTCGACTGTGGTTTATGTTTCGTGTGGGGAGTGCTTGCAACGAAAGGTTTTTTCTCCATTTTTTGTGTGGATTCTGGGCTTTCTTGCCCATCTCGGGTTGAAGATTTTTTTATGGGTTAGGGAAATACGCTTGGTGCTCCTCCTTCTTTGGATTTTCATTTGGCGATTGGTGTTATGTCATCATCCCAAGGCACAAATTTTTTTGACAATAATTTATTTTCATCGGAACGGGGGTTTGATGGATCGGGCTCATCTGGTGGTTCTCAGATTATAAAAATCAACGGATGCCTGGAACGGTGTAAGGAGAGGTTGAAGTTGGTGATTTCGATGGAGATGATTGCAGATGACATTGAATATTATTTGAGGCACTCACTATACTAAAAGTTTATAGGGATGTGGGTTTCACTACAATTTTTGGAATCTTGGGCCCAACAGACCTGGTCGCCGAAGGGAGAAATGGAGATGATGCTTTTGGCCAATAACTATTTCATGGTTACTTTTAATTGCATGGAGGATCATAATAGGGTCTTCAAAGGGGGCCCTTATTTCCATAACCAGATTGGGTTTTTTATTAAGCCTTGGCATGTGGGCTTCAATCCTACTGAAGAGCTTCCAAATTGAGTTTTGGTCTGGGTTCGGCTTCCACGGTTTCCTATGGAAAGTTGGCGAGAATATGTTATGCACTTGTTGGCTTTAATGCTTGGAAAACCATTTGGTTCTTCACAATAGACTCGGTTTAAAAAGGTGATAACTTTTTCTCGTATTTGTGTAGAGATTGATTTAAGTAATCCATTGCCTGATTCTTTGGATATGTGTGTGGGCCCTTACCCTTGGGTGCAGTAGTTGGACAATGAGACTCTTCCATTTTGATGTCATCTTTTTCATGAGTATGGCCATCTTCAACGAAGATGCCCAAGGGCTAGGCCTATGGAACCTTAGTCTTCTCAACCTCCTCGAAACCCACCTAGGGGTGATAAGGGGAAGGAACCCATTCCAGGAGATGGGGTTGATGTGAATGGCTTTGTCCCAGTCAAGGCTCATAATAGGAACCAAGTTCAAAAAAGGACTTTGAGGGAGAGATAGGAAGAAGATTCTTTCAACAAATTTGAGGTTTTAGATGGTCTCAGCTAGCAAGAAGTGAATCTGGGCTTGGTGAATCTAGATCAGGGGGCTTTGAGCAAAGGCCAGGAGGGTTTTCTCTTGGAGGCTACTCAAGATTTGTAGGTAGTTAGTGAGTTGCAATTGGACGCGGATCTTCAAATAGAAGTCCAGTTGGAGTCGGGTCTTGTTGCTAAAGTGAAAAAAGATGGTGGAGATGGATCTCTACTAGCTTTGAGTGCATGTCCTGTAGTGTCAAAGAATAATAAGTCTTATTCTTCTCATTTGGGTCTTAATCAGATTAAATTAAATTAACAAGGGAAACTTTGGTGGAATCAGGGTCTATCAAGACTCTAGATTCTCATTTCTCAAGCCCATTGAAATGATTGTTCTTTCCTAGAATGTTAGGGGCTTGAACAGTGGCCCTCAAAAAAAAATTGTTCATGATTTGGTTAGAAGTCATTCTCCTAATGTTCTTTTCCTGAAGGAGACTAACTTATCAGTCGAGTGTATGTTTGGTTTAGTTCCTAAGCTGTGGGGGAGGGGTAAATGCCAATGCATTGGTGCTAATGGGTCTGCTAGGGGAGCGGCTTGTTTATGGAATCCTCGAAAGATCCACCCTCTTTGGTGGATTTCCTTTAAATCTTCTATTTCTATGGTTGCTTCTTGTTTGGAGTCAAGGGATTTTGTACTCTTTTCTAATATATATTCTCCTCTAGCGATTCAAGGTAAGCAACTTGTGTGATCCCATATCAAGTTTGTCCATAGTATGGTTCCTTTCCATCTATGGATTATGGTAGGGGATTTCAATGCTATTTCTGAATTGGCTGAGAAGCAGGGTGGTACTACGAGACTGGAGCCCTATGTGTTGCTACTTTAGGATAACATCTTAGCTTTAAATCTTGTTGATATCAAGCCTTTCAATGGCTAGTTTACATGGAAAAATTGAAGGGTTGGGGAGAATTGCATTGCGGAATGACTTGACCATTTTCTATTTTCCTACTATTGGGTTGGTGGGTTGTGGTCTTCTTTCTCTAAAATTTTGGATTGGAGGGGCTCGGATCATTAGCCTATCAAGCTGGCTATTTCTTTAGCTCGTGTGCCTTGGTCTTCGGAATTCAATTTCTAGCTTATGTGGTTGTGTGACCCCTCTCTCCATGAGTATGTTGTTGAATGGTGGAGGTATGGTAGACCTACTTATGGTACAGAAATGTATACTTTTGCTAAGTTACTTCAATTTGTCAAGTATCAGCTTAAACGCTGGAATCAGCAATGCTTTGGAAACATTTTCCATGCTAATTCTACTATCCAGGATGATTTGGATGGTATTACGAGGTTGATCAGGGAGGATGGGATGTCTGAAGATCTATTTTGGGAAGAGGCTAGAGCTTTGAAGGCATTGGAAGAGTGTGAGTTGAGGGAGGAAGTGTTTTGGAAATAGAAGGCTCGGATTGAGTGGCTTCGAGAAGGAGATAAAAATACGGCCTTCTTCTTCAATTCAGTGAAATCCATGAGACATGACAACTCTATTTATATTTTGGTGAATGACAGGGGTGAGCATCTTTCCTCTTTCCATGAAATCACTCGTGAAGCTTTACAGTACTTTGCTTCTTTATTTAGGGAGGAAGTGCAGGGGGGTTCTAATGAGGAAGCTCATGTCCTTTCTTGTATCCCTTGTTTGGTCTCTAGGGAGATGAATGAGCATCTTTTGAGAGATATTTCACTTGAAGAGCTAGAGGGGACTATGTTTCAAATGAAGAAGGGGAAAGCACCTAGCCCGGATGGTTTCCCAGTTGAGTTTTTTCAAGAATTCTAGGAGATTATCAAGTTGGACTTGTTGGTGGTTGATTAGGAGTCTCAAAAGAATAAGCAAATGTTATGAGCTTTGAATTCTACCTTCCTTTCTCTCATCCCTAATAGGGAATGGGCTGATAGGTTAAGTCAATTTCATCATATCTCTCTTTGCAATGTGATTTATAAAATTATCTCTAAATTGATTGTTGATAGGTTGAAGAAATGGCTTAAAGTGATAATTTTGGAGGAATGAAGTGGATTTGTGGCGGGTCAGCAAATTCTAGATGGGATGGTTATCGCAATGGAAACCATTCACTCGATGGCTAGTTCCAAAGATAAGTTGATGTTCATCAAGTTAGATATGGCTAAGGATTATGAAAGAGTTTGATGGTCCTTCCTTCGGAAGGTTCTTGGTGCCTTTGGTTTTGGGGATGAGTGGATTCAATGGGTTATGAGTTGTGTTACTTTAGTTTCCTTCTATTTTTTACTAAATGGTGAGCGTTTTGAGCTCTTTGGTGCCTCTCAGGGTTTGCAGCGGGGAGACCCCCTCTCTCCTTGTTTATTATTCTTGTCGGAGCTCTGGGATGTTTAATAAAAAGGCATGTGCAGTTGGGCCTCATTTAGGGGTGGAGGTGGGGAGGTGGTTTACCTCTGTTGTCTCATTTGCAGTTTATGGATGATTTTGCTTTGATGGGTATGGCTACAATTAGGGAAGCTTCAAATTTGTGCAAGGTGTTGGATGTTTATCTTGTTGCCTCGGGCCAAATGATTAATGAAGATAATTCTTCCATCTTTTTCTTCAATACTTCAGGTCCCATTCAGCGGAGGACTACTCATATTTTGAGATTTCAAATTGGGGCTCTCCCTTTGACCTATCTTGTTATTCCTATCTTTGGTGGAAAGCAGCCTAAGGATTCTTAGTAGAATATTCTAGAAAAAATTTGTGTGAAAGTTAATCATTGGACTCATAGATAGTTATTCTTTGCGGGTCATGTTTAGTTGCTAAAGTCTGTGGTACAGGCTCTCCCCATCTACAGATGTATGGTTTGGGTGGCCCCAATGGGTTTTATTAGGGAATTGAATTCTTTAGCAAGACAATTTTTATGGGTTGGCAGCTTGTTGTCCTCTAGATGGAGCCTTTTTAGATGGGAGATTGTTTGTAGCTTGAAGTAGTTTGCTGGTCTTGGGTTAAGGCAGTCTTCTTTTTCTGGGGTGGCACAGGCAGCTAAATTGTATTGGAGGTGGTGGGGTGTGGATCAGGATTGGCTCTGGGCCAGGATATTAGCTCATAAGTATTTCCCAGGGATCCCATGGGTGGATATTCCTTGTTATCCCCTGGTGGGGAAAGGTTCGATGATTTGGAGTATGCTCAAGAAAGGGGTTGCGCTCGTAAAGAAGGGCTTATTTTGGATTTGTAAAAGAGGGACTGAGGCTCATTTCTGGTCTGATTCTTGGGATGGCTATCCTCCCATTGTTTCTCAATTTCCTAATTTTTTTACCCTGTTCCAGAGGTTCAGTGAGGCTGGATGTTCAAGGGTGAGTGACTTTAAGTCCTCTTTTTCTCATGGTCAGTTGGTGGTGGCGAGATGAAAGAATCTTGATGAGTTTTCGGATGTTGGTATGGTGGAGGATTGTGCTAAGCTTCACAATATCCTTTCCAATAGACATTGTAGTTCCCTCCAAGATGGGGATTTTCTTTATTGGTCTCCTAATCTTAAGGGTTTCTATACAGTTGCTTTTGGATATCAGGTGTTGTTATCTCATAAGCGAGATGGGGTGGTTGTTCACTGGTGGAAGAAAGTGTGGAATAAGTTTTCTTGGCCGAAGTGTAACTTCTTTATTTGGACTTTGGATTGGAATAGGTGCTTGATTTGGGATAATATTCAGAAGCAGAGATTTCAGGGCCCTTCTATTTGTGTTTTGTGTGGCATCAAAGAGGAGAACTCTTCTCATTTTTTCTTTCATTGTCCCTTTGCTTTACAACTTTGGCAATTTTGGTGGGGAGTTTGGAATAACCCCTGCATTCATGCTTCCTCCCTAGTGGATTTTTGGTGTAGTCTAGGTAGACCTCCTTCTATTGCCTCTTTCTTGTAGGATGTGTGGTATGTTGGGCCTACCTTCATACTATGGTAGATTTGGTTGGAACAGAATCAAAGAATATTTTGGGGTGAAAATTTGTTGATTCAGCAAGTTTGACACAAAATTAGGGGTATGATTTAGAAGACGGTGGAAGCTAAGTGTGATGTGGTGTTTCCTTTGGAGAAAGGGGATGTTGAGTTGGTGGATAGATTGGGTATTCAGGGGTTGTCTTTGGCTTCTGCTTGTGTCAGGAGAGGAAGGCGGGTGAAAAGGAAAGTTCAAAGGTGGGTGGATGGTTGCCCCCTCCGATGGGAATTTTGAAGATCAATACCGATGGCTCTTCAAGAGGCAATCCTGGGCCTGTTGGGATTGGTGGGATTGGTAGGGATTTTTCATGTTCAATGGTTTTCTTCTTTTCAATTCATGAAGGGAATCAAACTATCAACCTTATGGAATGTTTGGTGATCCTCTACGCTTTTCATCAGGCTTATGCTTTGGGGTGGCGTAAGGTTATCTGTGAGTCTGATTCACAGGTGTTGATTAATTTTTTGAATGAATAGAAGGTGTTTGATGTTAGTTAGTAGTTGGCTATGATGGTGCAGTAGATTCTACAGATTAGTTATTTTATGGAGATGGTGTCTTTTTTCCATATTTTGAGGGAGTGGAATAGGGCAACTGATTATTTGAATAAGTGGGCTTTTGAGCATTAGATGGTTGGAAGATTGATGAGTGGGACCAGGTTTCCCATGAGCTTTGTCATGACTTGGAGAGGATTCTTTTTGAGGATGGGGATGATAATGGTGTAGGATGATGTTGTTTCATGCTTTGTATGGATACTTCTTATGGGCTCCTAGGGCCTAGATCCTTTGATTTCTTGTAATGCTCTTTTTTGAATTTCAATAAAGTTTTTACCCCTTTTAAAAAAAAATCCTAGTGATAACTTGCAGATTTTAGTTTTATAGAACTCATTGAGGATGTGCATTTGAGTTTTCATTTTCATAAAATTGAAATGCGAAACCTTGAATTTTCTTATATATCAATTATTTGATGCATTTTTCCTTGCTGCTAGATAAGACATTTGATGAACCCATTGTTGTAAGTAAACAAATTTACCCATATTTGACGAGAGAGAGAGAGAGAGAGAGAATAAATAAGCATGTACCTTATTTCCTTCTATGATAATTTTTCAAGTTTTGTTTGTGCCTATTTTCTTCTTTTTCTTTTGAAAAATTTCGTTGAGCCTTATTTTTTATTTTTGCTTGTTCTCCCATTTTCTTCTTCAAATTAAAAATTACTCAACGCAAATTCTCCTCCAAAATGCAAAAAAATTGTGGCAAAAGACTTGTGAAAAACTTGCAAGAATAGTCGCCTCATAGATAATTTCTTGAATAAGAAATGCAACAATAAAAAAGAAGATTTATAACTTTTTGAAAAACTTACTCACTTTTCACTTGGAAATTTTTGCCTTTCTCTTTTTTACAGACTGACGTCGACATGCTCACAAGCATAAGGGTTATATTCTTCTCTGAGCTCAGAAAAACACAAATAAACCCTAAAAAAATAATTTGACTTTTGTATGTATACGGTGGGGGTTCAATCGAACCCATACTAGGGGGGTTCGATCGAACCCCCCTAACCAAAATTTTATGCATTATTCTAAATGGGTTCGAACGAACATATATTCGCTCGAACCTATGTTCAATCAAACTTTTTTTGAGGGTTCGTTCGAACAGTGGTTCAACCGAACTCCCCATTTCCCCCTGTCTCCCAAAAGGCTAGTAAATTTCTATAAAAATTTGTCTTTCGAAGCTCAATTTGAGGATGAAAATGGAGAAAACTTTAGAGACCCAACTCGATAATGATAGTCCTCAGAATGAGCTATCTGTCAAATATAATTTTAATATGTTTTGGTTTTATTATGTATTTTAGTTTTTAGTTTTATTAAGCATAGGTTTTTCACTGAAAATCAAGTTCTTTGTTCTGCACATGTGAAAAATAGTAGATTATCAAAATAAAATTTTGAAAAATATGTTCAAGCTGGGTATTGATGTCCTTGATCCATTAAAAAAAAATTGAATTTTAATACATACAAAAAAATTTATGTTGTATACAGTCCGCCTATGTTTGAATTGTAATTGGTTTGACTTTGAAACTTGATTAAGGAAAAAAAATTTAATAAAACACTATCAAACCAAATTAATTGGTTAGATATCGTAGTTACAAATCTAAATTCAAAAAAAATAGAATTTTATCCTTCATACAAAAAAAATTATGTTGTATACGGTGAAAATTAGTCCTTAAAAATGTTGTTTACTGATAAAAACTAGTTTTCGAAGATGAAAAAAAAAGTGCACTCTGATTCCAAAAAATTTGAAAATATATATTTAGAATCTATAGACAAAACATCACAAATCACTAGTTTGCATTGTCTTCAAATTCCTCACGGTTTAGCCACTATAGGAGCTTGAAAGTGAAGATTTAGTTAAAAAAATTCAATTCAGTGTCCAGTTTGCCCAGAAATTGTAAACTCGTATTGTGGGATCACCCCATGATCCATTATCTATGAGGGTACGCCTAACCCTTTTTTTTAACAACAACCATTATTATTAGGTATTCATGTTTATTTTGGATCTCAAGCAAGGCTAATTCATGTTGAGGGAATTTAATATCCAAATTTTTCACTTACATGCAATCAAACAAGGCAACTACATCACTTGTCTTAATAGAATTTGGGACAACAATATTCTACAAAGCCTCTTCGAGCATCCTATGGTATGCAGGTGACATTTGAATCAAATCCCAAGGGGATATTTTTGTTGGAGTATTACGAAGTTTCTCAACGAGATCATATTCTTTACCAATATGCTAAAGTTCATATTAGGTGCAGTTAGAAGGTATGGTTGAGGCAATGGGATGGATGTTGGTGTTTTTTTTGTTTGCTTATTATTCCTAGTATTATATGTGTGAGCAACTATGTGATAACTTGGTTGTTGCAATGCATGATTACAAGAGTTATTTTGTAAATTTTAGGATGTGGCCATGAGGTTTTGGAGGTCCTATGATGATATTTGATTTAGGAGGTCTAATAATTAAAGGAATTTTAGGAGGTCCAATAATCAAAGCATTTTTAGGAGGTCTAATAACTTAAGGAGGCCTAATAGTAAATTTTGCATTCATAACCTCAACTAAGTTAACTACTTGTTGATGATCTTCTATCGATGAGGGAACTAATGACACCTTAGCATATTCATCTATGTAATCCATCTTACTATATTTTGAAATAAATGTATCAATTATTTCATCCTCTTGTGCCACAATATCTTTCCAAGTGGGAGAATTATTTGGAGACAAACAAATAAGATTCTCATGATGCTCAATGACTGGATCCTCTAACACTAAGATATATTCATCACAAATAGGTGAGGTATCAGGAGGGGAACAACTTTGATTGTCATAATTTTCCATGATTCCATCCTCTTGCACCAAAACCTTCTCACAAGTAGGATAAATATTGGGAGAAGAACTAACATGATTGTTAATGATTTCATTTTGTTTTCTCAAATTATGCTCATAACTAGAAAAATTATAATTATATAAGTCATGCCTTACCAAATCAAAACTATTTATTTGAAAATGAAACAAGTTATTACTTGTCCTATGAATCAAATAAGCAAAATCGCATAGTTCTAAAAATAGAATTGAAAAACATAAACTAGATCTAAACGAAGGACACACATAAGGATTTGCACAGATAATTTTAGCTCAAAATGATTGGAAAAGGGGTCCTAGGGCGACTATGTCCTGCATATGATTTTGTAAAATTCAAAATTTGACTATATACAATATGTATAAAGCTCCTATTTTTGTGTGTGTACAAGTGTGACAGTGAATAGTTTTCCAGAATTTTCCCAATTTATGATTATGTAATTCACAATGCAAGTGTGCACCAATTTGCAAAATGTTCAGGAAATAAAAGGCAATTGTAAATTCAATTTCTAGATCTAAGATGAAATAATTGATTGATTGTAATATGCAAAAATCTAAAAATAATGATGTTAATGTCTTTATGAAACCAAACATGCAATTTTTTACTTTTTGAGTTATATGCAAGATTCCTAAATGAATGCAATGTACAGTTTCGCATTTGTTTTCAGATTTAAATAACCTAATGCATATTTTTAAATGTAATTGAAATGTAGATCTAACCTATGATAATTGAAATTAACCCTATTGCAACCTATGATGCAATATGATATAAAAAAATTGAATTTGTTTTTTATGATGCAAAAATGAATGCCTAGATGAACAATGCAATGTTAAACCTAGATCTAGGATAAATTATTTCATTTTTAGAAGGTATATAATGTTAATAGGCTAGGTTCAGCAAAATGAAATTTTGGGAAAAGAGAAACCTTAGGAAGGATTTGTACCTTTTTGGGGTTTGAAACCTTTTCCTTATTTCATTAGAGAGGGGGCTTATTTTCTTTATGATTGTGGGGGTTTGATGGATTTGGAAAAGATATAGGTGTTGAATGCACAAGACAACTAAGAGGAGGGGTGAATCATTTGTTCATTAATACATCAAAACCCTCATTAATATTCAAATCCACATCAACTTTATTAGACTTTAATTTTTTATAATGATTTAGCATGAAATCAAATAAAAAAAACCGAAACACATCAACACTGTGCACAATAGAACACTATACTTACATAGAAAACCTAAGAAGGAAAAACCACAGTGAAGATTAGCTCACAATATAAATTAATTACAACATCAAATACAATAGGCTCACTATTAGAGGGGTCACTACCAGATAACAGAAAAGAAGAAAGAAGATTGTTACAATGAGAAATCTATCTCAATGCAACAAAAAATTCCACCATAGTATCACCAACACACTTGAAACCTCTCTAAAGATTGTATACACCTTCTAATCACTACTTCTAGTAGTCTAACTCATTAAATCTCACACTACACTTCACACTTTCATACTCTACCACTCTGCACTTCACATCATACACATTACTCCTTAATTCTCCAAAAACTCACCACTTATTTATGCCTCCTTCAACCTTCAAACATTCTCCAAGGTTGGTTATGCACCTCAATTGTGCAAAGTAAAATTAGTTTGGCACCAAAACATTCCCATAGTCGAAAGGAATGAGTGTAGCCCATGAAAAACCTTAACTCAAACCTAAATCCACTCATACATGCCACACCATGCTTCATAAACACCGAAGCAAATCTGCAATTAGTGTAAACACCCAAGTTTGGTTGAACCCATGTAAACACCATTAAATAATTAAGTGTGCACTTCCTTTGATCAAAGATAACTCACAGACAACAAACATCACTTGAGAACAATCTAGAATATTCCACAAACACCTTGAAATCCAACAAATTCCTTCACAACAACTTTCACCTGAAGAACATACTTATTTTGTACAACCAATTAACCTTCTACACACTGTAACTAAGAAAACCAACTCATGGTGTACCAAACCATGAATAACTTCAACTAAAGATAGATATAAATGATATCAGTACACTTACAGAATCGTAAGACCAGAAAACAAACTATGGAGAAATGCAAAGAAAAACCATTTCTCCCAAACACCATTGTAACACACAATTCACACACTGGTGAGCACAAATTTCACTGCACAATGATCCTGAACAAGAAAATATGGATATAGCACCTTTGAACACCTTTGATCATCATATACGAACCACACAAGATATTCAACATAGAAGAAATGTGGAGAAAAACCAAAACACCTCTCTAACACATTGTTTCTTCTTTTATTCATTTTTTCTTAAAAGAACTTGGAAACCAAGCACTAGAGACATATTTTCATCATCTTCAACACTTCCTCATCACAACTAAACCAACTACAACACAAAAAATCAACTATACAACATCAACCAATAGAATATTATCAAAGCAACACCAGAGGTTGACACTAGTGACACTACTAATGAAAACATAATGAAACTAATCAAAATATCATCATAACCTTTTCAACTATCAATGCAACAACATGGACTTACAACAATCTCCCCATAGACCTCTTGGCATCAATGCAACAACACAAACATAAGCTTGATGACATAAACGGCAACACAGACTACACATACTTCCAACAATCTCCCCCTTTAAATCATTGATGGCAACACATGATGTGAAAAACCATCAAAAACAAACACAACAGCTCTGATCACCAACACATTGCTCCATAAAAACACTTTTTGTTTCTCCTCTTACATCATACTCTCCGTTTTCACTTTTCTCTCTCTTCCTTTTAGCTTACTACTCTCCTTTTTCACATTATTCTCTCCCCCTTTGACATCAATGGCAAAGGGAAATACATCTATTCCTCACTCTCGCTCTCCCCTTTTGACATCAATGGCAAAGGGAAATACATCTATTTCTCACTCTCACTCTCCCCCTTTGAAATATATATGTATATGTTCTTACTACCTCCAACTTTCTTTTCTTTTTTATTGCTTTGCATACTCCCCCTTAGGAGCACACAAAAAACTATACCAATCAGCAACCACTACACATGTCCTTTGACATATCTGAAAATACCAACCTACAGCATAATGACAACAATTACTCCCCCTAATTGCAACAACCAACAATTCCACTACCTATTCCCCCTAAGAGGTAACCACCAACATCAATACAGAAATGAATCTTGAGATCCACTTACTGATGCATATCCTTATGCATCTAGTTCAAGGAAGGAGGGGAAATAACCCCTAACTTCTCTTGGAGAAACTCGAAATTATCCTGATGAAGAGCCTTAGTAAATATATCAGCAACCTAATCCTTTGTAGGAACATACTCAAGCTTCACTTCATTCCCTACAACTTTCTCTCTCAAAAATTGATACTGGATTGAGATATGTTTTATCCTTGAATGCATTAGGTCAAATTATTTGAAATGTTAATAGCACTTGTATTGTCACAAAAGATAGAAATTGGTTCATCATATACCACTCGAATATCCTTTAAGGTTTTCTTCATCCACAACACTTGTGTGTAGCAAGATGTTGTTATAATGTATTCTAACTTTGTAGTAGATAAAGACACTTAATGTTTCTTCTTTCTCAACCAAGACACCAATCTACATCCAAGAAAGAATGCACCACCACTTGTACTTTTCTTTTCATCAACACAACTTGCCCAATCTGCATCTATATAAGCACTTAAAGAGAAATTAGTATCCTTTGGATACCATAAGCCATGTTCTAGAGTTCCCTTCAAGTGTCTGAATATTCTCTTTATTGTGGAAACATGTGACTCATTAGGATCTTCTTGAAATCTAGCCACAAGATAGACTACATGCATGATATCTAATCTAGTAACAATTAGGTATAGCATTCCTCCAATCATTGATCTATACTTGCTTTTATTAGCCTTAGGAGATTCATCATTCTTACTTAGATTGAAACTAGTAACCCTAGGAGTACATACCAGTTTAGAATCTTCCTTTCCAAATTTCTTCAATATTTCCTTGATATATTTTGATTGTGAAATAAATATACTTTGTTTTATTGATTTGTAGTGTAATACCCCTCCGTTTTGCTTCTTGTTTGGTTTGCTTTATGTTTTGTTGGGTTGCAGATATTTTGATACTGGACACATTTTGTTATGATGTTTTGATCGCTACTATTGAGCGACAACTATTATTGTGTGATGTGGTTATCTGATTATTGTTTTACATGCTTTAATGGATTAATGATGTTAGTAGAGTTAGCATGAGATGTTATATGTGATTATTGATTATGATGTTAATGTCAGTCTTTGATGAGTGTATTGGTGAAGAGGACGGGTTCGCATCACTCGCTTGCGAGCGACCTGCAAATTCATGATTTCTTCTTCATGGTGTGTATTATATGCTAGATATATTGTATGATGTTTATTTTCTTTTCAAGTTGCAGGTACATGACATCGACTCCACCTGGTCTCACAGGTTTGAGCGTGTCAATCCAACGGTTAAGTTGAAAGGGAGATAGTAGCTAGGTAACATGTGTCAGCCTATGCCCTAGCCTTAGTGTGTCGTCACCCCTGATTGTTGAGTCATGTTTTACCTTATTTTAATGTTATTTGATTAGGTATGATGCGTAATTATTAAATCAATTTTTGGAATTATTGCATTGATTAAAAGTAGTGATTATTGTATGTTAAAGTAGAATTTTGCTTTGGTGTTATATTTAAAGTTGATAATAAAGTTTAATTAGTTAAATTTTAATTTATTTAATTAATTAAATTTAATCTCAAAAGGATTGAATTTAGTTATTAAATAATTATAATTAATTAATTAAGGTTATTGGATTAAATTAAATTAAAAGCAAATGAATTTGTAAAATATTTGAAATTGCATTTTAATTCAAAGTGAGTTTCGAAAATTGAAAATGGAATTAATATCTAACTTTCAATTTTGCATGCAATTAGATTTTGGAAGATATTTTGATTTATGGCAATTGCATATTTTATTATTGAAGAGAGTTTGTTTAATTTAGAAATTAAATTTGTTTTAGAAAATTACTAAATTAATTTGAGAAATTTGTGTGAGGTTTTTGGGGGTTTTCTTTTTTAGTTTGTTTTTCTATTTGAAAGGAAGGTTAGGGAAAGGAAGGAAAAGTTAAAAAGAAAAAGAAAAAAAAAAAGAGAAAAGAAAAAGAAATTGAGAGAGGGTTTTTGGTTGTAAAATTGTTTTGAGAAATTGGGTAGAATTAATTGAGAAATTGGGTAGGATTGATTTAAAGGAAGAAATTTGGTTGAAGTGGATTGATCTCTTGGATCGTTGCTTGCTGGGATTCGTTGCACGATCAAAAGAAATTCAAGAGAGCATTGAAGGAGGCTCTGCATCAAAGATCCTCTTCATTGTCTGTAGCTTCGAAATCCAGGTTTTCCTTTATGTTGTGAATTTTGTTCTGGTTTATTTAAAATAAATTTACATTGTTTTAAAAAAATCTATTGATTGAATTCTTTAGGATTTAAGATTTTTTAATTGAAACTAGATTTAAAATTATCAGGAAATTTGGAAGATTGTACAAATTTACCGTAGGTTTTAATTTTGCAATTAAGGAAATGGTAGAATCATTATTTTGTCTAAATCCTAAATTGTGCATCAATTGTAGATTGTTGAGGAAATTGTATTTCTGTAGTAAACAATTAAATCTGGTTCTTGTTTTAAAAAAAAAAAATCAAATCCTCTGTAGAAAATTTTGTGATGGAGAAAATTAGATCCCCTGTAATTTTCCTAATTTTTTATTGGCTGTAATTTAAAAGAATGTGTTAATAGAATCAATTTTATTATTGTTCTTTTGAACTTTTGAGGAATCTAGAAAATCATTTTGAAAATTTTTATTGTTTTCCTATACCTGGTTATTTTTATTTTGGATTCTCAGTTTTACCAGTAAATCTATTCTGTGTTAAAATATATATATAAATATATATTATAGGTATTATATCCTTGGAGATAAATACACATAGTATATAGATTTATCTGTATATTTATTTAATGTTATAGATTAAATACATGTTATTATTTTCTAAAAAATGTCATCCCTACAGTGTACCTGGGAAAATGAATTTCGAATTTTTGTTCCAAAATTTTATTGTCATGGGAAAATTATTAAAAAATTTAAAAAAAGACAGTGGTTGGTGGGGGCGGATGTACCCCACCGCCCACCATGCCCTGTGGTGAGCGCGGCTCATGCACTAAGGGACCGGGTTGTGCATTATACAGACCGGCGCCCTTTATGAGGGGTGGCCGACTGTATAATGTACAGTCCGGCACCCTAGTGTTCCACCGGCGTCGGTAGTCCGCAGGGTACTAGCGGTACCATCCGCCGAACTGTGTACCGTCCAATCGCCCTCACCGCCTCCCAATGCAAATGTTTTTTTTTAAGTTGTCTTTTATGCTTTTGGTTTTTATAAATTTTGGTTATAAATTTAAAGTTTTTGTTTTATGGAGATTTGTGTATAATTCTATATTAAATATTATTATATAATATTTAATATACATGTATTTAAATGATAATTTATTTTAATGTTAGATTCAATAAATTATGCATATTTATATATATTTTAATATTATATAGCAATGTATAATATTTAATATGTATTTATAAGTTTATATTGGGAAATGAAGATATGAGTTTGGATTTCATCCAAAAGTAATTAATTTTATAATCTGGTAGTTTTTAGTAGGACAGAAGGTTAAAATCAATGTTGAATATAGTTGTTATTTTATTTCTATTTTAATTTAGATTTGTATATTCAGGTATATATTTTATATTCTGTTTCAGATTTTTGGTTTCATGCAAAGTATTTATTTATTGACTTTAAAACTGAAACGAATAGTATGCATGGTTAGATAGATAGAGAAAATATATTTATTTAATGAAGGATGTATTTGTTTGATGAAAATATGAAATGATATTAATTTGATTGCTGCATGATGCATTAGATAAAGAAATGGATTTAAGATATCCAAATGTAGATTATTTCATTACCTGTGTTTTTTAAGGTTAAATTTCTTTATGTTGATTACTTGGGGGAATGGGTAAATTGTGTTATATATCGTAAAGTCTTCCAGAGATTGTGGGTCATTCCCTTGTTATGATAATGTTCATTTTTCCCTTGGGTAGTGTTATAAGTGTTTTGTTACCTCCTAGTGTTAGAGTGGATTTCCTTAATTTTTGCCTCCTAGAATAGGAGAGATTGCGTTGTTCAGATCAGTAGCACTTGAGATACCCTTGGAGTCTAGTTTTGTGTAGCGTGTTATCCATTAGAAGAGTGGCTTTTTTTAGGCGCCAGAGCTCAAAGAGGTAAACTAGGTAACCTTCAGAAGTGATTTTAACAAGTGATAATTAAAGTAATGTACTTAGATGATTAGGACTAACTTCTCACTAATCAAGATAATTTTACCTCACTCATAGACACAAGGGCTCATTTGGACTTGGGATGAGCAGGAAGGCTTGGAATGGCAAGGTCAACTATCTTGTCCTTACGAGAGGTAGTTGATTCCGCAAGAGTGAGTATGAGGGTCGAGATTTAGTTGAGGTCACCAGGATTACCGGAGCCTATGAAGAATGCCCAGAGGAGATCTCATGACAAACCTTGCGATGACACTCTGTCTAGGATAACATAGTGTGGTATGTTGTGTGTATGGATTCTTTATCATACTCGATCAATTTTATGTCTGGAAGCAATGTGACTATGTTAGTGTTAGACTCTTATTGTACATGTGTTTGGTTAAGTCAGTATGTGTCAGTATGAGTCTGCCTTTGGTTAGAGGTAGTAGTTTCCTTGTCCATGTTGCATTGTTACTATCTCCTAGCATGGGGGGTGGGCCTTCGGGTACCACTTGGTTGGGAGGAACATGCACCAAAACCATTGGGTCCCCCTTTGATCTTCAATACATGGAGGCGAGACTTCCAGATGGACAGCTCGCAGATCTTGTTATTATTTCTTGCACTTTGTATTTCAAAATGTATTAAATTGATTTTACCCCTCTTGTATTTATGAGGTGGATTTATGTAATTGAAACACTTATGTATTTATGACTCATTCTGGGAATGAGAATTGTAATCAGTTATTCATTTAATGGATTTATGCTATGGATGTTATCTTTTTATCTTGTTATTTATTTATGTTGAATGAATGTTTTTAATTGATTAATTAAATGCAATGAATCTTAATGATGTATGTTAATGGGGAATTAAGTAATCTCGATTGTGTAACCTTAGGGGATGTTATCAATTATAGGTGAACATGTAGGTTTAATTCACTTTAATAAAAAAAAAATAGTACGCTTTTATAGTGAATTGAAACTTCCTCTAGGGTTGCGTGGCGGGGCGTTACATGTAGCCCAAGGAAGAAATTCATTTCCCCAGACATTGACATTTCAAGATTATTTTTCGTCTCTTTTGCAAATCTCTTACACATAGCTTCATTACCTCCAAAGATTATATCATCAACATACACTGCCACAATCAATATTTGATCTTTTTCAACTTTGAAATAAAGATTACTATTTGTGGTACCTTTATCGAATCTATGTTGTAACAAGTACCTATCCAACCTTGCATACCAATCTCTGGGAGCTTGCTTCAATCCATATGATTCCTTCTTCAATATGTAGACCATATCGGGTTTGTCTAATAATTGAAATGTAACGCCTCGCCACTCAACCCTAGAGGAAGTGCAATTAAATACTTAAACAGACTAATTTTATTTTTGTTTAAGTACAAAGAACATACAAGTTCACTACCCATTGCAAAAATCCCCTAAGGTTACGAGACTGAGATTACTTAATAACCCACAAACAACATAAGTGAATCCATAACATTTATCTACTCAAGATAAAAAGGACGCATACAATCCATATAAAGTAAATTACATCAAAGCATAAAAGATAAGTTTCAATTTCATTTAACCATAATTAAATATTATAATTACAACTCTCATTCCCCGAATAAGGCAATTTCAAAAAATAAGGTTACAGTTACAACTTTCCACCTCGATAACTAATGCGGGGCAATAAATTATGAGAACAACTGGAATGAAATAAAGCAAGAACTGAAATTGAATCCAACGAGCTCTCCAACTAGAAGTCTCATCCACACGAACATGAAGAAAGCCCAATGGATTAAGGTGCACACCACCCAACCATGTGGAACCCAAAGGGCCCACCCCCCGTGCTAGGAGATAGTAACAAGGAATCCTAGCCAAGGACATCTACCTCTAGACACAGGCTAACACAAAACTGAACCAACTGAAACAACCAATCACATGTACCACACCATTACATCACAATTACAACACAAGTACAACTCTAACACCACATAAGTACAACTCTAACATGGTCACATTGCTTCCAGATATAAAGTAGATCAAGTATGTTACGAGAACCATACACATAATAATCGAACACCAACTATGGTCACATCAGGTATGTTAAGAAAACCATACCCATAAAAATCAAATACCAACTATGGTCACATTAGGTATGTTAAGGAAACCATACCCATAAAAATCGAATACCAACTATGGTCACGTCAGGTATGTTAAGGAAACCATACCCATAAAAATTGAATACCAACTATGGTCACATTAGGTATGTTAAGGAAACCATACCCACAAAGTCAAATACCAATTGTTGTCCTAGACAGAGTGTCATCACACAGCTCGTCATGGGTTATCCTCTAGGAATCTTCATAGGCTTCGTCCCCCACTAAGGGTTGTCTTGGTGGCCTCTAATGAATCTCAGCCCCCACACTTACTCATGCGGAATCAAATACCTTTCGTACACACAAGATAGATGACCTTGCCATTCCAAGCCTTCCCACTCATCCCAAGTCTAAATGAGCCCTTGTGTCTATGAGTGAGGCATAATTATCTTGATTAGTGAGAAGTACCACCTAATCTTCTAAGTTTTGTTCTAGTTATCACTTGATTAAACCACCCTCGAAGGTTTCCCATTTTACCTCTTTGGGCTCTGGCTCCTACGGAAGCCACTCTTCTACTTGACAACATACCAAACAAACCCAATCACCAAGGGTACCAAAGTGCATACGAACAAGATATCATGACCACTCCAACTCTAGGAGGAAACATAAGATGAAGCCATCTCCAAACACTGGAGGTAACAACAATAACAAAACCACTCCTTACAAGGAGGCACAAAACATCCCCATTCGTGGAAATTGGGTTCAACACTGATTAGACACCATGCACTACCCAAGGAAATTCATAACAGGTAGACATCACAAAATGACAACCCCCAACATCTAGGGTCCTCTAGAAGACTTAAATTTTAACGACACATAGCCCATTTCCCAAACATGAACATAGAGGAAATAATCACATAAAGCATATGCGAGGAAATAAACTAATTTTGGATATATTAAATCCATTCCCTCTAGTAACCTTCAATAATTTATTGCACAATAAACCGATTCAATAACATCTCTATCAGACAAGGGATGAAATTTACGCAAATATCCAATCCCTCATTGCATGGAAATAATAATAAAATAAACATTTACTTCGCCGATTTAAAACATACCATTTTCAAATCCTCTACTTCTTCTTTTCAAAATAATCATTTTAAAAATCCATTAATTTCTCTATTAAGCATAATATCCGAAAATCAAATATTTGTTCCTTCCAAATATCTTATTTTAAAATACATCAACTATTGCATATTGAATTAAATTTTCCTCGATTACATAAAAAAAAAACTTGATATTAATCAAATACATCATCACATCATTTAATCCATATTTTACAATATGTATATATATAGAAATATAATATACATATTTAATCTTTTAATTTTGAAATATATTAATATTTAATATTATATAATAAAATATTAAATATTAATATATATTTTATCATTTTAAATATATATATTAATATTTAATATTATATAATAAAATATTAAATATTAATATATATTTTATCATTTTAAATATATATATTAATATTTAATATTATAAAAAACTATAATATTTACAATATTAAAATATATTTTATTTTAAAATAATAATAAAAAGTCAACATGAAATTTGGGGTGCATTTCCATCCTCGAGTCGCGCGCCATACAAGGGATAGGGGCGGATGTCTTGGGCCACGTGCACGGATTAGGGCTAGTCGCATGTTGCTTAGGGTTGGGGCGGCGGTTTACCAGCTAACCCCAGATGGGCGGCAGCTTTTTTGGTTGAGCGCAGGCGGTGGTGGAGTGGGCGGTCGGCTGTGTTACATAGTCGACCCCTCACTGTGGGTGCGGCTGTGTAAACACAGTCGAACCCATAGTGGGCGGTGGTTGTGTTACCACAGCCATCCCACAGTGGCCGATAGGGGGGTGCAGTGGGCGCGGCTCCCCCCACACACCTCCCAGGGGGGGCGTGGTGGGGGTGAGCCCCCAGCGACCCCCAACAATGTTTTTTCTTTTTCTTTTTTTGTTTCTCTGCGGATTTTTCTTAAAATCCGAAAATCATAACAATAAACCATGGGGTTTTTTTTAAACCACTTTTAACAGCATAGCCCCACATAAAATATAAATAAAATATATATATAAATATGTATATACATCATTTTGTATATATATACATATATATATGTATATTTAAATACCTCTCAAGAATATACAAAATTAATTGAACCAGAATAAATAAAAAGAACATTTTCAATCAAAAACACTTTTTTTTTTTGTTTTTTTGAAGAATTTCAATTTCAAAGAAAGGTTTTCAAAGCTTTTAAAACCATATTTCACATGGGTTCATTTGCAAATCAAACAAAGATTATATATTTTCCAACCAGCAAATAAAGTTGTGAATCTTTACCAAATAGAATTAATTTAACAAAAAGGAAAACCTTAACCGAAAGCTTGAAGAATGAAAATGGTGGTTTTGAATCCTCCTCTAATTCTAGCTCCTCCAACAGATTCAACTTCCTTTTCTAAATATCCAAAAATCCAACAATAATAATCCTCTTCCTCCTTTCAAATTTCAAACTTCTCCAAAATTTCATCCTCTAAAATTGTGAAGAAAATTCAATAATAAATAAATTTTCCCAAAATATCCACACAACAACCCTCATCAATTTCTGAAAACAGAAATAGAAAATATCTTTCAATTTCATTTTTGCATTTAAATTTTCAACAAAATGCAATTTAAAACATTTTTCCCATTTTTTCCCAATTTCAACAAAATATTCAATAATTTCCAAAATGAATTGCTTAATTCCATTTAATTAATTTAATTAATTTAATAAAATAAATCTAATCCAAGATTAAATTATTTTATTAATTAAATTAAGTTAATTAATAACTTTTAAATAACATTTTCCACATTATAACCAGATTAGTTTAATCAACAACTTAAATATATATAAAGCCATTTAATTACCCTTTTTTAACTTGCAATTAAATAATCGAAGAGAGGGAACAATATTCAAAACAACACACTCGACTAACACCTGATGACACACTAGGACTAGGGTGACGACTTGGCACAGAAAACCTAGCTACTATCTCCCAATCGAATACCGTTGGGCAATGGACATGCTCAAACCTTTAAAACCAGGTGGAGTCGATGTCCTGTACCTGTCAACCTACGAACAAAGAGTATATCCACATGCATTTATATGTCATAACTAAAACACGCTGTGAAGAGGGAATCACATAATCGTAGGGCACTTGCAAGCGAGTGATGCGATACCGTCCCCTTCACCAATACAGTGTAACTAACTGACAAATCTAACATCATTAATATGATCAAAAACATAAACATCATTAATTCAATTATCCAATATGCTAATCCAAAGCATGCCATAATGATAACATCAGAAAAATACACCATCACACCAAAATATAACATTCGCATCACTTTACAGATAACAATCAAATAGCAACTGAGTTCTAAGTCAAAGTATAAACATAAAATAAGACATAACCAAACAGAACATTGTTCGATCAAAAGAGCAAAACGGAGGGGTCTTACATGAAATCCTTCTAGTTTTTCAATATATACCTCTTCTTCCAACTCACCATTCAAAAAATTAGACTTCACATCCATTTGATGAACTTTGAAATCCTTATGTGCTATAAAAGATAAAAATAAATTATAGCTTCCATTCTTTCCATCGAAGCAAATTTCTCCTCAAAATTTATTCCTTCTACTTGTGAGTAACCTTTACATAAGCCTTGATTTGTTTCTCACCACTTCTCCATTCTCATTTAGTTTGTTCTGGAATACCCACTTAGTTTAAATTACATTCTTGTTTTCTAGTCTTGGGACAAGTTCCCAAGTTTGATTTTTTCAATCTGCATTAGTTCTGTAATGCCCCGCCAAGTAACCCTAAAGGAAGTTGTAATTAATAACTTAAGCGAACCAATTTTTTTTTTTTAAGTGCAATTAACATACACATTCACTTACTAATTAACAACAACCTCTAAGGCTACAAGGTTGGGATTACTTAAACCCACACATACATCTTACATATAACCATAGCATTTATTAACTCATGAAGTAAGCATTAATACAACACACATAATAAGATAAACATCCAAGATACAATTTCATAATCATTAACTTAATCCAATAGTTACATCACTCATTCACAAAATGAGGCAATTGTACATAAGTGTGTTACAATTACAGAATTCCACCTCATAAACATAAGAGGGATAAAATAACTTATACAAATTGAAATATTACAATGCTTGAATTAAACACAAGAACCGTGAGTTGTCCATCTAGATGTCTCGCCACCAAGTACTAAAGATAAATGGGGACCCAACAATGTATGGTGCATGTTCCACCCAACCAAGTGGTACTCGAAGGCCCACCCCCCATGCTAGGAGATAGTAACAACATAACATGGACAAAGATCTACAACTTCTAACCAAAGGCAGACTCATATTAACTCATACTAACATAACCAAACAAAAGAACTAAACAAGTACAACTCAACATCACTGACATAGGTCACATTGCTTCCAGACATAAAACAGATCAAGTATGTTCAGAGAACCATACACATAACATAAATACCAACTGTTGTCCTAGACAGAGTGCCATCGCACAGTTCATAATAATTTAATTACTCTAAATAGAAAATAAATAAAATAAAATAAATATTTCCTAAATTTATATTTTTTTTTAGAAACAATCATAAATTCATACATGCAAATCCTTTCAATTTCCCTAACTAAATTCTATATCTCTTTCAATTTTCCATTTAAAACATGCAATTTATAAAATATCTTTTTCCTTATCTAATTGCCCATGCATTCAAAGCTTATCATTTAAGATCTCCATGCAAAGCTAAATTACATGCACTTAAATAAAACAAAACAAATACTGAATATACTCTTAATTGAAATATTCATGTATATATATACATCAAATATATATTAATATATTTTATTAAACAAATACATTATTTTAATAAATTATATTAATATTCAATAACTAATTTTCCAATTGCTTATGTTATCTAAATATTTAAATATAACTACACTATTTTTAAAACATTCTTTCAAAATATTCAAATTACACACTATATTTATTATTCATTTTATTAACTAAATATATTTAATATTTAAATATTAAATATTATTAAATTTACATTGAAATTAAATATCAAATATCTAAATTTTATTAAATTAAACACTATTCCCAAAACCCTAAAAATCCTTATGAAATGACAGACGCCATTGTTCTGGAGAATATACAGAAGGTTTGGGGAGGGGTCGATTGTGGCCGAACCCCCACCCCAACACCCTTGCTGGCGACGGCCTCCCCATGGGGGTTGCGTTGCCCAAAGGCAGCGCTCCCTCCACTTAGTGGAGGGCGTTGTCTTTGGGACAGCCGCACCCTCCAATGTATGGGGGGCGCTGGGGGTTTACTTCCCCCCCACTAGATGCATACGCCCAAACTTAGAACAAAGAAAAACCAACGAAAATTTACATGCGAATTTCTGAATTCGCTCAACCAAAACAGTGAATATAAAATTCATTTTTATGAAAATTCTTTAGTCTTTTTTAGTATTCTGTCGGCCGTACGGTGGCGAATATACATTTAAAATCAGTATATTATCAAAATAAAAATTGTATATATATATATATATATATCATTATACATATATAATATATATATATAATGGATTTACATAAAACATAATTTGGGAAAATTTTGTGAAAATACTCACCTATAGGTGAAATTGTAAAACTTTTTCAGAAAATCCAAATTTCACAGAGGCTTTAAAAATTAACTCTTTTAAACCCTTTTTCTCGAATTCATGAACAATAAAATTAAATGGATCTAAATTAAAAACTAGAAGTTTTTCAAAACGAATTTGTTTTCTTTCTTCTTATCACAAATTCTTTTTCCAAAATAGATTCAATAATCAATTCTTTAATCTCTACATTTTTAAATGTAAATAAGGATCAATAAAATAACCACAGAAGAAAACTTAATTCAAGAAGCTACCGGTAATGGAAATTTGATGCAAAGCCTCCTCCAAAGCTTCTACAGCTTCTATCCAACAGTACAGTGATTCCAACCAAGAATGCAATCCACAAACACAACAAAATTTTCCAGAATATCTCCAATGTAAATCTACAGCCAAGAATTTCTCAAAACAATCCTCTATGCAATCTTTTTTTCCAAAAATATCCTCTCACACCTGAAGAAGCTTTTCCTCTCCAAAATTCTCTCTGTGAATCAATTTGCAACCAACTCTTCTAATTAATTCAACTTACACATGTTGTCAAACTTAAAATATCTTTAACAACCAAATCCAATTTGCATGCAATTTATTAATTTTAATTAATAAATTAATTTCCAAAATTGAAACTAATTTCCCAAATAAACATTTAATTACAATTTCAAACTTAATTTCCACAAATTGAAATTGAATTCCAAAATGAGTTTTTAATTCTTTTATTTCTTTTAATTTTCTAACATCACATTAAATTAATTAATTTAATTATTTAATAACTAAATTTATCCCCAAGGATTAAATTTAATTTAATCAATTAATTTAAATAATAATTTCTATCAACAAGGTATAATTTTAATTAAACAACCATCAGCATAATTTAATGCAACTATTTTAAATATCTATTTCCAAATCAAGAATCCTTTCAAAATTAAATAAGATTAAAGCAAAGCAATAAACGACTGGACAAACACAATTGACGACACACTAAGGCTAGGGTGTAGACTTGACACAAGTTACCTAGCTACTATCTCCCTTTCAACTTAACTGTTGGATCGACACGCTCAGACCTGTGAAACCAGGTGGAGTCGATGTCATGTACCTGCAAACCTGAAAACATAGTAACCAACATCATATAATATAAATAGTATAAAATACACACCGTGAAGAGGAAATCATGGAATCGCAGGGCACTCACAAGCAAGTGATGCGAACTCGTCCCCTTCACCAATACACTCATCAAAACTGACACTTCCACAATACATCAAATATTCTCATATGCACTAACATCTTATATCAACTAACATCATTACACCATTAAAGCATGTAACACAAATCGTCAGATTAACCAAATCACATCACATAAAATAAGTCTTCGCTCTATAAATAGAGATCAAATACATACACAAGATAAAGTATCTGAATATCTAGAAACATCAATCAAAGCAAAACAAGGACACACTGTCCAGTCCAAAAAGAAAAATGGAGGGGTGTTACAAGTTCTTCTTCCATAACCTTGATCCAATACTCATCCTTGCATGCTTCAATCATAGTTTTAGGTTTTCCTTTAGAAATTAAACATAGCTTTACCTGTTCTTCAACCATAGCATCTTTTCTCCTTGTCAAAACACCTTTACTTTTATCACCAATGATCTGATCTTCAGAATGATTCTTTTGCACATTCTTAGGAGTCTTAGGGATCCTTTCCAGAGCTTCTTCCTCTTCAATATGAACTTTTGTTTCCTTACCTTCATCTCTATAATTTTCCCTATAAGAGGATTCATCTGATTCATATCCATCTATCACCACTGAGTTCTTCTATAAGTCTTCATCCACTTTGAGACTTGCACTCTCAACAATCTTCTCCAGTCTATTTTTGTACCATCGATAAGATTTTCTTTTAGTAGAATATCCAAGGAAAATACCTTCATCAGATCTTGTATCAAACTTTCCTAAGTTCTTTTCATCTCTTCTGATATAGCATTTTCTTCCAAACACTTTGAAATATTTGACAATAGGGATTCTTCCATACCACAATTCATAGGGATTCTTTGAACTGTTTACCCTAGCTTGTACTTTGTTAAGTATGTAAACATTAGTATGAATTTCTTTTCTCCAGTAGACTTCTGGTAGGTTCACCTCTTTCATCATTTTTCTTGTTGCTTCCTGAATAGTCTTATTCTTTCCTTCAACCACTCTATTTTACTGAGGAGTCCTAGAGGCAAATAAATGCCTCTTCATTCCATGGTTCTCACAAAAATTGTTAAACTCATTGGAGGTGAAATATCCACCATTGTTAGACCTCAAACATTTGATTTTCATGTCCATTTCCTTTTCAACCATAACTTTGAATGCTTTAAACTTATTTAGAGCTTCTATTTTTTCTTTGACAAAATTAACCCATGCCATTCTATAATAATCACCAATTTTATCATGAAATACTTGTCACCTTGAGAGCTTCTTACTCTAGTAGGACCACAAAGATCTATATGTACCAATTCTAATATTCTTGTAGTAGATTGTTCCTTGACTTTGAAACTCCTTGCTTGCTTCCTAATTTGACATTCCTTGCAGGTAGTATTAATAGGATGTGAAATCTTCATAGATCTCTCATAGTTTGAACTGAATTCATCCTTACTAGCCTATCAAAATTCATGTGACACATTCTTATATGCCATATCCAACTAAATCATTTATCTAATTCATAAAGCAATGACCATCAGCACCTTTAAGTTGATAAACATTTCCATATTTCCTTCTAGCAGTAACCATAGTTTCGAAGCCTTTTTTGATCTCACATCCATAATCTTGAAACATAATATTGTATATTTTTCTACACAATTTTCCAACACTCAAGATGTTATGCCTTAAGCCCTTAACATAAAGAACATCATTTGTACTATGTTTTCCATCAAAATTGATAGAACCTTTTCCACATATCTTAGCAGATTTATCATCACCAAACTTAATTAGACCTCCATATTTCTCAAGTTTAACAAACTTACTCATGTCACCAGTCATATGATTTGAGCATCCATTGTTAATGATCAAATAGTTCTTCTCTTCTCTAGAATGAAAATCAGTCACCATAGCTCCTTCAGTATTATCACCTGCTTCTAGAGCACTTTCCTTCATACATCTCTTAGAGTTAGTAGAATTAGATTCATAATTTATAGCCATGAACAAGTATCCACTATCCTCATCATCCGTGTAGTTAGATTCATCATCAAATATACTAGTATCTTCTCTAACATAATAACTTTTCTTAATTGTTTTACCTTTTTTCTCCTTATTTTTGTCATTTACAGCTTTTTTTGGACATCTTGTAGCATAATGACCTATCTTTCCACAACTAAAATATTTGAAAGGAAACTCACCTTTGTAATTTCCAATACCTTTTTTCATTCTCCTCACAAAGTTCGCTTCTACATCATCAAGATCCTCCTAATCTGATTCCTCAATCTTCTATGATTTTCCAGCCTGAAAAGTAGTCTCAACTTTTGCATTACTTAGACCAAATTCTCTCATTTCAAAAGTGGATAAAGCACCATACAACTGATCTCTAGTATATTTACTTAAATCCTAAGCTTCCTTAATAGCAGAAAATTTATGACTATAAGATTTAGGAAGAGTTCTCGGTACCTTCTTTACCACTTCTTCTTCTTCAAGATTTCCACCAAGACCTTTGATGGAGTTGATAGTTTCATCCACCTTATGCATGTAGTTTGTAATGTTTTCATCTTCTTCCATCTGCATCTTCTCAAATATGATCTTTATATTATGTGTCTTATCTTGCTTGACCTTATCATCTCCTTCATAAATGTTTTCCAACTTTGTCTAGATCTCTTTACTAGTTTTTATATTCATAACTTTCACAAGTTCAATATTATAAAGACTACTTAAAAGAGCATTCCTTGATTTACCATTGTTCTCATAGGCTTTTATCTCATCATCGGTACTCAGACCATTTGTAAGCATAGTGTATCCAGTCACAATAGACTTCCAAACTCCATATCCAAGGGATACTAGGAAACCTTTCATCCTTGTCTTCTAGAATACATAATTTGATCCATCAAATAGAGGAGAATCTCTCTTGTGTGCCATCCTAGATCTACCTCAAGTGGTTAAGCTTTCTTCCAAGGAACCTTGTTATAATACCAATTATTGAATGCACAAGGAGACTAAGAGGGGGGTGAATTATTTGTTCATTAATACATAAAAACCCTCATTAATATTTAAATCCACATCAAATTTATTAACTTTTAATCTATTAGAATGATTTAGCATGAAAGACAATAAAAAAAATTGAAACACATCAACACTATGCACAATAGAACACCAAATTTACATGAAAAACCCAAGAAGGTAAAAACCACAGTGAGGATTAGCTCATAGTATAAAGTAATTGCAATGCAAAATTTAATAGGCTCACTTCCCAAAAGAAAGAAGGGTTCACTACTAGTACAGAAAATAAGAAAGATTTTTACAGTTATAAATCTATCTCAATGCAATGGAAAATTCCACCACAGCATCACCAACACATTCGTATCCTCTCTAAAGATTGCAGATACCTTTTTCTCACTGCTTCCAGTAGTATAACTCATTAAATCTTGCACTGCACTTCACACTTTCGTACTCTACCACTTTGCACTTCACATCATACACATTACTCCTTAATTCTCCAACAACTCATCACTTATTTATACCTCCTTCAACCTTGAAACATTCTCCAATGTTGGCTATGCACCTCAATCATTCAAATTCAAATTAGGTTGGCACCAAAACATTCTTGTGGTGGAAAGGAATGAAGGTGGACCACAACACACCTTAACTTGGACCTAAATCCACTCATATGCACTTCTCCACACTTCCATAAACATAAAATCAGATCTGCAATTAGTGTAAACACCCAAGGTTGGATGAACCCACGTAAACACCATTAAAAAATTAAGTGCATGCTTCCTTTGATCAAAGAAAACTTTCAGGAAATAAACATCACTTGACCATAATCTAAAATATTCCAACGACACCCTAAAATCCAAAAAAAATCTTCACAACAACTTTCACCTGAAGAACATACTTATTTTGTACAACGAGTTAAACTTCTACACACCTGTAACTAAAGAAACCAACTCGCAGAGCACCAAACCATGAATAATTTAAACTAAAGAAAGATATAAGTGATATCAGCACACTTATAGAATTGCAAGACCATAAACCAAACTATGGAGAAATGTGGAGAAAAACTATTTCTCTCATACACCACTACAACACAGTTCACACATGGGTGAACACAACTTTCATTGCACAATGATCTAGAATAAGAAAATCTAGATATATCACCTCTGAACACCCTTGATCATCATATCCAAACCACACAAGAAGATCTTCAACATAAAATAAATGCAGAGAAAAACCAGAACACCTCTCCAACACATTATTTCTTCTTTTATTCAAATTTTCTCAAAAGAACTTGGAAACCAAGCACCAAAGATATTCTCATCATCTTCAGCACTTCATCATCACAACCAAACCAACTATGACATAGAAACTCAACCATACAACATCCATCAACAATATCAAAGCAACACCAGAGTTTGAACTAGTGGAACTACTAATGACAACATAATGAAACTAATCAAAGCATCATCACAACCTTTTCAACTATCAATGCAACAAAACAAACATAAGCATGTTGACATCAATAAAAATACACATACTTCCAATGATATGACTAACTTACAACTTGAGAGGTGAGTGAACCTACCCTTGAACAAACTTGGAATAGATTTGGGAATGAAATACAATTATTTGACTAGGCTAAGTATGTAAACAACTATTTTGATGCCAAAACAACATATCTAGAAAGTAACACGTAGGTTCAAATTGCAAAAATGGACTAAGCAGAGTATTCTAAACCTATGATATGAATTTGGGGTTGAAAATGTTCTACCAAGTCACCTAGGGTGCCTATGTCTTTATGGATGAAATTTAGATCTGATTTCATAGTCCTCTGATGCCATATCAGAGCCTTTTGTTTCTTCGTGTCGCATTGTCGAATACTGAAATAACTGAGTTTTCATGAGTTTTCAAGGTGTAGGGTTTATGTGCAATAATGAAAATTTGAACTTCAAGCTTCTCCCAATCTTCTTCAGACCTAAAACCTACATATTCAAAGAGAGAGGAAGGGTTGTGTCATTTAGGGTCTTTCCTTAGTCAAACACTATGTTAGTGTTTCCACTTCCACAATGGCAATGTCAATGATAGAAATATTGTCCTTTTGAGGGATAGGGATAAATGATAAAAAGGAATTATGAATCAACAATGGACTATAACTCACCACCCTCCAATGGCTTCCTTAAAGGACTGAATTCATACAAATCTCCTCAAGGCTTGAATGTTGTTGGCTTGATTTTCTAGGATACCTACAAGGGTTAGTCTTCACAAGCAATAGGATAATGTAAACATGAATAAAACTCACACACACTTTGACATGATTATTTGGTATTGAATTGTTGCAATAAATCTTTGAAATGTTGCTCTTGACTTCCTTGATAATGCTCTTGACAATAATTCTTGATCAATTTTCTCCTTAGTTTTCAAATGGTGAAATGACTAGGTATTTATATGCAATTATTCTAATTTTCCACAAATTAGATCCTAATAACTAACAATGGACACTTTAAATTCAAATAATAAAATGTCACCTTCGACATATTCAATTTTGGAGGCAAAATAGGAGGACATAGGTGCCCTAGGCGTTAGCATCTCAAACCTATGTTTTAGGAATTAAGGTGTTAGGGGTACAATATTAAATGAATGCATTGGTTTTCCACTTCTAATTTGTTGAAAAATGTTTAATAGGTCATGGAATGCATAATTTAGGCAATTAGGTATACTATTAGTTCAAATTACTTAAAGGGGAAAAAAACATAGTGTGAAATTATCAAGGGTGATAATTTATGATGTTGCATTTAGTAAAGTTCAAGTTAGGAAAGGTGTCAGAGGCTCAGGGAAATGTATCACATTTGAATTTATGAGCCTATTAATAGAGAAGATAGATTATAGTTACTCCTGGGTATGTGTGGCTCAAATTTGAGATCATGAAACTTACCTCAAAGTGTTTTAGAGTCACCAATGTGAAGGTAGTTGTAAAATAGGGTAGTTGTAGTCACAAAGAGATAGTATAATGCTCCACACTTCTTTGTTATTGAAGATATGATCCTTGGTTCATAGGATTGCTAGATACAAGTAAGATACACATATAATTCAAGTTTCAAGTGATAATATGGACCACAATATCTTATGAGGTCATCTGAATGAAGACAAGTCTTGTTGTTGGTTAAGGTAAGTAGAGGGAGATGATAGATGCCACCACATTTCACGGTATCTTGAATTTAGGATTTATTGATTGAAATATAAGCTCATATGGTCGATTGTATGCTCAGTTCAAGTTTTAAATGTATTTTTTTACCACAAATATGTTTTTTAATGTTTTGAATCAAGATTGTGTAATCAGAGTGTATTAGGGATATCGACATCAATGTTCAAGTGTTTGCGCCAACATGAAATTATCTGAAATGGTAAAAGGAGAGTATAGGAATATTTTTAAATCCATATAATGTTCATGACATGATCTGCATTTAATGTTATCTTTGTTTCTCCAATACTACTTTATGTCTAGAGCTATTGTATAGAAGGTTAAGTTTTTGTTGGTAAAACTTGGTATATTGAGATTATTGTGCCAGGTGTTGAAATGTGTGTTCTAGTGTGGAAATGTGTGCTAAGATAAATAAAAGGTCACGATTATCTATTGGTTTGAACCGTATTTTATTTCTAGTTATCGTAGGTGTCTTGGGTGTTGACAATCATGGTCCTTGCATATTTCATGTTATGTGTTTCATCTTGGCCAATAAAGGAATTTTTTGAAGTGTTGCAAAGGATATAAATGTAAGATCAAGAATGTTGAAATGTGAGTGTGGTTTGATATGTGTTAGAAAAGATAATATGTGAATAAAGTAATTGTAGAGGTTTTTTTGATAATGAAATGCAAAAAGGGTCAATTCAGGTATGGTAGCTCAGCAATTATGTTGTTGCAAAGATAGTGGAGACAGTTGTAATGAAAAAAAAGAGGTATTTGAAGGTATTTTTATGTTGTGGATCTTGGTAGAGTGGTTGTGCAAAATTAAGATAGTAATGCAAAGTTTGGAAACGTCAGTAGAAAGTTGAAGCAATTTGTTTTTGTGAAAGAAATATCTGAATCAGATAAGTATCTTTGTATAGAGGTTGTAGCCTTATTTTTGTTGTAAGTGTTGTAACACTTAAGGGAGTTACAGCTTCCTTTGAATTTTATCCCATAAATTTTAATTTAATATACTTTATTTGTAAGGTTCGATTTGGATAATAGTTCTAAGCAGCTAGCTCACCGTGGTTTTTCCCTTCTAGATTTTTTCATGTAAATATAGTGTTATGGTTGTGTGCTTATGTGTTCTTTTGGATCAAATGCTTACATTTGATTTTATTTTATTAAGTACCAATTCACCCTCCCCCCTCTCAGTACTTTTATGTGTTCAACACACCACTCTCTAATTCATAACATTATATTCTTTAAAAATACCTATCTAAAAAATTGGTGCAATTTCCATCCATCCTCCCCCTAAACACAAGAAAATTGTTTCCACCAACCTATGACTTAAAATATTTTTGTCAATTCCACCATTTATTTCGGCTTGACACAAAGAAATACATGTACCTAAATAGATAGTTCAATACCTTATTATTCTAATAGCATCCAAGTAGTGGATGTGAATGAAAAGGGTAAAAACAATTTATCCAACCTAATCAAAGCCTTCAAATATACACAAACCCATTTCCACTACGCACTTCTAATATTTTCTTTAGTCATGTTTCATATTCATGCATTCATCTCACTTCCACCCCTCCTATGTTAGATAGTGACTCTCTCCTCTCTTCATCTTTGTGCCTTATCATGGTGGGCATGGTTGAAATTTTACCCTCAATTCCTTGGATTAGAATAGTTCCTAATACCATAATTTTATTATCTTTTTCTATTGTTCATATTGGCATGTATGGTGACCCTCTCTACATACCTTCTCAAGTTAACCAAAAAATTGTGCAATAGTCTAGTTGGCTCAAATTGTATAGTGAATGTAGTGCTAGAGGAATTCCTAAATATCAGTAAGTTGCACAAGATGTTTATTATCCTACTAACATATCTATGCACATGCATAATAGCCTATCCATTCTAACCATGGGTTTTATTACCCTTTTTCTTCTAGGTGGCACCAAATACCTTGGGCATTTATTTTAGTGTCATTTTTACTTCAAATCACTATTGCATCCTATTGGACCATCCATGGCTCATTAAAATGTAGGTTGTATTTTTTCATAAATATTTGAATTGTCCTTATAATGGTGTACTTGATAGTTTTCCTCATAATGGATACCAACCACTTTTCATTTAGCATAACTTATCCCTTGACTATGTTTGGACTATCCCCTATATCCCCCTTTGACACCAAATTTATTTCCTGTTTTACCTCTATTAAAAATAAAATATATTTTCACTTATTTCCCCATTACTCCATTATCTCTATTTGTACCTCCAATGGTCACTTGACCTTTATATATTCTCTTATTCATCTCCTTGTTCTATCGATAGGTTGAGGATCATAGCTCACATTGTATGATCCTCCCCCTTTTGCATCTACATTTTAGACATGCACTCAACATAACCAATTGGATAGATTATATAAGATCACTACCATTCTATTCATCTTGCTATTCTTGATCCACCTCCACCTTCTCCTATCCAAGTTCTTTCTTTTTCTTCTCAAGAGACTAGCTAAAATAAACCATAAATAATTATAGTCGTATCTCATTATATCAACCCTCCTCTCCTTGTAAACATTCATAACCACCCACCATTCTCTAGGCTACCTGACCTACCAAATGTGAGTGTTATTTACAATACTAAACTTTTATCCTTATCCTATTAACCTATATATTCCATGATATATTCTCAAATATTCTCCCTTCCACCCTTGACATTGATATCCATTTTCCACCTCTCAAATAAAAAGTTAGACATTACCCTACCCCATTTTTTATGGAATTAGTCCTAGCCCTATTTCACCACCTCTAATTCCCTCTACATAAATTTCATTAATTTTGGAGGACCTTCCTCCACCCCATTCTCCTACTCTTACTACCTGCATTCCTATTATTAGCAATGTGGAGTAGCCACTAGTTCCATATTTTGACACTAACTCACCTACCCCTTCTTTAGATGAGCATATGTTTAATTATTTATAAGATTTCCCAACATTATCATTCATCCTCACATGATCCTTGATACTTTCCCCTAAGATAAACACCATAGAGTAAAATATTCTTCCTATTATTTCACAATGTATTTTTGTCATCTCTTTTGTTCATGTTATTCTTTTGGTAGTTCCCCTACATCCCCCTTGATTTAGATTGGGAAATTTTGAAAAATTGAGAGCCCCAAGAGTAAGACTTAGGTTACATGTGTGTGTGTGTGTGTGTTTTTAGTTATCATGTTATTTTCTTTTTGTTCTTAGGTACTCATGTATCCTTCTCATTACTTTTTGTTAGTTCCTCCTAGATGACCCATGCTACCATTATATGTACATGAATATAGGAGGAACATAGTGTTGTGGCATTCCTCTATCCATATTTATGTTATATATATTTTTTTGGATGTTGTGGTTGCATTTCTGATATGTGGTTGTCATTGATGTCAACACTATTAGCATTAATGATGCTTAAGGTTGTATATGTCAAGGATATTGAGAAAATTGTAAAAATAATATTGTTGGAAGCCAGTGATGCTGAGAAGGTTAGAATGTTGGAAATTTTTGTACATTGAAGATCTGAAGGTGCACTTCAAAGGGTTTATTTTTGAAGCTTTCTAGTATGTTGTCTAGAAGTTTTAGAGGTTCACATTAATATTTGTGGAAGTTATGAAGATTTGTGTGCCTACAGTTATTCAGTTTTTGTAGATGGTGTTCTTGGATGAAGAGGATGAAATTCTCGTAATTTCATGTATTGTGCATGTACCTATGATTTTCATGGATGATTCTAGATCGTACTCTATCCTTGTTGTACATTCGCATTGATCGAAGTGTTCATGATCGGAGATTTTTCCAATGTGTTTGATTTTTCATGTTCTTGACCGACATGATGGTGTTAGCATTTTGTGGATCCATTAGGATTAATATTTTATTGTTTGGCATGTTTGAAGGTGTTTGTTTGCATCCTCACTATGTTGTGACCAACTTTTGTTGGTGCGCATTGAAATTTATTCATGTATTATGGCCGACAATTGTAATTTATTCTTTATTTGAGGCCGACTGAATAGTGGATGTAAATCTATATAGCGGATATATATAAGTGATTTTTTTCCTCATTTAGAGGAAATTCTCAAGGTGTGCAAGAGGTGTACATGTGTGAATAAAGGTCAAATCATTCAAGAGCATAGTAGAGTGTGAAGAAATTTGAGCAGAGTGCGGAAGAGTGTGTAGAAGTTTTTGTGTGCCTAACTGGAATTGTAATCAGGCTTTTGTAGAAGCTATTTTCTCAATTCAACTTCATCAGATGGAATTAATTTGATTATTGTATGTGAGGCAATGAGCCTTCCTTTTTGAGCAGTGTGCTCTAGGTAGTGCGCCTGAATGCAAGTGCATTCCTTTTTCATTTTGCATTATACTTCTAACAGGGTATAATCTTGTGGACTAACATCCACCATGTTTTTTCCCCTAACAGGGTTTCCACGTATAAAATTTTGGTGTTCATGTGTCTCTGATGTGTTGTTGATTTATGCTTGCATTGTTAATTATCAAATCTTAGATTTAAGGTTGATTAATGTTGTATAAGATTGATTCTGGTAACAACTGATGCACCCCCCCTCTCAATTGTCTATCCTTGTTTTTCCAAAAATTTGTATCAGAGCTAGTTCCTCTAAAGAAGCTTAACAGCTTGAGGAGATCCGAGATGGCATCATACAAGAAGGATAGTCCTAGATTTGATGGTACAAACTACTCTTTATGGAAATTCAAAATGGAGTGTCATTTGAAGTGCATTGGAGAACCTTTCTGGAAGATTACACAAAGTGCATATACTATTCCTCATATTGGTCCATCCTCTGAAGATGAGATCAAGCAAGAAGAAGCTAATACCAGGGCTATTGAATCTTTGTTGAGTGCTTTGACAGATTTGGAGATGACAAATGTGTTAGGATTGAAGACTGCATACTAGATCTAGAAAAAGTTAGAAACATTGTATTAAGGAGATGTGCTAGTGAAAAGTGCTAAGCTACAAAGTTTAAAAGGCAAGTGGGAAGACATGAAGATGAGTGAAGATGAGAACATCATCTCTTTTTCTCAAAATATAATTGAAGTGGTGATGAGCATTAGATGTGTTGGTGGAACCTTGGATGAAGAAGAAATTATGCCTAAGATACTTAGATATGTGCCTCCCTCCTACAAAACAAGAGCTCATGTTATTGATGAACTTGGGACAGTAACAAATATTACAAGAGACATGTTGATTGGAAAACTTGTTGCCTTTTAGTTAAGTGAATTTGTTGAATCTTCTCCTAAGACTGAATCTACATTCAAAGCTACAGTATCCGGAAAAATTCAATAGAGATACAATCCGAGTGAGAGTTCCAAAAGGACATTCAAATATGAAGATGAGATGAAAAATATTGAAGATGAAGAAAGAGAATTAGAAGAACTGGAAGCATTGATTGTGAAAAGAGAAGCCAGAGGTCATGGTAAGTACAAAGGAAATTTACCTATTAAATGTTTTTCTTGCAGTAAAATAGGTTATTTTGCATCTAGATTTCCTAAAAGAGTTTCTAATTACAAACCTAAGAAGACTAGATTTCAAAGGAAATTCTATTATGCTGAAGAAGGTGTAACAGATGAAGAATATGATAAAGAAACTGGAAATGAAGATGAATGGGTATTTATTGCTATCAAAGAAAATGGTCAGGTGTCCACTGAATGTAATAGTAATCTGAATGTTGAGAAAGCTCTTGCAAAAAAATTGAAGAAAAGGATGAGTGGGTAATTGATAGCAGATGCTCACATCATATGACTGCTGACAAAAGCAATTTTGTAAGCTTGGAAGACTATGAAGGTGGTGTTGTAAGATTTGGAGACAATACTTCTAGTGTGATTTGTGGCAAAGGCACTATTTATTTTGGTGGTAAGCATAATATTGATGATGTTCTTTATGTAGAAGGCTTAAATCATAACTTGTGAAGAGTTGGATAGATGGTAGACAAGGGTTAAAATCTTCAATTCAAGGATGGTAAGTGTAGAATAAGGGGAAGTTCTGGAAATATGATTGCTTCAATTATAAAGACAAAAGGTAATATCTTTCATTTGAGTGTTGCTAGTGAAAGTTTCTTAATTGCTCAGATTGATGTAAGCTAGTTATGGCATAGGAGGTTGTGTCATGTGAACTTTGATAACATTATCAAGATAAGAACTACTCAAGCAGTCAAAGATCTTCCTAAGTTAGTGAAGCCTACTAACACAATGTGCAAGGAATTTTAGATGGGAAAGTAGACAAGAAATTCTTTCCGGAGCAAACAATATAGCTCTAATGGAGTATTGGATTTGATACATACTAATCTATGTGGTCCATCCAGAATCAGAAGTCTACAAGGTGAAAGGTATTTTATGTTGCTCATTGATGATTATTCTAGAATGATATGGGTTGCTTTCTTAAGAGAAAAACATGAAGCATTAGAAATTTTCAAAAGTTTCAAAGCTATGGCAGAGAATGAGATAGGTCAGAAGATCAAATATCTAAGGTCAGACAGAGGTGGTGAATTCACTTACCGGGAATTCAATTCTTTCTGTGAAGAGAATGGAATCCAAAGACAGTTATCTGCTCCCCGGACCCCTCAACAAAACAGAGTTGTTGAAAGAAAGAACAGAATTGTTCTAGACACTGCTAGAACCATGATGTTGGAAGAAAATGTTCCTCATTTCTAATAGAGAGAAGTTGTAAGTATTGTTGTGTATACCATTAACAGGGTGTATGTCAACAGTAATTTTGGTAAGACACCTTTTGAGCTATGGTTTGGTTATAAGCCTATTGTCAAGTATTTCAAAAAAATTGGAAGCAAATGTTACATCAAGAGAGATGATGATATAGGAAATTTTGATGTTATAAGTGATGAAGGAATATTTTTGGGTTACTCTACTAAAAGTAAAGCTTACCGGTGCTTTAATAAGAGGTTAAATAAAATGGTTGAAAGTGCAAATGTCAAAGTTGATGAATATATTCTTAAACCGTCCAGATGTAGTGGATATGATTCATATGATCAACATGATAATACTAATAATGGAAATAATGTTTAGACACAGAATCATCTTCAGATTGTTTCGGTGAACCAAGGGAATCAAGAGGCGGAGACTAGCAGAAATGCAGAAGAAAGAACACAAGAACAAGAAGTCAAATAAAATCCTAAAACTCCCAAATATCTAAGGTGAAATCACTCTAACAGTCATATCATAGGATACAAGAGAAAAGGTGTGCAAACTAGAAGAAGAATTTTAGAAGAGTACTGTTTAATTTCCAAAGTTGAGCCTAGCAATATCAATGAAGCATGCAAAGATGAACATTGGATGGAAGCCATGAAAGAAGAACTAATGCAGATAGAGAAGAATGATACATGGGATCTTGTTCCCAGACCTCAAGACAAAAAAATTATTGGAACCAAGTTTGTGTTTTGAAATAAACTGAATGAGCAAGGTGAAGTGGTAAGAAACAAAGCAAGACTGGTTTGCAAAGGGTACTCACAGATGGAAGATATTGATTTTGAAGAAACTTTTTCCCCTGTTGCTAGAATTGAAGCTGTAATATTATTTCTTGCTTATGCTACTTTCAAGAATTATAAATTCTATCATATGGATTTAAAGTCAGCATTTATGAATGGTGAGCTAGAAGAAGAAGTCTATGTTGAACAACCGGATGGATTTCAATTGACTAATGAAAAGGACATGGTATGTCAATTGAAGAAAGCTCTATATGGAATTAAGCAAGCTCCTAGGGCTTGGTATGCTAGATTGGATAAATACTTATTGAAGTTTGGATTCAATAAAGGTACTACTGATAGCAATCTGTATTTCAAGTTGGATCAGAATAAAGAATTGATCATTGAAGTCTGTGTTGATGACACTATTTTTGAAGGTAATGATGATTTGTATATGAATTTTTTTGATGAAATGAAAAGTGAGTTTGAAATGTCAATGATAGGAGAGTTGAAATTCTTTTTAGGATTGAAAATCACTCAGTTAGATGATGGAATTTTCATATCTCAGTCTAAGTATGTGAAAGAGCTACTAAAAAAGTTTGGCATGGAATATTCAAAGCCAGTTGGTATACCTATGATAATTGGATGCAAACTTACACGGAATGATGATTCTCCTAAAGAAAATAAAACAAGATAAAGTTCAATCATTGGTGGATTACTCTATTTGACTCAGACCAGGCCAGACATAATGAACGTTGTATGCATGGTTACTATATTTCAAGCTGATCCTAAAGAGTCTCATGTAACTATTGTGAAAATAATTTTTTGATACCTGAAAGGGAAAGTTGATCTTGGTCTTTGGTATCCTAGGGATGATGATCTTATCCTGAATGCTTTCACTGATGTTGATTGGGCAGGAGATGTGGATGACAGGAAGAGTACTAGTGGCGATGCATTCTTCTTAGGGAAGAAATTGGTATCTTGGCTAAGCAAAAAGCAGAATTTTGTTTCATTGTCTATTGCTGAGGCAGAATATATTGTTGTTGCAACCAGTTGTACCCAAGTATTGTGGATGAAGCAAATTTTGAGAGATGTCAGAATTGAGTATGAAGAACCCATTGCCATATTTTGTGACAATTCAAGTGCCATTAATATTTCCAATAATCTAGTATTGCATTCAAAGACAAAGCATATATCCATCAAATATCACTTTTTGAGAGATAAAGTGAGTGACAAAGAAGATAGACTGGAGTATATACCTACCAAGGAGAAAATTGCAAACATCTTTACTAAGTCGTTGCCTAAGGATACTTTTGAGTACCTCAGAGGCAAGTTAGGGGTGATTTCCCCTCTTGAACAGAACTAAGATGTGGGTCTTTGCATCAGTCTATGAATTCATAGCCATATCTTATTCTAGATTGATGTTGTGGTGGCTGCTACTCAGGGGGAGTAGTCAAATGATTCAAATATGTGATCAAAGCATGTGTACCTTTTCCATTGATGTCAAAGAGGGAGAGAAGAGAAATGTGAAAAACATGGGAGAATAAGGAAACAGGAAAAGAGTGCACAATCTCAGGGGGAGTTTGTTGGAGAAGAGCTAGTTGGGTTGGTGGCATTATTTTTCACATCATGTGTTGCCATCAATGCCAAAGGGGGAGATTGTTGGATGGTGTAGTTGCATTTTTGATATGTGGTTGTCATTGATGTCAACACTATTATCATTAATGATGCTTAAGGTTGTATATGTCGAGGATATTGAGAAAATTGTAAAAGTAATATTGTTGGTAGCCAGTGATGCTGAGAAGGTCGGAATGTTGGAATGTTTTGTACGTTGAAGATCTGAAGGTGCACTTCAAAGGGTTTGTTTCTGAATCTTTCTAGTATTTTTTTTGGAAGTTTCAGAGGTTTGCATCAATATTTGTGGAAGTTATGAAGATATGTGTGCCTACAGTTATTCAATTTCTATAGATGGTGTTCTTGGATAAAGAGGATGAAATTTTGGTAATTTCATGTGTTGTGCATGTACCTGTGACATTCATGGATGAGTCTAGATCATACTATATCCCTGTTGTATGTCTAAATTGATCGGAGTGTTCTTGATCAGAGATTTTTCCGATGTGTTCTCGATTTTTCATGTTCTTGGCCGACATGATGGTGTTAGTGTGTTGCAGATCCATAAGGATTAATATTTTATTGTTTGGAATGTTTGAATATGTTTTTTTGGTTCCTCACTATGTTGTGATCGACTTGTGTTGGTGTGCATTGAAATTTATTCATGTATTAAGGCCGACAGTTGTAATTTATTCTTTATTTGAGGTTGACTGAATAGTGGATGTAAATCTATATAGCGGATATATAAGTGATCATTTTCCTCATTTAGACGCAATGCTCAAGGTGTGCAATAGGTGTACATGTGAGAATAAAGGTTAAATCATTCAAGAGCAGAGCAGAGTGTGAAGAAGTTTGAGCAGAGTGTGGAAGAGTGTGTAGAAGTTTTTGTGTGCCTAATCGGAACTGTAATTAGGCTTTTGTAGAAGCAATTTTCTTAGTTCAACTTCATCAGATGGACTTAATCTAATTATTGTATGTAAGGCAGTGAGCCTTCCTTCTGAGCAGTGTGCTCTAGGTAGTGTGCCTGAATGCAATTGTATTCCTTTTTCATTCTTCATTATACTTCTAACATGGTATAATCTTGTGGACTAACATCCACCGTGGTTTTTCCCCTAACAAGGTTTCCACATATAAAATCTTGGTGTTCATGTGTCTCTGATGTGTTTTTGATTTATGCTTGCACTATTAATTATCATATTTGAGATTTAAGGTTGATTAATGTTGTATAAGTTTTTTTTTGGTAACAACTAATTCACCCCCCCTCTCAGTTGTCTATCCATGTTTTTCCAACATATTTATTGTATATTTTCTTTATTGATACTTTGGAGATGATACAAAGCACTGAGACATTTCGGTCTCTTCCATGTTGACCCAAAATTTACATTGTTTCCTTTCTATTTGTCATTCTTCATCTATATTCAAATTTATACATGCTTGGGGGATGATGATAGCTCACTACTAGTTACTTGAATATTGTTCCTATATAAATATACCAACCCCAATCATTTATATCTCATTGTGTGCTTTCATGTAATGTTTCTTATTTCTATGTCGCATTATATTTTCTCCCAATGTCATTCCCTGAGCATAATTTTAGGTTTATCATGCTTAAAACATAATTCATTATGCATCTCCTTCAGTCATCTTTTTCTCTTTAGTGATATAGAGACCTTTCACCTTTATCCCCTTTTCTACATTAAAATCAATTACATTTATTGGTTTATGAAATAATTTAAATTTGGGAATTATTTACGCTTCCACATGTTTATCCATGCATATCAATACACCCACATTGTTAACATACTCCCTCAAGTTTTAGTAGCTTGCAATTCCAAGTACAATGAGTTGTTTGGATAAACCACCTTATCAATACTACTTTATTATAGAGCATGATATTCCATGTAATTCCTAATATTTTATTTGAATATGAGCCACCTAGCTTCAAAACACACTAAACTATGCTACTTCATATGAGCTAAATATTTATACTTCTTATGGATCACCCAAAAAAACAATTTTCTAGTGCTTATAACTCATAAAAGTATTGTATGGATCCTAGCAACAAAAAACTCTAGACTTCAAACCATATCTTACATTTTACTTGACAACATAGTGCATTGGATTTGTGCCTCACCATTTCCTAGCAATAGGACTTGCTAGAAAATGATTGATTCTCTTCATTTGTCTCTTTCTATGTTTTCTTCTCACTTTTATATTAATCATATTCATCATGTATATTTTTTTCCTATTATATTGTATATGATTTGTTGAAGTTATTATTTTATATATTATATTTTATAATCCCTCTATTTTAAAAGTTGTATACATCTTATTCTAATATTTTTGGTTATATACAATTTGATTGTCTAATATACTTATTTTGGAAGTTATTAGTTTAGGGGCATAGTCATTTTTCTTGAAGAATAATTGTTCATCCTCTATAGTATCCTTTTTAAGTGATCCTTTTTCATGATATTCAATTATTTCATTTATATACTTTAATATAGATTTTCACTTGATGTTATCAACCCACTAAATTGGGAGTTGAATGGTTGAAAATTACATATTTTATAATTTTCATGATATATTTTAGCTCTCTTTAGCATTTATATACCTCAATATTTTTAACTCTCATTTTGGTCCTTGCTTTAGCCTTTTTGTGCCCTTTGTGTTAATTTTATGTTTATGTTCTTGACTTTCTTTACCTCCTTTATGAAAGAATATTTTTTCTACAATTTTTTTATTTTTCCTTGGAGGGTTTGACTTTAAGGATTTCATTTTTCCTAGATTCAAGTGTAAAAATTGAACGTCCATGTGACATATTAGCATCCACTATTTATTTTTCATATTGCTTCTTTTATACCATATTGTATTTTCTCTTAATTACATTCCTTGGACCTCCTTATTTTCCTTCTCATTCTATTTCAAGAGGATATTTTAATATACACTCATAATCAATCAATCACTCTTCTCTTGGATATCTCTATCAAAAAATGTTCCCTTCTTGGCTCTCTTGACTATATTATATTGATTAGATGTCCACTAAGGAAGCTTGTTGAAGTTTCATATTTTTGGATTTTCATTGATACTTCCATATGCTCACTTTTCTCTTATATATCATTTGAGTAATATTGTTTCATTAAGTTTTTATTCTTGTTTGAATAATATTGTAATTCTTTCTATTTAATTATCTCTATTTGACAATATATCTTAGTATTTTTTATTTCCACTAGTGCACACACACATTATGGTGTGGCTCCCCATAGACCGAGTTCACACTTATAGATTTCATTTCAAAATTGTGTTCTTATTTATTATTACATGTATAATAAGAGTACACACTTTATATTTTTATATTTTACTTCTCGTGGAAGAAAAATTCCAAATTAGGGGCTTGAACATTAATGGAAAGATCCCAAACATTCACAACCCTTTCTTGTGTTCATATCTACAAGTGTTTGGAAGAGTCAATATATGAAGATTTTGTTTTCTTTTAATCTTTTCCTTGTCATTTTTTTTTTTAATTTCTAAATCTATAGAGTATGTCAATTTTCTAATATTTCCATATATTCTAGTATCTCCTAGTATATTTTTTTATTACCTCCATCTCCCTATTGTGTAAAAAAATATTTTCTATAATATATAATCTGATTTCTAATTCTTTTCAATGATATTATATATTAAGGATGATATAAAATGAATAGGACAATAGAGTGATGCATAGATGTTTACTCAATACACTTGTATCCTAGATAGAGAGTCTCTCCTTTTGGTACTGGATTCCTTTCTTTCTATGGTTTATGGATATGTATTTAGCTAAGGAATTGTTGGTTTCATATACAAAATCATTTTTCATCTCAAATTTATAATTTAGCTAAGTAAAAGATGTCAATTTTCAATTAAAATGAATTTTGGAATATTTCTAGTGTGATTATGTTATTGCTCTAATAAAATAGTATAAAAAACACTTTTCTTTGAAAAGATCTAGTCTTATCCTAGTATATGTGTGGAAAGCATTTAACATAGATAAGAAAGAGAATTCTTAGTTAAATTGAGCATATTTTCCATATCACTTGGGATAGGTATATTCAACCTATTGACTTGAATTCGCCCAAAAATGATATGCCACATCTCAACTCATCCCATAATCATCTCCTCCATATTGAAGCCTTCATTTTCAAATATAAGGTTAAGAGAGTCCTTTTAGATAATGAATCTAATTTGAACCTATGCACCTTAATCCTAGTTATGCACCACTCATTGACACTCATCTCTTGATCCTAGACTTTCCTAATGATTCCATATTAACTCTTGGGGATTCACCTATCTAGAAACTCCATTTTTATTGTTTTTTCATCAATCATAGCTTAGGAGAAGGAATTTTTTTTATTCCACCATGATATATCTCATCCCTAAATATTTAAGCTTCATTTCCTATATGCCAATAATTTTATAGAATATAAGGCCTTGATTATAGGTCTTAGAACTGTAGTGTAAGTTATAAGATCTAACATATCATCATCTATGGGGATTCTTAGTTAGTCATCAAGAAATTCAATAGTGGTTATCAAATCAAGGATGATAAACTCATTACCTACAAAGAATTATTTATATTTTTAGGAGTAGTTCAATCATATCTAATTTGAGTAGGTATCCTACCTCAATAAAAAAAATCAATGTTATGGCCATCAATGGTTCTCTCCCCTTTATGTCACGGGATAGTCAACAATGTGAGTCCTTATTTGAATAGCATCTAATGTATGTGTATAACACCATTGATAACAAATTTATATGCAATATTGTTTATCCAAAACCCCTCAGTATCATGATATATACACCTACCTCCATGAGAAAAATCTTTCACCTAACCTCTCACATAACTAGCGAAAATCATTTCTACAAAAGTCATCACATTCACCCTCCTTGGAAACACCATATATCAAAGGGGTTTTAATGGTACCTTATAATCATGCCTAAATTTGGAAGATGTTAATATTTTAATCAAAAATATCATCATAGTATTTTTAGATCCTACACTAGTGGTGTTTTCCTTGCTAAGAAGCTTCTCAGAACATGGTATTATTTCCCTATGATGAAAATATATGTGATAATATGTCAATAAATGTCTAGCTTATCAATAAAATTTGGATCTAATACATTCACCATCTCAAGCACTACACTTGATTAAAAATCATTCACCCTTTTCACTTAAAGGAAGCAAGGTACATGAGAAAATTCTTACATTAATATTCTAGAGATATTCTCGTGAAAATTTCAATCTTTTAACAATTATAAAAAGTAGAAGCACATTTAGACATTAAATTAATAATAAACCATAATATAGGTGCATATGGGGAAAACCCTTGTGGGATAAAATTCCCATAATCTAAAGAATATCAATGTATTATTCAGTAAACCATAATTGCAATACACTTTTCGATCAATCCTTTATAGGAGTATCACCAACCAAAGATCTAGAGAAATTCTAAAAACTTAAAAATACCTATAAAACTCTACACACAACCTCCATCTCAAACACCTAATATATAGATGATACAAAACCTGAAACTATCAAATATTAATTATATACCCATCAGTTAAAACTGCCCAAAAATGGTGCCCAAATCATCTTTGTGATGCCCTGCCTCGTAACCCTAGAGGAAGTTGAAATAACTACGAAAGCGTAAAAAAAAAATTCTTTTAAAAGTGCATTAATAACCAGAAAGATGCACTACACTATCACAACATCCTCTAAGGCACACAACAAAGGTTACATCTAAATCCATAACATGTACAATACTCAAATAAAGCATTTAATTAATTACCAAACAATAATTAAAGTTCATACATTCAAACATAGAAATTACATCACATAGATAAAATATACATCAAGATTCCAATAATACATTAACTCATCAATAAAGTTTACATCACTCATTCCCAAAATGAGGTAATTCATACATATTAGTTACAAAATACATGAGACCACCTCGAATACAACTGAGGGGTGATAAAAGTACAAGAGTCATCTGTAACAATAAACAATGCATGAAATAAACAAGATGGAATCAATGAGCTCTCTATTGGAAAACCTCACCATCACGATCTGAAGATAGGGAACCCAATGGAATAAGGTGCATGTTCCACCCAACCAAGTGGTACCCGAAGGCCCACCCCCCATGCTAGGAGATAGTAACAAGGTTCCCTAGGCAAGACCTACTACCTCTAGACATAGGCTAACACCAACTGAACTTAACAAATACCATTATAGCACATCTTAAAGGGTACAATGCTACCAAATTTAAATAACTCGATACAATAGTGAACCAAATACTACTGACATAGGAGGAGTGTCACCACAAAGGTGCATAGGTTACCCCGGCAGATCTTCCCAGACCCCAGCCCCCATCAAGAATCACTCTCGTACTATCAACACATGGAACAAAACCACTCCAAACATAGGAGGAAACACATAACAACATCCACTCCAAAAATTGGAGGCAAAAAATAACAAAATCCACTCCAACAAAGGAAGCATAACATCCTCGTTCCCCAAGAAAATAACCAGAGGAAATTACATGTAAAGGCAATGATACAGAAAATAAACTACTTTCGGATATATTAAATCCAATTTCCCTTCTACAGTGTTTTACAGTAAAATAATTGCCCAATAAATTTAATAAAAGAAAAACCCTTAACAATCAGAGAAGAGAAATTCTAAGTTATTTGTAATTCAATTCCTCGAATACTTTTAATAAAATAAAATAATAATTTCTACTTCAAAATTATTTCTTCCAATTCTTCTATTTGTGCATCTAATGCATGCATCCATTTTAAATTAAAATCATTAGATATATATTTAAATATATATACATTAAAAATATATACATAATCATATATATATCTATATATGTAATTATATATAATCCAATGTATATACATTAAATATACACTAATATATCTACAAAGAAAATACATTATTAAATATATATTTCATATATATATATATATATTTTAAATATGATCCAAAAATATATATATTATATATATTAACATTATCCAATTTTCAAAATCGAAAACCATTTAATACTAGTGGACAGAATAATTACGGATCGCTTTTTATAAAAGTATGTGGCGGAAGAAAGTTTCAAGTACAATGTTTTGAACCTGCCAAGGGAGGTTGGCTCCCATGTAATGTGGGGTTGTGGTCGGAGGCAGTGATGGCTACCTCCTCACCGCCTCCCCCATGGGGCGGTGGTGTTGGAGCAGCCATGTGCTCCCCTCTCCCCCCTCCCCAATATAATACCAAAAGCCTACTAAAGTTTAGACCTACGTCTAAATCAAGAGATGCTTACGGATTTTCAAATCCATTTCTAGCAACAGAGATTTCTTTAGGAATTTTAAAATGAATAAAAATTATAATATTTATATATATATAATATGTACATATGTATATGTATATATATGTCCTTCAGAATATATATATATATATATATGCAAATTCGTCAAAACGAATATTTTAATCGGACAATAAATTTTTACAATTTATTCTACAAGAAGATACCAATTTAACAAAAAGCATTCGGGAAGCCTTCTCACAGAGGAATTTATACAGACAATTTTCTCCAACAGAATCACAGAGATTTCTTTCAAATTTTTCCAGACAATAAAACTAAAAAGAGAAAGATCAATAAAATTCCTACATACAAGATAACAAGAAATTTTCCCCGAAGCTTTTATACTATAGGAAAACTTTCTACAGAAGATTAAATTTCTTCCGAACCAATATTTTCAATCTAGATCCCTAATTGTATTCTTTTGGGTTCATCTAAATTCACAATAATCCCAATTAACAATTTTTCTATAGTTTTCCACAGTGAATTACATTCTACAGAGGATTACATATACGAATTTTGCAATTTTTAAGACAAAACTCAAACTTAAAAGTTTGCACAAACAATCTTTTACAAAGAAAGATCTAAACTAAAACGATTTTCAATATAAACTAAACAAAAAATTAAAGAAGAAACCTATAGTCCAACACCTGTGAATTTGTAAATTTGAAGCAGCCCCTCCTCCACAGATCCAAGTATTTTCTCCCAGAATAACAATAGCTTCCTTCAAAACAATACAATTTTCTGCACACAAAAACTTTTTCCAAGAGTAATTTTTTCTAAAATTTCAAGAACACAAAGCTTTTCCCAAGAGTAATTCTTCAAAACTTTCCCAACACACACGCAATCCCAAAAGACTTCCTTTTTTTAATCTTTTCCCCAACACACCAAATATCCTCTATGCTTCTTTCGTGAAGAAGCTTCTCACTTCTTCCCAGCCACCAATTTCTCCCCGTGAATAAATTTCCCCCAACCAACTCATAAATTTTCTAACACATGTTAAAATCCAAAATATCTTTAACAACCAAATTGCATAAAATCCTCCAGATATTTTAAGAATTAAAAATATTTAATAATTCTAAAATATTTAACATTTCTAATTTAATTTAATTAATTAATTAATAATATAATCCTAAGATTAGACTATTTACCAATTAAAATAAATTAATTAATTAATTAATTCACAACTTCTAACATTAAAATCAGATTAATTTAATAATCATCTTAAATAATTAAATCCATTAAATTTCCTTTTACAAACTTTTCAACATAATAATTCAAAGCAAAATTAAACAACCTTTTACAAACAAAATCGACTAGACCCGATGACACACTGAGACTAGGGTAAAGGCTTGACACTGGAATCCTAGCTACTATCTCCCAATCAAAATTTTTCTTGGGAAATGGACACACTCAAACCTGTGAAGCCAGGTGGAGTCGATGTCCTATACCTGCAAACCTATAAACATGACATATATAGAACATGCATATATACATCATAATAGAACACACCATGAAGAGGAAATCATGGAATCACAGGGTGCTCGCAAGTGAGTGATGAAATTTTGTCCCCTTCACCAATACAATATCACAAGGCTGACGATTCTATCATCTATAATCTACTCATGTGCAAATAAAAATTTTATTCCAAATAATCATTATGTTAATAAAAGGAATGTCAAAATGATAACATCAAAATAGAGTAACATCACATCATAACATATAATCCACATCGCTCTATAAATAGTGATAAAAAAAAAATAGCAAAGCATCGTAATCTAAACATAAGAGAAAAATAGAGGGGTGTTACATTCTCCCCCCTAGGGTCAGGCTTACTCTTGGAAGCTTGTAAATACCCCTAGTACAAACTCCATATAATCACACATAATCAAGGGTTCCAAAACTGAACTACTCCATACACCAACATAAAAACAATAATAACTAGAGTCATAATCCTCTAAGCCAAATAAACTGCCAACCCAAACAACCAACATGGTGAAGCAACCACTAACAAGGTCTCAAAAACACATGGCCTAACATATCAAGAATTAATGCAAAGAAAACAACATTGAAGGCACTTCCTCAGCCTCCTGTACCATAGGATTTCCATGAGCTCTTCAAATAGTTGTCTGACTACTACCAGTAATCTCCACATTTATGCCTTGATGCTCTGCTCGATGATGATCAACCGTTTCACTCATTCCATGAGTCCTTCTTGCGTCATTCCTTGTTGGTTTTGTAGATGTCATCCTCTAACTAAGATCAGGTGAGTTCCTCTGAGGAAACTATCTAGCTATGTGGCCCTACTGGCCGCAAGTGTAACATCTTGTACCTCTACCCATTGCAGCTTGTGCACTTTGTTTCGGCTGCTCCTGATGGTTTCACTTACAACGCCATAAATTTTGGTTCTTTCTAGATTGAGAACCATTACCACCATGATGAGGTTGTGAAACCTTACACTTAGGTTCAGAGTGTTGTTGTTGCAGAACACTCTCCTATCTAGGGTCTAGCTAGGTAAGAAACTCCTCGAGAAAAGAACATAACTGAGGACCCAGGCGCTCCACATAATCCTTCTCATGGGGACTTAGAAAAAGAATATTTCAGATGATCATCTCCACGACCACCTCTCCTAGTCATCCTATACACACCACCCAAGAAAAGAGTCACAACCAAAAGGTGAAATTAACATATAGAAACTCATAAATTAAGCATCATATTCATGATTAAACATACATTCTACACATACACACCAATACACATCACTGGGAATCATCAAAAGGCCACACATGGGTCCATCTGGACACCAGAAAGCAGCATACTAATCCATGATACAAAAATCCATGAACCAAGAGAAAATAACCATCTCACATAATCCATACATCACAATCAGTGGCTTGATGGTGTTAGGCCACACATAATGTGAGACCATCCAAACAAGACCACAATGACCTGTCTCTTGTTGTATAAGGTGATCATCCTCTAAGAGATAGTCATCACACATAGGTGAGTAGTGGGTCCTAGCTGCATAACAGCCTCACATACCCCCATCCTCAACGGTCCCTACATCTACTTCCTCATATACACTCACCAAGTCTACCTCATATGTCCTTGGAGAGGAGTCACATTATGACACATTACCAACATTAAAAATAATAAAGATAAACTAGCTTAGCCACCAAGGTCATAAAGAAGAGAAAATTAAAGTTAAATTTCAACAATAAGGCAATAAATACGCGTAATTTCAACACTAAATCAAATATAACCACGAGGGTTATAAGAAAACAAGAGAACAAGTTTTGGATAAACCATCACAATCAAATATAACAAGGTGTCAGCCTTCACAATCAACTGAAAATCATCAATAACCATAAAGAAAGTTCACAATCTTTTAAAATTGCATTGTACAACACTATGTGACTAAATTCTAGCCACCAAACGGGGAAGGAGGAAACAACGTCTATCTATAGTAATATCCCTCATGTGGTGCTAAGTGAGTACGCCATCCACATGACCCAGAGTGTACTCCATGACTATCACATTGTCACTCGACATGGTCATACGCCAGTCAGAGAAGGCACATACTGGTCATATGCCACACGACAGTGTGTCTATGGGTCTACAAAAGTAGGCATGCATAGAACACACACTGCATCATGATACCTCATGGAGAAGGCACACACAGGAACTCACTGTAGCCAGAGGTATACATGGAGGACCTACTCATATGCTACCCGATCAACACGGTTGAAGTATCCATGAGTATCACTCTACAAGTGTTTAAGGCCCCATAACGCTCATCACACAAGTAGGTTATCAAAGAAAATCTCATAGTGAGCCTTCACGTGTCCAAGCACATGGCATCATGTAACACGGCATCATCACTAGCACTGTGTCAGAACATCAGTGGGGTGTGGCATCATATCCATTGCATCATATCAGAACACGTTCAAATTAGGTGTATATAATGCAAAAATGATAATATCAATATGGGGCTAACTGAGCTTCACCTCTCATACGGATGAGGTTAACTCAATAATGCCAGATCAACGTCTCTACAGACGGTCAGGCATACACTAACAAACCTATGTTGGTGTACTCAAATTTGTGGGGATTGGGCTAACACATATGGATCAAGCATCCTAATCCATCATAAGGGAAAGTAGTGGGTATGTTTCCTCGGGATTGGTTGAGCTGAGATGCTCTGTGTCGCAATATGCATACGCTGCACACTCCACCCAAGGAACTTTGTGGCTACTACTATCACTTCACAGATTGAGGGACTAGAGAACCAAAAGAAAAAGAATCTATGAAACTAACGTTTGGTTACTCTTATATATAAGTTTCAGCCATGCATGGGTTGGCCCTCAATCAAATAAAAAACATGCAAACACACATAATGATATGGTAAATCCCACACCAAAATGCAACTTTTTCCCATGGATGGGTACCAAATATCACCATCCCATGGACATACAAAGCAAGTACGGGGTATTCACAACACTCAACCAATGTACAATTATTGGTTCCTTACATTTATAGGAGGTACAACTACATACATAATCCCATAAGAACATCAAATTCCATAACCCATGGGATACATATCATTACTTTCCATCAAATAATCTTTTATCAATTTTCTTTCACGCTACTCTTTTCCACAGAGTACATCATGCTAAATGTCAATGCCATGAACACGTAATCACTTAACCACTCCACTAAAAAATTCACAAGGACAACATAGTGGACTCAAATGTACCCAGAGTACCCATTGTATGAACCTGGGGCTTTGATACCATGTGTAATGCCCCACCTTGTAACCCTAGAGGAAGTTGTAATAACTACGAAAGCGTACAAATAATTTCTTTTAAAAGTGCATTAATAACCAGAAAGATGCACTACACTACCGCAACATCCTCTAAGGCACGCGAAAAAGGTTACATCTAAATCCATAACATGTACAATACTCAAATAAAGTATTTAATTAATTACCAAACAAGAATTAAAGTTCATACATTCAAACATAGAAACTACATTACATAGATAAAATATACATCAAGATTCCAATAATATAGTAACTCATCAATAAAGTTTACATCACTCATTCCCAGAATGAGGTAGATCATACATATGAGTTACAAAATGCATGAGACCACCTCGAATACAACTGAGGGGTAATAAAAGTACAAAAGTTGTTTGTAACAATAAACAATGAATGAAATAAACAAGTTGGAATCCACGAGCTCTCCACTGGAAAACCTCGCCATCACAATCTGAAGAAAGGGGACCCAACGGAATAAGGTGCATGTTCCACCCAACCAAGTGGTACTCAAAGGCCCACCTCTTGTGCTAGGAGACAGTAACAATGTTCCCTAGGCAAGACCTACTACCTCTAGACACAGGCTAACACCAACTGTACTTAACAAATACCACTACAACACAACTCAAAGGGTACAACGCTACCAAAGTTAAATAACTAGATACAACAGTGAACCAACCATACTATTGACATAGGAGTGTCACCACAAAGGTGCATGGGTTACCCCAGTAGATCTTCCCAAACCTCGGCCCCCATCAAGAATCACTCTCCTACTGTCAACACATGGAACAAAATCACTCCAAACATAGGAGGCAAAAAGTAACAACATCCACTCCAAACATTGGAGGCAACAAATAACAAAATCCACTCCAAAAAAGGAGGCATAACATCCTCGTTCCCCAAGAAAATAACTAGAGGAAATTACATGTAAAGGCAATAATACAGAAAATAAACTACTTTCGGATATATTAAATCCAATTTCCGTTCTACAGTGTTTTACAGTAAAATAATTGCCCAATAAATTTAATAAAATCAAAACCCTTAACAATCAGAGAAGAGAAATTCTAAGTTATTTGTAATTCAATTTCTCGAATACTTTTAATAAAATAAAATAATAATTTCTACTTCAAAATTATTTCTTCCAATTCTTCTATTTGTGCACCTAATGCATGCATCCATTTTAAATTAAAATCATTAGATATATATTTAAATATATACATAATCATATATATCTATATATATAATTATATATAATCCAATGTCTATACATTAAATATACACTAATATATCTATAAAGAAAATACATTATTAAATATATATTTCATATATATATATATTAAATATGATCCAAAAATATATATATAATATATTATGTATATTAACATTATCCAATTTTCAAAATCGAAAACCATTTAATACTAGCGGACAAAATAATTATGGATCGCTTTTTATAAAAGTATGTGGCGGAAGAAAGTTTCAAGTATAATGTTTTGAACCTGCCAAGGGAGGTCGGCTCCCATGTAATGTGGGGTTGTGGTGGGAGGCAATGATGGCTGCCTCCTCATCACCTCCCCCATGGGGCGGCAGTGTTGGGGCAGCCATGCGCTCCCCCCCCCCTCCCCCCCGCCCCGCACCCTCCCCAATATAATACCAAAAGCCTGCTAAAGTTTAGACTTGCGTCTAAATCAAGAGACGCGTACGGATTTTCATATCCATTTCCAGAAACAAAGATTTCTTCGGGAATTTTAAAATGAATAAAAATCATAATATTTATATATATATATATAATATATACATATGTATATGTATATATATGTCCTTCAGAATATATATATATATATGTGTGTGTGTGTGTGTGTGTGTGTATCTATATATATCTATATATATCTATATCTATATATATATATATATATATATATGCAAATTCGTCAAAACGAATACTTTAATCGAGTAATAAATTTTTACAATTTATTCTATAGGAAGACACCAATTTAACAAAAGTATCCGGGAAGCCTTCTCATAGAGGAATCTATACAAACAATTTTCTCCAACAAAATCACAAAGATTTCTTTCAAATTTGTCTAGACAATAAAACTAAAAAGAGAAAGAGCAATAAAATTCCTACAGACAAGATAACAAGAAATTTTCCCCGAAGCTTTTATCCCACATGAAAACTTTCTACAAAAGATTAAATTTCTTCCCAACTAGGATTTTCTTTCTAGATCCCTAACTGTATTCTTTTGGGTTCATCTAAATTCACAATAATCCCAATTAACAATTTTGCTATAGTTTTCCACAGAGGATTACATATATGGCAATTGCAATTTTTAAGACAAAAACTCAAACTTAAAATTTTGCACAGACAATCTTTTACAGAGAAAGATCTAAATTAAAAAGCTTTTCAATATAAACTAAACAAAAAATTAAAGAAGGAACCTAGAGTCCAACGCCTATGAATTTGTAAATTTGAAGCAACGCCTCCTCCACATATCCAAGTATTTTCTCCCAGAAAAACAATAGCTTCCTTTAGAACAATACAATTTTTCGCACACAGAAACTTTTCCCAAGAGCGATTTTTTTCTAAAATTTCAAGAACACAAAGCTTTTCCCGAGAGTAATTCTTCAAAAAATTCCCAGCACACACGCAATCCCAAAAGACTTCCTTTTTTTTAATCTTTTCCCCAACACACCAAAACTTCTTACTTCTTCCCGGCCACCAATTTCTCCCCGTGAATAAATTTCCCCCAACCAACTCATAAATTTTCTAACACATGTTAAAACCTAAAATATCTTCAACAACCAAATTGCATAAAATCCTCCATATATTTTAAGAACTAAAAACATTTAATAATTCTAAAATATTTAACATTTCTAATTTAATTAATAAATAAATAATATAATCCTAAGATTAGACTATTTACCAATTAAAATTAATTAATTAATTCACTAACTTCTAACATTAAAATCAGATTAATTTAATAATCATCTTAAATAATTAAATCCATTAAATTTCCTTTTACAAACTTTTCAACATAATAATTCAAAGAAAAATTAAACAACTTTTTACAAACAAAACTGACTAGACCCAATGACACACTGAGACTAGGGTAAAGGCTTGACACAGGAATCCTAGCTACTATCTCCCAATCAACATTTTCATTGGGAAATGGACACGCTCAAACCTGTGAAGCCAGGTGGAGTCGATGTCCTATACCTGCAACACTGTAAACATGACATATATAGAACATGCATATATACATCATAATAGAACACACCGTGAAGAGGAAATCATGGAATTCTGGGGCGCTCGCAAGTGAGTGATGCAATTTCATCCCCTTCACCAATACAATATCACAAGACTGACGATTCTATCATCTATAATCTACTCATGTGCAAATAAAAATGTTATTCCAAATAATCATTATGCTAATCAAAGGCATGTCAAAATGATAACATCAAAATAGAGTAACATCACATCATAACATATAATCCACATTGCTCTATAAATAGCGATCAAAAAAAATAACAAAGCATCATAACCTAAAACTATCAAGTAGTAATTAGATACCCGTCAGTTAAAACCACCCAAAAATGGTCCCCAAATCATCTCCCAATCAAATATTCTTTATGGTGTGTCATAGAATGCATCATAAGTTGGTCAATAGGTGTAACTCCCCTTCATAACTCTTATGCATCCAAAAAATAAAATTCCTATGCAAAATTTCAAAGGCCATAACTTTAATCTAGGGAGTTTATTATGACTCCTTTTTAATTGAATTAATCAAAGAGCCACACAAGAACCCCCATAGGTAGTTCCAAGCAACTAAGAATATTTATTTTGGCCAAAAACCAACTTTGGAGACCCAAAATTGAGTTTTTTCTATTTTATATTTAATAATCATTTTTTTGTAATCTTAACATTAGAAGCAAGGTTGAGACACCTTTCCCAAAATTATCCCAATTTTTAAACACCTTGAAAGATTAAAGAGAGTATAAAAACCATTATTTAATTGCTAGGGGTTGAGAGGTTCATATACTCATAGCACCACTTGATTTTTTCTTTTCTCACTAGTTTTTCCAATTCATCTACAATATTCTTCATTGTATCATTTTTTCTAGAATCACACTCCCATCCTCCACCATATCTCAAAAAAATGGTATTGGATATCAATATTCTTTTTCCTTTCATGAAAATTTGGGTTCTTTGTTAGAAATATGACAATGAAGCATAATGGCTCATACTTCTATCCCAAAATTTAAATAGGATCTCTTAAGTAAGGTGACTTCCTTACAAGCATGAGTTACTTTCATGTACACTACTTCTATAGTTGAAAAATATACCACAGCCTTCTTCTTACTTATCCAACTAATTGGACCACCAAACATAGTGAAAAATATCCATAGATGAATTGTCTACTATCAATAGCTCTAGCCCAGTCTAAATCCACAAATCCATCAATATAAGCTAAATGTATATGGTCCCTTGTAGGATAACCATGGTATTATAATAAATACTTAGAGTTTCCACATAAATACCCAAATACCCTCTTCATTGCTTCTTAATTTACTCATCCATTATTGGCCTTAAATTGACTAATGACTTGTATTGCTTGGGAAATGTATGGTCTTGTATAGACCATAGCATAAATCAAACTCTCAATTACACTAGTATAAGGTGTTCTCATATCCTCCATCTCACAAGGAGAAATTTGGCACTTCTCAACTAACAAATTTATCCCCATGGTAATAGGAACACATAATGGCTTGTATTCTAATCAAAGATGACTTATGATGTGTCATGACACGTGTCATAATTTTTTCAATAAGGGTAACTCCCCTTTACATCTCTTTTATGTTTCCACCAATTTTTTATATTTCCTATGCAAAATTTTGAAGTGGTGAATTGATTGAGCCCATTTTTTTATAAAATGAATTACTCAAAGAGATCTACACAATAAGAAGCATCATAGGTAGTGCCAAACAATTGTGAGTATTTATTTTAGCTAAAAATCAACTCTATAACCCAAAAAAAAATCTATTTTATATCCAAAAATTATGTTTTTCGTAATCTTAATATTAGGAGAAATGTTGAGACATATTTCCCAACATTTATATGGGGCCTTGATCTCCTTATAAATATTAATCCTTCCTCCTCCAATGGCCAAAAATTCATCATTCCCGCTATCAAGTATTTCACCAAGTGTGTCAAAACCATTCCAGTCACTTATACCATTAGCTAATAGATTTAAAAATTCATCCTCCACCATATCATTTGTCACTATGACATCATTGGTCCATTGCATACTACCTACAAGATAACAATCAAGTATATGCATCTAATAAAACCTAATTAAAATCCTCAAGAATATTGTCAATGATGTTGTTTGTAATCAGAACCTACAACTCAATATTTCCCTATGGTCTTATAGTACCAATATTTCCTACTAGAACCACCCCATAATATTCTTTAGATTTAAATCCATCTTTCCAGTTGTGATTTAAATATCATTATGCATCTCTTTGCAAGAGCTTCTAACTAATGAAGAATACAAAGTTGTATAGTTGAATGAATTTGAACCACTTGATGAGATGTACCTTAATACTGTAAATCATCTAAAATGCTATCAAAATTGGCTCCATCATAGTTACAACAAGAAAATAAAGGCTATATAATTTAAATTTGGTGACCTTTTTCTTAAGGAGAATCGGCACAACACCAACTAAGATCATGACGAGAAATGAATGTTTGAACCTAATTGATTGGTCTCATGTCATAATTTTCAAATATGGATTACGATAATATCAGTTAGATACCACAAACGGTCAAGATTTTGAAGAACCCATGAATATAGTGAACCTCAATTTCTTTTCCTAGATTACAACAATTCCAAAAATCAAAAATCCCAAAAAAAAAAAAAAAAAAGAAATATCATCCTCTAGTGGAAACCACCTTGTGGCACCTTGAAAAGTACCATGGTGAAAAACTTTTTACAAATTTCATGCATAAAATTGTATCCTTGTATCCTCTAGTTCCTGTTTTGCACCATCTAATTTCATCATCATTTTTTTCAACCCGTTACCATCACCTCCCTCCTCATTGCTAACACTAGGGGTAGTGCATACTACCATGCTTTATAAATATCTATGGTATCCTCCTATGTATGCACAAGGCTTGATGTTATGTCTCCTATTTCATTTTCCTAAGGATACTTTTTTATGCCCAAAAATTACCATCAAAAAATGAGTAACTCGGCACTACTCATACCTTAAGCATAAAATAAAAGAACTCTATCTAGCACCATTATGTGCACCATTTTAATCTATATCTATTGTGAAAATTATATTTTATTGTCTCGTTATTTTTTTGAAATATATATTCCCCACATCAAGCATCATTAAAATCCTATCCTTTTTCAACGCTTTGGCAAGAGGTATAACCCATTCAATTTGTTTGCATACAAGATTTGATTATTTTCTTATTTATTGACCTACAAAATATCTCATCAAATTCACCATGATCCTTATATCATGGTGCATCTTGATGGTATAAAAAGGTGTTATTTTGATTTTTTAGTTCTTTTCTAATTGGGTGTCCCTATCATATCCCGCCAAGATTGTTACATGATTTGATGGTACATTGGAGCATCCTCTTATTTATTTCTTATTTTTTAGTTATTTATTTATGTATGGGATGCATTGCCACTATGATCCTTATACCCTAATGCATTATTTCAAGTGATATAGTAAGTATGGGTTGTTGGCCACGTATCATGTACCTACACTCAATTTCTAGCACATTGATCATAAAATCCATCCACATTATCATTCTATCATCATTTTTTCATTATTTTATCAATTTCATCATTTCATAACACCATTTTCCAATTAAAAATTATATCTTGTATCTTTCATTTTCATCCAAATATGTTATAGTTAAAACCATAAAAATTAAAAACATGCATTCATAACCATCTATCCATCCATAAATCATGCATACATCCATCATAAATAACCATCCATCTGAATAAACCATAAATACACATCCAAACATAAATCCATCATATACATAATTCATGAATCCCTCCCAAAATCATCTATCATATATCATCATTGAATGTATGTACATCTCAAAATTATAAAATGGCACATGGTCTCATCAAAATACATTGTTCATGCAAATAATTATGTATGAATGTCTCTATTACCCTCTCCCTCTTACAACCTAACTAATGGAAAAGGTTATGGTGGCAGTTGTGGTGGCAATTGTGGTGGCCTACTGAGTGAATATGATCTACTCAAAACCCTAACCAAGCATTCAATTACTCTACATTCAAGGGCTCTCTCTATTTTATCAAAATAGAATTCTTATAAATACCAATCTATATTATTGAGCCTCTTGAAATTCACAGTATGCACCTCTCAAGGCCCTCATCACATCTACTAATTCTTATAGCATGCCCTATGATCCTAGTAAACCTCTAGCCTAATCCCCCTCCTATTTCAATCGTGACCCCTCCACATGTGTCAATGCATCCAATTGGGCTTGTAACCCATCTCTAATCCCCTCCACCTATACCACATAAAATGGATCAATAACATGTTGGTTACTATTTTTCATAGTTCCTAAGTAAATCTTAGGGGTTTCTTGGATGTTATTTTTATTTTTACCATCCTTAGGATCACCTATAGCTTCACTTGGTTGATCCAAATAGTTATAGAATTGATATAAAGTAATTATTGCTTTGTGTTCAAGGCTCTTAATTAATTCCCTAACAAGCACTTGAATCTTTAATTGACTCAATGCTTGAACCATATCAATTGGTGGGTATGCTAGTAAGGAAGTGGACAATAGGATATTCATAGAATTAGTATAAGGGATGAAAGGAATCACCTAATCACTAGCAATTGCCTTCTTTATGTTTGCTACATTTCTAACTTCCTTAGACATGTGTTTCCCATTTGTCTCTTCTTGGTATAATTCTACTTATCATTATTCCTAGTCAAATTTATGTTTAGGAGCATATCTCTTCTATAGGGATACATCTGGAATCTGCACCTTCTTCCTTAGCAGAGATCTTCCTATCACCATATTTTTTATTTTATTTTACATTTGTATCCTTTTATTTTCCTTTTCCTATTGGTGCAACTAACATATTTGGTATAGCAACACCTCTATCTTGACCTATGGCACCTAATTTCTTATTTCTTCATAGTTTGTAGTAACAACATATTTGGATGGATAATGAGGAAAATAGCACATTTCACACAAGAATTAATCCTCTTGGAGATTCAACTGATCCTTCCTCAAGGAATCAAGGGTGTGTATTTATTGATATTCTTGATTACCATATCTTGAAACCATTTTCTTATCATTTTGTCTGATTTTCTTGTACTAATCATGATTATAGAGTCAGTTGTGTAGTCTTTGACCCTCATTGAAATAGGTGGAAAAACTATTAGAAGTAACCCCTTCTAATTTATAGCAACATTGTATGAGATATTTTTTATTGTCCCCATTAACTTGTCAAGTTCGTCTTAAACTATGAGGGGCTTGCTTGATGCGGTTACATCCAACCTTAAGATCTTTACATCAACTCTTTCTATGGTATTAACAAAATATCTCATGTTTCTCTATATATTAATTTCCAATTCATAAGCTTCCCTTAATGTATGATGGTTCTTATCATGTAGGAAATAACCTAATTTTGCATCAAATTCTCCATATTATAGCACCAAGAATATGGATTCATTAGACTCACATGAGGAGGCACCTTTCTATTCATCACAAACTTACTATTTAAATCAATAACACTCTCAATTACCCCTTTATGTATGGTACATAGGTCATGGATTGCAAAATTAGGATAAACCCTCTCCTAATAGTGCATTCTAAATACTCTCATTAATTCATCCCATTAGTTTATGATACCATCTAGAAGGCTTCTATTTCCAAAAACTACATAGAGAGTTTCATTATGAAATCTTCATCCTCTATTTCATACTCATTAATGAAGTGTACTAAATGATATTCACTAGTCAAAATATTTTTTACTTGGAATATTGGCACTTTCCCCCTAATCTCATTTAGAATCATATTGTTGTGTTCTTGTAAATTCGTAACATTCTAAGCTATGTTTTGACTCCTAATATTATAATTCTAGTTCATATATTGGGCCTAATAAGAAATTTGAGCCTACTACAACCCAATCTTAGCCTATATCTCTCATTGTCTTTGTCTAAGTTGGTCGATAAAGTCTATGTGTTGATCAAACTCTCTTTCTTTGTGTTATATTTCTAATAAAATGGACACATCAGCATCATGGAAATGGAATTCTTATTCTCATTTAGTCTCTAAATAAATATCAAAATGATTAGGATGTGGATTTTTCCTCGGGATTCTCACATGTAGGGAAAAGGGTGGACATTTTTTCACATTCTCATTATGTAATTCATATAATGGATTTCTCTTTTTTACCCCACATTTTCTTGATTCTTAGGCATAGCATAATTATACTTAAAATTTATCCTACCCCTTCTAACCATGTTGGCATTTGAATCATATGAGGTGTATTTATATCGATGTCTTAGATCAATAAAATCATTGCCTCTACTAGATCTGCTAAATTTTTGGTATCATGGGAATGTGACTTACCTAGATTTTTATCTTTCCACTAGGCTTGTTGTTTCTATGCTTTAGGTAAAATATCCCCTTGTTGACCTATAAGTCTTCTTATACCTTCCATAACTATCTTTCCTATTTTCCACACCAAATCTTGATTCAATAATTGAATAGACTCACCACTCTCCAACTAGGAGAGACACACTTTCTTTATTAATGGATTTTTTTAATATTACTTGAGGATCTTTGTCTTCCCATTTGCATCAAATAAATTTTTACCAAGGTCTTTAAAATATGAATATATTTAAATATTTTCAAAAATTATGCCAATTTGTTAGTGATCAAATTTGTTAGTCCCAAAACTCTAAGATAGGTCTCCTCCTAAGTGTTAGGGGTGTCAAGCTTAGGTAAAAACCCTACATCCTTGTGGTCAAGTAGGGAAACTTAGAGCCAATTATTTAGGTGGGTAGGACCTCCTTCACTTATATCTCTAATAAGTTAAGGGAAGCTTCCCTAAGATATTATAATATATAGCACCACAATGACTAAACACCTACCCTAACACAAACCATACCCATTACATAGTGCACCCCTATTTCACTTGTCACTATGTTCTTATATGTTGGTTTGAGGGATTTAGATTCTATAACCTAATTAATTAGATGGAATGCCATAGTAGCTATTTGCAATGCTTTTCAAGATATCCCCTAGTGTTTTTTATGAATTTAAACATGATAATGACTAAAACTATCAATAAAACAAATTTTATGGTTGATTATTTTGGTATACAGTGAGATGATGATATGGAGCCCATAATATAAAAGTTTCTATATCTACTTAGGCTATAGAATAATGAAGTTCATACAAAAGATTTAATAATAGAAACCAATGGTGACACCTTAATGAAGGTGTCATAAGAGACTATATTTTCCAAAATACCAATGTAAACTAGCTTTTACACATACATTTAGGGAAATAATAGATAGTTGTAGAATATAGATAAGTTAACCTATTAATCCTTTAACATATCCATAAATATCTCTTATTTCTCATAAATTATACTCCATAAAATATTTTTGAATAGTCCTCTAGCTAGCTAACTAGTTAGCAACACATCTAAAAATGCATGCTATGTGTAAGGATACACTTAATTAAGGTTGATTCTACCTCTAATCACCCACTCTTCAATGATTACAAATTTGGGATAAACAAAGAACATTACAATATCTAAATTCACAAACCTATGAGTTTTACTAAGCCAATTTCTTCCTCTACTAAGGGAAAGGACACATTAGTTGAGCATGTTCCAATAGTTGGTATAGCATTTGTTGATTTAAAGTCAGATATCTTTAACAATATTGCACCCATAGTTGTGACTTTAAATTTGTTAGTGTTGTTGATGAGTACTCATAATTGAATATATGTATTCCTTGGATCTAAAAAGAAACAAACCATGTGATGCCACATCAACACACTAATAAAACATGACTTGGTGAACAACTATCAGTCTAAATTTTTTCGGGCATTTTTGGACACCTCGACAAAATGCATGCTAATGTGGCATCATATTTGATTATGTGGCCTTGAAACCTTAATTATAGGCAGGGGACTTGCCAAGTAAGTTTTAAAAAAATGGGAGTGGTTTAAAATTTCCAAGTAGATTTTTGAGAAGCATGAAGTTAGGATGCTAAACTACTAGATCCCCTCCCCTATGATCCCCTTGCTTTTTGCTTTTCCCATCTCCCTTCAAATGAAGACCTATTTGGCCCTTAATATCCTCAAAGAAGGTTGTAAAATATTGCATTAGTTCAAACATATTGATGGTTATGTTATGAGGAATTCCCATACCTTAAGGGTCATTTCCTTTATTTATGTCTAAAATCATGCTTGAAACATCCTTGGAAACACTTATAAGGTATGGGAAATATTTTTTTTATCCTGTGAAGATCTTCTATACCATTATTTCACTCTTTTCTAATGACTACACAAAGAGTTTCATCCTAACATTTTAATCCTCTATTTCATACTCATCAATTACATTAATGAAGAGTTCTAAATGATCTTTGTTAGTGACAAAATTGTTGCCCTATAATTTGGGAACTTTTCCATGTTCTCATTTGGAATCAAATTAAGATAAATTGGAATGTCATTTATTTTGTTTTTTGTATCTTTCCATTTCCAATAGTTGTCATACACTAAACTATTATATTATGAATATTTGGTTATAATTGATTATATTGTTGATTAGGTTTTTGTTGGTTGCATTGTATATTGTGTGCTTTCTGATTTGGATTATTTTAAGTTTCTAATGTTATAATTTAGTTCATCAATTGGGCCTAGTAAGTTAGTTCATCAATTGGACCTAGTAAGCAAGTTAAGCCTACTGCAACTCAATCTTAGCTTGTATCTCTCATTTCTTTTATTTGAGATGGTCAATCAGGTAGATATGTTGTTGATCCAACTCTCTTTCTTTACAATATATTTTTATTAAAATGGCCACATCAACATCATGGAAAGGAATTTCCTACTCTCATTCCATTTCTATAGAAATAGAAATGCAGTTGGGGTCAGGGAGCCTTATCAGGCTACCTAACCTCACAGCTAAAACACAACACAAAACTCTCTTTTACAACTCATTCCTATTAAATTGTCTCAAATAAATAACATACATCAAATGTTTTATTCATATTACAAAAATTTGCTTCAAGATTTCTTTCACATGCTAACACCCTCAAATAGTATCACTGCTCTCACTCAACTTTTGCATCTTCATATTCACATACTCTCAGGAAGTCTCACAATCACCATTCACTACTATATCCCCTCAACTGGCTTCCAAAATCCCTTGGTCTATGCCTCCTTCTGGGCCAAAATACCCTCAACAAATCATTATCATGGAACTCTCACAATCACCATTTTTTCCCTTTTATGATTTCTTCTAATAGGAAGTTAAACGTTATCAATCGGTTAAGAAATTGAACAATCAATTGTCAATTCCTCTTCCTGCCATATTCCATCTCCCTATTGGTCGGTCAACATAGTCATTTTTGGAAACTATTGAAATTCCACACATTATCGGGGGTTGGATTTCAGGAGTGACCCATGATTGTTTATTTTCATATTCATTGGGGTAAGCGCTAAGGCAACAACCTGATGAATGGATTGTATGTTGGGGGTCAGATTTCAGTTGAGAGACTTCTCACTTTCATATCCTCCATTTGGAAGGTAGGCTAGTGGTCGAAAGTCTAAGTCTGATAGATCTCGATGAGTGGATTGTATGTTGGGGGTCGGATTTCAGTTGAGAGACTTCTCGCTTTCATATCCTCCATTTGGAAGGTAGGCCAGTGGTCGGAAGTCAAAGTTTGATAGCTCCCAATGAGTGGATTATATTTCGGGGGTCGAATTTTAGTTGAGAGACTTCTCACTTTCATATCCTCCATTTGGAAGGTAGGCCAGTGGTCGGAAGTCAAAGTCTGATAGCTCCCCTATGAATCAAGGTTCGGGTTTCAATCGGTGGTAACGAATTTTCTTTAAGGGTCGATGGGTCCCTATTAGGGTTCAGGGTTTAACATCAACCAAAACCTCATTCCTTTCAAGGAATTTGGGTTAGGAGAGCTCATAACCCCACTGAGTATGTTTCCCATAAAGGTGTTGAGGTTATATATGATTCCATGTTCTTTTTCTTAGATAGTGTTTGTGTTATGTGTATGTCATGATTTCGATATCGGGGTTTTGTGAGGATTTTTTTCTTAGAGACATCCCTAAAAATTAACATACCCCAAAAATTTAAACTCCTTAGCCAAAGATTGAACTTATAATTTCTCCTGAAGAAAACACACTAAAACCAACCAAAACTGAACTAGAAAGAAACTAGAACTTGCAACAACAAAAAATGTTTATTTGATCGCTCGTGTATTCAGATGCTCCTACATCAAGAAGTAGGATATGAAATTTTCTTGAGAATTCTCTCATGTGGTGATGATAAAATATTTGTGTTCACATTCTCAATGTCTAATTCATGAGATAGATTTCTTTCTTATTCTATTTTTTTCTTGATTCTTAGGCATAGCATAATTATACCTAAAATTTATCCTTCCCATTATAACTATGTTATCAACTAAATCATATGAGGTCTATTGATATTGATCTCTTATATCAAAGGAAATAATATATCTACTAGATCTACTAATATGTTTAGTTTAGAGACTGAAAAATGTCTTCGTCTACGAGCATCATTTTTCCATTGTCTTGGTCTTTTTCCTTGTATAATTAAATAATTTTAATTATTGAATTATTATTTTTTATCACATTCCTCTATTAATTAAACAATTTTAATTATTTAATTAAATCATTTCTTGGTCTTTATTCTCCTCTAATCAATTAAATAAATTAAGTATTTGTTTAATTGTGTTTTTTTTTTAACAAAAGTGGCAAGCCACTATATATTTATATTATATTATAATAGATATTACAAAATCCTAGTTCAAGCGAGCATACCGGTAGGAAAGAACCAAAAGAAGAAAACCTTTGGTTATAGCTCAAGAAAGTACATAACACTTACTGACTCCCTCCTAAAATATTACATTTTTGCATTTATAGACGAAAAGCTCACTTGACAGTGAGAAAAGACAGACCCTACTACATACCAAAAAAATTGACCCATCGACCCTTCCAAATTATATTGATAACACCCGTTACATATCCCTTTCCATAGTTGATAAGAAAATCCCCATACATTTTTTGAAGCATTGACTACATCCATTACATAACCCATTACATAGTTAATAATCCCAAAACCTTTCCAACACACAGAACCTCAAGACATTAAACACTCAAAAGGTAGCATTCTGATGAACATAATAGCAAAGATATTTGATTACATAATCAGCCAGCAGGAACTAAACATATGATGAACCAAAATTAGAAAGAAGTTGATTTGTTTCCTGCCCCTCAAGGGCCATTCACTGAACTTTCATCCAATATTTGTTTTTGCTTGTAATCATAGTCATGTGAAGGAACTGTTGCATTAATATCAGGAACATACTATTGATTTGTTTAATTGTGTTTCTAACACTCTTTTCTTCTATAATTAAATAAATTATTATTTATTTAATTATTTATTCTTCATTATTCGTCTATAATTAAATAATTATTCTTAATTATTTATCTATTCGTTAATATTTTCATCCTTCTATGATTAAATAATTATTAAAATTATTTGACTCCCTCTTACCACTCTTCCTCTATTAAATAATTAATCTGACTTAATTATTTAATTCATTTTTTTATTTGCCTCTATATTTAATTTAAATGGTTACACAATCATTTTAAGTTAAATATTCACTCTCCCTTTCTCTCAAATAAATAATATTTAAAATGATTATTTATTCCTCCATATGTTTTACCAAATTAAATAAAATGGTCAAAGATTCCTCCCATGAATTTAATAATTTTATTTAATTCTTCCACTACTTTTCCTCCACTCTCTTCTTTTAAATTTGGACCGTTGATTGCCTCTGGTCTCTAAAGAATCTTGACGGTCTATTTGTAGCCATCCCTAGCCCACTACTTTGTGGTTCATAAATCCTCCACCGTTGATCTTGGCATCTTCTAGAAGATTGATCTCATCTGTCCATTCAAAAATATTTTCTATAAAAGAAGGTTTTCTCCTCCATTTTAGCTTTACAACCACATTCTCCAACATTCATGCTATCATATCACTCACTTGTAGGTATATGTACTTCAAAACTGAGGGAAAGCTTATAAAACCAATTTTGAGGAGAAGCAAGGGAGATAATCAACTATGATAGGGGAGTTTTATGTTATGATTTTGTTCTTGTTTGCTCTCTTTGATCATTTGTACTCTCTTGTTTAGATTTGGGATATGGGCTTAAATCTTAGGTAGAGTGGTTGCTACTTGGTCTTAGCTATTTTGCATTTAAAATTTTCCTATCTTGCATTGGTGAATCCGACGTGAATCTTGCAAAATTTGTAGAGAACTTTGTGTGTTTGTTTTTGTTTTTCTATTTTGTAGGTTTGTGACCTACATTCATGGAAAATAGCAACACAACTAAAGGCGGAATGATGAAAATTTAAATAATGCCACAATTGAAGGGTTTTGAGTCGCAACTAAAAAAAGATAGAGTGACATAATTGTTGGATCTTGAACCACATTCGATGTACAAACATTCACAATCAATGTTTCCTAAGTTGTATTTGTGCACCATAACTGCTTAGCAGAACACTGCAACTGCCTGATAAGGTATAATTTTTTGATTTTGGATTTTATTTTAGTTTTTCCTTTTGGGTTTGTTGTAGATTAGGGTTTTTGGTTTCCTAACCTCTTGTTTTTAGCATGTGGATTTCATTTTGGAGATCTAACTTGTGATTTTGTAGGATTTTTCTCATTTTTATTTAAAATAGGATCATGTTTTTTTCTTTATTTTAACACACATCATTAGGATTTAAAATAAACAACAATCTACATTTACATATCATGGGGATCTAAAATGAACTACAATCTGCATTCTTACATTCATGGGGATCTAAAATGAACAACAAATCTGCATTTTTACATTCATGAGGCTTAAAATGAACAATAAACTACATCCTTCATTCATGGGTTTTAAAATGAACAAAAACTTTATATCTCACACTCATTGGGTCTAAAATGAACCACAACTTTCATTTGGGTGTTTTCATAAGTAGGCACATTTCAATTTGGGTAATTAATGAGTGATTATCTATCGTGCTTGATGCACTTGCACACTTTTTGTTAGTAGATCCCATAAGGTGTAGTGAGATTATCCTCTCCCCTTGCACCTTGTATGATCTTGGGTGAAGGGAAATCATTGCATCTTATTTATTTTTTAGTTGGGCCTGCCTAAGAGACACATCCTAATAGAGAGCTCAAAGGTGACTCAAACAAGTTTTTCCCTTAGTTCACTATATAAAAGGATTAGATGAAAGTCAATTCTAATTACTACTAGCTTTCACCATATAGTGTTGATCAAAATGGGGAGGTAACTTTGTGTATAAGTTCCCCTAGTAAGGTTGGTTAAAGCCTTAAGTGGTTTGTTGGATTTTCGCGAGGTGGCATGTCCCTGAGTTGTTACTAGATACCATTTTACTAGCCACCCTTATTGCTTGACTTATATTGGCATCACTTTCAATGCAAGGATGTAGCACTGCACCCTAAAATTTACTCACCATATGGCTCCCTTGAGATGAGACAAGAATCCTCAGTGTAGTATAAGTTACTTGTTTTTACTTGTAACTTTCTAAGGAGACGGTCATTTGGGTTACCCTTTCATTCTAGGAGGCCCCTATCCGTCCACTCTCACAAAGATAGTGCTAGGGGGCGCATACCTTTGTCAAAGGAGATTCCAAGTTGTGGGCCTAAGTTTCGCACCATTAGACATTGACCTTAGGAATAGGCAGATCTTCATTTAGGTTGCATCACATTTAGGTTGCAATGTCCATCCTTCCCTAGCATAATCAATCTTAGGTTTGGCTTAGGTTGCACATACCTTTTATATTTTAGACATCGGAATCTTATCAAGCCTTTGGACAATTCATGGTTTCTTATTCAAATTGTCATTGACCTTTATCTTTCAACCTATCAATCGCCATTATCATCATTGTCATTGTCAAAATTGGGTCTCAGACTTAGGTTTTAGTTTAGACTCATCCTATCAAAATCTCTCAACATTGGTCCTCATAAAGGTCAATGACAATTTGGTTTGTAATCTTGGATCAACATAGCTTGATTAGCATCCTTTTTTTTAGATCTTAAGGTTCATATCATTGGTATCATTAAGCTTCATTTTCATACCATATCCTTTGGTCATAAGGTCACTATCATCATTGCATCTCAAACCTTAGTCTTAGGTGCATTATCATTCTCATCCTCGTATCCTTAAAATCCAAAAAAAAAATCAAAAATATAGCTTAGTCTCATATCCTACCTTGCATTTATCATCCTTGCATTATCATATTCACCTTGCAAGTCTTAAATGGTTGAAACTATTGGTGTGAATAAAGTCTTGTACCTAGTTAATTTTTTTACTAGGGACTTAGGGGACTTAGTTCACATGTTAAGTTTACTTAGGATATAAGGATTCTTCTATAAGCTTAGTTGTCTTATCTAGACAAGTCATAGTTGTCTTATCAATACTTTACATTATCCTAGGTAGTTATGAGTTAGTTGTCTCATGTGATAGGATTAAGACACTTATTGTGATCTTGTCTTATCCTATCTCTCACCCTTGCCTTTATAAGCAAGTCATCTCTAGCTTATTTTGTATTGTATAGCATAGCATCTTGTATTGGATATTGATCATATTATATCATATTGTAATTCTTGTTTGGTGGAATAGAATCTTCTATTGTTGCTTCTCTTTATTTCTTGTGGAGGTTATTTGGTGTTGCAGACTGAAGATCTTGGTTGGTTACTTCAGCATGGTATCAGAGCTTTGAATCTTGCAAGCCCCTTCCTTTTTTCTTAGAGAGTTTCTACCATCAATTTTTCTATTATGATTTTAGTTTCTTTTATGATCTTGCAAATTCCCTTCAATACGATATTGGCAATCAGAAAGGGTTTGCAAAGATTTGTCAAACCTATATTGCATGTATGTTTTTTGGTGAAATTTGGTGTTTGCAGCACTTTTGTATGTAGTGGCAATATTTTTGGCTATCCTATTGTATCTAGGAGGCTTGAGAAAGTTAGATTTGGCTTTTGTTTCACTCAGTTTGGTCACCATTTGCAACTTTGGCAAACAAGGGTTTGAAGCTTAGATTTGGTGAAAAACTTTTTATAGGAGAATTTTTGGAAAAAAATAACCTTAACATTGCGTTTGGGAGGCTGTTTGCATGAGTTTTGATATATAATTTTCCTATATTTGAAAAAAGTTGTTTTTGAGGCAAAAAAAAATTAGCATACCCCGTAGTCGCCAAATTTGGTCCGTTGGCAAAAAAATTCAAAAAAAGCATTTCTAATATATATATATCTACATATAATATTATTCAAGCTAAAGTTTTTTATCTGGCAGAAATATTTATTAAAAATTGTCAAGGTTTTTATTTTTTCTACGGACTTTGTTTTTTGGTTGGACGACATTAAAAGGGTCGTACCCTATCACATTTGTCTTGTCGGCCTGTAGATTATTTTTCTACTGTCGTTCCCAATCCCACATTTTTGTCGATGCTCCTTTCTTACCCGCCAAGCGGGCGGTTCAAGCCACCGCTAGCGGTTATTCCAACCGCAGGTCTTTAAACCGCCAATGGGTGGTCTACAAACTTTAACCATCGGCAGCATTAACACCTAGCGATTACCTTAACCGCCTAAGCGACCACCAGGAGGGCGGTCTATAAACTGCCAAGTGTAAAGTTTTTTGCCAGCGTTTTATGTAACCGTCGCATATGACTAGAGGAGGTTCTAACCCCTAGCGGCTACCGAAACCACCAATTTTTTGCAACTCTGTAGGACACAATCACGTGGGTGACCAGAAGCTAGCCCTTGGAGGAATTTTTTTGTGCCTAGTTAGCGTTAATTTTGCACTTGGTTAGTGATCAAAGTCCCTCTTCTAGGGCTTTTTTTAAGTTTGCATAATTTTTCGCCACAGTGTCAACTTTTTACAAATGAGATATCGTTGAAAAGTTGGTTCGATGAACTTCATAGTGGTGTAGGTGATTTTTTTAGATTTTTCCATTGTTTGCCAATTTTTTCAACTCAAAGGTATAGGTGCATTTATTACATGTAATTGGTATAACTTTTGCATATGAAGTCAAAATTTGGAAAACTGTTTTTGAAATTGCTCAGAAAATTGCAAGGAATCTATTTTTAACCTCTACTTTTAGTTTTGGAAAAAAAATAATAATAATTGTAAAAATCACCATGTGTTATAAACGGTTGATTTGAGCTTGTCACTTGTACAAATTGCAAAATTTCTTCCTTGTAATTTGTTGGGGGGTTGCAAAATCAGTTTTAATACATTCTAGGGGGGTGAAAGGCATAATTTAAGTGCCACATTGTCTTCTTTCTTTTGGTGTTCTTTTGTCCAACATGGTAGATTTAAAGCAAATTGAACTACTCACTCCACACAATTATCATACATGGAAGCTAAAAATCACTCAATTGTTACAATCTAAGGGTATATGGCCAATGTTAGATGTAGAACAACCTGAATTTACAAGGGATTGTGAAAAATGTATCCATATATTTAAAATAGATGAAGCAAAAGGGCTCATTGGATTACATGTATTTGATAACTTGTTGTTTCATATTGCAGAGTGTAAAACACCTAATAATGTTTGCAATAAACTTGAATAATTGTATGGTAAAAGTAATTAGTTTAGATTCTTGCAACTTCAAGCGGATCTACAATCACTCTCTCCAGATGCATTTCCTTCAATTCAGGATTTCCTTGCACAATTCAAGTTGATTTTGTCACAATTAAAAGGATGTGAGCATGATATATCTAGTGATGAATGTATCTTCTTGATTCTATCTAAGTTAAGAGGCCCTTATCAAGTGTTCTCTTATACTTTCTATTCTACAATGAATGTCATGGGGAAAGATTATAAAATGCCTAATTTTGAGTTGTTTTGTGAGCATCTTACTAGGGAGAAGGGTAAGTTGATTCAATTAGATGCACTACCTAGTTCTAAGAATCATGCTCTAATGACTCAATCATCCAAGGGTAAAGGAAAGAATAAGAAAAATCCCAAGACAAAATCATATTCAGGTAGTGAGACTTCATCCAAATCGAAGTCAAAAAACAATTAGAAGCCCACTCCATCTCGTTCTTCTTCTACCTCTAGAGATTCTTCTTCCAAGTCCAATAAAAAGAAAGGAGATCCTTGTTCATTTTTTGGAAATACTAGGCATGATGTGACTCATTGTTTTAAGAGATTAGAAGCCTTGGAGGAAGCTATGAAGAAACATAGCATTTCAGTGCCTAAGTCTTCTTCCATGGGTAAAGGGAAAGCTCTTTCACCATGGGCCATTCATTCATCTTCTGATAGTTGGATTCTAGATTCAGGTGCTTCACATCACATGACCAATTCATGTGATCTTCTTTGTTCCATTGTTCATACTTCTACTTCTCAAATTGCAGTTGGGAACTCTTCACAAATTCCTTTTTTTGGGATAGGTTGTGTTCAAATGCTAGATGGTTGCATTGAGGATGCTCTTCTTGTTCCTAGTATTTTGGCGAATCTACTTTCCACATATCAGATTTGACATTTTGGAGATGGAAAGTTAGTTGAGTTTACTCCACAGAATGTAACTATTAGATAATTATAGGATCCTAAGAAGGTTGTTGCTATAGGGATAGTTGATCATGCAAACCATTTGTATCAATTTGATAGCTTTGAGTCTTCATCAGGTTCATGTTTTATTGCTCATGTTGATTCAATGAGCAAGCTTTAGCATGAAATATTTGGGCACTTGAACTATAGATATCTTCAGCATATGCATGCACATAACTTAGTGGTAGTTCTTCCAAATATCTCTTGCACAAATGGTGTTTGTCAAAAAAAAAATCTTGGCAAGAAACATCAAGATCCATTTCCTAAGGGTCAAGCTACATGTGTAACCACACCCCTTGAGTTGGTTCATAGTGATCTCATGTCGTTCCCAACTCCTTTTTCAAGGGATAAGTATGTGCTCACTTTATTGATGATTTTTCTCAATGCACATGGGTCTACTTTTTGAAGCTCAAGAGTGAGGTCTTCACCATATTCAAGACCTTCAAAATATTTGTTGAGAAGTAGTCAGGTTTTTCTCTTCAATGGATATGCACAAATAATGGGGCATATTTCAATCAGGTATTTCAAGAATTTTGCAATGAGCATGTTATTCTTCATCAGCACATGGTTCCCTACACTCCTCAAAAAAATTGTGGTGGAGAGAAAGAATAGGACTCTCAAGGAGATGGCCAATTGTATAATTCAGTCTAGGTCCATGGCTCCACCATTTTGTGTCGAAGCTATCAATTATGCAAATTATATTCAAAATTGTATGCCCCACAAGGTAGTATGGAATATGAATCCTAAGGAGGCTTGGTCTCATCGCAAGCCAAATGTGTCCTTCTTTAGAGTATTGGGTAGTGAGGCTTGGGCATTCATTCCATTTGGTCATTGTAAATAAATGGAGAAGAATATTCAGCAGTACATCTTTGTTGGCTATTGTGAGGATGTGAAGGCATGCAGATTGTTTGATCGTAGCACATGAGAGGTTCATTTTCATCATGATGTTTAGTTTGTTGAGTCCTTCATATAGATAGATCCTCCTTCAACAAATTCTTCATCACAACCTACTCAATCTTCTTTAAATGATTATGTTTTAATTCTTGAGTAATATTATGATGATTGTCTTGATCCACCTCCTCCTCATTCACCCACTAGGCCACGATGGGCTCAAGTTACTCTTGAGGAGGCTGGTCCTTTTGTTGGTGATCCCATAGAAAATCACCGCAGTCATTCTCAAACTTCAAGAATCAGTATTTTGAGTCATGATGTTTCAACTGATCCTCAAAATTTTTCAGATGCTTCAGATATTCCAGAGTGGGATAGTGCTATGACTGATGAGTATTCTTCTTTGATGAATAATCATGCTTGGGATCTTGTACCTCTTCCTAAGGGAAGAAATTTGGTTTGGTGAAAGTGGTTGTATCATACCAAATATGTAGCAGATGGTTCCATTGACAAGTACAAGGATCGTCTTGCTGCAAAAGCATTTTCTCAGGTTGAAGGAATTGAATATTTCAAGACCTTTGCTCTTGTTGCCAAGATGGACTCTATTCACCTTGTCCTTGCTATAGTTGTATCATAGGGATGGTTAGTGCATCAAATGAATGTGAAGAGTGCCTTCTTGCATGGGGATCTTCATGAGGAGATCTATATGGAGCAGCCACTAGGTTTTGTGCAGGACTCTTCACTTGTTTGTAGGCTTCAACAATCATTGTATGGTCTCAAAAAGGGCCCTCAAGCTTGGTATGAAAATATGGATAGTTTCTTGTTTTCTTTTGGCTACACTCATTACCATTTTGATCCCATAGTTTATACTCAGATACATGGAGAGGATCTACTCATACTTGTGCTCTACGTGGATGATTTGATTCTTATAGGGAATTCTACTTCCATGATTCAGAGAATGCAACGAGCATTGATGGAGCATTTTGATATGACTAACCTTGGTCTTTTGCATTACTTCCTTGGTCTTCAGGTTCATCAAAATTCTGAGGGGATCTTCATTTTCCAATAGAAGTATGCTCTTGATTTGCTTCAAATATTTGGCATGGCTGATTGCAATCTTGTCCCCACTTCTTTTCAGTCAATGTTGTGTTGTCTACCGGTTGTACTAATCCTATAGTTGATCCTACCTTGTATTGGAAATTGGCTAGTAATATTTTGTACTTGACACATATTCATCCTAATACTTCCTTTGTGATTGGACTTGTCTCTCACTTCTCACAGAATCCTCATGAGAGTCATTGGAAGGCCGCCAAATGTATCTTAAGATACATTTGGGGCACTACTCATTTTGGCATTCAATATACATCAAGGGCATCTCATATTGTGGGCTTCATTACTCAGATGGTTGGTGATGTCAATGATCAGAAGTCTACTTTTGGCTTTGTCTTTTTCCTTAGTTCTAGTCTGATTGCATCATCATGCAAGAAGTAGACTATTATTGTATTATTATTGACAGGCTGAGTATCGAGGTGTGGTTCTTGCTAGTCAAGAGGCTTTGTAGCTTTGTCAGTTGATGACTGAGTTTGGATATCCTTCCACTCATCCTACTACTCTTTGGTGTGACAACCAAAGTGTCATCCATATCTCTCGCAACCCAGTGGAGCATCAGTGTACTAAGAATATTGAGATCCACATGCACTTCATCAGGTAGCTCATCCAAGATGATGTACTTAGCTTGGATTATTTGCCTACAGATCAGCAGCTTGCATAAATCTTCAATAAACCTTTGGCTTCGCCTCGTTATCTTCAATTGTGATTGATTCTTGGGGTGAAGGAAGTTATCCTTGGGGGGTCTTGATGACTCCTCCTTCCTTCGTCATTTTTCTTTGTAGCTTTTTCTCTCTTTTGGAGATGATTTTTCTCCCACGAGTTTTTTCTTCTTTTCTCCATTTGTGAGATATTTTTTGTTTTGTACATGGGTAGGTATCATTGGGCGTTATTTTCAAGACCCTTATTTTTCATATTTACATTGGTTTGTTCCTTCCTAAGTTGCACTTAAGAGGGGGTGTTGGTGTGAATAAGGTCTTGTACCTAGTTAATTATTTTATTAGGGACTTAGGGGACTTCGTTCACATGTTAAGTTTACTTAGGATATAAGCATTCTTCTAGAATTCTAAGTTGTCTTATCCAGACTTTACATTATCCTAGGTAGTTGTGAGTTAGTTGTCTCATGTGATAGGATTAAGACACTTTTCATGATCTTGTCTTATCCTATCTCTCACCCTTGATTTTATAAGCAAGGAATCTCTAGCATATTTTGCATTGCATAGCATAGCATCTTGTATTGTATATTGACTGTATTGTATCATATTGTAATTCGTGTTTGGTGGAATAGCATATTCCACTATTGCTTCTCTCTATTTCTTATGGAGGTTATTTAGTGTTTCAGATTGAAGATCTTGGTTGCTTACTTCAACAGAAACAAGATCACGAGCCAAAAGAAAGGACATGGATTCCTCAAGTGACCTCTTTTCTAGTCCTCCTCATGGCACAAACCTTGGATCAAATTCAAATCAACCTTCAACATCACAAAGAGAATCACCAAACACATTTGATAACCTTGGCTTAACAAAATTCAACAAACTCTTAACTCCAGAAGATATTGAAAGATCCTCCCAAGATCCAAGGATTATATGCATTGTATATGAGCTTGTTAGTGTTGATCCAAAAAATATCTTTTATGCACTACCTAAAAAAGGTTCCAAACTTCCTAAAGGCTATGATGTTTCTACACTTGTAGAGGGAGATACACAAGGACTAAACCAAGGCTCCATCCAAAACATATTCTCATTAGGAATTTCATCCTCACATAAAATATTTACTAGCCTACCACTTGGGACAACAACACGCATAGCGAAAAATGTACACATTCCTAATTCAGAAACATTTGGAAACAAGAGAACTCATGCCACAACACAAGGACAAACTTTTACATTTGGTGCTTCTTCATCAAACCCCATGAATATATTACATTCACAAATCCTCTATTCCAAAACACAAATCAAGGTTCCACACCTCAAAATCAACCCAATAAATCAAGGAGGATTAATATTGCTCCATGTAAGGAACCAAATCAATTTCAAAATGCAAATCAACGCCCTACACCTTTACTTAAAAACACAAACCAAGGTCCATCATTTTAAAATGAAAATCAAGGCCCTACACCATCATTTCAAAATACAAATCAAGGACCTATACCTCAATTTTAAAATAAAAATCAAGGTCCCACGCCATCATTTAAAAACACAAACCAAGGTCCAACATTTCAATTCCAAAATGCTAATCAATGTCCAACACCACAATTTCAAAATTCCACACCAAACACAAACATGAATTTTGGGACAAATCAAAATACCAATTTCATTCCAAACCAAACCAACACCAATGCAACATTCACACATCAATATCAAAAATCTCCCATGTAATAAAATGTCACTCCAAATCCAACATTGGACACTAATTCCATCATGCAAAATCAACCAAATGCAACACCATCTCTCGCAAACACCTTGATGCAAAAAATACAGGCAATACAACAACAAATGACAAACATTTAGTTGGGGATAACAAAGAAGACATATTCTATGGAGGAATTGTGTCCTTATCCATTTGATATAAATCTATACGAGCCACCTTTTCCCCCTCATTTCACTCCACCAACTTTTACCAAATATAAAGGAAAATGGGATCCAGTGGAACAAATACAATAATTTAACACATCATGTATGGACATCGCTTTTGATCCCACATATTTGATGAGACTATTCATACAAAGTCTCGCAAGATAGGCTCTAGAGTGGTCTGTGCACCTTCCTCCAGGGATTCAAACATGGGGTGACTTGGCTGACAGATTCATTAACCACTTTGTCTTCAATATAGAAAGTGACATGACCCTCACAAAACTATGCATAACTAAACAGGATGAGGGAGAGTCACTCACATCATTTTACCAATGATGGTGAATTATGGCTAGCAAGTATCCTTGCCACATACCTGAGAAATAGTTAGTCCCCATGTTTGTGGAAAACCTTAACACATAATTAATGACTCAACTCCAAATGAAATGTTGCACAAATTTTGAGGACATCATTGAAAAAAGTGTCTTTATTGAGAAATCTCTCATGGTGAAAGGACTAGTAAAAGTTTCCAAAGAAATCTCAAAATCTAATAATGACAAAGGAAATTTTTGGTCCTAAAACAAGAATTTCACTACTGATGGAGTTGTTGATGCAAAAGTGGTAAACAAAGTTCACCCTACTATTTATCTTAAAGTTCCCTCCACATCAAACACATCAAAAACCCAAACACAAAGTCAAGATAAAACATTGAATGCAGTCCAAAATAACCAACAATGTAGAGGACCTTCACGCACTAAGAGAGCATACACTCCCTTGGGTGAACCTATTGAATCGGTTCTAAAGAAACTTTTGCAACCCAATGTCATTCAACTTCCAGACATCAAGAACTATGAACCCACATTGGTCAAACCTAATTGGTGGAATGAAAATGAATACTGTGAATATCATCGTGGAAAAGAACATAAAACATCATCCTGCTAGACACACAAAAATTTCATTCAAGACCTTATTGAACAAGGAGACATTTTAGTGGATAACCCACAACCTAAAACTAATATTGATCATACCATATTCAAAACTCCCTTACAATACCATGGAAAAGGGAAGGCCTCCAATTCAGGTAACAATAGTGCTAATTATAACAACATTTCAAATGACTACAGTACCTCCATTAATCACATCTGAGCCTTTCATAGTCATGTTTCCACCATCACCACTAATAATAAAAGTTCACAATGTGTTGTCACCACTCGTAGAGAAAAGGTAACCCTTGAAGGGGCTGCCTCTAATCCACAACCTAAAATTCAATACAATCTCCTTGATCATCTAGGAAAGATGCCTACATAGATATCTATTCTTGAGTTGCTTCACATTTCCCCAGAGCATAGGTCATTCTGGACAAAGCCTTGAAAGATACATCCATCCCTTCTGACCTAAATTTCAACCAATTTCAGGCCATGATAGGATCTATAGCTACACCACACCATGTCACCTTTTTCGAACGAGACATTTCCACACAAAATCACAATCACAATGAACCACTACACCTTGAGGTTTTCATTAATAAAAATAAAATCAGATGAGTCTTGGTAGACAGTGGAGTGGATCTAAATATATGCACCCTAAAATTGGTGAAAGCATTAGGATACTCTAAATATTGCATAGATTGGTCTAAGACAATTTTTATCAAGTCTTATGATGATGTTTGATGATGGTGTTTTCTGCACAGCAACAACTCAAACAGAATATGATATCCTATCTCTCTTGAAAGGTAAATCTCTATGGGGAAAGAGATAACCCCAAGGTCTCTAATGTCAGGTCTTGACAATGCAGTAAACAACTCAGTGATAAATGTGAAAATGTTGGTAATCACAATGGGACCTTACTACGAGCAAAACTGAACTTCGAATCTTATCAAATATAGACATAAAATGATACTTTGACACTTGATTGGAACCCGAATAATAAAGAAATAGCAAAAGATAAAGGTTTCAGAGATAATCATAAAACTACTTCTAACCCTAAGATTGAAAATGCAAAAGGATAAAATGCTTGAAATGGACCGATCTCTCATAAACTATTCGCTGCTTGACCCAGATGAATCTGCAATTCCACAGAAATAGTGCAATCTTCTAAGGTATGAAAAGATTTTCAAATTATAAATATTCATTCAGCAATTGAGATGAATAAACCTTCATAATTGAACTAAGCACAAATATAAGTCCAGGCTAACTTTGCAAAGCAGCTAACAATCAGCTAACTGCAAAAGTATGGACTAGAGATCGCTGCAAACATTCCAAACATGAACCCCTAAGCATTATCAAATCATTTAACCATAAACATTTAAGCAATTTGAAAGATAGAATAACAAGAAACATGCCAGATGAGATTCCAGAAGATAGATACCAAACACAATATCCTTCTTATATTAAATCATCCAAAATAGCAGCAATTCCAGTTTTATGTTACAACATTTGCTTGAAGATAAACCCTAACTTGCTCTAATACCACTTGATCTACTTATCCTTGTATCTATATCTCCCAATCTCCTATCTATATCGAAATGAGGCAACATGCCTACCTTTATAGAGAATACACAAGATAGGTCAGCCCAAATGATAATTTACAATAAAATAAACGACCTAAAAGAGGTCAGCCTCAAAGATTAAATTCGAACACATGAAATGTGCCATTGGCACCAATTTCATCCAAAACCGCCAAGATATCAAAAGGGTCGGCCCAATACATGGGAATTAAATGGGAAGCACAAATATCAAAGTAACTCCATATAATTACTCCCCATCCTTGTCTTTAGCTTTATCTTCTTCACCATGTACGGCCAACAGGACCCTATCCAGCTCAGCAACAAGTGGTACAGGCAAAACCCTAATCTTTCTCTCAAGAGTTTTAATATCTTCTCTTGCCTCTCTAACTGTATTATCCCAATCAGCTTTGTTGGTTGAATACCTGTCAATGACTGCAATTTAAGTTGCAGCATCATCTAACTAATGTTTAGTGACTGGCCCTTCACTGACTGGAGAATACACATCTCTCCACCATTCTCTAACTTGCTCCAAACTGAGATGCTTTGGAGAAAACTTCTTCCTCCCAGTCATGACCTCAAAGAATAAAATGCACTTCTCATGAACACCAGTCAGAGCATCCTCAATTTGCCTCGCCTATTTTTGAATCTTTTTCAAGGCCCTCTGCCTCATTTGCAAGATTTCAAACCACTCCCAAGGTTCAGAAACTCTTGGAAAAGGAAGAATCTTGCACTGCACTAATCTGTCCTCAGTGAACCCCATGATGGTTGTAATCTTTTGCAGCAAGAGGTTAGTATCCACATTATCTTGTGCCAATGCAGTCTTTAACCAATCAATCAATCTTATTGCATCCCCTCCAGTGGATAATATGCCCTTAATGGCCTCATCTCCCTTAGCTTGGACACCTTGCAACCAGGTAACCATAGCATGTGAGGTACCTTTCATCTTCTCTAACTCAGAAATTGTCTCCCAGGGTAGGAATCCTATAGCAGAAGAGGAGGAACCAATAGCTTGCTAAGGTTTCATTAAATCTTGCAAGTACTTCCTTAGTTTTTCATTCTCCTTCTCTAGCTCATGCCTAGTTTGTACTGCCTTTTTCAATCTCCCCACAATAACTGCACTGGAACCCTCATATTCCTCAATATCCTGCTCAACAGTAGCATGTCCCAAGTCAACAGTCTGCACATTATAGTCCTGAGTAGTCACATTATCCCTCTCTTTGTTTGGAGCAGGGGTAGCAATATGGGCCACCCGGTTACTTGATCCATCCCTCTCAATCTGGGATACAACCCTCGCTTTCTTTTTAACCCTTTGCTTCTCTACATTAACCATGAGGGCATCCCAATTAGGAGGAGCATCCTCCACTATTACCATGTTACTCTTCAACTCCCTCTCAAGCCAATTTGGAATAGTAGACCCAGTAGGCACTGTGTCTTGTTTATCCTATTCTTTCTCCTGCTGATCGGTAGTTACATCTTTCTCAACACTTGGACTTTTAGGAACATCCACTGTTGGGTTCTCTTCTTGCTATACTTGTTCCTCCACAACAACCTCCACTGGTGAGGGAGCTCTAGCTGGTATTTCCTCCTCCTTCTGAGGAGACTTGTCCATTTTTTCTCTTGTAGGAGAATCTGCATGTGCCACTAAGGGAGATTGAACCACCTTATCCAATTTTGCCTCTACAATAAAGAGATCTCCTTCTTGGAACTCTTCCTCACCCAAATTCTTAGGACTACTACTTTGTTTTGATTCCCCCCTTACACTACCAGCATCTTGGGGAATGGAGGGGCTAACCTGTTCAACAATTGGGACATTTACTGAAACATTCTCCTTGGCTGCAGTATCTCTTGGGGAGGGAGTCCTTGATCTCCTCATATAGACTTGTGTCTTTTCCCCTAAACTCTCCACCTCTACCATTGGTGGCTCAACCTTCTTGTCAGCCTTAGGAGCTTCCTCTACCTTTTGGGATGTCCTTGTGATTCTTCTCTTCTTCATTAGTGCATGAACACTCTATACTTCCTCCTCTTCTTCCTGATTCTTTTTAGCTTCTTTCCTAGAGGCATGCTTCCTCTTCTTAGCAATAGGCTTCCTCTATTTTCCCAGCTCTGCAGCCTTCTCAGCTTGAACATTTCTTACTTGAATCCTGAAAGGAGAGTCCACCTTATCCTTGCCCTTTAGGTCTGGTTCAAGCGAAGCCTCGAAAGCAGAATGAGACTCTAAGTCTCCCATCAGGTCATAGGTGCATGGAACACCCTCGCTCTCCAGCTCCAGTATCTTGTGCTTCAACCACATCTTGGTAAATTTGATCACTAGGGCCATAACTTGATCCAAGTTAGTCTTTTCCTCCTCTAACCAGTTGACTTCTCCTACTGGTTTATCTTTCACTGCCTCATATACATGACCTTGGATCACATTCCCATCTTCCTTTACCTAATCTGGGATGGCTCTTACATTGTACAATCTCACCAAATCCACTGGCAGTCTGGAAAATCTCTTCTTTCTTACCTCAAACTCATCGGCAAGGTTAACCCAATAGTCCTCAATGTGATCCTTATGGCTATAATCTCTATTGGCCTTCTTTTGTGCCTTGCCAGTGATATCAAACCTTGCTCTCTTAGTGTGGAAAGGGAGTCCAAAAGTACCCATCTCCTCCTCGGCAGCATGAGCAGACTAAATGGAGGCACAAACTTCACCCATTCCAATCTTTAGAGGGAAATCATTCCCAAACCCTGTCTTGTGCATTTCCCCTTTCACAACATTGTCAAAATCATAGATTTTCCTAACTACCTCCAACAACACAAGATGATTTGTAGGATACCTAGGGAGTCTATAGGGTGCCCTCTGAAAACCGTCAATTCTAATATATGAGAAGGTTGGGAACTGGATAAACCATGCTCCATACCTTCTTATCAATTCTTTTGCCTTATCTGAGATTCTCACATGCTCTGCACCCTGGAGCAGTCTGGTAATATACATTGTAAAAGCATCATTTGACCTCCGATAGCTTCCACCAATCAAGTGAAACTGTGGATACACCTCATAAATAGCATCCTGCCCAAAGACACCTCTAGTGCTCAATCCTTTGTATGGATGAATTCTAGCCAATGAGTACACTAGGTAAGAGGTCATGGTGAAGGTCTTGGTCTGTAGGACATTACACAACTGATGATGGATTTCAGCACTGATAACACCTGCCCAATGATAATCAATTCCTTGCTCCATCCTGGCAATCACATTAAACATCCATGTCTCAAACACACCTGCACCCTTCAATCCCACCAACCTGCTGAGAAGAGTGATAGCATTATAGTACTCCTTCTTGAACTTGAGCCTAGATAGTTGCTTGGGCAACTTAGAGAAATGAGACTTAGGCTTCTCTAGCCAAGAGTTAATCACCTGTTGTGACTTGACCATGTTTTCTTCATAATATTTTCTAGCATCATTCATGTCGAAACCTACCACATGGGACCTGTCAGGCATGTCAAAGGTTGCAGCAATTGACACTGGACTGAAACTAGCAAGAATTCTTCCTTGGGGACCCACTATCCTCTATGTTCCTCTATCATAATTCTTGGCACACTCCAATACCAATTCATAACACTATACTACAGGAGGGAAATCTGCCACATGAGCCAATCCAGATCGTACCATCCCTATTGCCAATAGAGGAGGGTTCGGTGCTGACATCTCAGCCTTGAATTCTTCATAATCCCACATACCTACATTTGTATCCGTGATCGGGGACCAAATTGAGGTCAACTTGCTATCAGGAATTCTGCTCTTGATATCCAACTTAACCCTTTTTGCATCCGAAATAGCAAAAGCCTCTACACCAAGATCAGTTGTCTTTCCCTTGCCTCAACCAGAAAAATTCTATCCTAATCCTACCTACAAACACAAAAAAGCAATCATAATTAGATCCACAAGAAGCAATAAGTGTAAAAGATCATTATCTCAAAATTCGAGATTTAGCTCTCCTCGCAGATTCTGCACCGGGAAGGATTTTCGGGAAAATCCGGACCAAGCGGATTCCAGTGAACCAAACATACAAAATCTCATAATACCATTTAAATCATCAACTTAATCTAGAAAAAGCATTAAGAACACTTAGCATAAGCTCCTTAAATCATTCAAATGTATTATCAAGAAACCCACCATCCATAACCATCAAATTCAGCATTTCCCCAAAACACCCGGAAGAATCTGCCGGAGACGGATTCTGGCGAGATTAACAATAGTTATGACTAACTCGGGGAAAATGAAGAAGCACGAAATATTCGGGAAAATCCGGATGGCATGGATTTTGGCGAAATCCAGATATAACAGTATCAAAGCTCGAAATCGGTAAAACGACCCGACCGCGGACCTTGGAAGAATCCAGATGGAACGGATTTTGGCGAAAACAAATGAAATCTGGTAGAAAGTGGTAAACGAAGAGGAGATAGAAAATTTGGGGAAATCTGGGGGAAGCAGAATTCTGCGAAGACCTCGAAAACCCGAACCTGTCTACATCCTCAGTACTTTTACCAAACTAATTCAAATCACTCCAGATCTATGCCAGAATTCCAAAGCCAACTCAACCTAGGACCCTGATGGATAAAACATGAACTAAAGACACTCTTCACAAAATTTTGAAGAGGACTGGCCATGCCCTAGGTCGAAAACCCTAAATGTCCGCCATGAAAGCGCAAACGACCTGCTCATCCCAAAATGGAGAGTATGAAACCACAGCAAGCTAACATTCAAAAGGAAACAACACCAGACCGAAATGCACATGCATAATCAATAAAACAGACTGGTGCACCAAATAAAACCTCAAAACACCCAACGAAGACATGCACCCAGAGACCAAAAAAGCCACGAAGGATTCCCCGAGCAAACAAAGAAAATCCATTGAAATCGAAAAAGGGGGGCGTCAACATACCATGGAAATGCAAAGGCTGAAATTAGTGAAGTCAAGATATAACCGCTGAATGCAAACCAAAAACAGTCCACGCACAAGAAATGTCAACGCACAATTTGAATGGCCTCAAAAAACCAGATATCCAGCAAGCACCAAGAACTTCAACACACAAGCCCAAATGATAATAAATGCACCAACTCAAATGATCAATAACTTCTCAAACAATCAATATATCAAAAACCCAAAGACCTTCGCACAAGCACCATCAATACACTTGACAAGATAGCCACGGCCACAAAAGACCCTTGAGGATTCGACACCGCCACGGATTTCGGGGATCCGACACTGGGAAGGATTTTTGGGAAAATTCGGGATATGCAAATTTTCCCGAAAGCAATGCAAAAGGTAGCAACTTCGGATATTAAGGGGAAACCGGGAGAATCCGGCCCAAGCAGATTTTCTCAAAAATAGTGAAAAACCCGAGATAAAGCTAAAACTTTAGATTTTCAACATGGTTCAAAAGAATGCCACTTCAATTGGGAAAATTGGACACTAAAGCACAAACCCTAGCAAGCAAAAACCTCCAGAAAGAAGGGCCAAAACACCAAAATGTGAAAAAAGGGGGTCCCCACCTTCAGTGGGGCGTGTGTGCAAAAATTGCACAACAATGTTGAGTGCTCGTTTGAAGGATTAATTACTCTGCCTATAAGGGTTGGCCCTACTATTCAGAATATAATATTCCATGTTTTGGATCTGGACCTATCCTATAATCTCCTCTTTCGTGGCCCATGGATTCATACCATGAGGGTTGTACCTTCTACCTATCACCAATGCCTCAAATTTTCATACGATGGCACTGAGATTACCATTCTAGGTGATCCTGATCCTTTCCAATATTGTGCCAACTTAAGAGGAACCATAGAATATCAAGTTCCCATTAATCAAGAGGTTTCATCTTCCACTTCATCCCACTACATCAATCCATCTAATCTTTTCAAATCATCCATTCCATTCACCACACCTTCCAAAACCAAGGTTCGGATCCAAGATAAAGGCTATGGAGAATACAAAATGCAAAGTTTATTTTGTGTTGAAAATTTTCCTAAATCACCAAAGACTTGTGGAAAACCTTGCTTTATTCCAAAGGACCTACAATTATCATCCATAACCTTCCTACCACCCTCATTAAATGGGGGAATTAAGTAAAGATCCCATCGGCGAGGACATCTCTACATGGATTTACAAAGATGAACAAGACATTGAGCTTAAGCAATTACCAGATGAACAATATCCAAAAGGGTTCAAGCTCATGAAAAAAAGGGATATGATGGAAATATTGGTCTTGGACTAAACAAGAATGGAATGCTAGAACCTATATTTCCTCATTGCCTACCAAATAATAGAGGTTAGGTTTGTACTATCAAAATTGAGTGTCCTTGGTACCAGGTTGCCTTCGAGTGAGACCGTTAATGCTTCAAATGAAATCAGGACATCTGAGTACTATTATACTGACTATGATTCCAATCAATGGAAATGGGGTTTAGATAAATCATCTAGTGACTATGACCTTGATGAAACATTTAGAGAACCTATTGAGCCCACATTTGAGGAAAAGCTCAATCAAATGTTTAAAATTGGTCCAGAACAAAACTTGTCGAATACTAATCAACCAATTCCTATGAAAAGGGAAGATTGGATAGCCACTTTTTGGAAACTCGGTGAATCTACCTCTTTCTTTATAATATCTACCTACACATCAACCCTAGATAATACTAATGATGGCTTACCCCTTGTTTACCTACAACTCATATATTGGGACTATCAAGGACCACAGAGTTTAGACACATTCAAGAATGATGAATCAATTATTGAGTTCATGGGACTTCGTGAAGGGATAGCAAGTGGGGATCATAAAGTTGGATTCATAATTGAGCTTGATAATATTGCATATTTTGGAGAGGTTGCTTCTCCCTCTAGTCACAAAAGTGAGAAAATTTATAAAAATAAAAATAAAAAGAATAGGTCTTTAGGTGAAAATCGAAATGCTCCTTTAGACCATGAAAATGTAAAAATAAAGGACATATCTGAAGGTGAAAACCTCTTTGAGGTGCCTAAGGATGGAGGGTTGGATAGTATCCCTATTGATCAAGATATCACCATTACTAATAGAAGATTCAGAAGAAATCAATCTTGGGACCAAGGATAATCCTAGAATCGTTCAATTTGAAGCATCCTTGACCATAGAAGAAAAACCAAAGTTCACTACATTATTTTCAGAAAGACAAGTTAATTTTTGATGGTCATATGCCAATATGCCTAGATTTGACCCTGAACTAGTTGTACGTCATTTACCATTTCTTCCAAATGCTAATCCAGTCAAACAGAAACTAAGAAAAATGCATCCACTTATCGCACTTTTGGTGAAGGTTGAGTTGAAGAAACTTCTTGATGTTGGTTTCAATCATCACATAGATTATGCAGAATGGATATCCAATCTTGTTCTTTTCACTAAACCAACTGGTGGTATTAGAATATGCATAGATTCTAGAGATCTAAACAAGGCTTTTCCTAAAGATCATTTCCCACTACCTAACATTGATATCATAGTATACATGTTACAGCAGGATATAAGATGTTATCACTTATGAATGGCTTTTCAGGATACAATCAGATTAGAATCATTGTTGAAGATCAACACAAGACAGCCTTCACATGCACTTGGGGTACCTTTTTTTGGAATGTAATTCCTTTTAGACTCAAGAATGTTGGAGCAACATACCAGAGGGTTATGACAACCATCTTTCATGAATATATGCATGTGCTTATGGAAGACTATGTTGATGACTTATTAACAAAATATTTGATAAGAGGTGGTCATCTTAGAGTATTAGACAAGATTTTTAGAAGACTAGAGAACTATAAGCTCAGATTAAATCTGAAAAAGTGTGTGTTTGGGGTCCAGTCAGGAAAATTATTGGGATACATAGTTTCTTGTAGAGGAATTGAAGTTGATCCTGTGAAAGTAAAAGCAATTATAGATATGTCACCACCTACAAACATTAGTCAATTAGGGACTCTACAAGGAATATTACAATCAATCTGGAGGTTCATTGCCCATCTAGCAGACAAGATTCATCCATTTCAATATTTATTATGTAAAGGATATCCCTTCATATGGACCAAACGATGTCAAGAAGCATTCCAGCAAATAAAGGATTATCTATTGTCTCCTTTAGTTCTCATGCCTCCTATTGATGGAAGACACTTGATCCTATACATATCAGCCACTACATCATCATTGAGGGCATTACTAGCACAGAATGATAATGATGGAAAAGAGATAGCTATCTACTATATCAGTCAAAATTTGATAGGATATGAGCTTAACTATAGTCCCATTAAAAGAGCATGTCTTTTAGTCATTTTTGTCATGCAAAATCTAAGCCATTACATGTTCAACCATAAAACAAAACTAGTAGCTAAGGTTGATCCTCTGAAGTAAATATTGAGCAAAGAGACTTTGACAAGTTGATTACCAAACTGGATCATGATTTTGAGTGAGTATGACATAGAGTATGTTGATCGTAAAGTAATAAAAGGACAAGTAATAGTTGATCAACTTGTAAATGCACCAATGATAGCAGACCATCCTTTGGTGTTCGACTTTCCTGATGAATCCATCTTTGCAATAGAAACTCCCACAACATGGAAATTGTACTTTGATGGATCCTATACAAATCATGGTTTAGGGGCTAGAATTCTTTTTATCACACCTCAAGGGGATTCCATTCCTAAGTCATATAGAATAGTATTCTCGTGCATGAATAATATGGTCGAGTATGAAGCATTGTTGATAGTAGTATGTATAAAAATCAAATGAAAAATTAAGGATATTCAAGTTTATGGTGATTCTCAATTGGTTATCCATCAATTGAATGATGATTATGATACTAAGGATGAGAATATTACCCTTTACAAGCGCATGGTGAATATTTTTAAGTTGTACTTCACTAATATTTATTTTGAGAAAATTCTAAGAATCTAGAACAAGGCGGTTGATGCAATGGAAACCATTGGATCTCTCTTGGATATTCCTAAAAATGCTTCACAGTATGAGTTCTTGGTGGAATAGTTGTTGATCCCCGCATTTGAGATCCCCGAATCTGAACTTGTGTATGAACTTGTTGGTCTTGAATCTCCTTAGTACATATATTTCTATAAGTACTTGCATGACCAGATTAACACTCCTGACTTGTCCATAAACCAATGCAAAACCTTTATTTGTCAAGCCTCCAAATACATCATCATCGGTGATACCCTTTACTGTCGTAGCCTAGATAGTACCCTTCTCAGATGTATCGGCTCAAATGAAGCACAAACAACCTTACAAGAGGTACACAATGGTATATGTGGAGCTCACTCTACTAGTCTTTCCCTAGCTAAGAAGATCATGTGAATGGGAAATTATTCGCCTACAATGGAACGTGATGCTTATTACTTTGTGAAGAAATGTCACTAATGTCAAATACATGGAGATCTTGTACATGTAGGTCTGCTCAGGAGTTGAATCCACTTACATCCCCTTGGCCCTTCCCTTAGTGGGGACTTGACCTCGTGGGAAAGATTCAACCTAATTTTATCAATGGACATAACTTTATCCTTGTTGCAACCAAATACTTTACCAAATAGATTGAATACATTTTGATGACCTATATTACTAGAAATAAAATCTCTAAGTTCATCCTTAACTACATCATATGAAGGTATGATGTTCCTTAGTCCATCATTACAGATAATGGTCGACCCTTTAAAAATCAAGATGTATGTGAGTTATGTGAAAATTTTCATATCCAACACCATTTATCCATTCCCTATTATCCCCAAGGTAATGGTCAAGATGAGGCATCTAATAAGACTATACTCAAAATCTTAAAAAAGACTCTCAATGGCGTTGGTTGTGACTAGCATGTCCAACTCAATCATGCACTATGGGCCTATTGCACTAGCATCTGTACACCCAGTTTAGCCACTCCATATTCCCTAGTCTTTGGATCTGAAGTTATTATTCCCGTTGAGGCCGAGTTACCATCCTTGAGGGTGTCCATGCAGCAGTTCATTGATGAAGAAGAGTATCGTATAGCCCATTTGCATGAGCTTGAGTTATTGGATAAGAAAAGATAGAATGCCTTAACACATTTGCAAGCATATCAAAACCGTCTTTGACACAGTTATAATAAGAAGGTTCAACCTAGATACTTTGACATTGGTGACTTGGTTCTGAAATAAAATCCTAAGAATCAGGCAAATCGAGAAAAGCCTAGAAAGTTTGAGCCCAATTGGTTGTGTCCCTACATCATTACAACAGCATATGGATCTGGGGCTTATCAATTGTCTACTCCTGAAGGTGAACCATTGCCTAAACCCATCAACAACATGCATCTTCACAGGTATTACACCTAGCCTTCATAGTATCCCTTTCAAAAAAGTTAAAAAATACAAAAAAAATCGAAAAAGTCAAAAATTCAAAAAAATAGTCACCTCTCGCAGACAAGCATCTTGGTGACAACAAAAAAATCAAAAAAATAAAAAAAAATAGTAAAGAGAAATAATATTTCCAATAGTGAAAACCACTTTGGTGGCACTTTGGATAAGTACCATGGTGAAAACTTGGCAAACACATGTCATGTGTAGTCAGTCTATGCTCCTCCATCTACTATCACTCTCTAGTTTTCCACCTTTTTTCCATCCATTCACACATATCATCCATCTATAATAAAACTTTTTCATCCTTCTCATGGTCTAAGAACCATTGGCATTTAGTGTCCTTCACTTTCATGACCATCCTTGCATCCATTAATCCTCTTGCGCATAATAAGTGGGTCTTATACTTGATTGGGGGAAATTCTTTGACTTAATTCTTTATGGGAACCCACACATGGTATTATCTTTTAAAACCATCAAAATCTAAAATAAATCAGAAAGCCATCAAAATCCAAAAAAATCATAAAACATCAAAATCAAAAAACATCAAAACTCCAAAAATAGAGTCAGAGTCGGAGTCATAGTCTATGTCAATCCAATTCCATTTGAACTACATTGTCTCTACGCATTGCTATGTACACAAGGCCATCTTTTGATGAGCCCTCAAGGCACTAGGTCAGTCCCTTAGGGTTTTGTCAAGTCATATCAATTTTAGTCAGCGTCAGTAGAACTATGAGGACCCTACGTGTATAACATAGGCAAGGCCATATTTCGATGAGCCCCCGAGGCCCTAGGTCAGTCCTTTAGGGTTTTTCGATTCTATCCAAATATTTTGTCTTCAAGAAATCAAACACCTAAACCAAATCTTGAACCAACAGGTCAATTATACAACTAGTCTTCAATCTAAATCATTCAATTTCCTAACCATCAATTCTTTTCAAATCATTGGTCTTATCATTTTGTCCTATTTAGGATGTGTCCTTCCTAAATTGGGGCATTGGTCATTTGTCAACCTTGTCATTTTCCCTATACAAGATATGTCTTTCTTGAACTTAGGCATGGTCAATCAATCTTGTCAATTGGTCAAACCTATCAATCAGTCAAATCGGTCAACTAATCAATAAATCTTGTCAATTAGTCAATCCTATCGATCACTTAAATCTGATCATTCAATCAATCTTGGTCAGACAATCTATTTGTTCAAACAATCAGTCAATCATTCAATCTTATCAATCAATCAAATCTAGTTAATCAATCTATTTGGTCAACCTATCAGTCAAACTCATCAATCAACCAACCTTATCGATCTCATCATCAAATAATCTTTGGAAACCAATCTAAATGGTTGTTGACTTGTTGGTATAGTCAATCTTAGCTTTTTGGTTGGTCTTTGGCCATGTTACTAGCTACCTCAAATATGTCCCACAAAGGATTTAGAGGGGTGATGATGGATTGTGATCTCTTTTCTTTTGATTTTTGCTTGTGGTTTGTCTTGACAAAAAGACTAGGGAAATTGGGCTCCTAGTATGAGTCATGGCATTCCTTGTCTTTTGGTCTGTCTTTTTGACTGTCTATCTTTTGCAAATCGTAACATTGCACAACTTGGTCTATTTCATACCATGGTGTTTGTGGTCCATTTACTACAATTTTGATGCCCGATGATGATAAACATGCAAGTTGACATCTATTAAAGCAAGAATGTTCATCCCTTTCCATTTGACTAACTCCATGCTAATATTTGTCTTCTACATGCTAATATTCACCTTCTTCGAGCTTTCGCATTTCCTTTCCACAATCATTCTGATAGTGTTTGATGACACACAAAAATATCATGTATACATAATCATGTTAGAATCATCATAGGCATCATCATGAACATCTTAGGTCATCCATATTGCATCTGAAAATACAAAAATATAGATAGTATCATTATACATACATGCATACATACATCCATATCAGTGTTGCATATTAGGTCATGATCACATAACATCATCTTGCATTCATATCTCATTGCATATATTTTCATACATGATCATTACAAATCCATATCATTGCATTTACATAAACCATATACGCATCCATGTCATAGAATTTGCATACATCATTCATATTGCATCACGTCATCATAACATCCATAACATCATAAATCATACATCGCATATGCATCCACATAAACGTTATAATCATATAGAATCATCATACATATAGAAAAATATTGTGTGCATCATTCATACATCATATAATAGAAAAGCATACATGAGCATAAAACATAAACCATCATCCATGATACGACGGAACATATATAAATGCATGATCATATAGAATCATCTCATAAGTGAATAACATCATAGCATCATAATCCATCATATCATATAGAAGCATGCATACTAAATAGCACATTGCATAATCGCCACGAAAGTCATATATCTCGCATATATATATCAAAAATCAATGTCACATTATAATATTAGGACAAATCTCAAAAATGGAGCTCACGGGCTTAATCAAAAATATACATTTCTCGGTGTGTAATATGTGAACCACAATCAATCATACATGTTGATCTAATATGCCAAATGTTGATTCCAAACCCTAATGTGAACATCCTAAAGATTCGTAAGCTAAATTCTTTCACTGTCAGTGTATCATAATTACTTTTCAGAATAATTTCTCAAATTTTTCAGAATTTAAAAAAAAAATTGGGGGGTATGGGTCTATCCCACCTTCTTCGGGGCATGCCAAGGCATGGTCAAAATTTTATTCTTTGACACAATGCTCAGAATCACATTATCTCAAAGAGGGGCAAAATGTAGACACTAAAAAATGTCTTGGTCTGCGAGCATCATTTTTCCATTGTCTTGGTCTTCTTCCTTGCATAATTAAATAATTTTAATTAGTTAATTATTGTCTTTGATCACATTCCTCTATTAATTAAATAATTTTAATTATTTAATTAATTCATTTCTTGGTCTTTATTCTCCTCTAATCAATTAAATAAATTAAGCATTTGTTTAATTGTGTCACTAACACTTTTTCCTTCTATAATTAAATAAATTATTATTTATTTGATTATTTGCTCTTCATTATTCGTCTATAATTAAATAATTATTCTTAATTATTTATCTATTTGTTAATATTTTTGTACTTCTATGGTTAAATAACTATTAAAATTATTTGACTCCCTCTTACCACTCTTCCTTTATTAAATAATTAATCTGACTTTAATTATTTAAGTCCTTTTTCAATTTGCCTCTATATTTGATTTAAATGGTTACATAATCATTTTAAATTAAATATTCTCTCCCTTTCTCTCAAATAAATAATCTAAAATGATTATTTATTCCTCCATATCTTTTACCAAATTAAATAAAATGGTCAAAGATTCCTCCCATGAATTAAATAATTTTATTTAATTCCTCCACTACTTTCCCTCCACTCTCTTCTTTCAAATCTAGATCGTTGATTTCCTTTGGTCTCCAAAGAATCTTGATCATTCATTTGTAATCATCCCTAGCCCAATACTTTGTGGTGCATGAATCCTCCACCGTTGATTTTGGCATCTTCTAGAAGATTGATCTCGTCTGTCCATTCGAAAATATTTTCTATAAAAGAAGGTTTTCTCCTCCATTTTGTCTTTACAACAACATTATCCAACATTCATGCTATCATATCACTATCACTTGCAGGTATTCATACTTTGAAACTAAGGGCAAGCTTACAAAAGCATATTTGAGGAGAAGCAATGGAGATAATCAACTATGATAGGGGAGTTTTATGTTATTCTTTTGTTCTTGCTTGTTCTCTTTGATCATTTGTACTCTCTTGTTTAGATTTGGGATTTGGGCTTAGAACTTAGGTAGAGTGGTTGCTACTTGGTCTTAGCTATTTTGCATTTTAGACTAACCTATCTTACATTTAGTATTATGGGAATCATGGATAGGTGACTTTCCTATAAGTTTAACCTTTTCATTGGGCTTTATATTTTTTTCTTCAACAAAAATATCCCCTCATTGACCTCTAAGACTTCTTATGCCTTCCATATCTATCCATTTGGTTTGCACACCAAATTTAGGTTCAATAATTGAACAAACTTACCATTCTCCAATTGAGAAAGATAGACCTTCTATATCAATAGAAATTATAAAAATATTAACCAAGGATTTATGTCTTTTTGGCTACAATAAATAAATATTTACCAAGGCATTTAGAATATGAATCTACTCAAATATACCCAGCAATTGTGTCAATTTGGTTCGTGGTCTAATTTTTTCCCCAAATACCTAAAGGTAAGTCTCTTCCTGAGTGATAGGGTATCAAACTAAGGGTAAAACCCTACAACCTTATCATCATACAAGGAAATTTAGGACCAATTATTGAGGTGGCTAGTACCTTATTCACTTATAACTCTTCTAAGTCAATTGAAATTTTGTAATTTGCTATAGTAGATATCACTATAATGACTAAAAACCTGCCTTATCACAAACTATACCCATTGAATAATGTACCGCTATTTTTATTGTCACTCCATGCCTATATGTTAGTTTGAGATATTTAGAGTTCAACACCTAATTAAGTAGATGGATTGTCATACTAGATGTTTGAAATTATTTTCAAGATATCCCCTAGTGTTGTTTTATGCATTTAAATGTGAGAGTGACTAAAATTATCATATAATATGATTGATTATTTTGGTATTATATGATACGTTGAGATAGAGCTAGTAATAAATTGCTACCTATATTCAGTTGGGCTACAAATTCATGGAGTTCATACAAAATATATAACAATACAAACCAATGATGACACCTTAATGAAAGAGTCGCAAAAGACTATACTTTCTAAAATACAAATGAAAACTAATTTTACACATACATTTAGGGAAATAAAAAATAGTTGCAAAATATTGGATATCTCTACTTAGTAATCCTTGAACATACCCATACATATCTCTTATTTATATAAAAATATACTCCACAAAAGCTTTGTGAAGATTTAACAGTATTCTAGTTGGCTAACTAATTAGCAACACATAAAAAATGTATGGTATGTGTAAGAAGAAATTTAGTTAAGGTTGATTCTACCTTTAATCACTCACTCTTTAAATATTACAAATTTGGGATAAACCCATAACATTATAGTATGAAAATTCTCTACCCAAAGCTAGAAACTAAAAACTTATGAGTTTTACTAAGCCAATTTCTTTCTCAGTAATGTTCCTCTCACTTTTTCCTTTTTCCATCCTCCTTAAAATGAAGACCCTTTTTGGCCCTTAATGTCCTCAAATAAGGGTGTACAAATCTTGTATTAGTTGAATCTTGTTTATGGTTATGTTATAAGGAATTCCCATACCACTCAATGGTCATTTTCCTTGTTTTATATATAAAATCATGCTCTAAACATCCATAAAAGTACCTACAAGGTATGGGAAATTTTTTTTTTTGTACCTTATGAAGATATTTTGCATTTATATATTTTGGGTCTTGAAACATAAGGACTACCTAGTAGATGAGGGTTATTTTACTACATTCATGGTCCTTGGAGGATAGTTGCAATGTGTAGGGGTGGTTGTGGTGCATAAATATTTCTCTATTTTTTTCCTCTCATTTTTTGAATTTTAAAACTTCATCACACATGTCCCTTCAGATATTTTAACCTTTTATCAACCTTGTTGAATATCTAATTAGTCAAAAAACCAATGAACTCGATGATGACTCATAATTTTCTTTATCTTATCCTTTTTCTCTTCTTGTTCATAGTTTTAGACCTATGGTGAACCTTGTCACACTTTCACAAAGTTTGTGAACTTGTGAACTTCGACATTTGGAATTTGTCTTGATTTTATTCTTTTCTTTTAGATTTTTCATGCCTTTTTACAATTTGGTGAACTATTTCACCCTTTTGCATGGTTCACAAACTCAAAAAATTTACAACTAAATCTTAGTCACTTTTCCTTCTTCTTCTCCTTGTTTATTATGTCGCAATTTTTGCAACTGGGTGAAAATGTCACAATTTTTCAAGGTTCATGAAATAAACTTTGGGATATGAAGTACTTTATGACTTGTGAACCCAAGACTCAAAAAATTCTACTTTTTTAGAGTTTCAAGGATTTCACGAACTCACAATCTTCTTGACTTTTATAACTAGAATGAAAAGAAAACTTATACCCGGACAACTTTGATATTTTAACAATTTTGGCTAAATAACCAAACTATAAGGGATAAATATCAATACAACATAAAGAGAAGCCTAAACATATGAATCACATTGAAGCTATCTCATATTGGGTATAAATGATGGGTCATGATAGGGAAAAGGCACAAAGTAGGCAAGTGCATGGACCAATTTTACAAATTTTGGGGCCTTCAAATATGCGCACCAACACTTTTACTTTATATGGCATCCATATAATTTTTATTACCACCAGATTATCAACTACCTACCTCTAATAAAATATCTCCCCTAGGTGTCTCTATTGACCATCCCACATAATCCTCCATCTATATACCACTAGCTCATTTATTACCATTATTTCTCACACCCCCTCAATCCATCCAATAGCAATATGCTCCCAAACCCATACTCATATTTTTGAACCTAGTATTATCCTCACCCCAATGTACTATCAATTAAATTATATCCTTGTACAATTGCACCAATATGCATAAAGACTACACAAATAATGTGCCCATCTCCATTATGTTTTCCACCATCTTTATAAATCATATCATGAATTACCTCCTAATCTTGTTAACTAGAAACATGCTACTAAAAACTACCATAAAAAATAAGGGTGCCCAATGTATCCTCCATGCACATGTATTAATATCTAGACCCTTGAATGAGAAGATGAAATCTCCCTATTAGTCATCACAGTGCTCCTTGAATATCCATTGCATACCCATAGACTTTCTCCCCATAAATCAATATTGATAGTATTTTCTCCATGTTTTCTAATAGCATCATCATCTCCCTTATCAAGATATAAAATTTTGACAACTTTGAATGTTGCCACTCTATTAATGTCAAAAAACCCCTATTCACCATAATATTGGGTATTTGTGCCATGTAGTACAATCCCACTACCTCCATCAACCCCCAATCATCCTCATTAAAGCTCTACATTAACCCCACCATGGAAAACTACCTCTTCCAAGCCACCAACATAGGAAATATGTGTACACATACACACATACCCTGGTTAGCCTTCTAAAGCCCTAATCCATTTTCATGTCACCCAGTCTATTACCAATCCAAATAATATATTTTCACATTTCCTTAACTTATTTTCCTAACCTAACACTTGTTTACCCACTAACATTAACCTACCCATCCTAAAAAACTATTCTCTTTACCCAACTCTAACTACCCACTCATTTCCAATGCATTACCCCACACCCTCATGTGCTTGTACCACACTACCTTGCACCTACATCATATTTTGGACTTGTGCCAAAACACTTTTTCCTACATCATTAATGCATACGAACTAACTATTTACCCTCTTGTACTAAAATGTGCCTATACCACAAGTGATTGTGCATGTGCCACACTTGTGCATGCACTACATAAGTGTCCACACACACTATTTATGTACATACTTGCAAAACAATTACCTTCCAGCACATGTGTAAAATTACCCTAACACCCTCATAAATATCTAAAATGAAAATATAAATACACAAACATTGGACTCACTTGACTCTAGCCCACCACTCATTGCCTATACTCCCAAACCAACTCACTTAAATTTTGATATAATAGCACATTCCCCATTCTACTTAGCTTCATCCCTTACAAATTCTAGAGATCCTTTTCTCCTCCCCACCAAATTCAAAATGAACATTTTACCCCCTAACCTCCTATTTGTAGGATTTCCCTCCAAATTTTTCATTTTTTTCACTCTAATATTACCCTCCACACCCTCATTTCACTTCCTAAGCATTGTTTCTCCTATATTGAGATCCCATCCAAGTTGTGTGACCTTCCTACCCTCTCAAGGGGGTGTCTCTACCTCATACCTATTAATCAATTATCTTCCCAATGGCTAGGGCATCCCTTCCAAAAAATTGAGATAATGTCATATAATATCATCTCAAAGAGGGAAAAAGTACAAATGCCTAAACTACATTCTCACATTTTCACCCTCATCACACCAAGTCTCTTTTAAATATGCTTCCAACATTAATCAAATTAATTTTATTTGTTTAATTAATTTATTTTTCCTCCAAAAGTAATAGAATAATCTTGACTATTTAATTAACCAATATTTAACCTTTCTTCAAACATTAATTAAATAAATTATGTCTATTCATTTAATTAATTTGACAAATTTAGCCTTTTTTTCTAAAGTTCCAACCTTAATTGAATAAATCGCATTCATCTAATTAAGTCAATTGTTTCCCCAACATTCTCTCATAAATTAAATAAATACATAAATTTGTTTATTTAATCATCATTAGTTGAATGAAAATTGTTTTTAGTCAACTAATTAATCATTTGCACATTCTACCACACTTTATTTAAAATAAACAAAGTCAATTTTGCACATGGTTTCATATGTACAAGGCTCCAAAAATACCATTTTTTAATTCTCACCCTCAATCAAGATTAGGAAAATCTACACTTTGTCTCTTTCCAATCCATTCCCTAATCATTTGAACCAATCACATGATGCCACTCGTAAGCCTCTCATCCTCCATTACAAATGGAGCAACCCCATAGCTCCATTGCATAATATCTGATTTCATCCATCCAAAATCTATAAATCCATCATTCCACGAGCCATTTTCTAGAAGAGGAATTTGATGCAAGGCAATTGTATATCGTTAGATTGAGCAACTAGCTTTTATATTCAAAAAAGAATCAATCATTTTGAGCACATCAATAGGTCAAAAAGGTTTGTATGGTAAAAAAATTGTTCTTTCTTATCATTTTTTTCATACATTTACTTACTAAGAGGTGTAGCTAGGTGTAGAGTACTAGGAATCCTATTTTATGCATTATTTCTTATTTCTTTACTCTATATTTTTGTTTACAAATTTTAGCACACCTAGTGGGACCACATCCCAATCTAATTTTTACCTTTATTTAGTGTTTTTTAAATAGTTTATTATATTATTTATTTTTTTGTATTTGACATATCCCCCAATTCGGCATAAACATTTTGTGTAATAGCACATCCACTATGCACGTTGGCACATTCGCATCCACTATGTAAAGAGTAAGAACCTTATTTTATGTATTATTTCCTATCACTTTAATTTTATATTTTATTGTACATAGGGTCTTCTTCCTTGATGTTAAGAGGAAGACAAGGATGTATTGACTCTATAAATATTGAAAATTATCTAGAAGGTAAGGGAAGCTTTGAAGCTTATAAACAAAAAGTGAAAAGGCAAATGGAGTACTATATGAGCATAATAATTTTGGTGGGGATTATAGATGAAAATATAGCCTCGATCCTAAAGTTTTACTCTACCTTGTTACAGAGGAAGAGAATGAGAGGTTCATGATAGTAAAAATCCATAATACAATAGTGGAAAACCTCCCTCAAACTCATGGGAAGGGAGTTTCTTATAGTAGAGAAGCTTCACAACTTGGGAGTATTGATTGGAAATTAACTTGATAATTTATTGGGATTGGATTTAAGAGTTGATTGGGAGTGGAAGATCAATCAAGGGGGTGGCTTAGTTAGATTGGAATCAACTCTTCATCATGAGAAAATTTGGTGGATAAATGGTCAAATTTAAAGTTACTGCACATCTACAAAAATAATAGGGTTGCCCCTTTCAAGGGTTTGGGTCACCCCTTTGGTTATGGATTGTTAGTAAGGTGTCCCTATGATCTCTTGAGAAACATTCAAATCAAAGGTTGACAAAATATCTTTGGAGATATGTAAGTAAACAAGATGGACTAGAAAGCTAAGAAGCAAGGTGAAACTATCATAAAGTTAGATAAATTTGAGAGGAAGTGTAACTCACACCAAGTGGATCATGAGCAAGCCCCACTAGATCATCATCAAATTTCCATGTTTTCTTGTGCAATTTTGGTAACTTACAAGTTCCAATCCATACTTTCCATAATTTATATTTGTTGGAATCTTTCCATCCCATTTAAGCTTCTCTTCCATATTTTTTATCCTATGCCACTTGTAATAATACAAATTCATAGCCATCAAGCACATTAATTTTTTTCATTCTCCATACTATTATCGTGCAAGGTTTTCCTTTTATTGTGTGGGTTTTACTTTCTTTTAATAAAAAATACATGCTCTCTTTGCATGTGTAGAAACATGGACAAAGACAATGATTCAATGCATGCATTGCACAAAAGTAATTAGTATAGGGCATACCCACTGCAACTCTTGTACTATATAAATTTCCTGCTACAAAAAAATTCCATTTGATATTTGATGTAATTCCAAGCTATAGAGCCCTTTGAACTCCAATTCCATTATTTATTGGCTTTGAAAACAAAGCAGCCCATTTTTATGATAAACAAATTCTCATCATTAAAGTTTAACAAGTTTCAAACCTAGGACTTGGTGATTGGTTTTTGCTTGGATTCCTCTATTTCTTACCCTCTAGTTACCTCAGTCTCTACTATAGCTACCACTATGTTTTTCAAAACCTTTGTTTCAATTTTCATTTTGGAGAATTTTATGTTTTAAGTTTTAGGTTATAGTGTAGTTTATTTTTTAGTTGGTGTTGTTTTAATATGGTGGATGGATTAAAATCTAGAAGAGGTTGACATGTTATCCATATTTTTTAAATGATAAAATATGAAAATTATAAAAGGCATATCTAAATGTGATAGTAGATCATTTAGCCAATCAATGGTTCAATCAAGCCCCAATCACAACAATATAAGCAACAAGGCTAACACTTGGGATAATATGAGTGATTAGCTTGTAATCATCCCTAAATTGCATATCATTAATAAGATTAGCAAAGGTATTTTTGTAACACCATGTCAACATCATAAGATTGAGGGAGGTTGGATGTATTGCATGAAAATAAATAAGATCTCAAAATGACAATATATAGTTTATTTGGTGTTTTTCTTGGGCTTTGCAAGGTGCTTTAATGGTATTGTGTATGGATTCAAATATTTTTTATGGTATTATAAAGGTTGATAAGGGTCTTTCATTCTTGTTTTTTTAAAAGGTGGTTATTGTAGGGAACTAGTGGTGTCAACCATCTTGCAATCTTAAATTTGGTTCCTTGGGTTGGTAAGGAGAGTCATTTGCTAGTGCATCATGATAGGGTGCAATTATTACATGGTGTCATTTAAGATCATTGTTTGCAAGGTATCTTTGCATGTCATGTCCTAACCTCGCTAGGTTTTATGTTTTTTTTCTTGGGGGAGTAGGAATTAATTGATGGTTGTTTAAAGGTAAGAATTTGATGATATTTTATCTCTAATCTAGCTCATTACCTCTTAAATGTAGTACATTTATAGCTATATTTTATTTCTAAATGAGATCTTAGAGATGACAATGTAATGTATTAATTTGGAGATGAGATAGGAGGTGCAAGTTATTGTGGTTGGGGTTGTTGGCTTGGTGCCTTCCCCGTTCCAAAAAACTTTCATAGTATTATTGAAGGAATGTGGTCTAAATATGTGCATATTGTGGTGATATTGGGCATATTTATTTTTATTTTCATATTCATCATTTTAAAGGAACTTATAAATAGGTAGTGATTATATGGTTCATTTTTGTGGCTTATATATATACTAGTCACACTAGTTATGATAGATATACTATGATGTTTATTTTTCATACCTCATTGGTCACCACAAAGGGCCATCTAGAAAGGATAGTGTGCCTTAGGTTGAGGAGGTGGTTAACACATGTCATGTCTCACTTGGTGATATAGATCGATGAGGTATGGTATAGCTTATTAAGTCCTAGGATAGACTTTAGTTTTTGTCTCCTTTTGATGTATTTTTTTTGTGTATGTTGTGTATTTGCAAGCTAAGGTGGGTTGTTTAGGGCTTCTAGTGGTATGTTGCAATGGAAGGTGTTTTTAAGTTATTTTTTATTTGTGGTATCTTGCACTTAGAAGTATTTTTTAAAGTTAGCTTCTATATAATCCAAGATTACATATTTTCATTCATTTCATGGGAGGAGACCCTTATAGAACCCCTACTATTATATCTAAAAATATATAGTCAAGTGATTTTAAATTAGGTTTCTTGTCTTAAATAAAAATGTTTAGTCTCATTTAAAACAATAGATGTTTTATAAATTATATAACGGTGTTAGTATTTAGAAAATTTGATCAAGTTTTTTTTAAGGGGAAGTCTCAATTAGTGAGAAATTTTTGTTTTAGGATTTCATTTTAACATTATTTTACCCATTTAAAGCTTTTCAAGAGGAATTTTTTTTACAATTGAAAAATATTTTAAACAATTAAGTTATTTTTTTATTTTTCATGCAATTAAAATCTAAAAATCAAAAAAAAATTGTAAATCTAAAATAAATCATTGTGTTTGGAATATATGGTGCCTCTAGTACATGTTTACATGTAAAGCTCACACTTGAACTACTACACCCAACACTTAACATAGTTATATCAATAATGTATGAAACTTCATCTCTAAAAATGATTTAAAAAATCAATTTCTTATATGTCTTTGTTACCCATTCATCTCTATCGTTAAATGTAAATCTGAATGATAAGAAATTTTGAGTATATAGGGAATTACACCCATGTTAAAATATTTATTTCTAATCAAGTGTGGTTTCTAAGGTGAATCATTTTCACATTCTTCCTTAATTCCACATACAACTTTTATTTCACATGATTTACAATATCTTTCATGTACCTATGGATATATAGAAAAGACTAGTGATGCGGGGGCATCATATCAATTTTGTTTGCAATTTTGATTTCAATTTTGGTTTGAGTTTATGTTCATTGTTTCTTGTCTTGATTCTTGGTGATAGGTTGCCATTCTCTATTGGCAACAAGATGTTGAATCACCATTTCCCATTGATCTGGCATATTGGAGAAGTTACAACCATTTTGGGAGAAGGAAAGGTACTGATTCGCCTAAGTTGGAGGGAGTATTTCTACCCAAAATAAGAGAGCACGACAGTTATGTAGAAAGAGGACCAATCAGTGTGCATGAAAGGAAGGAAAAACAAAGAGACAGAAAAAAAATCGGTATAAAAAAAGAGAAATCTAATTGGTCTAGTCCAGGAATAAGGCGTAGCCCAAAGTCAAGTGAAGAACAGAAAAGAGAATAAGAAGGGAGAGCGAAGGGCAGGAGGAAGACCCCTAGTTGTTGTGTGGGGAAAGAGAGAGTGAACCGTGCGCCAAGGAGGAAAGAACAAGGAGAATGGAGTGATTGGGTTGGCAGAGGCTCAGCCAAACTTGTGTTAAGTCTTGCATTGCTTTTCGTACAGTTTGCCTTTGTTCTTCTATTGCCAGTGTTGAGTATTTTGTACATTGATATTTGAAGGACTGGATCTTTGTATACTCTTGCCTCTCTTCTCCAAGAATCGGTTTTGTGATTGGGGCAGCATTTTGAACCCTATTTAAAATTCATAGATTCTTGTTTCCCTTAAAAGTTTGTATCTTTGCAAGAGAATTGAACTTGTCCTGTTATTATCACTTGGACTGTGTATTGGTTTCATTCTGCAACTTTCATTCTATAGTGAATTGCATTCATAGGTTTGTCATAGTTGAAGATTGTTTGGATTCAAGCAAGGTTGTCATTATTTTGGTATCAGAGCAGCAAGAAATTAGGAGTTTGGGAAGTGGGCAAAATGCCACCAAGAAGAATGAGACAAGGAGGTGCTCGAGGTGGCAGTCGAAGAGGCCATGAAAAGGGAATTTTGGATATGTTGCAAAACTTGTTGGCAAGGTTGGATGTCATGGAACAGGCACAATGAAGGGGAATCATTGTTGATGATGTGAGTGAAGTTGCAGAAAGAACAATCCCAAGCTGAGGACGAAGCTCAAGAAGAACCAGAAGGAGTGGAAGAAAGATTGTTGAAAATGGTGATGAATTTCGGAGCCAAACCAAGAATAGAGGTCCCCACGTATTTTGGAAGCTTGAACGGGGAAGAGATTATTGATCGGATCAATAATTTGGATAAATATTTTGAGTACGAAGGAGTTGTGGAAGAAAAAAGGTCACGCAGAAATGTGGTGGGACTATTTACAGTATGAAAAATGAAATAAAAACAAAGAAAAGATAACCTCGTGGGATCGAATGGTAGCCAAATTGAAGACGAAGTCCCTTCCAAAAAACTATCAAACCAATCTTTTCAGAAGATTGCAAAATCTCAAGCAAAATGATATGTTAGTGAAAGAATATATAGAAGAGTTTTATAAGTTGGTGATTAGGCCATGCCATAGCCAAGAGGATAAGGAAAAGGTGGCAAGATATCTAAACGGTTTGAAATACAGTTTGCAGGATGAGTTGATTTTAGTGTCATTGAGAACTCTTAAGGAAGCTTACCAGTTTTCCATTAAGGCAGAGGAGAAGCTTATAAGGAAGCAAAATCAACAACGTTGAGGAAGAGGATGAGGCTATGGGGTAAAAGTAAGAAGTTGGGTCCATGAAGAGGGGAAGTTTTAGGCAAAACAAAAAAAATCGTAGGAAACACGTATGCACTTTGGATTGGGTACCCGAGCCTGAATCCAAATGCGTATGCATTTAGATTCGAGTACGCACCCTAAAATGTGTACGCGTTACAAAATGCATACGCATTACTAACACGTACGCATTTCTTAAAGCTATTTATTTTTTAAATAAACAACTGTGTTATTCATTTTCTCACTACAATTTGGTCACGACCTTGAGGGAGAGCTTAATTTGTGTACGCATTCCTAAGGGCCCATTTCAACCAAATTTTCACTGCCACCTCCTCCCATCGACACAACCAACCTCAACGACCTCTAGGTTGGTTGAATTCTGCTTTTTTTTGCTTTATATCTTGCATTTTTGTTTTGTAATTATCATTTAGTTTTTGTTTGTTTTGTTTGTTTTACGTTGAATAACAATTACAAAACAAAAATGCAAGATATAAACCAAACCAAAAACGTTAAATTGTAAATTGAAAACCATAAAATCTATATCTAAATTAACTAGAATTTAACCTAAATTGGACACAAAACTTAGAAATCAAAACCCTAGACCCTAGGTTCCAAAAAACATAGACCTGAAAACTAAAACCCTTAATCCTAGGACATAAACCCTAAAACATAAACCTAAAACCCTAAACCCTAAAACCTAAACCTAAATTAGATTTATAATGTCTAGATTTGTTGTCTTTTTACTAGTCCTAAAATCACATATAATCCCTAGATAGGTCTATTTATAATGTCAAGGAAATAATAACTTGTTTCAAATATGGTCTTAATAATATTTATTAGTGAGCCCTTGAGATTGCATTAGTAATATCTTTTATCACTCCTAATCCTTATTCTCCACCGCTAACAAATCTTCAAATAGTTGGTTTGCTCACTTTTCCAAGTCCTTGTTCAATTTCTTTAGCAATATACACCTATGTTCATAATCTTCATGCTTAGGTGCACAATTCCTTAAAATTTGTATCTATGTCCCTATACATACCTCTAAGGAACTCAAAACCAAGTATCAAATTTCATCAAAATAGGCTTGGCAAGTACAATTTACCACTCAATTTTAACCTTACAAGGAAAATGAAACCATATGGTTACTAGAAGTCAACACAAAACCAATTGAATATACATGAAATTTCCTTGGTAGCACACCATCCACATGCACTACCTACCTATCCCCTCTATGGGTGGCTCTCAACCTACCTCTCCATCTAATTTAGAATTATGAGGGCTCCTAGAGTGCTCTCTCTCTCTCTCCACCTTGAGGCTTATCCTCTCTATTCTCCCAAGAATGATGGGAATGCATTGAATGGGATGCCTCTTGATGAGAGCCCCTTCCTATTATATCTTGAAGGAGATCAATAACTTGAGGGCCACCAATAGGATTCATAGGTGGGTTCTTAGCCTTCCCCTCATTCCCACTTTGATGAGTGACATGATGCCTAGGAGGCATCTTTCATTGAAAATCAATGCATAGGTTAGGACATACATAGAATCATCTAAAAATCATCACTAAGGCATGACATTCATTAGTCCAAAATAGAATGATACAATAATTTGAAATTAACAACCACACACCACTCAATTTTAACCTTGCAAGGAAAATGAAACCATATGGTTACTAGAAGTCAACACAAAACCAATTGAATATGCATGATTTAATAAAATTAAACTCTCTATCATAAAATAAATTTTATATGAATATGCTTGTTGGCTCTAATTCTCAAAATCATATTTATTGCAATAAAATTTCAAGGTCCGTGGTCTATAATAGACAATGAAAACGAATGGACAATTTATAATTTTATTTATTCCTCTTCATGGACCTAATACTTAAAACTTTCAAAAGTGACAACGTTTGAGACTTATAAATATGTCTATCAAATATATAATAACAAAACCTGAGAAACTTTTGAAATAGCCATGATTATCTTCTCAAACTAGTAAGGAAATATAGGCTAGTTAAGAAAAACAACTCTAGAATTTTAGTTAGAAATTAAACCAAAATATCAACTTCCCAAAATCACACAATCATGAAATGCCAACAATAAATTATGATCAAGTAGCTCATTAAATTATACTTAATACATTTATAATTTTTCCACTTGTCAAATCAATGAAGTAGGACCTTGATATTATTATTTAAAGACTTTAAATTAGGCCATTGTGTTGAAATCAAAATTTAAGATAAAGTGAGAATTTAATCAAGGGTATGTATGTACATGACTTTAATTGTATTATTTAATGTGCATGTTATAGGGGAGGCTGTAATTGTTTGTATAAATTCTACAACATAAATTAGTCTAAATTTTCATGCTATGGATTTTTTAATGTTTTAAATTGAATGTGTCTTCAAATAAAATGTATTTTGAATTTGTGCACGTTCAATGTGATTTATAACTTTCAATTGTGCACATTATTTAATTAGTTTGTTGCTATATATTTTTTAATTGTTTAACATGCAGTTGTCATCTCATTGAACATGGAGCCTAAATTTAACATAGAGGATTTTATACCTAATGAACAACCTAAAGATCCCATAAATCTAGATTCACTGCCATAACCAAACCCCACACCTCCACCCTCTCCACCTCCTAACCCCCCATGTCGTATAGTAAATTAGGCTCAATTAAGAGAGAGAATTAGAGAAAACTTTAATGTGATTCAGGAAAATGTAGATTTGATAAAAAAAATGAGCCCAATATCCCCCCCATCTCGCACGGTTTGCATCTTTGATGCAAATTGTTGTCGATTATATTCGATCTATTGATGCGGACCTAGATAGGTTTCATCAATGGAGAGAAGAGGGGAGACAATTCTATGTAGATAGATTGTCTTATAAAGAAATACATGACTTTAAAATTACCAAACAAGCCATTTTCCAACATTTTTTTAGCCCCCAAACAAACGAACCAATTCCACCCACCAAAAAACAAATTTCAATTAAATGGTGTAGGCACCCATAGATAGCTGAAAATTTTTGGGATAGATGGTGGATGGTGTTTGATACTCCACCACATGGCAATTGTGAGGTGCCCTTTTACTTTTTGAGAAAGTTATGGGTTGAGTTTGAGTTGGGTTTAAAACCCCTATTTTGATATGAGGTCATTTCACAGAGTTGGGCATGGCATGCCCCAACATAGATTAGGAGCATGTGTCAATCCTCAATGACGTGCTTTGATTACTCCTATTTTTGCTCCTCCTTCTCTTGGTGTTCTTGTTGCATTTTAGTAGCAAACGATGTTGTCGACATTAGGAGCATTGAGTTCTCTTTCAATACATCTCACTCATCAAACTACACACACGATGGTTGAAGTGGGAAATAGAGAGAATGGAGGCTCAGGCTATGAGCATACTCAGGCATCCACTTCAGGTGACCCACATGCGTCTAAGATGGAGTCATATATGGATTTACTATATTTTGAGGATCATCCTACACAAGTATGTACATCTTTTGAACTTAGGCACATTTAAATAGTTTGTTTAAAATGTGCAAAATTCATGCCAATAATAACATTAAATTATATATATAATATAATATTAATTCAAGAAGTGTTTGATGCAGATGCATGATCATATGATGCTTGAATCTCAATATGATCGCGTCTGTATTTCGAGTGCTGTAGAATTGGGCTCACCTTTTGGTCGAGTACAAACCAATATATATTTTAATTTGTGGACATATCTAATTTAATTTGAATTTGTACACATGTGTGAAATCATATATTGGATCTAGATGCAGGGAGGTCATGTGATACCAAATACTGACCAACCACAAGTTGTGGTGAGCGCTCTTGAGTCATCATCAACTCAGGTGCGTGCTTTCAAAAGTTTGTTAAGTTTAAATTAAATACACATCATAGATCTAATTTAATTTGAATTTGTATACGTGTGAATGATCTATACATTGTTGTATCTATATGTAGGGATTTCATGTGATACTCATGGCGGGTGCACCTGAGACATCATCAACTTTTATGCATGGGCAATCTCAGGTGCATGATCATGAGGTCATATCATTCGAGGTTGTAAACTTTACCAAATCTCCTATATAATTTTTAGGTACCTTTTAAATATATATATTCGAGGTTCTAACATATTGTTTGCTTTATTTGAATATGCAAGAAATAGTAGATCAAACATTTGGACCTTCTCAATTGACAGTTATGCTACCCGTTGAACAAAATGTGCCAGTAGATTCACATGATCATATGGTAATTTATGTATACTAAAAATCACTTTTATTGTATTTACTAGATATTTAATTAAATTTATTTTTATCAAGTTTATATTTTAAAGTTTATATGTTAAATTATATCAAAATTTCTAAATAACTTTAAATCTAATTCCAAGTTTCTTGTACTCTTCTACAGCATGATACGGGTACAAATAGTCCACATGGAGCAAAGAGGAGACTTGATTTGATTGATCTCCTTGATAGTTAGATGGTTTTAAATTTTATGGACTATAGATCTCTAGTTTTATTTAAATATATGTGTTGGACTTGACATATACATTTTGAACATGTTATTTCATGGACCATTTCACGTACATTATATCGATTAATATGATCATGTTTGTGTTTATTTATATCAGTTGACTATAATATGATGATTATATATGCACTCAATTATGATCGTGTTATGTTCATTTTGATGACTATATGCACTCATGTATGTATATATATATTATCTAATTTTCAAGTAATATGCACTATATAAATTCTTATCTAGAATCAAATTTCATATATATTTACATGTCATTCTTGAATTAAGTTTAGACATGTCTTAAAATGATTAACTCTTAAATTTCAATAATTTATCACATGGTTAGGTGACAAATTAAAACATTACTTAAATAGTTTAGATCATATTCATAATAAATTAAGGGTAGGTAATTTTAACTATTTTCCAATTCTAGCAAATATTTGAATCACTGAACAAAAATCTATCTCCTTGTATGTATAAAATGTATAGTCTATACAATTGAACAATTATATAAAATGTGGTAAATGTAAGACATGATTTGCATAAGATAAAATTGGGACAAGATATTTAAAAAGTGACTAATAAGTTCATTGAAATTCATACATTGAACAAACATATATAATGTATATTGATGTTTAATACAACTATATAACATGATGAAACATATATGTGCATGTAGATACAATTAAAGTTTATCAACTTTTAGGTCAAGACCACAAATTGACATTTACATAGTCTCTTGATAAAAAAAATTGCAGTGGCAATCACAGGGTAGACCGACTTGATGAGAACCTGCAAAAATAATTAATGTAAGTAAATTAACTATAGTTTTTATGAGCCATTTAATTAAATAATTCATTCGAGAAAAGAACAATATGTAGTAAAAGTTAGAAAATTGGATCTTATAAATTCCTTACAAATTCAAGTGATGTTTTCCATAGGATGGATTAAGGTTACCTAAGAGGATATAGCTTAAGGAGTCCTAAAGCATAGGAGATGAACCCTAAACCCTTAACCCATATAGATTTGTTATTCTAAGCATCTCATGATCCCTAGGAAATGAAGATCCTAAACCCTTAACCCTAGGATCTAAAGCCTAGGAGATGAACCCTAAACCCTTAACCCATATAGATTTGTTATTCTAAGCATCTCATGAACCCTAGGATATGAAGATTCTAAATCCTTAACCCTAGGACCTAATGCCTGGGAGATGAACCATAAATCATTAATCGTAAAGTTAAGAGAGTGACTTAAGGGGATGCAAGACAATGGATTCAGGGTAGATAAGAGGATATGGCTTAAGGGGTCCTAAGAGGATGGATTAAGGGGAGTTGAAAGAGTGACTTAAGGGGATGCAAGAGGATGGATTAAGGGTAGACATACGAGGATATGGATTAAGGGGTCATAAGAGGATGGCTTAAGGGGAATTAATAAAAGACTTAAGGGGATGCAAGAGGATGGATTAAGGGTAGATATATAAGGATATGGATTAAGGGGTCCTAAGAGGATGGCTTAAGGGGAATTAATAGAGATACTTAAGGGGATGCAAGATTATTGATTAAGGTTAGATATATGAGGATATGGCTTAAGGGGTCCTAAGAGGATGGCTTAAGGGGTGTTGAAAGAGTGACTTAAGGGGATGCAACAGGATGGATTAAGGGTAGATATATGAGGATATGGGTTAAGGGGTCCTAAGAGGATGGCTTAAGGGGAATAAATAGAGAGACTTAAGGGGATGCAAGTGGATGTATTAAGGGTAGATATACAAGGATGTGACTTAAGGGGTCCTAAGAGGATGGCTTAAGGGGTGTTGAGAAAGTGACTTAAGGGGATGCAAGAGGATGGATTAAGGGTAGATATACGAGGATATGGATTAAGGGGTCCTAAGAGGATGGCTTAAGGGGAATTAATAGAGACACTTAAGGGGATGCAAGAGGATGGATTAAGGGTATATATACGAGGATATGGCTTAAGGGGTCCTAAAAGGATGGCTTAAGGGGTGTTGACAAAGTGACTTAAGGGGATGCAAGAGGATAGATTAAGGGTAGATATACGAGTATATGGATTAAGGGGTCCTAAGAGGATGGCTTAAGGGGAATTAATAGAGAGATTTAAGGGGATGCAAGAGGATGGATTAAGGGTACATAAGAGGATGGATTAAGGGGTCCTAAGAGAATGGCTTAAGGGGATATGAAATCAATTAAAAAAAAATTACAAAATGACAATGAATTATTTAGTTTTATATTTATACTATCAATTAAATATATCTAGAACTATATATTTACTTGTCTCTATATTTGAATTTCATTGTAATATATATGCATGTCCTCTCTTTTTTGTAATGCATCTAGTTTTGGGAGACCTGAAACAAAAAATGATATAAAACTTTAATCAGGAAATGACTAAAGACAAATATATATAGACATGTATATGTGATAAATTTTTAACTATATATCGACTATCAATTAAATATACATACAACTATATACTTACCAATATTTCTTTACTCTATTGTACCATCTGCATCCTCTCTTTTTTGTAATGCATCTATGATTGTCTCATGATCATCCATTGAAAGTTTCCATAACACTTTATTAGCAGCCCTCCCTTGATATCTAACTAATTTTATATCGGTTGTCAAAATCAAATGTGAATAATGTATAATATTATTGTGTCTTTCATAATCTTCAAATGTAAGCAAGCCATTATTTCTTATCAAATATTTTCGAAGCCAAGTTCCAACAACAACCACCGAACCAGTTGGATACTCAAATTTGCCATCATCCACTCTAGGATGTACCAACTTATGTTTTCTCTCAACGCATCTAGCCAACCAATACTTTGTCTCCTCTTCATTCCCCTCAGGTGCAACAACAACATACACATGTCCTGAAAAATAAATAAAGAATTCAATAAAGAGTGAATTATATTTAATTCACATATAAACATGCATACATATAAAATTCAATTCAATTTAATGTACCTTCTTGTACAAGATCTGAAACATGATCATAATCATCTGATGTGAACACTTGATTATCTTCAATTGTCATTCCATGTTGAATGTGTCTCGATGTAGGTGTTTAGACTCTTTGTTGCCATTCTTCGACCCATTCCATATTTTCACACTCCTCCCAATCACCTAGAATACAAAATTGACAAAAGCATGCAAGCTCCCTTGTCCATATTGTCCATGTGTTTGCATTTGAACTCTTAAACGAATGCCATTTTGCAAATCCATTAATGGTTTCACAATCTTGTCGAGTAAAAATATCATTTTCCTCAACTAACCAAAAGAAGCGTCGAATTATTGAGCTCTCACTTGTTTTTGTAGATAATTTGGTATTGTACCAATCTACAATTGTGTGTGCATTTCTGAATTTCGCAGCATCCTCAAATTTTAGTTGCTCTCTAGCAAAAGTTCTTTTCACACATGCACCTGCTCCATCGTGTTCTCCTTTACCATGTCCAGTTTCAAAAAAACTCGTGTGTTGTATATTATTTTCCTTATGAACTCTACATAACCAATAAAAAATTCTAGCATTCTTGAATTGACTCGTGCAATTATCTGACCATATGAGATGTTCTCTCATTTGAATTCTTCTCTTTTATTTTTTTTATCTAATAGATCAAAACAATATTGAACAAACTCAGATGAATGTAATCGATTATCACTTACATAAAAATGGTACTCTCTCAAAAAAAATCTATTATTTTCTCTACTATCATCTGCATGTCTATATACAATATGAACAAATATAGCTACTTGTACTAAATTATAATATTGTGATTGAATTTCTTCTTGCACAGCAAGAATATAATTTTCAGCAAAATCAACAACTGACAATATAGTTCCAATTGGGAATGTGTTTTTACATAAACGAAATTGATTATCAAGCCAATGAGTATATTAAGAGTGTTTAACATATTTAGGTACAATCTTATCTTTAAATTCTTTAATAAATGCATGCACATTAAAAAAAATCACAATTAGCTCACAACGTTTTCCAATTTTTTCATCTTTTAAAAAATATTCAATATTTTTAATTTTTTTTAAATCCACTAATTGTTGTCCAAATTCATTTAAACTAATTTCAAGCATACATTCTCCTAACAATGAAAAGTCACCACATCTATCACATTCTCCAGAAATACATGTTTTTAAATAAAATAAATTTTCATTAGACGGATCACAAAACAAACCTGCTATAAAATCTTTGATTGTTTCAAGTGGCATATTAATACCACAAATAACCTGCATAATTTGGTTAGCATGCAAAGTACGTAAATATCAAAAAATATCATAATAATAACGAAATTGTACATGAGTCTTACAACAACAAGAGATTCATTGTTTATTAATTCTAACATACCAAGGGCTACATTTTTGAATGATCTTTGACTTATGCTAATATCAAATGGTAAGATTGAATCATTTTTAAAAAAATTATATAATTCAATTTGAGTCATATCTAAGAGATGTTTTGGATGAGGTTCACGAATTTTGGAACCCACCCTTAATTTTAAAACATCTCTAATGTTAGGTGATACTCTTGTATTATCATGCCAATATTTTTTGATTAAAGATTTGATTTCATTAGTTAATTTCATGTATGCTCTTGGGATTCTACCACTAAAATTCCAACATTGATTAATTGGACCATTTTCAATACTTTCTCTTCTTTTAGCAACTCTTATCAAAGTTTTAGGATTTACTTTTATACATTTATTAATCTTACTTAACATTCTTTTATTTGAAGTTGTTTTATTAATTAGAGCAATTGTTATTGCATAACGAGTTGCATTATTTAGATTGACTTTTCTTACCTATAAAATCAATAACATTAGGAACATTAGATATGACTTGTTCTACTAAATCATCTTTCTTTTTTGGTTTTACAAAAATGCCTAATTTTTTCATCACTTTTCTCATTTTCGACATTCTCATCAATTGCATCATGAGTTGACATTGAAATCCTAATTTCTTTCTATAAAAAACCATTCTATATATTATATTTCCATAAGTTGTTATTTGTCTCCAAGAAACTTTACTAGGAAGGTTATCTAGCACATCTTTTTCAATTGTAAAACAAATATTTTCATTTTCATTCATACAAGGGGTTTCATTTTCCTTCACGCAAGGGGTTTCATTTTCATTTTCAAACATAAAAGGGATTTCATTCTCATTTTCATCAATATGAGGGATTTCATTCTCATTTGCATTCTTATAAGATATTTTATCATTTTTTTTGTTTTTGCATTGTTTCAATCTTAGAATTATTGATAACATCAATGGTGTATCCAACTTCCTCTAAATAACTAAAATCAATATCAAGACTTGGGTTTGAAGGCATACCTAGATAAATTGTTTGAATAGGTGCATTTTACATATCATTAGGAGGTGGATTTGAAGACATACCTGAAGTTGTTTGCATAGGTGTTATTTCCATATCATTCAAAATTGAAGTTGAAGGCATAGTTGGGTTTGTCTCCATAATTGCATTTTCTTCTATATTCACCATCTTCACATTTGCATCATCTACATTCATCTCATCTTTTATGGTTTTCTCTTCAACATTCATGGAACTAGATACTTCCAAAAAAATTATTTGACAAATCCTTTCTCTTCTATCCCTTTGTCTTTTTGCCTTCATTTCTCTATTTGCTTGAATTTCTTTGGATGTCATTAACTTTCTACATTTTTTTATTTGCCTTTGCTTTGATCCCATGGTTACCAAACCCGCTTTGATAACAAAACAAATGATTCTTAAACCTATTTTCAAATTGTTATCTCCTTCAAATATTCAAATAAAACTATATAGTATGAAGATCTTTTTTTCTATAAACTTTGAAGTACAAAAACATCATGAATACATCCAAAAGTTTTTTTTTTCCAAATCTTCTTGTAAAATGTTCTTGTATTTGATTCCACTTCAGAAAATTCAACCTACACTTGTCTCTTCCAACAATTTGAATAGAATATGTCCTCTTAAGAGATTGCACAAGACAACATTGCAATAAAAATGCAGAAAATGATGTTTTTAGACCATACTATAGAAAAGGAATGTTGCAGAAAAAACATGCTCTATCTGTGGTTTCCAAATTAGAAAAAAACAGCTAAATAAGAAACGTATACACGTTATAAAACGCGTACGCATTTTATTTTAGGAACGTATATGCCTTACCTTACCCAACGGATAATTAGGTATCGCATATGTGTTATATAACACGTGTATTCTATTTAAATAATGTGTACGCGTTATTAAAAATTTGAATCTTCAGCCCATATGCAGCCTTGGTTTTAGGCTCGAGAAAGGCTTGGCAACCCAACCCTTAGCTTTTGACCTGCAACTAAAAAACTAAGACATATTTAAAAAGAATGTTCAACTTTGAAAAAATATGGTTAATGGGTTTTTTTCTGAATCAATCTATGAAATAAAAACCCATTAGAGAACATGATGTCCAGTTTTCAAATATATATTTTTTATTAACAGTGGATTATATTTGTTATTTTTAAATTAATTTCTAAGCAAACTAATCCATAAACTTGAAATATCAAGTTTTTTTTGTTTTTTAATAAATTTGTTTTGTTAAGTTTCTTGTAAAAAAATTATATGGCATCAATCTTCGGACAATTCTCTACACAATGAAAAAAAAGATTCAAAAAATATCTAGTTTAGGTCCAATTATGTTGCCCATACACAACAATTAATGCCAATAAAAATTCAATAAAAAAAATACAAAAAAATATCTTCATCAATGTTAGCTCTCTTTACCCAAAAGGAGATAGCAAAATACTTTTTTTTGGGTCAAAAAGTGGTGTTCATGCACGTGCATGGTATGATAAAAAAAACCTTTTAAAAAGTGGTTTTTATACATCCCTATCAAAATTTAATTTCTATCATTTGGGTATTTGAATAAATTGCATATTTGGAAACTAGATTCAAAATGTTATATTTCATATTATTATTTTTTTTAAGATTCATTGTGTAAGTGCCTCAAATTTTCAGTCCAAGTGACATTCTAAAAAATAGCAAAAACACTTCCACTTTTTGAGCTTTTTGTTGACCCAACTTCTTGCATCAGCCCTATGGAGAAAGAGGATAGTAGCACCATCAAAATGGAGAGGAAATTAGTTCAAGTGGGCAAGTCAAGTCAGAAAAAAGAGGTTATCAAGATAGAGGAGAAAAATCATTTGGAAGTGATGGTATCAAAGAAAAGGAAGAGGAAGAGGATTTACTGGTAAATGTTTTAAATGCAATCAATATGTTGGACATAAGAGTTGGGAGTGTTCAAAATCTCCCCAAGGAGGTTACACAGGGCCTGAAAGGAGGAATCAAATGGTACAAGCAGACCAAGAGCGTACGGGATCATTTTCTCCAAAAAAAGGAGGAACCTGAGACAAGAGAATCTTCGTTGTCCAAAAGAGTGTTGTTGAAACCGCCAAAGGAGTCATGAACCTGTACAAAGGAAAGTTCTATTCAAGACGAAGTGCAAAGCTAAAAATAAATGTTGCAAACTTATCATAAACAGTGGTAGTACTAATAATATTGTTGATGTTGAAATGATAGATAAGCTAGGTCTTTAAGAGAACTCAACATCCTACACCATATTAAGTTTCTTGGTTGCAAAAGGGTCATCAGTTGTTGGTAGATGAGCAAGCTTTAGTTGAATTTCAAATAGGAAGCTATAATAATAGTGGTGTGTGATATTATACCTATGAATGTGTCTCATGCCACTTGGTAGACTTTGGCAGTTTGACCGAAATGCCATACATGATGGGCGAAATAATACCTACACTTTTGAGAAAGATGGTCTCAAACGTACCTTGTTGCCTTTGCAAGAACCAAAAGAGGACAGTCATAGCAACAGTAGTAAGGTGATGTTGATAAAAAGAAAAGATTTTATAAATGGGAGTCAAAAGAAGTTGCAACACTAACCAAGGAGGTAAACCTTCATTCTCCCGGAAACAATGTTGATTTTGCAAGTAGGACAGCCAACATGTGTTGACACAAATGACTATAAAGTTGAGGCAGCTATTGGTATTATGAAGGATGCGAAGATACAGGAGAGTTCAAAACAACATGGCCAAGATGAATACATGGGCACGAATCTGTGAACAAAGTGTGGAGATAGCAAAAAATAATGTGGAAGATGACCTAGCTCTTCAAATTGCGATCATTGAGAAAGAGTGGCTTGCATTGACAGGAGGTGAGACAAATAGTGCAACCGCCAATGGGGAGGTAAGATCTCAGTTTTCAAACCCCTTGGATACAATTGAAGATGATTTTCTTGAATATGCAATGATTGCAATGGAGAGGTATGTGGAAGCCAAACAAAATCATGTTGCAGAAAAGACAAATAACGTTTTAAACCCCCTCATTCATTCTCAAACTTTATGCATACTAATGATGGAGTTGATTACTGTTTGAGGGAAATGCAAGAAGAATGGGAAAGCTACAACAATGAGAGGCTGTCTAGAGAGTGAACGAAATATATTGACGATGGTGAGATGGGTTGGGGAAACAACAATTTACCTAGAGAATGATAAATTGGGATTATTCCAATGGTTTGGGACAATATGAAGCCAACCAATGGGAGGAGCATGAAGAGCGTATTGAGGAAGAGAAGTTCGATGTGTGGGGAAACAATTTCAGCCAAATTCTAGAAGAAAAGAAAGAAATGATAGTTGTGGATTGTTGTTTACAAGCATACGAGAATATGCTGCAAGTGCCTAGAACTTGGAAGGGTAGTCCTACTACCCAACCCAATATGCTCACAAACAACTCCCCCGAGAAGCCTAATGCAAGGGCATCGTATCAATTTTGTTTACAATTTTGATTTCAATTTTGATTTGACTTTGTTTTGGTTGTTTCTTGTCTTGATTCTTGGTGACAGGTGGCCATTCTTTATTGGCAACAAGATGTTGAATCATCATTTCCCGTTGATCTAGCATATTGGAGAAGTTACAACCGTTTTGGGAGAAGGAAATGTATTGATTCGCCTATATTGGAGGGAGTCTTTCTGCCAAAAAGAAGAGTGCAACACTTATGTAGAAAGAGAACCGATCGATGTACATGAAAGGAAGGAAAAACAAAGAAACAGAGAAAAAAAATGAAAAGAGAAAGAAATCTGATCAATCTAGTCCAAGAATAAGGCACAGCCCAAAGTGAAGTGAAGAACAGAAAAGAGAATAAGAAGGGAGACCGAAGGGCAAGAGGAAGACCCCTAGCTGTTGTGTGGGGAAAGAGAGTGAACAGTGCCCAAGGAGGAAAGAACAAGAAGAATGGAGTGATTGGGTTGGCAGAGGCTCAACCAAACTTGTGTTCAATCTTGTATTGCTTTTCATACATTTTGCCTCTGTTCTTCTATCGCCAATGTTTTGAGTATTTTGTACGTTGATATTTGAAGAACTAAATCTTTGTATACTCCTGCCTCTCTTCTCCAAGAAATGATTTTGTGATTGGGGCAACATTCTGAACCCTGTTTAAAATTCATAGATTCTTGTTTCCCTTAAAAGTCTGTATCTTTGCAAGAGAATAGAAGATGTCCTTTTACTGTCACTTGGACTGTGTATTGGTTTCATTCTGCAACTTTCATTCTGTAGTGAACTGCATTCACAAGTTGGCCACCATTGAAGATTGTTTGGATTCAAGCAAGGCTGTCAACTAGCTTCTTTCGCTTATTAGAAAGTATATAAGGATGATCATATTGAGAGGTTTGATAGTTATAGAAACCTGTTGGAGTGATAAGGAACAAATTCATCTATGGTTGCAAAAAAAATACATTCAATCACATTAATAGTTGGTACAAATACTAAGTAGGAAGGATGTTAGGAACTTATTAGATTGATCAAACTATAACCTATATAACCCTATGAGAGAGAATGATGCATTCAATCTTAAAATGATCATAATAAAACAAACAAACAAAAAGATACCACAATATTACACGAGATATACCACTAGGAAAACCCTCATGAGGGAAAAACACAACCTCCAAAAGCATCCACACTCAAATTTATAGTCTTCATGAATAATATTGAAATATAAATCTCCTCTAATGCATCATCGATGTGTCCAAACATAGTGGATAATCGTGCAACCACACATCCCATTCCATGCTTTAGATATACGTTACACCAAAGTATTCTGTAGCCCAGTTTAACCTGATATTTTGGCACAGAACCATCCCCAATAACCACAATCCCTTGTCATTTTAAAGACAGTTTTCATAAGGCTGAACTTAATGCCATATATCTTAGGAAGCCCCCTTGGGCTTTCTTTCTATGTGTGGCACACTTAAATTGCCTTGAGAAATGTCAGCTTCAATTGAACCAGGTTCTTCAATGTGCAATTCATAACAATTCCAGTCAATTCCAATAAACATAAAAAATAGCATCCATATGCAATATTGGAGATGCATATTTATATTTTGAAACTGATTCTCTATCAAATTCATCACAAAATAGTATATTACAATATGATATTTAAAGAACCTGATATAATACAGCTTTTACAAAAGTAGGATAGACCAGTGCATGTCATTCTTGACCAAAAACAATGGTAGCCATGAAATTACTTGCCTTAGTTGACTTTTGAGACAGAATCTTGAACAGAATAGCCACAAATACTTTGCTTGCATGGACCATAGCCAGTTTTCATTAACAATAAAGAGCTGAATTATCGAATCTAATGCCTTAAAACTTTGGAAGCTCTCCTAGGCTTTTTGTCAACATGTGATTCCATTCTAGTTCTTTGAGAAGGATTAGCTCCAAACGAATCAGGTTCTTCAATGTTCAGTTCAGAACAATCCCAGTCGGTGCCACAACTTGGACAGACTCTGGCTACCTACATTTGTAAGGTTTCATTATCAGTAAAATCACTGCACTCACCCAAACTATTATTTATTGACCTCAAAATATCTCAAATAATTATAAAACAAAAGAATAAGCACTAAGTTCTGTGAGAGTTTCCATCTTCCGCAAACACGCCCAGGTAAAGCCAAAAACTGAGTTACCACATACACATGATGCCTCGGTTGATCCATTTCCAACACATCCAATACAGATATGGCAACGTTACATATCAAATGCATCCGATTCAGATATGGCAAGGATTTATATCAAATGCATCCAATACAGAGAAGGTTACATATCAAATCCTCCCAGAGCATGCTTTATTTGGATATGCCCATGATAAGGCCAATTAGGTGTGTGGTCTTGAACAGAATCATTAGGTAGAACAAGATAATATTGTTACACTATAAAACAAAGCCATCTTCGAGCATTTCAACACATCAATTCGGTACCAAATTAAAAAAATATTTGACTTACATCAACCACAGTCAATTCAGGAATTGTTTTTCCATCGGTATATGAATATAAGCATACCTGTTGATGTTGAAACTTTCTTTTAAGACAATAGTTGTGCATCCGAACTGAGCATTCTTCATTCCGGCAAAGTTCTGCCTGTTCAAAAGTCCACAGAAATGTGATCACAAGAAAATAAAATGAAAGAGTGCACAAATTCATATTGATGGCATCAAAAATTACCACTTGCAGACAGATATCATACATGGATACTTTTGAGTTTGAGATACATTTGGAGAAAAATGTAAAGATGTTAGACCAATCTTGGAAGAGCTCCCACAACATAAAGGGTGCTTTTGTAATTGTATTTAGGGTCTCAGAGTGGCATAGAAAGGTATAACTCGGAGCATTAACTTGAAATTAACAATTAATGTACTTTGTATTCCAGTATATCCTCTAGTAAAGGTGTGTGTCACTTAGCCAGAGAGCTATCAACAGAAAAGCTTTTGTCGGTAAAGCACAAAAAAAGCATAGAGCAAAATATACACAAGTGTATCTTGGAACGAACACAAAAAGGTTCACAGCTCAGGAAAAGTTAGAAACAAAAGCATCTATATTACCCAGCCTTTTGGGTGATATCAGTTAGGAAGATAAATTACTTTAATGTCATATTGAAAAGGTATCCGAAAGCTGGCAGCTTCTAGACTGCCCTAGAAGAAGGGTTTATAATAAAGGAAATTCTCCTGCCTGGTCAGTCATGAAAACTGGCTGTTCAGTAATTGATACACAATTTATTGACTGATTCGAAGTAAATCGAATCTCTAGTGCATAGTGCAATATTATTAGCAACATTTCAGAGTCAGTACCCATGAAATGTTGTAAGTTTGGAAAAGAGAAATCATATTAATGTCCACAAATGACCCAAGCAGATCAATGGGGGGTGTTGAAAGTACATCCACAGATTAAACAGAATCGTATCAAGGTAAATGAAACCTAGGTGCTGAAACATGTGTATAAACAGTAGAAGAGCTTTAGTTGGTGAAAAATTTACACCCTCTAAACAATTTTTAACTCATAAGCATGCCTACTCCATTTTTTTCTAAAATATTTTAAGTATTTAGTTAATCATCAAGCAAAAGCACTGAAACATACAAAACACGGGCTACCAATTCAGTGATAGAAGCCTGATCTGAAATGAACTTGAGCATTCAAATGAACAATTCACCAATACCTTATGTATTGTTCTTAAGTTCTATGCTACTCAAGCAACAATCTATGGCTGCAAAATAATGATTAATACATCTCTAGGGCTGCCACTATATCATATACCCATTATGCAATTCTGTACATGCTCCCATATACACCTGTATATCTGATCTCATACCCCTTCTTTTCTACTAGTAACGTGTCACTTTTCTTTATTCCACAAGAACAATAATGCACCAAAGAGCAAGTTGATTCTATAATTTATATGAGATTGAATAACTTCTATCTCCTTTTATAAACAAATAATACACTTGTAGTTAGCTGAACATGTCAATTAGGTGCTTTTTAAAGTGCTTGAGTTAGTCAAGTAGTTGCATGGAATGAAAGTAAATCTATGCTCCATGGAGTTTCGGGGACGAGGACAGTAGGGGACAGCAGGACGAGTTTTTGGTATGGGGATACTTTTGGGCCACTTTTTAGGGGACGGCAAGGAGACAGCTGATAAAAAAATAGGGAAATTTCAAATATTCATATCATAACACTGATAAAGCATTCATCATAGACGTTGCAGAAGATTAATACATAACATTAGACTTGAATTGAGATTTCACATGAGAATTGACAAACAAATTAGCAAAATTGAAATGTTTTCATTGTCAATGTGCATACATATTAAATAAGAATTATAACAAAATGCCCAAGGGCTCCAAGTTTCAACTATAAAATGACAAAAACATAAAAAATATATGGCTGTCCCTAATCAACAGATGCAACTGGCAAGTTAGTATCAAAATTGGACCTCAAGTTTGAGTCACCGTCAGATGCAAGGCAGGTGGAAGTTTCCGAGGAGTCCTTGAGTCCCTGAAATGTTTCCGGGACAGGGACAGGGACGGGGACGGGGGTACTAGGGTAGGGGACAAGTCCCCATGGAGCACTGAAGTAAATAGGTAAATAAAATAAAACCATACTGAAAAAAGAAAAAAGATACAAAAGGATAAACCCTAGAGCAACCCAATGTGCAAAACGAAACTATACTTCCACATCTCCAATATTGTTTCGCAAAATAATACAAGATTGAGTTCAACTTCTATCTGTTGCCTTGTGTTTTAGTTGAAGATGTCAACTAGATGTTTTCTTAAGTACTCGAGTTAGTGAAGTAGCTGTATAGATGAGTAAGCAAACAAATGAATAAAACCATACATAAAAGAGAGAGAAACAAGAGGATTTATCCTAGAGAAACCCAATGTTAAAAATATCCTAAAAATTAAAGCTATGCTTCCTCATCTCCACTATCTTGCAAGTTTTAACAAGCTAATTGCTGAATTTGAGCCTTCAAATGCAGTTTTCCTTTTCCTAGCACCTCAACAATGCTCTTCCAGCTTGCCTTGATGTGGATCAGATGGCTTATTCAACATGGTTGACTATTGCTCTTAGTTGTTGCAATCATCTGTTGGCTATGTTCCCATGACCCTAAATACATTTACTTAATCACTACGGTGTATACTTATGCTATGGGATAAGCAAATGAGTTATACAAATTATTCTAAATTACCCCATATGAAGAAACAGTAGAACCTATTCTAGTTCCCTTTGGATGCTCAATTCAACTATTTTGTCCTGTATGTAAAGATTTCATACTAAGCCAAACCTGTCTTTGTGACCATGGCCCATGATGTACAGTTTCCTACCAAGCTGACTTTGATTCTACTGTTTCCTACTAAGCCGAAATGGTCACTACAATAAATTCTTTAATGGTGTGGTACCCAAGATGTCAAAATCATCCTTGAGCCCTAGTGCACCTGTTCCTCTACTCTTGCATTTGACTCTGGATCTCTGCCTTCTCCAATTTTATCTTAATAAGGTTAGAGGCATATCTTGAACTCTTCTTTAGTCTCATTAACTTCTGATAAAAGCTTATTAATATTTTTCTTTTAGTTAAAAGAGCACAGATTTCACAAAACCCAACAATTTGCCAAATACATTTAAATGACCCTCCTATGCAAACGGTATCTGAATTGAAGATTTTGCATTAAAGGAGTTAATAAGCTAAGAGTTTCCATAACACAAGATATTACAGACACATAGAACAGTCACCACGGCTGCTACCTTCATCCTATCACATGCAAGCACATGCTTCCTGTCAATCTTTGGGGAGAGAAATTGTGTCAAGTAATTCATATCAAGGAACTTGTTCCATGTCAATTTCTTGAATTGCTTATATTTACTTGCAAAACCAACACTTAAAAGTTCAATCTCTACCTTAAAGTTAAGTTAGCATTTTTGGTTTGGGTTCTGATTCAAGTTTGTAGGTTCAGTTTACAGATTCATCATTTTGCTTGGCATTGTCCTCTCTTCATGACTGTGCATTTATAACAGTCAACATGACTGTCCTTACATGCCATGCTCTTGTAGATTCCTCATTCAAGCACTGTATCACAGGCTTATAATAGTTTGCTTCTGCCCTTTGGCTGAGTTACCTTGTGACTCTGTTTAAATGTCATTGTCCTATTATTTCTTTTACTGATTGTCATAGTCATCTACTCAAGATGGTTGTCGTTTTCTTACCTCTATTGGATGAGTAACTATTTTCTCATTCTGTATCATCGACATCTTCAGCCTCATCTTCAACAATTTTCTTCCTAGATTGCATCAGATACTGCCCATTCCTGAACTTCATATCATGAACCTCACTTGAAGGAGATTGTTGCATTATGGTTTAGAAACCCTCTTCAATCTCTTAACCTTCTATATCACTATACATATCTCTGTGTCTGAAGAGTAAATTTCAATTTGTGCTTTATCCTATCTGTCCACTGAGGTGAAGAGTCTGACCATGATCCATTCCATTAATTCAACCAATGGTAAGCACATGGAAAGGCATCAGACTGCACAAAAATTGATTGTACTTCCTGTAGAGGAGACTAATAATTTTTTGATGCACATTTAACTGAAAGCAATACAACAAATACCAACGCTTGCTTGCTCCTTTCCTTAGAGAGGACCAAAAACGTCTCTGGACCTGTAGCACTTATCTCTTCTGTACACTGTATCTTGCTACTGCTACCTGGTTATTTCCTTAGAACACCTGATTTCTTCATAGCTTTCTCGTGGCTGAGTCTATATCCATTTGAACTGTCATAAGGACCTATTCTTTATGTGCCACTCTCTGACAATGTGTTGTGACCTTTTCACACATCGCCCCATTGCAAATGGGGACCCTAGTAGTTTTCCCTCTGATGGTTTTGCTTTTGAGTTTTGGTCTTTTGGTGGGGTACTTAGAATCTGAGTTTTGAAGGTCATCCGAGTCAAGAAATGATTGTGAACCAGAATCAATGTGTGAACGTTGCCAAAGTGCTTAGAAGGCCTTGTGGACGAAGATCGACTGTCAGTTCAATCAATTCTGACACTTCCTAAATTTTAGGGTTTCGACCCCGGGCCCCTATTTTTTAGGAACTTTTTTTTGGCATTTTTAGCCCATTCTGGAATCCCTATTTTTTAGGGGCTATTTTTAGAAAGTTTCTATTTTTGGAAAATTTCTATTTTTAGAAAGTTTATATTTTTGGAAAATTTCTATTTTTAGAAAGTTTCTATTTTTGGAAAGTGTGCAGGTCATGGCTTCATCAACATCAACTTCAGAAGGTTACAAGGAAAAATGGGTTAAAATTTTGAAAAATCTGGAAATTTGCCTAAGGCATGGATATGCATGTGCTAAATTCGCCCAAGCATGAAGAAATAAAATTGACAAAGTGCAAGCCAAGTCCGCCATTGGCAAGGAAAAAATTGCAAGAGTGCAAGGAAGTCCGCCCAAAAAATTGCAAGGCATGGTGGAAGTCCGCCCAGCAACATGCAAGAAAAAATGGCTAAGTCATGAGGAAGTCCACCCCAAGGAAGATGTCAAAGAAGCTAGCAAGTTTGCTCCAAGGTGTTGGGAGATGGCAAGAAGGCTAGCAAGTCCGCACAGCAAGGTGAAAAATGGCAAGTGACATGTGAAGTCCGCCATGTGCAAGGTAGCAAGACAATGACAAAGTCCGCCCAGCATAAAGGAGAAATTGCAAAGACAAGTTGAAGTCCGCCCTAGTATAAAATGGCAAGAGGCATGTTTAGTCCGCCCCAAGAAGGCTGGAGAAGAGTGGAAGTGTGAAGAGGTCCGCTCCAAGATGTGTGGAAGTGGAAAATTACAAAGGAAAATTCGCCATTTGGTAAATTAAATGACAAATTGCAAGTGCAAGTCCGCCCCAAGCTTGGTAAAATAAAAAATTGCACAAGGCAAGTGCGCCTAAGCCATGAATGACATGAAAAATACTTGGAGAAGTAAAGATTAAATTGTTTGCCTTGGAAAAATCATAAAATTTAAAATTTTGCCTAAGTCCAGACATTTGAAGAATTAATTAAAAAATCAAATTGTATGTCGGGCAAAGATGAAATTCGCCTGAAATAAAAAAATCATGGCAAGATTAAAATTCACCTTAGGCAGAGGCACAGAGAAATTTGAAAAGATAAATTTGCCTTTGGATTAAAAAAAATTATTAAATATTATTATTTAATTATTTAACGAACAGGTTGGAAACAACACATAAAATATTATTTTAATATTTTATTTTCCAAAACCCATTTAATGAGAAAATTCGAATTTTCTCTAGGCAAATTTTTGAGAAAAGAAAGAAGGAAAAAGAACTTCACTCAATTGGCGTAAAATTTGGAAACTTTCTTTACCGACTGATGCTAAAGATGGAAATTACTATTTGAATGAGAAGTGCCAGTCGAGTTCAGATTGAATTAATTGGAAACAATTAAAATTTGCTAAATGGGTCGATTCTTTCAACCTTAAATTGGCTTTGCGTTTCATTTTCATTCATTCTTTCGAAAGCGAAGTTGTGAAGAAAATTTGTTAAGGCAAGAGAAGTTTGTGAAGTTTTATATTTTTCTATCAAAGTAAAAGGCTGAAAGTGCGAATTTACTTCAGCAGCAACACAGTTTTCATCGCCAGGCAGATTTTACTTCCTCTTCTCCGGCAAAGTTTTCTCTTTTCAAAGCGATCTAATTCTTTCATTTCCAGCAACGATTATTTTCAAAGATTAACTTGTCAAGTTGCTGGAATATATATTTATGCGTAAATAATTTCTGAATTTTAATATTTCTTTTTGCAGATTTATGTTGGACAACGGAAAATCATCCAAGAAAATGAAGTTTGCCAGCAAAGGTTCGCAGTTGGAGTCTAAAATTGTCTCCAAATGGAAGAATGTTGCTGACACAAATCTTGGCCATATTGACTTAGACGAATTCCGGAAAAGAATGTATGGAAGTGATGAACGCCTGCCAACTCCAAGTTGCATAGGTCAAGCTGCAGGGTTTCCGTCGGCAATCAAGTGTCCAAAGTTGATGGTGGAATGCGCCTTGCATTACAACGCTGAGGAAAGACAGATTGAAGCACCAGATGGCAGAGTATTGGCATATTTAGGCGAATTGGCTATACAAGAAACGTTTGGCATTCCGGCTTACCACCGAACGCACTACCGGTCAAAAGAAGATGCACATAAAATATACGAAGATAAACAAACTCTTTGTATGGCAAACATGAACAAAAACTGGCTGGAAAAACCTAGAACTTCAGCCAAAAGATTGCCTAAGAAGTTGCTCAGGCCATTTTTCAAGGAAGAGTACGGAGACATAGTTTTGCTACTGAACAGAATGGCAGGTAATCCACAAGGAGCACCTTTTGAAAATTGGATGTACTACTTCATTGACGAAGTATCTTCTGGAACAAAAATGATTAACTGGTCAAGGATGATCAATGATAATATTCATGAACAATTGGTCAACTTGGAGAAGACCGAATCCTTTCACATGGGTTCCTACATTATATACTCGCTCGCTCGTACCTACCGATATGCCGATCTAATCTACAAAGGTGTAGTCGGCAATGGCGAAAGGGAGCTCAAGGTTTATAATTGCTATCCTCAATTGCAGTTGAGCGAGAAGTCACATTGGCGCCGGGTACATAATGCCTTTCTCATGTACATCACTCGGGTACTACAAGGAGGAACACATCAAAGGCTTACCCATGAAGCAAAGAGCTTAATCAACAAATACGGATCCTGGTTTATCCAATTTCCAAGATTTACTTATATTCAGATACAGGGATTCACGGACTCTCCTTACAAGTTACCGATCTATCCTACCGACAAAATGATCTTGCTGGAAGTACTAAGACAATTGGAAACATTCCAAAGTATCCAGAGACCAAAGCAGAAAGCAGCCGTCACATTTCCTCTTTTCATCGGAGACATGGTAGAGTCTTGTCCGTCATCACAGGCAACGGAAAGTGCGAGAGTGGAGATACAGTTGTACCCATTCACTTCGTACAAATCTAGAAGTAACTTCAATCCACTCAATCAGGTTGGAACCGTAAACGGACAGAAGTACAAGCACGAGATTGACCTTGAGGACTTTTGGGTGAATGCTGCTGACGAATATGAAGTAAGAAGAAGATTTTGGTCGAGATTGCCTTTGAGCATGATCAGGACGACGAAACTCTTCCGTGTGCCTGACCAACTGGACGATGATGAAGTATACATACAGCCAGGCTATGATGAAGGATTGCTGCTTCCTCCTGTCAAATGGTCAGAGCCAAAGTTAGGTGATTTGACAATTCTTATGAGACCAGTGGTTAAGTACTCGCAATGGTGGGTAGACCAGCAGGTACAGGCTCTAAGGCAGCATAATATCGTTCACCTACGATTTGATGGGTGAAGCTGAATCTTGTTCTTCCAATGCCGGCACTTCCCAGGGAGATGAGCTGATTGAGCCTACCAACAAGAAGAAAAGAAAGGGTAAGGAAAAGGCAATAGGTGAAGAGCCAATCCTGAAGAAGTCAAAACCCCTTTACTCAGCCACATCCAAGAATGTGGAGCAATTATTGATTATGGATGAAGAATCATGGGGGCATATCAAAGTTCCTTCGCCAGTTCTTGAAATGGACATGGAGCCCATGCAGCTTGAGGATGACTTTCATCACTCCTACTCGCACGGAAATTTGTGAGTCAGATGAGGACTTGAATGTTAGGGAAGGCGACTTCCAAGAAGGGATGATTTCAGCCCTAAAGGGAATTCATGAGGACCCGTCAGTACGCGAAGTTCAGGACATTCCAGACCTTGGAGATGATGGAGTTGAGCAGCTGACAATCCCAAATTGGCTGAAGGAAAGGATCAAAGTCAAGGTACCAGTTGAGGCACCAGAAGAGGATAACATTGATGATTTCTTGGCAAGGTTGGAGCAAGCAAGTACAAAAAAGCCGGCCAAGAAATTCTCTACCATTCAAAGGGATGAGACTGGTAACCGTACAGTGCAGATTGCAGTTCCGACAGTTGATAAGCCGCAGGATGAGATCACTCCAGCCGAGTATGCCATTACTGTCATTGATATTCGTCCATCTACAAAAGGACAAGAGGTAGAAGATCTGGACAATTTCGTCTCTACCATTAAGTCCAGATTGGAAAGTGAAACAAAGAAGAAAAAAGAATATAAGATGGAGGTTGAGCGCTTGAAGGAATATATCCGACATTTGACAAGGCCACTCAACCAAGGTGATCAATCGACCCCTCTACTACCAAGTGCACCACAAGAGCAGGCAGAACATCTTGAGAGAGAATTAACTACTGCCAAAGAAACCAAGGAATGGATGGCAGGGAAAGAGGGAGAAGTAATGGCATTTGTGGAGAAGTTGGCACATGCTCATGGGCAAACTTCTTCCATACTCACAAGGATTACAAACTTGGCTGACGCATGGGACGGACTGCAGGACCTGCAAGACAGAATCATTCCTTGTCTACGAGACGTAAGGAGAATCCCCAAGCAAAAGTTGGTTGATGATGAGATTATTGCAGCTGGAGCAGTGTACGACTTCAACAATTGGTATTGTGCATTAATCTCGCGTAGAGAAGTATTGGAAAAGGCTAAGGCGGAAGGTGCCAAAATTGATGAGCAAGTGAAGGGTATCCAAAGTGACATCTTCCATATGGTAGCAGATGTGTTGAACAAGGACAGTATCCGGGAAAATGACTTGCGGCCAAGTAATATGCAAAGAGAAGTGCAAAAAGTTTTCTCCATCATGCCGATCTTGGGAGAAAATTTGACTAAGGCATTTGGCCTCTTGACCGTCCGTAATACTTTCCTGCAGCATGAATCAGAATGGGCAGTTGTCTTTGCCGATTGTGCAGACAGTTTAGACCTACTGAAGTACAATGTCAGTACCTTGCCGGACATTACCATTGAGGAGATTGGCACCATTGTGTCCAGGTTCGTCGAACGGAGTATTGCTGAAGCAGATAAGGGCGCAACTCTCAGTGGATGATTCATCTGCTTGTCAACTGGTTGATGTTCTAGCAACCCTAATTAGGGTTTTTCTTGTTTAAATCTAGGCCCTTGATCTTGTTTCGATCTCGGCCGTTCATTGTATTGGAGAATTCTATAAGTACCCTTTCATTTTCATTTGAACCGATCGGAAGAAATCAGAAGAATTATTAGAGGATTAGAGATTAGAATTTTGGAGTTAGAATTTTAGTTTAGCAATTTAGATTTTAGAAGGAAGAGAAGAGTTGTATGAAATTGTTGCGAAAAACTATTGTGATAATGAAATTCATAATTGCATGAGATGCTTTGAAATCTTTATTGTCAAATGGGTGCATGGTTGCATATTTTCTCTTTCTCATAGGATTGTTTTAGATTAGTAATTTATTTGTTACTGGAACGAAAGATTGATAGTGAAGATTGGTGTAACTAGCTCATACTTTCTTCAAATGGATGATTTTCATTTGATGCGTAAAGTTAGACTGAGCTTTTAGTGTGGATGCTTTCAAACGTTTACTTCAAATAATATTGTTCAAATTGATGGTGTTATTTGTAGTAAAAAATTCTCAAGCACAAAATCCTAGAAGATTGCACCTGCTTTTGTGTAGTTGTCGTTTTACGTAGCGAAACAAAGCATGGTTTCATATAGTTTCATTTAATCTTCGCAGTCTCCCAGTTCCTTAGGATTAATATAGGATTTCTTGAACCCTTCCCCTTTTTTCATTTTTTTTACTCAAAATCAGAGAAGCCCAAAAGTTACAACACTGCATTCAATCCCTTACTTTCAAACAAATTACTGAAGTAAAGTGCCCCCTTGGGTTACCAGCAAACCACAAACTACCACAGAGCTTATCCACACCCCAACTTTGGAACATTGGAATTACCTTGTGACCTATCTTGCAATCTTAGCACGAAAGGTGATTTTTATCAAGAGAGGATAAAGCGTCTAAGGACACTTTATTCTAGAGTGTTCGTGTGTGTCACAAAACACGCATCAACACAATGTATCTACTATCAGCTTCACTGCTACCAAAGACTCCATTATTTGCAATTTTCACATTATATTCACTGCCCTCTGCCTTTTTTATCAGACTTGTTCAAGATCTGATCATCATGATCTTTCGAGCTGACAGCTGTTCACTTTGTGACTGTGCACAATAGACTGTCACTGGCCCTTCACTGTACTCCTAACCATTTTGACTTTTGAGCAATAACATCTCAGACTTCTCATGTACTTCCTTTGTTAGTCATGACACTTCATTGGTTATATACTCTCAGCAGTTCATTATCTACAACCATCATCACAACAGTACTCATACTCAACAAAACTCAATATCATGAATCTTCTAACCTGCACTTTGCACAACTTCTCCTCCTTTTCTTATTTAGACTATCATAGAGGTTATTCTCTAACTAGCATCAAGGCTATCCTTTGAAACCCTGATTATGAATGTACTCTTTTCTCAAAACTGCCTCCGTGAACCTGGCATTTTGGGCGACTGTATCATGCACACTCAAACCCTAATCAATATAAGTGTTTCTCTACCAATTGTAAGGCACTCAAACATGACATAATACACCCTCATCTATCAGGTGGTGCAACATTAACATTAGTATGTGTCCATTTTGGTGTACAATGTATGACACAAACTCCTCACTTGGCATCAAAGAGGACTGTCTTTACTCATTTACTGTTACTGTACCCATGTACTTTTATTGTGATCCTTCTTCATTATCATTAAGACGAGGCTTTTTTTCTATGATTTTTGTTGATCATGACTTGCAATACTAAAAGTCTTCATGAGCATCCCTTTATTCTCTGTATAATAGGGCATAAGTGGCAAAAATCCTGAGCCTTTCACTGATACACTGTCCTCTCAATCCAGCAGCCATACTTTGAGGGTCCTTATAAACCAAATAAGCCCGTGCATTTCTTTGAGCTACAAATCAACATTCAGCTTAAATCTCTGATGATTCAATCATCAGGCCATGCACAATGCACCAATGGTAAGAGCTAAGTCTTCTACAGTGCTTGGTTACAACTTCACTTTCACTGTTGAATTTGAAAGAAGTCGTTTTCATGTGCTCATCTTCCAATTTCATACCAACCTCGACCCTTCCAATCTGTATTTCTTTTCTCTTAATTGGCATTTATTGACTGTAAGCCTTTATGCACAGTCCTTTTGCCATTGTCTCTTGTCTTGAATTCTCAGCAGCTGCTATCCCTTTTGACTGCCTTGAAGATGAATCCCTTGAACTGCTGTCCTTTTGTTGACAGTCTTCTGATGATGTCTGATCATTGACTTAAACATCTATACAATCTCCATTATGCACTACTGCAATGATCAGGTTTTAAAAGAGGGCTTTTGAAGAACAAATCTTTAATTGATCTTCTAGCACATGTCCAGCCTTCTCATGCATGACAGCCTGCCCATTTATGACCAGCTATCTGTTGTCTTTAAATGCTTGCCAAGCTTCCTTACTGTCCTGTTAAACTCACTCCAGGCTGAGTTTGAAAACTTTCATAGCCTATGTAATGTTCTCCCTCTTGTTGATTTCAATACATTCATATGAATGCTCCAGGTAACATCAGAGCCACTTACTTTCTAATCTCTATTGACAAAAGAAAACTATATCAGCAACTTAAAGCTCTTCTTCATCCTTAAGGAGGACAAACCCTTGACCCTGGATTTCCATGTCTTAAAAGACTAACAATGGATCTTCACCTGGAGGTTTCTTTTTATATGACAAGATGTATTGAAAATAAACTGGCATCATTTCATACATGGAAGTCATTTAACTTGGCTGGAATATAAGCAATAATTTTCCTTTATTTGAAAAACATCAGTAGTAGGGCATGTGGGCAGAAAAAATCAGTAGCAAACTCTTCTCAACTGTAGTTTCAATTACACTCTATGCATGCCCATTCCTATAACTATCATATTGATACAATACAATATGATTAGTGTTTACATTCTCCTCATTGAAAATTCGCCGCAAATAGTCACATAGTTGCCAACTACCTCTATACATAGATGCAAGACTCACCAAAAACTCGAAAAACTCGCAAGTTTTTTTGGCTGGTGAGTTTTCCAAGCATTTGTACGCCGAAAAAACTTGCCGTACTTTTGGCGAGTTTTTCCAGAATGTACGGCGAGTTTTCTGGAAAAACACGTGCGACTGTCCACACGCCCAGACAGCCGCTAAAAAGCAATTTTAACTTGTTTTTTTCATTCACTTCTCTTCTCACACTCAGCAAAATACCTCTCCAAGGCATTGTGCACTCATTTGCGGCGATTTTACATTGAAAAGACAAGATTTGAAGGGAATTTACATCGAATTTAGAAAGCAAATTGGATTTTCAGGTAGGTTTTCTTATTTTTCTTATTTTTTCAATTTTTTTTTTAAATTCTTCATTCTTGTTGGTTCTATGTTAACAAATCATCTAAATGTAGTCTGAAAATGATTTAAATGCATTTATATTCATCAAAACAAGATTTGTTTATGAATTTTTCTGATTTTTTTATATATTTTGCTGATTTTTCTTTTTTTTTAAACCCTAGTTATTTTTTTTGTTTTGAATCCTCTTTTTTGTTGAATAACATGTTTACAATCTTAGATTAGCTTAATTTTTTATTAGTTTGAAGTAATTTTCAGATTTTTTACATTTTTTCACATTTTTTTGAAACCCTAGTTATTTTTTTTTTTTTAAATCCAATTTTTTTGTTATGAAAATGTTTAGAATCTAGTGATAGATTTTTAGTAATTTAAACTTAAAGTAATCTCTTTTGATTTAATCTAATTTAGCTTGTTTTTAAATTTTCTATAAAAAACTAACAAGTTGTGCTTTGACTTTCACTTTGTGTAGGTTAATAATTAAATGATAATGGATACTGAACCTGCTTCCACCTCAAGCTCTATCCCATCCGTGCCTGCGGGGTTTGTAGGCACTCGTCCTCCAGGAGCTAGAGATCCTGCCTGGAAATATGCTTATCTAGGACCCATACCTGGCACGGTATATTGCATTCAATGTAAAAAAGTATATCGTGGAGGCATCAATCGCCTCAAGTACCACCTTGCAGGCATCCCTCGACGTGATGCTAAGGAATGTCTTGAAACCACAGAAGAAATAAAAAGACATATGAATGCCATACTTTCAGCTGCAGAAGAAAAAAAAGTGCAAAGAGAGAAGGCAAGACTAGCAATGCAAGCAACCATTGCCTCTTCTCAAGGTGCTCCAATTGAGTCGGATGATGATTATGATTTTACTGAGGAGATAGTGGGCTCTCTTCGTGGCCCACGTATGCGAAGATCAAGGCAACCCATAAACACCTCCATCTCCGCTTCATCTACCACTAGTAGAGCACCAGGGGCAAGGGCAGCTGCAAGACCTACACGGTTGGATAATTATTTCGTGCCTAGAAACACACCTGGTGCACAACCTTCCTTAGAGGCAACTGGATGGAATAGGGAGGTGCATGAGCAAGCAGACATTGCTTGTGCAGATTTTTGGTATTTTAATAATATCCCTTTCAATGTGGCGAGTTCTCCTTACTGGCACAATTTGGTCACCGGATTGACAGTTGCAAGAAAAGGCTACAAGGCGCCTTTTCGCACAGACTTGAGTGGGAGGTTAGTTTATGTTCTTTAATTTATGTTTTTTAAGTTTAATTTATGATGAATTTAAGCTATTTTTTTGTTTACAAATTAAAATTGTGTACTTAATTTCACTTTGTATTTGTAGGTTGCTTACTAATGCAACTAAAAGGGCAAGGGCAGCAGTAGAGGAGCAAAAAGAAAAATGGATAAAATATGGCTGCTCTATTCTTTCTGATGGGTGGACGGATGGAAAAAACCGTGCCATCATTAATTTCTTGGTTGCATGCAAAGAAGAGGTGGTGTTCTTAAAATCAGTTGATGCCTCCCACATTGTAAAAACTGCAGAAAATTTGGCTAAGATGTTGGAGGAAGTTTGTATGGAGGTGGGGATTGCAAATATTGTGCAAATCATAACTGATAATGCAGCAGCATATGTGGCAGCAGGAAGACTCCTCCAAGATAGACACCCCTCAATTTGTTGGACACCATGTGCAGCCCATGTCCTTGACCTTCTTTTGGAGGACGTAGGAAAACTAGATTGGGTCAGACCAATTGTAGAGGGTGCGAGGAGGATCACTAAATACATCTACAATCACCCTTGGGTTCTTCGCTTGATGAGGGAGCACACCAAAGGGAAAGAATTGGTGAGGTCAAGTGTCACAAGGTTTGCAACGATTTTCTTAACGTTGCAAAGCATTCTTAGTTCTTTGACAACTTTAAAACAAATGTTTGTGAGTCAACCATGGATGGACTCAACCTATTCAAAGAAGCCAAAAGGAGAAAAGGTGTCAAAAATTGTGTTTGATGCCGAATTTGCACAAAGGGCAACAGAGATTGTGAAGGTAACTTCAATTTCAAAACATTGAATTTGAATTCAAATTGAATAAATTTTTTAATGTCTTTCATTGTAAATTTGAAACTCTAATATTTTTGCATTTTTATATTGTAATTTGTAGGTGTCAGAGCCCTTGGTTAGAGTGCTCCTCTTGGTGGATGGGGATAAAATCCCAAAGGGATATCTTTATGAGGCCATGGATAGGGCCAAGGAGGCTATAAAAAATTATTATAAAGGGGACAGCCTCGAATTTGATCCCATTTGGGAGATTATTGACAGGAGGTGGAACCATCAACTCCACCAACCCATCCATGCAGCAGGGTACTTCTTGAACCCTCATTTCTTCCATTCAAGCACCTACTCAGATTCTACTGGAGAGGTTATGGAGGGCCTCATGAAGTGCATTCAGAGGATGTCACCTAGCCTTGAGGAGGGAGAACTCGTTGTTAATGAAATCCAAAGTTATAGAGGAAAAAGGGGTGCACTCTTCTCTTTAGAGCTAGCAAAGAAGACAATACACAATCAGCCACCAGGTATAAAATTTGAAATTTACAAGTTACAAATATTGATAATTTGATAACATATGTTTTCAACTTTTGAGTTTTGACTTTCTTTTCTAAGTTTCTAAGTTCTTTACTAACTCTTAATTTGTTTTTTGTAGATGTTTGGTGGTCAAATTGGGGTGGAAATACCCCACATCTCCAAAAATTTGCCCTCTGTGTCTTATCGCAGCCTTGTAGTTCATCCAATTGTGAGCGCAATTGGAGCTTGTTTGAGGCCATCCACACAAAGAAAAGGAACAAACTAGCTCAAAAACGCATGAATGACCTTGTATACGTGCAATATAATCTTCGGCTGCGCAAAAAACAGATTAAGGAAATATCAGATGATCCAATTGATTTGGATGAGATAGATCCATACAATGATTGGATAGGGCAAGATGAGCAACCTCCATTGTTTTCCGAGAATGAGATCTATGACTTTGAGCGACAGGCAATGGAGGGGGGGGGTGGATTTGCATTCTCATTGGATGACATTGAGGATGATCTTGAGGAGGAATCATTGGCAGTGCCAGAGCCACCAGTAGTAGGATCTACATCCAGGATAGAGGTTGAGCAGCCACAGCAGATGCCTACGAGTCGGGCCACGACTACACCCTCTCCCATAGTACTGAGAAGTACTAGACATGGGAAGAGGAAGATGTGAATTTGTAAAAGCTGAAATATATTAATGTTGTATTTACTTTCAGTTTTACAAAAACAATTTGCTATTTTCATTTTGTTTCAAACTATCAATATCAGCATATTGAGCATTCCACATGGGGATGCGATTTTGTATCTAATTTTCTTTCAAATCAATCAAATATAACTAGACTCGGCTTGTTTCTTCTATGTACTCATTTTATTGACTCATTGGATGCATCTTATCATTGAATTTTGCAAAAAAAATGTGTTTTTAATGAAGTTTAAGCAATTTTTTAAGTTGCCGAGTTTTTTTTGTACCGTATTTTCCAAGCTTGGCGAGTTTTTGAAATTGGCGAGTTTTGCAACTATGGAGCTAACTATCAGAGAGGTAGGTTTGTGAACTTTGTATGTAATCTGTTTACTGTAATACAAAGTGACTTCTCTTGGTGTGGTGGGTTTTTCTCCCGAAAGGGTTTTCCCACGTATATCTGGTGTTATCTCTGTGTATGTTTTATTTTTGTCTTTCCTGTATACTATGTTTGTGCATCTTAAATGCAAAAAAGTTTTAAATGATGGATTTTGCACTTCTCCTCTGAGGTTTTAGCGTTAGGAAAGCATATTCCGCACCTCTACTTTTCCTTTCATGTTCTAGATAACCTTTTGGACAGTCTTGGACTTGAAGGAACAGGAACTTGAGAAGACAAAGGTGCATTATCAGTAGGGACATTTATAGGCACCGAAAAGCCAAATGTGATGTTCCTGAATGACACAGCAAGGTGGCCATGAGCATGAAGAGTTGAGGTGTAACCAAGGTCCATACTTGTAAAAGCCTCAGGAGTATTGATAGGTTTGGGCGACTTAATTCCAGAACTGCCTAGCCTTTCTCCTATATCATTACCATGAGGCATGAGGAAAGTCTGATAGCACAAAAGTAGACGAGGTTGACCTGTCAAAAGCACGTCAGACAGCATCCTCATCTAAAGATGCAAGTTCCACCTGAGGTGGTAGGCATTTTGGTATTCCAAGGGCATACTGTTGAAGGTCCTGTGTTTGTACACAGTATATTTGAACAGTCCCTTCATTGTCAGTGACATAAAGCTCAAAACTGACATTGCTACAGAAAATTCTGCTAGGTAGTCCACGCAGAAGGCCACAGGCTTGGAGTTACATTCAATATGTCCTGCATGAATTGCATTCATTTCTGTGTTTGCCAATAAGATTACACTGGCACCGGCCCCAACTAAGACTTGATCAAAAAATGCATCTTCATCCCTCAACTCTGATAAGCTCAAGGGTCTGAATGCAATGCCACTCCCAATGAGAGTGGATACAACTTCCAACCCAAGATGCCTCAAGTAGCTTGTGGAAGCTCCATTGGCATAAGCAGTCTGCACAATTCCCTGCTTAAATGAATGGCATTTCTCTTGAAGACCGTCCAACTGCTGGTTGATGAAAATGGCAAATAGAGCCAAGATTTTATTACTATCAATAAGATCAATGCTCTGCTTTTCCAAGGATGAGATGCAGAGATAAAGAAGTCTGTCTGCCACACCATCCAAGCTTGCACACCTTTTTCCGACATCACCAACTCCCAATCCACAGTGAACCACTTCCTCCTGCTCAAAGTCAGTCCCAACTCTTCCATTGAGGCCAACTTCCCCCTCCTTACCAGAGTTCTTGATCTACATTTCTAGACCCTCAAGAAATCGCAGTAACAGAAATAACTTGTCTGCACACACTCCATTGGCTCCATCTACTACCACATCTCCAATATAAGGTTCTGATTCTAGCACTTTTAAGGCTCAATGGCATTAGAGTCCTGAATGAGCTTGACAGTTGTGTGTAAGAATCAAATTCTGTTGCTGGCATAAAACTGTTTCTATTCCAGACCATCCAGTCAAGCTGTGGAGCTGTCAAGATACCGATGTCAACAGCTACAATTCCTTTTACAGCTCTAATTCCTTGCATAGTAGCACCAAGTAGTGATTCTCCACTGAGCCTTGTGTCTCTTGCTACAAGTTCCTCCCCTTAGAGAGGCAGAACCCTTAGAGAGTTTGTCTAAATATCTGGGTAAGATTCTCAACCCAAGAGATGGCAATTCTTCTGCCCAAATGTACGAATCTGTGATGTGTGCAGAAGTTATAAAGCACTCTTAGGAAATCCAGTAGAAGGTAACAGGTGTTGAAGTGGATGGCATGGAGTGTAGCTAACAGGTGAGGTGGAGGACAAGCTTGTTGAAGCATGCAGCACCCTAGAACCATTAGAGAGTTGCAATTATGGGAGCCTGTTTGAAGGGCATTTTTGGTGGCACTTTGTTACAATTGATGAAGGAAGATTGAAATTTCCAGTAAATAAGAATTGAGAAAAAACTGAAACACTCATTAAGGAAGTTTGTGGTGCCCTCAACAACAAAGAAGGGGCACATCATCAACAACCTGCTTCCTCTACCAGGGCTTCTGGTGCAGTGGTGGATTCATGAGTAACAAACCTGGTCAGCAACCTGGAACTGAACCTCCAGTCAGTTCTGCATATAATTTTATTGGCTTCAAAGTAAAGTATATTATGAAATCTGGGTTGTAGGATCCTACCACAGCGAAGTAGGTTGCTACTAACATCTCTTGCAATTATTGATTCTTCTGTTTTAACAAACATGTGGTCTTGCATCTTTTTGGCTTTGCCCTTTAGACTTGGTTAGTTTTTGTCTGGCTTCTGTGGGTTAATTCACATGTTTCTATTAGGCCATCTAATTATAGTTTTTAGATGAAGAATCACAAAACCCTTATGAACAGGAGTATTTATTATCCTTAATCGGAATCATGCTCTTTGGTGGTATAATGATGGGACCTCTCACAGTAGAAATGCTATAAAACGATGGATCTAGAGACACTCCTTGACAGAAATAAATAAATAAATAAAAAATTGAATAGATAAAAACCTTCATCACATTATAAAAGACTAATTCTGTCACAAAAAACCTACTAAAAAACCCTGAGCAGGCAATCAAATTCTTTGTTAAGGGCTTCTGAACATAACCATCATATTACATAATTAATCACTTTTACTTTTTGCTTGTTTTACTTATTTATATTGCAACAAACCACTCTTTGTACCCTCACAAGTATGATTCTCTTGAATCTTTATGTTGCATGACAGATATAAATGAATATCTACTCAGACCTGTCTTTATAAAGGGGACCACTTATTCATTATTTTACTCATAAGATTTAGATTATCATGTACCAATATACAATCATTATTTATTTCCATGTGTATAACCCTTCCATAAAGTGGTATAAAGATATAAAGAATTGTCCTAAATTTACCAGCACGAAAAAAGCGCCCGCAGACAGAAAAATACCTTGATCCCAGCTTCATTGCATACATCACAGAATGGAACGTCAAAATCCTTGAACAAGCTGCGTAATTCAAGGAATGCACGAACTCCCAGTCCAATTTTCCCCTCTTCAGTAGTACAGAGCCATCGGTTTCTCAAGAGGTCTTCTAGAGTTTTCTCCTTCTGAGCCATGGAAAATTGCTTAAATGCTGATGGTATCTGGCTTAACTCAACCTGTGATTCTGGCCTGGCCTGCATTGGAACCGAGAAACACCAAAAACTCTAAGACTTCATCACAATAATAAAATCCAGTTATGTTGCATCCTCTTTTCCATAATGCACAAAAGTATTGTAAACATTGATCAAATTCAAAAGCAGATACAACCATCTAATGGAAAATCTTCCAATCCCAGATACTCCTAATCAAGGTCAAGGTTATATTCTTGCTTAAAGTGCTCAGTGAACTACATCAATAGTTTATCTAAGTTAACAATTTCCAAAGACCCTCTTGTTTCTCTAATTTTAGCCAATTAGCTGGTTTCTCTCAAAAAATTAAAAAGGACAGTTGCTAATAGAAAAATTTACAGCTAAATGCAAGCCAAGTTTTTATATAACTAGATCTGTCATAACTTACACGTTACAAAAATAATAAAATTCTATTACTAATAGTAAATTCCATATGATTCTTTAAACATCAGCCTATAATATTCAACACTTATGGAAAACCTCCCATCCATTTAATTTTCTCGTTAGCACAAAAGTTTGCTATAATTCATCTGATGGGGAAAATATCAGAACACTTTCTTGCCCAGTTAAAATTTCTTGATTAAAACATTGATGTCATATCCGATTTTGAAGTTACCTGAGTTTCAAGGCGAATATTCAATGCTTCAATATTTGAAATCTGCCCCTTGCCTGACTGATCTTGAAGAATTGCTTCCATCTGCTCAGCATGGCCAAAGAACTCACGCAATGAATATACCAGAGAGACTTGACAGGAACTTATTTAACAGCTAGTCCACAACTTTTAAAGTCAAAGTTCAATCTGATAAACCATGCATCCCCTTTCCCCCAATACACAGCACATTTTTCAAATAAAAGGCAATAAAAGATTCTCTTACCACAGCCTTGAAAAAAGCAATTTGAGGAAGGGAATACTGGGTCCCCAATTTGGCCTGTTCATCAGCTACTTTGTTGATTACCCCATAATACACATGACTATCATACTGGTTTGTGCTGGCCCGGACCTCAAATTGCAGAAAGGCAAGCTCCTTGTTAATGTTTCCAATGTATTCATGAAAGTCCCTTTCTCTAGAACCTGCAGAATACACAATCCCAATAAAAGATTCAGTTCTTCATTTATAAAATCTTGTATCAAAAGCATCAACGAGGATGAACTTTGTTGGTGAACAGAGTTAGGTCCCAAATTTCTAAGGCTGGGTATTCCCCCAAGTGCTAGGGGAGTCAAACTCAGAAAGAAATCTACAAAAGCTATGCTCAGGCTGGCCAACTGCGGACCAATTGTGGAGATGGGTAAATCCTCCATCACTTCTGGCTCTACTAAGCCAAAGGGGGCTTCCCCAAGGTGCTGCAATAGATATCAATACAGGAAACAAACATTTACTTGATACAAACCATACCCAATGCATATTGTTCTACTATTTCAGTTGTCACTTCATAGCTATATGCTGGTTTACAACATTTACAGTCAAGCACCTTATTAAAATAGATAATCTGCAACATGAAATGTCTGAAAAATGACTTTTGATAGCCTTATTGTTGTTGTACATATTTAGATATGGCAATGAGTAAAACTTACTTCAACAAAAAATTAAATGATGTTTAAGATTGATTGTTTTATGGTGTATTGGGGTGATGAGGGGATTTAAGCTTATGCAGACGGGTACCTATTCCAGCCAAGCAACAGAGTTGGGGATTCATACAAAACATGAAATAACTGAAACCACAAAGATATACCTTAGTGAAAATAGACCTGAAGAATATATATATCCAGATGCATACAAAAACTACATCATGTACATTTCTTTATTTGTCTTGAGAAGATACATTTCAAAATCTCTAGAATGATTTTACATTCTTCTGGCTGACCAACTAGTCAATAACACATCCAAAAATATACACAAAATCCCTAGAGACACTCATACAATGTCAGATATGCTCCTTAAATTCGTTCTTCACAGGTAACAAACTTTCATTATACATTTGGGATGAACCCAAATCCCCTGGAGTTTCACTGCTGCAATATTTTCCCTTTTTCTAGCGTTGTCATATTTTTTTCTCTTCTTTCCTTTAACCATCATCTTCCATGTTGTCACTTCAAGGCTTTATACTCCCTTTGCAAGTTATGAACAAGGATGGGATATGCAAACTTGCACGAAATCCCTAAAATCTGCAACCTCAAGCATTTGCAAGGGGTGTCCATAGCTCCATGTGATGTTTTTTCTCATTTTGGTGCAAGAAATCTACCTCAATCATGCCCATTTGTTCTTGCAAAATATGGGGAGCCATCTGCAACAATTTCGATCATTAATGGAGTCCAAGAAAGGCAAGAGTAGGTAGGAGGAGAGAGCAGAGCTTTGGTGAGAGGTTTTGGGCTAACAAAGTGACTAGCAAGAATACAAGCCCAAGAGGAACCTTGGAACCATATAGGTTTATGAAAGTTCAATGGGACTTGGAGCTTAGGGACATGTTCCAAAAAGCACTGGGGGTTTGGGGGTCCCAAGTTTGGAACATGTTCCAAAAAGCACTAGGGGTTTGGAGATCCTAAGGGGACTTGGAACATTGAAACATGGGAGTTTCGGGAGTTCGAGGGGACTTAGAACCTTGGAACTTGGTACTTGAGGGTTTCAAGAGTTTGGGAGGGCTTGGAACCTTGGTCCTCCCGAAGTTCCGAAACACTGCCAAAGAGAGACAACTTTGGCATTCCATTGGATTTCAAAGATGAATAATTTAAAACATAAGTTCTATTATGATCTCCCAACAACCACAAACCCAAGACCTTGCATAATTTCACTTTTGCAGGGGTGCAGGAACCCCGAAGGAACCAAGGACAAGTTCCAATGTCCCTAAGACCTTTGAAAGCCCTTAAAGCTTAATTTCTCCAAAGGAAAGGCAAAATTATTGGGCATTGGCCACAAAGTACCCCATTAACACATTTCACTAAGGGATTTTTAAATAACACTATTTTGAGTGAATGCTCTTAGACAACATTTCAACACAGTGGACCCAACTAAAGATTTCTCAAAATGGTTATCAACGGTGGGTGAGATGGGGTCAAATACATAAATGCGAACAGAGCACAAATAAATGAGACTCATTGAAATGAAATGCCAACAAACTTAAGAGGTAAAACGTGGGGCTTTTCATAGCAGAGTTATGGGTATAAGTCCACAAGCGACATTTAAGTATCGAAATTGACTAAAATACCACATCCAAATCTAGGTGTGAGGTACTTAGAAGACAGGATGGTGCGCAAATCATTGAGTGTTCAAATCTCCAAGAGATGTGTGTTAATTGAATAATATATTGTATCCAACTCGGGGGTAGGATACCCGGCAGGGTGTGATAGAAGTCCCGAGCTCAAATCCAAAAGAGACGTGTTCAATGTTGAAAATGGATAGAATACAGCATCCAACTGTGGGTGTTAAGTGCCCCGTAAACGAGGCTGGCTGCAGTGTTCTAATTCCCGGAGACATGGTAGGTGATGAAATTGACCAACCACCCAACAGGCAAGGCTAGTTCCAAGGTTCAAGTCGGCAACAGACATGTCCAGTACTAAAATTGTTTCTATCTCTGGGTGCGTTACGCAGTTGACGAAGGCTGGATGCAAATCTTAGGTGACTTCTGACAGAAAGAAACCCCTAGGTAGTGGCATCAGAACCTAGGATTATATTGTCAGTATAATTCAAAAAGAAAATGCCTTTCCATTACAAGGAATTTTTCGTTTGCCGAAATTCAAACCCTGATCAAACAAACCCTGAACAAAAAATGGGTTTAAAACTTTAAAGCCCTAAAAAGATAAGAAAAAATAGCAGAAGAAATTCTGACCTGAGCTGCTTTGACAGAGAGTGTTGTATATGGATTTGACCTCTTTTTCGAGCAAGGGGCCCCGTGCTAACAAAGCTTGTACGAGAGTGTGATGTCTAGCCTCCAGGTTGGCCATTGAATGCTTTCTGCCAGTCTCAGAAATTTTGCACAGATTCCGAATTTTATAGAAAATTCAACAGGCCTCGCATAAATTTGCAACGCAATCGAATAAATTGTATACGGTTCTTTTTTTGAAACATAAAAAGGAAACCTAGGTGTTTATTGTTGTGTCGTGCGTCTGTACGAGTTTTCTATGTCTGCAGGAAGTTTTCCCGCGAGACTCGTATCCAAGGCATACTCAAATATTTTCAAATAATAGCAGCTAGATCGAATTAAACAAGTACCACGTAGTTTTATAGTAACTTTTTAGTGATTACGCCGAAAGCAAGGCGTTCCCTCTATGAACGAGGCTACCTGTAATCGACGGCTATCTTGCGTTAAGACGACTAAACGAATTTCAGCCGTTCATCATTTTTCGCCATTTTTTCGGCTGTTTTCCGCCTTTTTTTCCTGCCGCTATTGGTTTCTGCTCCTCCAAACTCTTCATTGCTGGTATTGACCTTTCACTTCTCCGATTCGGCGAGAAGCAGCCTGAAAATAAGGTTTCGACGAGGGTTTTAGAGTATGTTTATTAAAATGAAAATTACAGCCTAGAAATTTAGGTTTTAACATTACGGCATCCTTTATCCTACGTAGTTAAGTATATATTAGCATAATTAATATATAATGTATATTTTATATAATTACAATAATATAATTATACTACTTATTATTATTATATATTATATTTTTTAACAATTATTATAACTAATAATTATGTATTATGTATTATGTATTATATATTATAAAAAATAAATTACAAATTATTAAGTGTTGTTAGAATTCTTGCATGGTTGGTCGATTTGGAAAAGGATAAACATCTTGGTGAAGGCCTAGCTCGTGGCACCTTCACTTTGGGTCTACAATATGTAGAAAGAGCGCAACAGGCGAATTTTCAATGACTCGAGTCTCTCGATGACTGAAGTCATTAAGAAGATAGAAAACGGTATTGTTGAGGTGTTAAATTCGAACAAACATCTTAATAGGGCTACATGCTTTACTAACTAGGACAACTACCTCCAAAAGGTTTGGTCGTCCTTGAAGCCTCTTGGTGTATTAGTTGCGAGCAAATCCAAGCAAAGAGGGTCAATCAAGTGGTCCCCACCCGAAACAGGCTATCACAAGTTAAATTTCGATAATTCCTCAAAAGGGAACTCGGGCAGGTCTGGGGTTGGTTGCGTTATATGCGATAGCAGCGAACGTTGCATATGGGCGCTATCTAGAAAGCTTTGAGTGGCAAAAAACAACAAAGCTAAATTTGAAGCCTTGGCGCATAGGGTGCGGCTTTGTCTAACCAAGGGAATAAAAATGGTAGAGATCAAAGGGGATTCGCAGGTGTGCATTAATGTGGTATCAAAAAGGTGCTCCCCAAATTGGAAACTAAAATGTGTATATCCAAAATATGGGAGGACTTGGAGAAGTTAGATGGCTTTACGTTAAAGCACATGTACAGGTAAGCCAATGGAATGGCTGACTGGTTGACAAATCAGGGTGTTGAGTAAGACGTTTTGGAGGCAATTTTTGATGGTACTATACTACTGAGTGCGTTGGCAGACCTGGCAAAAAAAGATGTTTTGGGGGCTGATGTCGAGTACACTAGCCCCTCACCTCACAGAGATGCATATCTTTAAACGTAATCATTCTAATCTATCGGCTAGTGGATTTTGGAAGCCACAACATTCTCGTTTGAGTGGCGATGGTGATCAATGATGACTTGACAGAGGATTGTGGAAGGGTACTGGTTGTTCGGGTCTTTGTTGTTGTAGCCTTCACATGGGTGAATCGTAATAGGTTGACGGCAGGGTAAGTGCAAAAAGATGGGGGGCCAAAAAGGGAGCTTAAGTGGCCACTTTTTTCTGAAATCAGGATATACTGACCTTGGACGTGAAATTGAGGATAGTTACACTCAAAAATTTGAGATGCAACAAAAACAAGGATTGTAGTGCTCCGAGTCTACATTCTAAACTACTAATTTATTTTGAAAATGGTTGAGATTAAGGGGTTCAAAAGATGGGCCCACAAAAATTGGTGTTGATTTTGTTAGAAGAACATAACATAGCAACTTTTGTGGGAACGTACACGATGAACTTTTTTTTAGTATTTTTAAAATTGCTTCGGTGAGAAATTAGCTAACAGTATGTAGTTTATGCATGATTTTTCCGATATTTTTTTAATGAATATTTGATTTTTTACTAATTTTCAAAGTGGACACTTCCTGAAAAATAGAATTTTGGTCGTGCTACCTCTACAAATTTTGGAAACTAATTGAATTTTTTTTAATATTTGTAGAATGGAGTCTAGTTTCTAAAAATGTAATTTATTTGAAATTTTGATGAGCGGTTAATTTATAACAAAAAAATACCAAACACTAGTTTTTGCAAAAAAAGAGACAAACAAAAGAAATTATAGATCAAAGGCTGAACATTGTCAAAAAGTGAAAAAAATTACGTTGGATAGCTGAGAGAGCCTAACATTACTCAGGTATTCGATTTGTTTGACATTGAAACACGTGCAATCTTGATAATGAGCACAAACCTGATTATGTGAAATATTGTAGATTTTGCAAAAACACGTCTTTGGTCATTGGGAAGGCCATCCAAGCCTTTGGGTTGGTATTCCAAGGTAAATACCAAGCCCAAGACTTGGGGATTCCCAAAGCAAGATATAACGTGAGCGCATTATATCTTAGTTTTGATATGGTTTTTGCATTTGTGTGCGACATGTCTAGCAAGACATAATGCGAGTGCGTTATAACATGCTTGCATATGTCTTGTTTTATGTTAAATGCTACTCTATTGAATGTATGTTTATATATTTGTATCTTTGTATGTACATGTATGCTTGTATGTTATGTATGTATGTATGTATGAATGTGTGCTTATATGTATGTATCAATGCATGTATGTATGTATGCTTGTATGTATGTATGTATGCAAGATTGTATGTGCATATGTACATGTATGCTTGTATGTATGTAGGATTGTATGTACATATGTATTAGGATTGTATGTACATATGTGTTATGCTTGTATGTATGTATTTATGTGTGTCTTTAGAGGGAGGGAGAATTTTAAGAGAGAGAGAGAGAGTTTTCTAAGTAGGGTGGGAGGGAGAGAGGGAGAGGGAGACCTGAGAGAGAGAGAGGTAGTGAGAGATGGTCTTGAGAGAGGGAGAGGGGGTGGAAGGGAGAGACTAAGAGAGAGGGAGTGGCAGAGAAGGGGTTGGAGTGAGAGGGACTTAGCTAGGTAGGGTGGAAGGGATGAGAGAGAGGGGGGAATGGGAGAGAGAGAGAACTGAGAGAGAGGGGAGAGAAAGAGAGTTATGTAGGTAGGGTGCCAGAGGGAGAGACTTAAGAGTGTGAGGGGGGTGAGAGGGAGAGACTTGAGAGATAGGTAGTGAGAGGGAGAGACTTGAGAGATAGGTAGTGAGAGAGAGAGGGAGTGTGAGAGTGAGAGACTTGAGAGAGGGAGAGGGTGTGGGAGGGAGTGACCTGAGAGAGAGGGAGTGGAGTGAGAGGGACTTATCTAGGTAGGGTGGGAGGGATAGATAGAGAGAGGGGGGGAAGAGAGAGAGAGTTACCTAGGTAGGGTGCCAGAGGGAGAGACCTAAGAGAGAGAGGGAGTGATGGAGAGACAGTGGAAGGGAGATAGAGAGAGATAGATAGAGGGAGCGAGAGAGAGAGTGGAAGGGATTGGTTGAGGGAGAGGTACATAGAAAGAGGGAGAGGGTAGATAGAGACAATTAGAGAGGGTAGGAGAGAGGGAGGGAGAGAGAGGTGAGATGGATAGATAGAGAGAAAGGGATAGGGGTTGAGGGTATAGGGTTGAGGGATTAGGGTGGAGGACATATAGGGTTGATGGTTTAGGGTATAGGGTTGAGGGATTAGGGTGGAGGACCTATAGGGTTGATGGTTGAGGGATTAGGGTTGAGGGTAGAGGGTATTGGGTTAAGGGTAGAGGGTAGAAGGTAGAAGGTAGAAGGTTTAAGGGTTTAGGGTTGAGGGTAGAGGGTTTAGGGTATAGGTTTGAGGGTATATGGTTGAAGGATTGGGGTTAAGGGTCCAATGTATAGGGTAGAGGGTATAAGGGTTTAGGGTTCAGGGTTTAAGGGTCGAAGGTTGAAGGATTAAGGGTTGACGATTGAGAATTGAGGGTTGAGGGTTTAATGTATAGGGTATAGGGTACAAGGTTGAGGATTTAAGGGTTGAGGGTTGAGGGTTTAAGGTTGGGGGTAGAGGATTGAGGGTATACGATTGAGGATCCAATGTATAGGGTAGAGGGTATAGGGGTTGAGGGATTAGGGTTTAAGGGTTGAGGGTAGAGAGTAGAAGGTTGAGGGTTTAAGGGTTGAGGGATTAAGGTTTGAGGGTTGAGGGATTAGGATAGAGATTTTACTTGGATTTAAGGGTTTAAGGGTTGAGGGTAGAGAGTATTGGGTTAAGGGTAGAGGGTATAGGGTTGAGTGTTTAAGGGTTTAAGGGTCGAGGGATTAGGGTAGAGAGGGAGGGATGGAGGGAGGGAGAGATGGAGGGAGAAGTGAGATAGAGAGAAGGAGAGAAGAGGAGGGAGGGACAAAGATAAATGAGGGTTGAAGATCCAATGTATAGGGTAGAGGGTTGAGAATTGAGGGTATAGGGTTGATGGCTTATGGTATTGAGTTGAGGGTGTTGGGTTGAGGGATTAGGGTTGAGGGTTTAAGGGTTTAGGGTTGAGGGTCAAGGGTTGAAGGTAGAGGGTTTAGGGTATAGGTTTGAGGGTATATGGTTGAAGGATTAGGGTTGAGGATTGAGGGTATAGGGTATAGGGATTGAGGGTTGAGGGTTTAAGGGTTGAGGGTTAAGG